>CM060976.1:278222251-278822251 GCA_030765065.1 Deroplatys truncata
CCTACCAACCAGGAAAAACCTATGAAAAAGCAGAAAGAGCTTGCATTTGTTTACCATCCGCAGAAAACTCCCCAAAAAAAAAAAACTAGTCATTTAAAAAAAAAAAAAGGAAAAAGACGAATAATATAAGTATGGTAGAAACAGCTTGCATTCGTCTACCAACCAGAGAAAACCCCCGAAACACTAGTTATTTAAAATTGCTGATGAGTTCTGGATAGGCTTTTGCAAATGTTGTTGGTAGCAAAACTTGCCTTTTCCATCACCTCCAACATACCCCACTCCCACACCTTTTTTTCTTTCCACCAATCATAATCTCTCTTATTCTCGCCAATCAGCAACTTTCATTTGTTCCTTTCCACCAATAACATCACTTCTTATTCCCACCAATGACAACTTCACACGTCACTTTCTGTTATACTTTTTATCCCTCGTTCGCCATCTTTCCCCCTCTTTCAGACCCCAACCGCCGCACAGTCAACACCTCGCCGCTCCTTAACCTCAACTTCGTGCCTCCGCCATCTTATTTAGTTCACATTTTTACCACCGCGCCTCTCATCTCTCAACCAGATTGCCTGCAAGAACAGATCTCGTTCATTCGCACCTCGACGGTTGCCTCGGCAGCAGCTACTGCCAACACCTACGTCGTACACGTTTTTGACCGCTTTCGACCGGCTATGAGAACCCTGCTCCTACGTACGCTAGCGACCATCACGATGGTCCAGTACCAGGTTTTTGGTATAGTTAAATTACGCCTCTGCAAAGGGTGTCTGTACCGCTTTAAAAACCTAGGTATATCAGTGCGTAGTGATGTTGGTTGATCTTAAAGCTGGTTAAGCATTTTCAAAAACAGTTTGCTTTTATTTTTCCGTCTCGCGTGCCGCGCTTTTGGTGACGCATCCACACCGGTAACAGGTAAGTAACACACGCATAATTATTTTTCGGACCTGCTTGGCGTAGGAATATATCCTTTCGTGTTTTGGTACTGTAACCTCAAACCTCCTTACCCACCTCTTGCGTCCGCCATCTTGTTTAGTTCTCACCGCATCTCCTTGTCGCAGACCCTCCGCCATTTTTAGTTCCCGCTATTTTAACCTCAAAATCTACTCTTCTAACCTCTTGCTACCGCCATCTTCTTTTAGTTCCCATTCTCACCACCGCGTCTCCTTACCCCCACCTCTTGCGACCGCCATGTTCACCACTAACCTCCAAATTTCCTCGTCCTTAAACCTCTTGTCTCAACCACCTTGTTTAGTTCCCATTTTCGCCACCGCATCTCATATCGCCCCATCTCTCTATCCACTCAAGAAAACTACCATCCAACGTTCAAAAAATTGCTGATCAGTTCACGACAGGCTTTTGCAAATCTTGTTGCTAGCAAAACTTACCTTTCCCATCACCTCCAACATACCCCACTCCTTTTTCTTTCCACCAATCATAACCTCTCTTATTCTTACCAATCAACAACTTTCATTTGCTCCTTTCCACCAATAAAATCACTTCTTATTCCCACCAATCACAACTTCACACGTCACTTTCTGTTACACTTTTTATCCCTCGCTCCCCATCTTTTCCCTCTTTCAGTCCCGACCTCCGCACAGACAACACCTCGCCGCTGCTCACATCTCCGAACCAAATTGCCGGCGAGAACAGATCTTGTTTATTCACACCTCGACCGTTGACTCGACAGCAGCTACTGTCAACACCTACGTCGTACACGTTTTTGACCGCTTTCGACCGGCTATGAGAACCCTGCTCCTACGTACGCTAGCGACCATCACGATGGTCCAGTACCAGGTTTTTGGTATAGTTAAATTACGCCTCTGCAAAGGGTGTCTGTACCGCTTTAAAAACCTAGGTATATCAGTGCGTAGTGATGTTGGTTGATCTTAAAGCTGGTTAAGCATTTTCAAAAACAGTTTGCTTTTATTTTTCCGCCTCGCGTGCCGCGCTTTTGGTGACGCATCCACACCGGTAACAGGTAAGTACCACACGCATAATTATTTTTCGCACCTGCTTGGCGTAGGAATATATCCTTTCGTGTTTTCGTACTGTAACCTCAAATCTCCTTACCCTCCTCTTGCGACCGCCATCTTGTTTAGTTCTCACCGCATCTCCTTGTCGCAGACCCTCCGCCATTTTTAGTTCCCACTATTTTAACCTCAAAATCTACTCTTCTAAAACTCTTGCTACCCCCATCTTCTTTTAGTTCCCATTCTCACCACTGCGTCTCCTTACCCCCACCTCTTGCGACCGCCGTGTTCACCACTAACCTCCAAATTTCCTCGTCCTTAAACCTCTTGTCTCAACAACCTTGTCTAGTTCCCATTTTCGCCACCGCATCTCATATCGCCCCCATCTCTCTATCCACTCAAGAAAACTACCATCCGACGTTCAAAAATTGCTGATCAGTTCAAGACAGGCTTTTGCAAATCTTGCTGCTAGCAAAACTCACCTTTCCCATCACCTCCAACATACCCCACTCCCACAACTTTTTCTTTTCCACCAATCATAATCCCTCTTATTCTTACCAATCAACAACTCTCATTTGCTCCTTTCCACCAATAAAATCACTTCTTATTCCCACCAATCACAACTTCACACGTCACTTTCTGTTACACTTTTTATCCCTCGCTACCCATCTTTACCCCTCTTTCAGTACCGACCTCCGCACAGACAACACCTCGCCACCCAATTCCTCTCCATCACGCGACCTCCATACTCCTCCATCTTCCTTCCTCCATCTCCCACCCCAAATTAACGAACCAATCAAAACACTCCACGTCACTTCCTCAATTCTTTCAACTCGTCCCGGATGAGCCAACCGATTTAACGATAATCCTAACGCTCACGGCGCTTTTCAAACTTACCGCCGCCGCCGTCGCACGCAGCGACACTAGCGACACTAGCGCCCCTAGCGGCAGGATTATCGTTAAAACAATTGGCTCATCAGGGACTATTACTACTGATGTGTGTACGTGGGCGTGAAGCCGGCAGTCGGGTTGGCAAGCCCTTCTCGGGCTGTAGCGCCACAGGATTTACTTAATCAAAATCGTTAGAGCCAATTTGTAGAAAATAAAAAATTTCGATAAATGTCCTATGTAAAGGGTAGCTAAAAATCTTCGTGTCGCATCTTTGAAATGTGCTGAACTTAAATACTAAGTTTGTTACTTAACCCACTTTTGAGTTTTGAGTTACGCAGTGATGATGATGATATGCGGTTTAAGGGCGCTAAACTGCTTTGGTCATCAGCGCCCTTACAGTGTATAAAATATAGTCAAAATATAAAGGACAAGTAAAAGAACCGCATAATTAAAAATGGGACACAAACCCGCGATGTCAAAAAGCTAAAAATAACAATATAACAATAACAATAATAACGATATCAGATATAATAACATTAACAACAAAAACAACAATAACAATAATAACAATAACAACAATAATAACAATAGAAATATCTGAAAAACCAACACACTAAAAGCATAGCCAATAAAAGATGAAAACGTGTCAAGAACTGTAGAATGCGAGGGACATGAGCCCAATATGTCACTGGGGGGTAAGTCCCTATGAAAACATACAGAATAAAATAACAAAGCTAAAAGACGCTCAGCGCATCAAATGCGACGATTAAAACCAATGTCACTTATAAAACGTAAAAGACATTCTACAGCATGCGCGTCGTCTGCCAAAACGTTGGCTATGCCAACAGGCAGACCCAGGGGAACGCGCAGTGGAGCTAAAACTTGACACTCAGTTAAAATGTGACGCACCGTTAAGGGCACGTCACACTGCTGACACAGCGGAGCGGGATCACCACTGAGCAGGTAACTATGACTAAAACGACAATGTCCAATTCGTAAACGGGCTAAAAGTACCTCTTCCCGACGTGAAGAACGAGAAGAGGTACCCCAGATTAACGGGAGAGGCTTAACCTCCCGCAACTTGTTCCCCCGGAGGGCCGTCCACTCATCGCGCAAGCGCGAGAGGATGCGGCGACGTAAAATAGCACACAAATCTGACGAGGGAACAACAGAGGTAAAAAATCTGGGTAATAAAATCGCCGATTTCGCAGCGGCGTCGGCAGACTCATTACCTGAGATGCCCACATGACCTGGAATCCACATGAAGGACACGCTGATGCCAGAGACACCAAGCGAGTGGAGCAGGTCATGTATGCGCTGTACAAGCGGGTGTTAATGGTACAGCGCAGTAATAGTCTGAAGGGCACTCAGAGAGTCCGTACAAATAAAACAGTGCTGTAAGGCGTGCCGCTGAATGTATAAAATAGATTGATAAAGGCTAAAAAGTTCAGCGGTAAAAATTGAACATTGTCCAGGTAAACGAAACTTAAAACTACAGTGACCAGAAACAAAGGCACATCCAACTCCAGCTTCAGTCTTAGATCCATCGGTAAAGATAAAATGGAAGTCCCCGAATTGAGCCCGTACTTCTAAAAAAGCCGATCTAAAGACTGAAGCAGGGGTCTCAGTCTTCGGCATTGACGTTAGCCCAAGGTGACAGTGGGCCTCAGCGCGGGACCATGGAGGAAAACGCGTTTCCCCCCGTGGAAGGGCCGGCGCTGGCGTAACGTCCAAATGCCGAAGTAGCAGTCGAAATCGAACCCCTGGAGGGAGCAATGCAGAGGAGCTAACTAAATATTGCCGGTCAAGCGAATCCTCGTAAAATACATCGAAGGACGGGTGGTTAGGCAAGCTTGAGAGTCGACAAGCATAGCTGCACAAAAGCATCTCACGCCGGAAGGACAGCGGAGGCTCTGCAGCTTCTGCGTACAGACTGGGTACAGGGCTAGTTGGAAAGGCCCCTGTAGCGACTCTTATGCCACGATGGTGAATGGCATTCAATCGACGTAACGCAGATGGACGTGCCAACGAATAAACAATACACCCGTAATCAAGCTTGGATCGGACCAAAGAGCGATAAAGGCGAAGAACGACGGTCCGATCAGCTCCCCAGGATGTGCCACTTAAAACACGTAAAATATTAAGAGAACGGTCACACTTTGCTTTTAAAAAGGAAACGTGCGAGGTCCAACACAACTTCCTATCAAAAATCAACCCCAAAAATTTCGCCTCGTCTGCAAACGGAAGTATCCCTGGCCCAAGATGGAGAGAGGGCGGAGGGAAATACTTCCGGCGCCAGAAGTTGATGCAGACGGATTTCTCGGCGGAGAAATTAAAGCTGTTGGCGTTACTCCAGGCGTAGAGACGGTCGATACAGCTCTGGAGACGGCGTACGAGTAGACAGGTCCGCCGTGAACTGCAATAAATAGCGAAATCGTCAACAAAAAGGGACGATGAAATGCCAGGTGGAATACAATCAACAATGGGGTTAATAGCAATCGCAAAAAGTGTGACACTGAGTACAGGGCCCTGCGGTACTCCGTTCTCTTGAATAAAACGACGAGATAAAACCGAGCCCACACGTACACGAAAGACGCGGTCCGTCATAAACTCCCGAAGAAATATGGGAAGACGACCGCGGATATTCCAATCGAGAAGTGTACGTAAAATGCCGCCCCTCCAACAAGTGTCATAAGCTTTCTCCAGGTCAAAAAATACAGCCACGGTTTGACACTTTCTCAGAAATCCATTCATAATATGCGTCGACAAGGACACCAGATGGTCGACGGTAGAGCGATAGCGACGAAACCCGCACTGAGCGTTCGCTAGAAGTTTCTGAGACTCAAGCCACCATGCCAACCGCCCGTTGATCATGCGCTCCATCACCTTGCAAATGCAACTGGTGAGGGAGATAGGGCGGTAGCTGGAAGGTAGTTGGCGATCCTTCCCAGGCTTAAGTATAGGGACAATGGTGGCTTCGCGCCAAACGGAAGGAAAAATGCCGTCTTGCCAAATACGGTTATAGACCTGTAAGAGAAATAGTTTACTGTCGGCTGAAAGGTTCTTTAACATCAGGACATGAATGCCGTCCGGCCCAGGAGCGGAGTGCCGAGAGCAATGAAGAGCGTGCTCCAGCTCCCTCATTGTGAAAAGTTCATTATAACACTCAATATTAGCAGATCGAAAATTAAAGGTGTCGGAATCCAGCCGGTCTTTGATAGAGCGAAAGCCGGCGGAATAATGGTCTGAACTGGATACCGCCTCAAAGGCAGCACCCAGTGTGTTAGCGATGGCAGCCGGATCCACTATGGTGGCATTAGAAACCTGAAGGCCAGAAACAGTACAATGTGACACTTTACCTGAGAAGCGACGAAGTTTATCCCAAACAACGGATGAAGGCGTAAAACGATTAAAAGACTCGACAAAACGAGCCCAAGATGCCTTCTTGCTATCCTGAATAATGCGACGAGCCCTGGCGCGCGATTGTTTAAAAGTCACCAAATTATCAAGTGTAGGGTGTCGCCGAAACACCCTAAGTGCAGTCTTACGGGCACGAACGGCGTCCCGAAAATCCTCGTTCCACCACGGAACAGGTGGCCGCCGAGGTTGGAAGGATGAACGGGGTATTGCGCGTTCGGCGGCAGAGAAAATAATAGACGTAAGGTGCTGCACTAGTTGGTTAATGTCGGAGAAGGGCTGGTCGTCAAAATGCACGAGGCTGGAATACAAGCTCCAGTCGGCTTTTGCGAATATCCAGGTAGGTACTCTGGAATGCTGTACGTGGTGCGACAGAAGAGAAACGATGCAGGGGTAATGGTCGCTGGAGTGGGTGTCAGCGACGACGTTCCACTGAAGACGACGTGCAAGCTGGAGTGAGCAAATGTCGGAAAGAAGAGTTCCCCTCGCACAAGCCCTTGGCGAACCCCATAGTGGGTGATGGGCATTAAAATCTCCCAACAGAAGAAATGGTGTTGGGAGAGCGGACAGGAGAGATCGAATGTCCGCGGGAGCGAGGGGAGACGATGGAGGTGTATACACAGAACAAACAGAAAAGAAAAAACCGGGTAACTGCAGTCTAATGGCAACAGCTTGCAAGTCGGACGTAAGTGTGATAGTTTGAAAATTAACGTCATTACGCACCAAAATCATGACACCACCATGAGCAGGAGTACCCTCCTCCGGTTCAAGGTCGTAGCGAACCGGAGTATATCCTCGGAGATCAAAAGGATCGTGAGGGCGAAGCTTAGTCTCCTGCAAACATACGACCATAAGCGAATGGGAACGCAATACAAGTTGCAGTTCCGCCCTATGCGATCGTACACCACGTACATTCAAGGTCAGGATAGCCATTAAGAAAAAAAGGGGATAAACTGTCTATTTAGAAGGGCGGCTTAAAATTACCTTATGTTTAACCTTTGGGCTCGGGCTTTTTGTATGGAGTTGGTCAGACTCCATAGCTTCCTCGGAGGAAGGGCCCACGCGCTCAGTGCCAGAAACCGATTCAAGCGCCGTGAATTGGTTCTGGGTGGCGATGGGTGAGGGGTGCCGCTGAGCGCGGCTTGTCCCAGGACCTTCCTGGGACAGCGACCTCCGAGGAGGAGAAGGTGAACTTTTGTTACCACGCGCACGCGGAGGGTCTTTCAAAAAATCTTCCCTACGTAGTTTCTGCTTGGGCTTCTTATCAGCGGCTTGCGACTTCATTGACTTTGGACCAGGTTTATAGGGCTTGGTAACAGTAGCTTTAATAGACGACCGGATGGTAGTGGCGGTTAATCCAGTCAAGGTCCAGGTCTGAGTTTCGGCATCTACTCGTGGTACTGGCGAGGCAACAACAGAACTAAATGTGCCAGATCGCAGGAGTGAAGGTTGGCGCGCATGGAAACGCCTCCGGGCTTCAGCGAAGGAGAGTTTTTCCTTTACCCGGATCTCCTGGATCGCCTTCTCGTCCAAATACCGCGGACAGTCGGCAAACGAAACAGAATGTGACCCTTTACAATTAACGCAGACGGGGGCTGTTGAACAGGCACCTTCGTGTGAGGGCTGGCTACACGTTGCACAGATGTTAACGGCACTCTTACATGAGACTTGCGTATGCCCAAAACGTTGGCACTTAAAACAACGCAGAGGTCTGGGAATATAAGGCCTCACAGAAATACGTTCGTACCCTGCGGAGATGCTCGTGGGCAGATCGACGCCATCAAATGTTAGAAACAGGGTACGAGTGGGTACCAATACGCCGTCGCGTTTGGCCTGCACTCGATGAACCGCTGTCACCTTCTGGTCTGCAAGATATTCGACCAGGTCCTCGTCCGATATGCCATCGAGGCTATGCGTGGTGACAACGCCTCGACAAGAATTCAAGGTGCGGTGCTTCTCAACACGGATAGGATAACCGTGGAGAAGCGTGGCGCTCAACAAGGACTTACTTTGTCCCTCGGATTTGCTTTGCACTAACAACGAACCATTACGAAGCCGAGTGCAGGAAAGAACCGGACCAGCAATTAAGTCAATGCCCTTCTGGATGATAAAAGGGTTCACCTTCTCGAATGATTCTCTTTCCTCGGTACGGGTAATCACTAAGTAACAACCAGCTGTTGGCGGTGCTACTTCTGTTACTAAACCTTTTCGGAGCTTGTTGTTTATAATGGAGAAAGGGTGCTCCATAGCGAAAAAAATCCTCCACCATTGCAACCGTCTCCGACCTCGGGCTCTGACTTCCCGGGCGTTACCCCGGCTTGGGTGAGGGCCTATCTATACCTAGCTCACCCCAGGGTCACACCTCCCAGAACATAGACAGAGGGACCCAATCGCCGTCGGAAGCCAGCAGCTCATGCAATGCCCCCCCCCCGCGGGACTGCAGTTGAACAGCGGATACGAACAACAACCCTACATGACGACCCCGGGTGGTGGGGATGACGCCATTACCCACTCACCCAGCTGCGCACCCAGTGCGCGGGTATCCGTCAGGCTGTGTCCACGGAGGATTTAAATAAAAAGATAAAAGAAACTAAAACTGAGTGGGCGTTTCGCACGCAAGGTAGGCCGGCGGGGAAGAAAAAGAGATATGCGAATGTCGTGGTACGAAATGGCCGGAAAGTGATTAGGGAAGAAAGAAACGATGGTGAGGTGCGGTATGGATGGAATGCAAAGAACGCACGAGAGCCTACCTTGGGTCCACCGGTCACTTGAAGAACCCACCTCGACCGGATGAGGGTGAGGGGATGAATGTGGCGATGATTGGCTCGGGAACCCCCGGGTGCGCCAAAAACCCGTACTCACATAAGGTGAGCCCCTGAGGGGTTGAGTTACGCAGTCAACACAGATACGCACCTTTTTCCAAAAATGATTTCTTTTTTATTCATTCAGGGGTTCTCTAAACGCGTAACTCTCGCTATCGAATTTTTGGGAGAAGTTAAAATGAGCCACAGAGCACGTAACGAAACTGCCAAGCTGAAAATGTCATTAGACCACTTAAATTATCCGCTCTGCCACGTAAGTACGAGAAATATGTCAAGATTTCACCGAAATGTTTCGAGTCCCATGAGCCACTCCTGTGAACAGCTAACTGTCGGATAAATACCAAACTTGGTACTTAAGTTCACAAGATTTTCAATGATGATGATGATGATATGCGGTTTAAGGGCGCTAAACTGCTGCGGTCATCAGCGCCCTTACAATGTATAAAATATAAGGTCAACATATAAAAGACAGGTAAAAAACCGCACAATTAAAAAACGGGACACAAACCCGCGATGTCAAAAAGTTAAAAATAACAATAGAATAACAATAACAATAAAACAATAACAATAATAACAATAACAATAATAACAATAAATATATCTGAAAAACCAACACACTAAAATCATGGTCACTAAAAGAATAAAACGTGTCAAGAACTGTAGAATGCAAGGAACATGAGCGCCTTATGTCTGGGGAGAAGGGCCCCATTAAAACTAACAATATAAAATCAAACAGCTAAAAGGCGCTCAGCGCATCAAATGCGACGGCTAAAACCAATGTCAGTGATAAAACGTAAAAGACATTCTACAGCATGCGCGTCGTCTGCCAACACGTTGGCTAGGCCAACAGGCAGACCCACGCGAACGCGCAGTGGAGCTAAAACTTGACACTCGGTTAAAATGTGACGGACCGTTAAGGGCACGTCACACTGACCACACAGAGGTGCGGGATCACCACTTAACAGGTATCTATGACTAAAAAGGCAATGTCCGACACGAAGGCGTGTTAAAAGTACCTCTTCCCGACGAGAAGCACGGGAAGAGGTAGCCCAGACTAGCGGAAGAGGTTTAACCTCCCGCAACTTGTTCCCCCGGAGGGCCGTCCACTCATCGCGCCAGAGCGAGAGGATGCGGCGACGTAAAATAACACACGAATCTGACGAGGGAACAACAGAAGTAAAAAATCTGGGTAATAAAGTCGCCGATTTCGCAGCAGCGTCGGCCGACTCATTCCCTGAGATACCCACATGACCTGGAATACACATAAAAGAGACGCTGATGCCAGAGGCACCAAGCGAATGGAGCAGGTCATGAATGCGCTGTACGAGGGGGTGGTAAGTGTACAGCGCGTTAATACTCTGAAGGGCACTCAGAGAGTCCGAACAAACAACACAACGCCGTAAGACTTGCCGCTGAATGTATAAAACACATTGATAGATACTAAAAAGTTCGGCGGTATAAATCGAACATTGCCCGGGTAAACGAAAAGTAAAACTATGCGCACCTAAAACAAAGGCACATCCTACTCCAACATCAGTCTTAGACCCATCAGTATAAATAAAATGACAGTCTCCGAACGGTGCCTGAAGTTCTAAAAATGCGGATCTAAGGACTGAAGCAGGGGTCTCATTCTTCGGCATCGACGTTAGCCCAAGGTGGATGTGGGCCTCAGCGCGCGACCAACGAGGAAAGCGCGTTTCCCCTCGGATAAGGGCCGGCGCTGGCGTAACGTCCAAATGCCGAAGTAGCAGTCGAAATCGAACCCCTGGAGGGACCAATGCAGAGGAGCTAACGAAATATTGGCGATCAAGCGAATCCTCGTAAAATACATCGAAGGACGGGTGGTTAGGCAAGCTTGAGAGTCGACAAGCATAGCTGCACGAAAGCATCTCACGCCGGAAGGACAGCGGAGGCTCTGCAGCTTCTGCGTACAGACTGGGTACAGGGCTAGTTGGAAAGGCCCCTGTAGCGACTCTTATGCCACGATGGTGAATGGCATTCAATCGACGTAACACAGATGGACGTGCCGACGAATAAACAATACACCCGTAATCAAGCTTGGATCGGACCAAAGAGCGATAAAGGCGAAGAAGGACGGTCCGATCAGCTCCCCAGGATGTGCCACTTAAAACACGTAAAATATTAAGAGAACGGTCACACTTTGCTTTTAAAAAGGAAACGTGCGAGGTCCAACACAACTTCCTGTCAAAAATCAACCCCAAAAATTTCGCCTCGTCCGCAAACGGAAGTATCCCTGGCCCAAGATGGAGAGAGGGCGGAGGGAAATACTTCCGGCGCCAAAAGTTGATGCAGACGGATTTCTCGGCGGAGAAATTAAAGCCGTTGGCGTTACTCCAGGCGTAGAGACGGTCGATACAGCTCTGGAGACGGCGTTCGAGTAGACAGGTCCGCCGTGAACTACAATAAATAGCGAAATCGTCAACAAAAAAGGACGATGAAATGCCAGGTGGAATACAATCAACAATGAGGTTGATAGCAATCGCAAAAAGTGTAACACTGAGTACAGAGCCCTGCGGTACTCCGTTCTCTTGAATAAAACGACGAGATAAAACCGAGCCCACACGTACACGAAAGACGCGGTCCGTCATAAACTCCCGAAGAAATATGGGAAGACGACCGCGGATATTCCAATCGTGAAGTGTACGTAAAATGCCGCCCCTCCAACAAGTGTCATAAGCTTTCTCCAGGTCAAAAAATACAGCCACGGTTTGACACTTTCTCAGAAATCCATTCATAATATGCGTCGACAAGGACACCAGATGGTCGACGGTAGAGCGATAGCGACGAAACCCGCACTGAGCGTTCGCTAGAAGTTTCTGAGACTCAAGCCACCATGTCAACCGCCCGTTGATCATGCGCTCCATCACCTTGCAAATGCAACTGGTGAGGGAGATAGGGCGGTAGCTGGAAGGTAGTTGGCGATCCTTCCCAGGCTTAAGTATAGGGACAATGGTGGCTTCGCGCCAAACGGAAGGAAAAATGTTGTCTTGCCAAATACGGTTATAGACCTGTAAGAGAAAGAGTTTACTGTCGGCTGAAAGGTTCTTTAACATCAGGACATGAATGCCGTCCGGTCCAGGAGCGGAGTGCCGAGAGCAATTAAGAGCGTGCTCCAGTTCCCTCAGTGTGAAAAGTTCATTATAACACTCATTATTAGCAGACCGAAAATTAAAGGTGTCGAAATCCAGCCGGTCTTTGATAGAGCTAAAGCCGACGGAATAATGGTCTGAACTGGATACGGCCTCAAAGGCAGTACCCAGAGTGTTAGCGATGGCAGCCGGATCCACTATGGTGGCATTAGAAACCTGAAGGCCAGAAACAGTACAATGTGACACTTTACCTGAGAAGCGACGAAGTTTATCCCAAACAACGGATGAAGGCGTAAAACGATTAAAAGACTCGACAAAACGAGCCCAAGATGCCTTCATGCTATCCTGAATAATGCGACGAGCCCTGGCGCGCGATTGTTTAAAAGTCACCAAATTATCATGTGTAGGGTGTCGCCGAAACACCCTAAGTGCAGTCCTACGGGCACGAACGGCGTCCCGACAATCCTCGTTCCACCACGGAACAGGTGGCCGCCGAGGTTGGGAGGATGAGCGGGGTATTGCGAGTTCGGCGGCAGAGAAAATAATAGACGTAAGGTGCTGCACTAGTTGGTGAATGTCGGAGAAGGGCTGGTCGTCAAAATGCACGAGGCTGGAATACAAGCTCCAGTCGGCTTTTGCGAATATCCAGGTAGGTACTATGGAATGCTGTACGTGGTGCGACAGAAGAGAAACGATGCAGGGGTAATGGTCGCTGGAGTAGGTGTCAGCGACGACGTTCCACTGAAGACGATGAGCAACCTGGAGGGAACAAATGGCAAGGTCCAGGTGAGAGAATGTACCAGAAGAATCAGAAATAAAAGTAGGTGCACCGGTAATGAGGATGGAAAGATTGAACTGATAAAAAATGTCGGAAAGAAGAGTACCCCTCGCACAAGCCCTTCGCGAACCCCATAGTGGGTGATGGGCATTAAAATATCCCAACAGAAGAAAGGGTGTTGGGAGAGCGGACAGGAGAGCTCGAATGTCATCGGGAGCGAGGGGACACGATGGAGGTGAATACACAGAGCAAACAGAAAAGAAAAACCGGGTAAGTGAAGGCGAACGGCAACAGCTTGCAAGTCAGATGTAAGTGTGACAGGTGTAAAATGAACGTCGTTACGCACTAACAACATGACACCTCCATGAGCAGGAGTACCCTCCTCCGGATCGAGGTCGTAGCGAACCGGAGTATATCCTCGGAGATCAAAAGGATCGTGAGGGCGAAGCTTAGTCTCCTGCAAACATACGAACATAGGCGAATGGGAACGCAATAAAAGTTGTAGTTCCGCCCTATGCGATCGTACACCACGTACATTCCAGGTCAGGATAGCCATTAAGAAAAAGGGGATAAACTGTCTATTTAGAAGGGCGGCTTAAAATTACCTTTTGTTTAACCTTTGGGCTCGGGCTTTTTGTATGGAGTTGGTCAGACTCCATAGCTTCCTCGGAGGGAGCGCCCACGCGCTCAGTGCCAGAAACCGATTCAACCGCCGTGAATCGGTTCTGGGTGGCGATGGGTGAGGGGTGCCGCTGAGCGCGGCTTGTCCCAGGACCTTCCTGGGACAGCGACCTCCAAGGAGGAGAAGGTGAACTTTTGTTACCGCGCGCACGCGGAGGGTCTTTCAAAAAATCTTCCCTACGTAGTTTCTGTTTGGGCTTCTTTTCAGCGGCTTGCGACTTCATTGACTTTGGACCAGGTTTATAGGGCTTGGTAACAGTAGCTTTAATAGACGGCCGGATGGTAGTGGCGGTTAATCCAGTCAAGGTCCAGGTCTGAGTTTCGGCATCTACTCGTGGTACTGGCGAGGCAACAACAGAACTAAATGTGCCAGATCGCAGGAGTGAAGGTTGGCGCGCATGGAAACGCCTCCGGGCTTCAGCGAAGGAGAGTTTTTCCTTTACCCGGATCTCCTGGATCGCCTTCTCGTCCAAATACCACGGACAGTCGGCAAACGAAGCAGAATGTGACCCTTTACAATTAACGCAGACGGGGGCTGTTGAACAGGCACCTTCGTGTGAGGGCTGGCTACATGATGCACAGATGTTAACGGCACTCTTACATGAGACTTGCGTATGCCCAAAACGTTGGCACTTAAAACAACGCAGAGGTCTAGGAATATAAGGCCTCACAGAAATACGTTCGTACCCTGCGGAGATGCTCGTGGGCAGATCGACGCCATCAAATGTTAGAAACAGGGTACGAGTGGGTACCAATACGCCGTCGCGTTTGGCCTGCACTCGATGAACCGCTGTCACCTTCTGGTCTGCAAGATATTCGACCAGGTCCTCGTCCGATATGCCATCGAGGCTATGCGTAGTGACAACGCCTCGACAAGAATTCAAGGTGCGGTGCTTCTCAACACGGATAGGATAACCGTGGAGAAGCGTGGCGCTCAACAAGGACTTACCTTGTCCCTCGGATTTGCTTTGCACTAACAACGAACCATTACGAAGCCGAGTGCAGGAAAGAACCGGACCGGCAATTGAGTCAATGACCTTCTGGATGATAAAAGGGTTCACCTTCTCGAATGATTGTCCTTCCTCTGTACGGGTAATCACTAAGTAACAACCAGCTGTTGGCGGTGCTACTTCTGTTACTAAAACGTTTCGGCGCTTGTTGTTTATAATGGAGAAAGGGTGGTCCATAGCGAAAAAAAAATCCTCCACCATTGCAACCGTCTCCGACCTCGGGCTCTGACTTCCCGGGCGTTACCCCGGCTTGGGTGAGTGGCCTATCTATACCTAGCTCACCCCAGGGTCACACCTCCCAGAACCTAGACAGAGGGACCCAATCGCCGTCGGAAGCCAGCAGCTCATGCAATGGCCCCCCCGCGGGACTGCAGTTGAACAGCGGATACGAACAACAACCCTACATGACGACCCCGGGTGGTGGGGATGACGCCATTACCCACTCACCCAGCTGCGCACCCAGTGCGCGGGTATCCGTCAGGCTGTGTCCACGGAGGATTTAAATAAAAAGATAAAAGAAACTAAAACTGTGTGGGCGTTTCGCACGCAAGGTAGGCCGGCGGGGAAGAAAAAGAGATATGCGAATGTCGTGGTACGAAATGGCCGGAAAGTGATTAGGGAAGAAAGAAACGATGGTGAGGTGCGGTATGGATGGAATGCAAAGAACGCACGAGAGTCTACCATGGGTCCACCGGTCACTTGAAGAACCCACCTCGACCGGATGGGGGTGAGGGGATGAATGTGGCGATGATTGGCTCGGGAACCCCCGGGTGCGCCAAAAACCCGTACTCACATAAGGTGAGCCCCTGAGGGGACAAGATTTTCAAGAAAATCCCCCACCCACAAACTACCTTTACATGGAGAAGGTTTCCAAAAGTTTTGATTTTCTCAAAAATGGCTATAATGATTTTGATTAAAAGACATTTGCCGAGCGAGGTGCCGGGTTCAAGCACCGCGGTCTTCCTCGGTCGCTAGGTGAATGCTGAGTTGGGCAATTTGATCCGCGAACGTTCCTAACATCTTTTTTTTCACATTTCATTTCCTTCTCCTTCGGAAGGGAAGTAAAGCCGGTGGTCGTAAGTAGTATTAGTCCCGGATGAGCCAATTGGATTAACGATAATCCTGCCGCTAGGGGCGCTAGTGTCGCTAGTGTTGCTAACACACATCATTACAAATGATACATGGTGTCTAACAACACTCCTGAATCAAAGCAACAAGGAAGAAGGCGATGATTTGCTAACACACATCATTACAGATGAGACATGGTTGTCTTACATCACTCCTGAATCAAAGCAACAAGGAAGAAGGCGATGATTTGCTAACACACATCATTACAGATGAGACATGGTTGTCTCACATCACTCCTGAATCAAAGCAACAAGGAAGAAGGCGATGATTTGCTAACACACATCATTACAAATGAGACATGGTGTCTCACATCATTCCTGAATCAGAGCAACAAGGAAGGCGATGATTTGCTAAAACATCCCATTACAAATGAGACATGGTGTCTCACATCACTCCTGAATCAAAGCAACAAGGAAGAAGGCGATGATTTGCTAACACATCCAATTACAAATGAGACATGGTGTCTCACATCACTCCTGAATCAAAGCAACAAGGAAGGCGATGATTTGCTAACACATCCCATTACAAATGAGACATGGTGTCTCACATCAGTCCTGAATCAAAGCAACAAGGAAGGCGATGATTTGCTAACACATCCCATTACAAATGAGACATGCTGTCTCACATCACTCTTGAATCAAAGCAACAAGGAAGAAGGCGATGATTTGCTAATACATCCCATTACAAATGAGACATGGTGTCTCACATCACTCCTGAATCAAAGCAACAAGGAAGGCGATGATTTGCTAACACATCCCATTACAAATGAGACATGGTGTCTCACATCACTCCTGAATCATAGCAACTAGGAAGGCAATGATATACTAACACATCCTATTACAAATGAGACATGGTGTCTCATATCACTCCTGAATCAAAGCAACAAGGAAGGCAATGATATACTAACACATCCCATTTCAAATGAGTCATGGTGTCTCACATCACTCCTAAATCAAAGTAACGAAGAAGGATATGATATACTAACACATCCCATTACAAATGAGACATGGTGTCTCACATCACTCCTGAATCAAAGTAAGTAAGTAAACAAGGAAGAAGGCAATGATTTGCTAACTCATACCATTAAAAATGAGACATGGTGTATCACATCACTCCTGAATCAAAGCAACAAGGTAGAAGGCAATGATTTGCCAACACACATCATTACAGATGAGACATGGTGTCTAACAACACTCCTGAATCAAAGCAACAAGGAAGAAGGCGATGATTTGCTAACTCATACCATTACAGATGAGACATGGTTGTCTCGCATCACTCCTGAATCAAAGCAACAAGGGAGAAGGCAATGATTTGCTAACACACATCATTACAGATGAGACATGGTTGTCTCCCATCACTCCTGAATCGAAGCAACAAGGAAGGCAATGATTTGCTAACACACATCATTACAGATGAGACATGGTTGTCTCGCATCACTCCTGAATCAAAGCAACGAGGAAGAAGGCGATGATTTGCTAACACACATCATTACAGATGAGACATGGTTGTCTCCCATCACTCCTGAATCGAAGCAACAAGGAAGGCAATGATTTGCTAACACACATCATTACAGATGAGACATGGTTGTCTCGCATCACTCCTGAATCAAAGCAACGAGGAAGAAGGCGATGATTTGCTAACACACATCATTACAGATGAGACATGGTTGTCTCGCATCACTCCTGAAACAAAGCAACGAGGAAGAAGGCGATGATTTGCTAACACACATCATTACAGATGAGACATGGTTGTCTCGCATCACTCCTGAATCAAAGCAACGAGGAAGAAGGCGATTATTTGCTTACACACATCATTACAGATGAGACATGGGTGTCTCACATCACTTCTGAATCAAAGCAACAACACATAGAGTGGAGGCACACAACATCCCCTGTGAAGGAATTTAAATAGACAACATCCACTCACAAGATCATGTGCACGGTTTTCTGGGACAGACAAATGATTTTGCTGCTTGAATTCTTGCTCAGGAATGCAACAATCAATCAAGATGTCAATTGTGAGATGTTATGAAAGCTATCTCATGCAATTCAAGAATAAAATGCTTGGAATGCTTTCTCAGTGGAATCCTTTTGGTGCATGATGAAGTTCAGCCACACAAACTCAACATCTGATAATCGCATCATTTGGTTGACTACAATTCGACTATCCTACCTACAGTCCGAATTTGGCACCAAGGAACTTCTTCACATGAAGTTCGCTTGGTGGAAAACATTTCAACGATGACGATGCTTTGAAACAAGAATTGGAAACTTGCCTGTTTCAACAAGTGCATGAATAATGTCAATTACCTCGTGGAGAAGTAGCGTAATTTAGTGAGTGATGATAAAGTATTTGGAAAATAATGTTCGTTATTTTTTAAAAAAAATTCTCTGTCCTTACTTTAAAAACATGCCATGTAGTAAGGTATCACTAGTAACTCTTACATTTACACAATTTATTCATGGATACAAAAATTCAGCTTTATTTGAAGACTTTCATCACATGTTTCCACTATGGCTTATGGGCGACATTGCACTTTCTTACCTTTGTTACGTGACATTGATGTTGGTTTCAAGTCTCAGCTTGGGGGAGTTTGGGTCATTCACTGTCTTATCCGTGTACATCCCTGAAGAATGAAACATACAAGTTTTAACATTATGTTAAACTTCTAGCAAATAACATGTTACAGTATTTTAATGGAGCTTTGCTTGGTGATGTCATAGGTGTTCAGCAGAAGTTTTAGAATCAAAGTAGAATTTAATAAATATGTTACAATAAAAGCTTATGTTAAAATTGTTTGATTAAAAATGTGTTCAAAATGCTTTATTTAAAGCTTTAATGTTTTACAGAAATCCTTTGAATATGTTTTATACTGGTATTACTATGTAAAATGACAGAAAGTGACAATTTTAACAGTTAAATTCCATTTTAATTTCAGTTATGCTTATGTATGTAAATTAGTTTTTTTCAGACATTGAGTTGGTCGGAGTTGAAACACATTAAGTCACTTTTTGTAACGCTTCAGGAGAATCAAACAAATTTATTGTGCAGTATTATTAGATATCAATGTAACACTTTTCAACTCCTCAGTCACAACTGTATTGATAAAACCTAAGTTGATTATTGAGAAGTTAGAAAATGTATTACCACTTTGTCTAAATATAATTAAAACTGCATGGACGAAATAGAAAAATTTTATGTGTTACATTCACATAACTTTCTCTACCTTCTATCATTTATTAGTTGGAATATAAATTATTCTTACTGAAGTTTATTTATCTATCTGCTTTATTTTAATTAAGATAAACATTTGCAGAAATACATATATAACACATTTCATTATAGATACAAAGGGAATACTGATAGTCAAATGTTTAAGAACTGGACGCTATATGCTGGCATTAAATTTCTATACTGTTTTCATGACATCGCGAGAAACAACTGAAAATCAAAGAATGAAAAGGCATTGAACAAATGAAACATTAATAATAGATATCTCGGAAATGGCTGATGTCCCAAAAAAGTTATTTTTGTGTTTTAAAGAGATGCCTATCGCTTAACATTTAACAGTTATACAAGATTATTGGAATGAAGAGGACTTCACAGGCTATTCTTAGAAAATTCAACATTTTCATTTTACTTGTCATGTAAATATCTTTAGTTGATACTTTAATCAAAATCGTTAGCCATTTTTTAGAAAATCAAAATTTTGAAAAATATTCCATGTAAAGGGTAGTTAGGGGTAGGAGGATTTTCTTGAAAATCTTTGTCACATCTTTGGAAAGTACGGAACTTAAATAGCAAGTTTGGTGTTGATCTGACTTTTCATTTTTGAGTTATCCTGTTCACACACACTCATGGAACTTTTTCTAAAAATAGCTTTTTGGATTCAGGAAGCCTCAAAATGTGTATTTCTAGTAAAATATTGGTATCAAGTTTTCCGGTGGAATGCAATATTGTCGAAACCTCCTTTATTTCACTCCATTAGAGCACAGGACCGAGATCTAAAGTAACCCATTACACATTTTCTTAACACGAGATCTGACGGGGGCAAGCTAACAAAGTACTGAAAATACCTAAAAACCAGCAAAATATTATTAAACCATCATGATCTAGGAAGGAAGGGACCGCCTACAGAAATAATTCACATAGTATGAAGTTAGATGTCAAATATATTATGCCAAATAAAAGTGATACAGTTTACCTTCTTGTTCGGCGAAGCACCATGTCTAATACACGGCTTGCTAGTCCCAAGGGCAAGGCTCTAAGAAGACGCAAGCTTCCTGCTACCACAAGATAAAATCAGTTTAACCCCTCCCCTTCTGCTACGTCACTACCTGCTCTCATTGCCAACCTAAGTGTTAACCACACCACATATTACAGTGTTACCAACCTCACTATGTATGTGGTAGAGAAGGGGGCAGAGATGCCTTGTGGCTATGTTAACTTTGACCATGAAACTGCAGAGCATCCTGAGGAACCTCCTCAGGGGCTCACCTTATGTGAGTACGGCTTTTTGGCGCACCCGGGGGTTCCCGAGCCAGTCATCGCCACATTCATCCCCTCACCCCCATCCGGTCGAGGTGGGTTCTTCAAGTGACCGGTGGACACAAGGTAGGCTCTCGTGCGTTCTTTGCATTCCATCCATACCGCACCTCACCATCGTTTCTTTCTTCCCTTATCACTTTCCGGCCATTTCGCACCACGACATTCGCATATCTCTCTTTTTCTTCCCCGCCGGCCTACATTGCTTGCGAAACGCCCAACAAGTTTTAGTTTCTTTTATCTTTTTATTTAAATCCTCCGTGGACACAGCCTGACGGATACCCGCGCACCGCGTACGCAGCTGGGTGAGTGGGTAATGGCGTCATCCCCACCACCCGGGGTCGTCATGTAGGGTTGTTGTTCGTATCCGCTGTTCAACTGCAGTCCCGCGGGGGGGCCATTGCATGAGCTGCTGGCTTCCGACGGCGATTGGGTCCCTCTGTCTAGGTTCTGGGAGGTGTGACCCTGGGGTGAGCTAGGTATAGATAGGCCACTCACCCAAGCCGGGGTAACGCCCGGGAAGTCAGAGCCCGAGGTCGGAGACGGTTGCAATGGTGGAGGATTTTTTTCGCTATGGAGCACCCTTTCTCCATTATAAACAACAAGCGCCGAAAAACTTTAGTAACAGAAGTAGCACCGCCAACAGCTGGTTGTTACTTAGTGATTACCCGTACAGAGGAGGGACAATCATTCGAGAAGGTGAACTCTTTTATTATCCAGAAGGGCATTGACTCAATTGCTGGTCCGGTTCTTTCCTGCACTCGGCTTTGTAATGGTTCGTTGCTAGTTCAAAGCAAATCCGAGGCACAAAGTAAGTCCTTGTTGAGCGCCACGCTTCTCCACGGTTATCCTATCCGTGTTGAGAAGCACCGCACCTTAAATTCTTGTAGAGGCGTTGTCACCACGCATAGCCTCGATGGCATCTCGGACGAGGACCTGGTCGAATTTCTGGCAGACCAGAAGGTGACAGCGGTTCATCGAGTGCAGGCCAAACGCGACGGCGTATTGGTACCCACTCGTACCCTGTTTCTAACTGTTGATGGCGTCGATCTGCCCACGAGCATCTCCGCAGGGTACGAACGTATTTCTGTGAGGCCTTATATTCCCAGACCTCTGCGTTGTTTTAAGTGCCAACGTTTTGGGCATACGCAAGTCTCATGTAAGAGTGCCGTTAACATCTGTGCAACGTGTAGCCAGCCCTCACACGAAGGTGCCTGTTCAACAGCCCCCGTCTGCGTTAATTGTAAACGGTCACATTCTGCTTCGTTTGCCGACTGTCTGCGGTATCTGGACGAGAAGGCGATCCAGGAGATCCGGGTAAAGGGGAAACTCTCCTTCGCCGAAGCCCGGGGGCGTTTCCATGCGCGCCAACCTTCACTCCTGCGATCTGGCACATTTAGTTCTGTTGTTGCCTCGCCAGTACCACGAGTAGATGCCAAAACTCAGACCTGGACCTTGACTGGATTAACCGCCACTACCATCCGGCCGTCTATTAAAGCTACTGTTACCAAGCCCTATAAACCTGGTCCAAAGTCAATGAAGTCGCAAGCCGCTGAAAAGAAGCCCAAGCAGAAACTACGTAGGGAAGATTTTTTGAAAGACCCTCCGCGTGCGCGCGGTAACAAAAGTTCACCTTCTCCTCCTCGGAGGTCGCTGTCCCAGGAAGGTCCTGGGACAAGCCGCGCTCAACGGCGCCCCTCACCCATCGCCACCCAGAACCAATTCACGGCGCTTGAATCGGTTTCTGGCACTGAGCGCGTGGGCCCTCCCTTCGAGGAAGCTATGGAGTCTGACCAACTCCATACAAAAAGCCCGAGCCCAAAGGTTAAACAAAAGGTAATTTTAAGCCGCCCTTCTAAATAGACAGTTTATCCCCTTTTTTCTTAATGGCTATCCTGACCTGGAATGTACGTGGTGTACGATCGCATAGGGCGGAACTGCAACTTTTATTGCGTTCCCATTCGCCTATGGTCGTATGTTTGCAGGAGACTAACTTCGCCCTCACGATCCTTTTGATCTCCGAGGATATACTCCGGTTCGCTACGACCTTGAACCGGAGGAGGGTACTCCTGCTCATGGAGGTGTCATGTTCTTAGTGCGTAACGACGTTCATTTTACACCTGTCACACTTACATCCGACTTGCAAGCTGTTGCCGTTCGCCTTCACTTACCCGGCTTTTTGTTTTCTGTTTGCTCTGTATATTCACCTCCATCGTCTCCCCTCGCTCCCGCGGACATTCGAGCTCTCCTGTCCGCTCTCCCAACACCATTTCTTTTGTTGGGAGATTTTAATGCCCATCACCCACTGTGGGGTTCGCCGAGGGCTTGTGCGAGGGGAACTCTTCTTTCCGACATTTCTTATGAGTTCAATCTTTCCACCCTCAATACAGGTGCACCTACTTTTATTTCTGATTCTTCTAGTACATTCTCTCACCTGGACCTTGCCATTTGCTCACTCCAGCTTGCACGTCGTCTTCAGTGGAACGTCGTCGCTGACACCTACTCCAGCGACCATTACCCCTGCATCGTTTCTCTTCTGTCGCACCACGTACAGCATTCCAGAGTACCTACCTGGATATTCGCAAAAGCCGACTGGAGCTTGTATTCCAGCCTCGTGCATTTTGACGACCAGCCCTTCTCCGACATTAATCAACTAGTGCAGCACCTTACGTCTATTATTTTCTCAGCCGCCGAACGTGCAATACCCCGTTCATCCTCCCAACCTCGGCGGCCACCTGTTCCGTGGTGGAACGAGGATTGTCGGGACGCCGTTCGTGCCCGTAGGACTGCACTTAGGGTGTTTCGGCGACACCCTACACTTGATAATTTGGTGACTTTTGAACAATCGCGCGCCAGGGCTCGTCGCATTATTCAGGATAGCAAGAAGGCATCTTGGGCTCGTTTTGTCGAGTCTTTTAATCGTTTTGCGCCTTCATCCGTTGTTTGGGATAAACATCGTCGCTTCTCAGGTAAGGTGTCACATTGTACTGTTTCTGGCCTTCAGGTTTCTAATGCCACCATAGTGGATCCGGCTGCCATCGCTAACACTCTGGGTACTGCCTTTGAGGCCGTATCCAGTTCAGACCATTATTCCGCCGGCTTTCGCTCTATCAAAGACCGGCTGGATTTCGACACCTTTAATTTTCGGTCTGTTAATAATGAGTGTTATAATGAACTTTTCACACTGAGGGAGCTGGAGCACGCTCTTAATTGCTCTAGGCACTCCGCTCCTGGCCCGGACGGCATTCATGTCCTGATATTAAAGCACCTTTCAGCCGACAGGAAACTCTTTCTCTTACAGGTGTATAACCGTATTTGGCAAGACGGCATTTTTCCTTCCGTTTGGCGCGAAGCCACCATTGTCCCTATTCTTAAGCCTGGGAAGGATCGCCAACTACTTTCCAGCTACCGCCCTATCTCCCTCACCAGTTGCATTTGCAAGGTGATGGAGCGCATGATCAACGGGCGGTTCACATGGTGGCTTGAGTCTCAGAAACTTCTAGCGAACGCTCAGTGCGGGTTTCGTCGCTATCGCTCTACCGTCGACCATCTGGTGTCCTTGTCGACGCATATTATGAATGGATTTCTGAGAAAGTGTCAAACCGTGGCTGTATTTTTTGACCTGGAGAAAGCTTATGACACTTGTTGGAGGGGCGGCATTTTACGTACACTTCACGATTGGAATATCCGCGGTCGTCTTCCCATATTTCTTCGGGAGTTTATGACGGACCGCGTCTTTCGTGTACGTGTGGGCTCGGTTTTATCTCGTCGTTTTATTCAAGAGAACGGAGTACCGCAGGGCTCTGTACTCAGTGTTACACTTTTTGCGATTGCTATCAACCCCATTGTTGATTGTATTCCACCTGGCATTTCATCGTCCTTTTTGTTGACGATTTCGCTATTTATTATAGTTCACGGCGGACCTGTCTACTCGAACGCCGTCTCCAGAGCTGTATCGACCGTCTCTACGCCTGGAGTAACGCCAACGGCTTTAATTTCTCCGCCGAGAAATCCGTCTGCATCAACTTTTGGCGCCGGAAGTATTTCCCTCCGCCCTCTCTCCATCTTGGGCCAGGGATACTTCCGTTTGCAGACGAGGCGAAATTTTTGGGGTTGATTTTTGACAGGAAGTTGTGTTGGACCTCGCACGTTTCCTTTTTAAAAGCAAAGTGTGACCGTTCTCTTAATATTTTACGTGTTTTAAGTGGCACATCCTGGGGAGCTGATCGGACCGTCCTTCTTCGCCTTTATCGCTCTTTGGTCCGATCCAAGCTTGATTACGGGTGTATTGTTTACTCGTCGGCACGTCCATCTGTGTTACGTCGATATAATGTCATTCACCATCGTGGCATAAGAGTCGCTACAGGGGCCTTTCCAACTAGCCCTGTACCCAGTCTGTACGCAGAAGCTGCAGAGCCTCCGCTGTCCTTCCGGCGTGAGATGCTTTTGTGCAGCTATGCTTGTCGACTCTCAAGCTTGCCTCACCACCCGTCCTTCGATGTATTTTACGAGGATTCGCTTGATCGCCAATATTTCGTTAGCTCCTCTTCATTGCTCCCACCAGGGGTTCGATTTCGACTGCTACTTCGGCATTTGGACGTTACGCCAGCGCCGGCCCTTACCCGAGGGGAAACGCGCTTGACTCCATGGTCGCGCGCTGAGGCCCACATCCACCTTGGGCTAACGTCGATGCCGAAGAATGAGACCCCTGCTTCAGTCCTTAGATCCGCATTTTTAGAACTTCAGGCAACATTCGGAGACTGTCATTTTATTTATACTGATGGGTCTAAGACTGATGTTGGAGTAGGATGTGCCTTTGTTTTAGGTGCGCATAGTTTTACTTTTCGTTTACCCGGGCAATGTTCGATTTATACCGCCGAACTTTTTAGTATGTATCAATGTGTTTTATACATTCAGCGGCAAGTCTTACGGCGTTGTGTTGTTTGTTCGGACTCTCTGAGTGCCCTTCAGAGTATTAACGCGCTGTACACTTACCACCCCCTCGCACAGCGCATTCATGACCTGCTCCATTCGCTTGGTGCCTCTGGCATCAGCGTCTCTTTTATGTGGATATCTCAGGGAATGAGTCGGCCGACGCCGCTGCGAAATCGGCGATTTTATTACCCAGATTTTTTACTTCTGTTGTTCCCTCGTCAGATTCGTGTGTTGTTTTACGTCGCCCGATCCTCTCGCGCTGGCGCGATGAGTGGACGGCCCTCCGGGGGAACAAGTTGCGGGAGGTTAAACCTCTTCCGCTAGTCTGGGCTACCTCTTCCCGTGCTTCTCGTCGGGAAGAGGTACTTTTAACACGCCTTCGTATCGGACATTGCCTTTTTAGTCATAGATACCTGTTAAGTGGTGATCCCGCACCTCTGTGTGGTCAGTGTGACGTGCCCTTAACGGTCCGTCACATTTTAACCGAGTGTCAAGTTTTAGCTCCACTGCGCGTTCGCGTGGGTCTGCCTGTTGGCCTAGCCAACGTGTTGGCAGACGACGCGCATGCTGTAGAATGTCTTTTACGTTTTATCACTGACATTGGTTTTAGCCGTCGCATTTGATGCGCTGAGCGCCTTTTAGCTGTTTGATTTTATATTGTTAGTTTTAATGGGGCCCTTCTCCCCAGACATAAGGCGCTCATGTTCCTTGCATTCTACAGTTCTTGACACGTTTTATTCTTTTAGTGACCATGATTTTAGTGTGTTGGTTTTTCAGATATATTTATTGTTATTCTTGTTATTGTTATTATTGTTTTTATTGTTATTGTTATTCTATTGTTATTTTTAACTTTTTTGACATCGCGGAGTAGTATGAAAGGCTCTTGAGTCCGTTCGTTGACCCCTGATGACGTCATCACCGCAGGGCATGTAACATAAACAAAGCCGCGGCCGCCGCCGCCGCCGCTGCTGCTGCTTCCACGTGTTGTCGCGTCGACCTTGGTGTAGCTAGCACGTGATCACCCTAAGGCATGAAGGCCGCTGCGACCACACCTAAACAGGTGTTTATTAGAACCCGGCCTTGGTCTAGCTAGCACTTTCTTGGCATTGAATGTATCATCTAAATAAAATATCGCACTAGCTGATCCTTTTATTTAATTGCTACAGATTTTTCTAGGTATAATTGAGGATGGGAGAGGATTTTCCCTATATTCGGATGTAAAGGAAAAAAGTTGGAAAATAAAAGACGTGAAGGTAAGTTAGTTTTTTTTATTCATTCTTATAAGATACAAGTGTCGAGTTTATTTCGTCACAAATAACATCGTAAAGGACGAAACATGAAGCATTTTCTTTTGGAAGTACATAAGTGCTACTACCTGAAGCACTGTTAACATAGTCTTTTATATCTGTTGTAGCTAAGACATATTTTGCAAGTTGATGTTGCAACACATTTGCATTGCACAATAGAAAGTTTACATCATCTAAACAAAGGATGACTTGTGAGTTTTCGCATTGTATCCTGGCACGATGCCCATTTATGGATTTGAGGCGAAACTGTTCTTCGATGCATCTGTACGACTGCCCTTTGCAGAGATGTTCGGCAAGTTTAGGTAGGTGATTCAGCAGAGTCGCGAAGTAGTAGGACGAGAGGACGACTCTTCCCTGCTTTACCCCGCCAATTTCCACGTGAGCTTCGTAATTTCTTCTTTTGAAGAAACCCAGGCTGATGTATCTGGAGTGATGTTTGTTGAGAAAGTAGGTCCTGCGATGCAACACGGGTTCCGGAGGAGGAGTCACCCGGCGCAGTGGCATTCTGATCTGTTTACCTCTTGAGCTCATCTCGTCGACTGCTCCACAGCTGAAACAAAAGAAGCATCGTGTCTGTTAGAGCTATCAGCAGGACATCTGGTGTTAAGTTTTTTAAGCTTATGATGCTTCAACCAATTGAACATGGCGTGAGCGTGTTTGCATGCACAGTGAGTGTTTGAGAACTTATGACAAGGAAATCCGCAGTGTAACTGATGATAGAGATTTTCTGGCTTGGGGCAATTAAATTCTTTTCTTAAATTGATAAACGTTCTATCGCAGAGTGCGGAAAGAACTTCACATTTATCCTCGTCATAAGCGAAGAGAGAGATGTGCCCCGCCACCGCCTCTTCCAGCACAGTTTTTAGCATGCTATAAGGAACGTAACCATCATTGAAATGCATTCCATTTTTATTTTCTTTGTTAAATGCATCTAATTTACTATTCCAGGGATATGGGCTTGCAAAATGAAAGGTTTGAACAATCCCTTTTCCAATTATCGCCAATTCCTTTATGATTAATTCTTTGCCGTTTCCTCTGAGCGCTGTATAATCTACGACAAGACCTCCTTCCATCTTGGACAAAGACTGGCCGAAAAATAAATGAGCTACTTACCTTTATACCCGGTAGGCATCGCTGTCCCTTGTTGCACCGCCAGACTGGAAACTCTCTGTGGAACATCTCCCTGGCCTGACGATCTGGATTGGCAGAGTTGAACAGGGCTACGAACTCGTTCATGGTGTATCCTCTGGTGCAGACGTAGAGAGTATAGAGGCACGCGTACTGGCCGCAGATGTCGGAGTAGAGGCTTTGAAGTTGGCAATGATTCACAATAAAGTGAAATGGCATAAAGCTTTTCAAGGATTTTATAAAGGGAGGGAGGCCGTACGAATCGAAATACCATGCAAAAGAATTTGAATTTTGAGTTACAGCTATCCAGTGTGAACCAGGTAGGTTGTGAGGATCTAAATTTATTACGAATGTTGACGGCTTAGTAAACTCTGTAGGCAACATGTCCGATGCAAAAACTCCTGCAAAATTTGGAATGCCTCGCAAAGTTTGTTCTATTTGTAAGGTGTTCATAATTAATAATCGGTATGCACTCTCAGATCTTTGTCTATCTGAATAGAATTTTCGTACTCACAGTACATGATACACGTGATGGCTTGTGTTAACTTTGTTTTAAATCTGAGCTCTATTCTTATATTTCCGTTATTTAATAGAGAAGCATGACCTTCTGAAGCGGCACTGTCTGGCGTTAAATCGAAAAGCACTAGGAAGTAACCCATTATATACATATCGTGCGTGATTTGAATTCCGCTGTTGGTGTGATGGATGCCAGAACCGGAAAAGAGCGTTTGGTACGCTAATGTTGAACCTTTTTCGTTAGAGGTATCGATATAAAGACCTTCTGCCGGAATTTGCTGGCCGTTAACGTAAATCGCAAAATATTCCAAATGGAAGTGCTTAAAATTGAAAGGATTTGTGGTGTGAGTTCCGGAAAAATTTGTATTTTCTGTCATACCTACGAGTATCCTTTTAGGGAGCGGACCTAATACAGCATTGTCTATAGAGATGGTACTTTGCCCTGCTGCGAAAGTAAAGGACCTGACATCGACTCGCGTTATATCGTATCTCGCATTTACTTTTTCTAAAGCATTCATATGGGCCATTAAGAGGCTAGGAGCTGGTTTTATCTTTTTCACGTATAGAGTGGCATCTAGGAATTGAAATCTAGCATGTAGATCCGCACTTTCACTCATTATATAAAACGAGTCCTTCGCTTTAGTCAACTTGATTTGAAGTGTAAGTCCCGGTAGTAACAAAGTGGGTAAATTGAAAATATCCCCATGTAATCTACCAAACATGACTATTTCTTTAGACGCATTGCTCCTATGATGACGTTCTTTCCATCCACGATTAGAATCTCCGGCTTCCAGCGTTTCGTTTTTTGAAGCATCGGCCCCGGAGAGACCGTGGAGAGCCGTGTCGATGTACCAGAAAGCGTTAGTAAGATGGCTTTTCGATGCATCGTGACCGTACGTTAATAAGGTTTCTAAATAGCTACGATAATGATAAAGATCTTCAGACGGAGTGATGGATGTTCCATTTAGCGAAACGCTTAATTGGCTAAACAAGGAGTGCAATAAATTGTTAACACCCGTCGTTTTATCTGTTGCTGCTAAGTTGGAACCATCCGGCTTTACAAATTTTCCTTTTACCATCAAATAAACATTTAAATCGATGTAGTGTTCCTTATCTCCAGGAATAACAAATTCCAATACGGATTGATCTACTGGTGCGATGGGTTTGATTAGGGTAGTGAAGTTTCCTAACACTGCCGACTGAATTGGTTTTTTTGCAAAAATATCAAATTCGGATTTTGTGCAGGCGATCATGTTGCTATCTCGGGAGCATGTGCTGGTGGCATCGTGTTGCACCCTGTATTTAATCAAAAATGTCTCTAGCTTTTTTGGCTTTATATGGAGCTGATCTCCTTCTCTTGCCCTTTCCTTGTTGTAACCTACCAACTAACTTTTTTGTACCTTCCGTGACTCGTTTTGCCACGATATCTTTGACTTTGGTACCTTCCTGTCGTGCAGCAATATCGGTCATGATGTTTGCACCCGTGGTGAGGGCTTCCCTGCCCAAAGTTTTTGCCCCGGATAGGAGGATGGGCTTAACAATTCTGAATAGACTACCCAAAAAGTTACCTATGCCTCTACCTTGCTGTACGTATGGGCTTCCTACGTACAGAGGTCCGATGTACTGACCGAGGCGCCCTCCACTCTGGTTTACATAGTACGCTGTAAGCGGGTCCATTGCCAAATGCATGGATTTTAAATTTAGAGGCCTAATTTATATTGACCCGCTTAAAGAAATCCATTGGGAATGAATTTAAATTTAAATATTAAATTCCCAACGGTTTTCATTCACCCACCTAGCTATACCTAGTGCCTCCGATCTGGCACACCTGACGGTGTTAAACTGATGCCACCGACAGGCAGGTGCAGTAACTAAAAATTCAATATTTAGGTTGCACCCTAGGTTTTCTATATTGTAGACTCTAAAGTCATCTCCTGCTGTGGGTTGCAATACGTTACCAAGCATGCTCCCCTTTACAAACAATATTCCATCTGGAATTTTGGGAGCAAACTCGACGTGGCCTGAACTCCATGGTATGCCGTGAAAATTTTCGGATAACCATGTGTTCGTCCGTCTAAACTTTATTGGCCACGCATTTTGCGGAAGATTTGGTTTACGGATCAGTTGGTGCAATACCACCTGTTCCGTCTCAATTTCCACGACGGCCAATTCTTTTAACATAACTTTTCCCTCTGGATTATAAAATCCTTGAAAGGCTGCAGTAATAGTCCCGGATGAGCCAATTGTTTTAACGATAATCCTGCCGCTAGGGGCGCTAGTGTCGCTAGTGTCGCTGCGTGCGACGGCGGCGGCGGTAAGTTTGAAAAGCGCCCTGAGCGTTAGGATTATCGTTAAATCGGTTGGCTCATCCGGGACGAGTTGAAAGAATTGAGGAAGTGACGTGGAGTGTTTTGATTGGTTCGTTAATTTGGGGTGGGAGATGGAGGAAGGAAGATGGAGGAGTATGGAGGTCGCGTGATGGAGAGGAATTGGGTGGCGAGGTGTTGTCTGTGCGGAGGTCGGTACTGAAAGAGGGGTAAAGATGGGTAGCGAGGGATAAAAAGTGTAAAGGAAAGTGACGTGTGAAGTTGTGATTGGTGGGAATAAGAAGTGATTTTATTGGTGGAAAGGAGCAAATGAAGGTTGTTGATTGGTAAGAATAAGAGGGATTATGATTGGTGGAAAAGAAAAAGTTGTGGGAGTGGGGTATGTTGGAGGTGATGGGAAAGGTGAGTTTTGCTAGCAGCAAGATTTGCAAAAGCCTGTCTTGAACTGATCAGCAATTTTTGAACGTCGGATGGTAGTTTTCTTGAGTGGATAGAGAGATGGGGGCGATATGAGATGCGGTGGCGAAAATGGGAACTAGACAAGGTTGTTGAGACAAGAGGTTTAAGGACGAGGAAATTTGGAGGTTAGTGGTGAACACGGCGGTCGCAAGAGGTGGGGGTAAGGAGACGCAGTGGTGAGAATGGGAACTAAAAGAAGATGGGGGTAGCAAGAGTTTTAGAAGAGTAGATTTTGAGGTTAAAATAGTGGGAACTAAAAATGGCGGAGGGTCTGCGACAAGGAGATGCGGTGAGAACTAAACAAGATGGCGGTCGCAAGAGGAGGGTAAGGAGATTTGAGGTTACAGTACGAAAACACGAAAGGATATATTCCTACGCCAAGCAGGTGCGAAAAATAATTATGCGTGTGGTACTTACCTGTTACCGGTGTGGATGCGTCACCAAAAGCGCGGCACGCGAGGCGGAAAAATAAAAGCAAACTGTTTTTGAAAATGCTTAACCAGCTTTAAGATCAACCAACATCACTACGCACTGATATACCTAGGTTTTTAAAGCGGTACAGACACCCTTTGCAGAGGCGTAATTTAACTATACCAAAAACCTGGTACTGGACCATCGTGATGGTCGCTAGCGTACGTAGGAGCAGGGTTCTCATAGCCGGTCGAAAGCGGTCAAAAACGTGTACGACGTAGGTGTTGACAGTAGCTGCTGTCGAGTCAACGGTCGAGGTGTGAATAAACAAGATCTGTTCTCGCCGGCAATTTGGTTCGGAGATGTGAGCAGCGGCGAGGTGTTGTCTGTGCGGAGGTCGGGACTGAAAGAGGGAAAAGATGGGGAGCGAGGGATAAAAAGTGTAACAGAAAGTGACGTGTGAAGTTGTGATTGGTGGGAATAAGAAGTGATTTTATTGGTGGAAAGGAGCAAATGAAAGTTGTTGATTGGTAAGAATAAGAGAGGTTATGATTGGTGGAAAGAAAAAGGAGTGGGGTATGTTGGAGGTGATGGGAAAGGTAAGTTTTGCTAGCAACAAGATTTGCAAAAGCCTGTCGTGAACTGATCAGCAATTTTTTGAACGTTGGATGGTAGTTTTCTTGAGTGGATAGAGAGATGGGGCGATATGAGATGCGGTGGCGAAAATGGGAACTAAACAAGGTGGTTGAGACAAGAGGTTTAAGGACGAGGAAATTTGGAGGTTAGTGGTGAACATGGCGGTCGCAAGAGGTGGGGGTAAGGAGACGCGGTGGTGAGAATGGGAACTAAAAGAAGATGGCGGTAGCAAGAGGTTAGAAGAGTAGATTTTGAGGTTAAAATAGCGGGAACTAAAAATGGCGGAGGGTCTGCGACAAGGAGATGCGGTGAGAACTAAACAAGATGGCGGACGCAAGAGGTGGGTAAGGAGGTTTGAGGTTACAGTACCAAAACACGAAAGGATATATTCCTACGCCAAGCAGGTCCGAAAAATAATTATGCGTGTGTTACTTACCTGTTACCGGTGTGGATGCGTCACCAAAAGCGCGGCACGCGAGACGGAAAAATAAAAGCAAACTGTTTTTGAAAATGCTTAACCAGCTTTAAGATCAACCAACATCACTACGCACTGATATACCTAGGTTTTTAAAGCGGTACAGACACCCTTTGCAGAGGCGTAATTTAACTATACCAAAAACCTGGTACTGGACCATCGTGATGGTCGCTAGCGTACGTAGGAGCAGGGTTCTCATAGCCGGTCGAAAGCGGTCAAAAACGTGTACGACGTAGGTGTTGGCAGTAGCTGCTGCCGAGGCAACCGTCGAGGTGCGAATGAACGAGATCTGTTCTTGCAGGCAATCTGGTTGAGAGATGAGAGGCGCGGTGGTAAAAATGTGAACTAAATAAGATGGCGGAGGCACGAAGTTGAGGTTAAGGAGCGGCGAGGTGTTGACTGTGCGGCGGTTGGGGTCTGAAAGAGGGGGAAAGATGGCGAACGAGGGATAAAAAGTATAACAGAAAGTGACGTGTGAAGTTGTCATTGGTGGGAATAAGAAGTGATGTTATTGGTGGAAAGGAACAAATGAAAGTTGCTGATTGGCGAGAATAAGAGAGATTATGATTGGTGGAAAGAAAAAAAGGTGTGGGAGTGGGGTATGTTGGAGGTGATGGAAAAGGCAAGTTTTGCTACCAACAACATTTGCAAAAGCCTATCCAGAACTCATCAGCAATTTTAAATAACTAGTGTTTCGGGGGTTTTCTCTGGTTGGTAGACGAATGCAAGCTGTTTCTACCATACTTATATTATTCGTCTTTTTCCTTTTTTTTTTAAAATGACTAGTTTTTTTTTTTTTTTTTTTTTTGGGAGTTTTCTGCGGATGGTAAACAAATGCAAGCTCTTTCTGCTTTTTCATAGGTTTTCCCTGGTTGGTAGGCGTTTTCTGTACTGGTTGACGAAGGCGTTTCTAATTTTGGAGGTTTTCTCAGGTTTTTAGCGGTTGTCCCTGCCCGGTAGGCAAATGATGAAGTTTTACCTTGTCGGCGCACGGATACTAGGCACGTACTGGCGCGCACACACACACACACACACACACACACACAGAGAGACAGACAGACACACAGACAGGCACACACACACGGACATGTTTCCAAAAATGCTTTTTTTTTTTTTTGATTCAGGAGGTCTCAAAACGTGTATTTCCGGTGAAATCTCGGTATCGAATTTTTGGGCGGAATGCAATACTTCCCCTACTTACTATACGTAGTAGAGAAAGTAAAAAAGTATTGAAAAATTTAAGGAAATAACAAGCAATATCTCAAAAGTGTACTATCTTGTTTTCAAGGGTTTTCCAGATCGGTAAGCGTTAGAATACTCTTAGAGCTTTTTTCAGGTTTTTTAGCGGTTGTCCCTGGCCGGTAGGCAATTGATAAAGTTTTTCTATAACGTCGTCGTTTTGGCTTGTGGCGCACGGTTCCTAGGCACGTACTCGCGCGCGCGCACACACACACACACACACACACACACTAAAATAGTAGCGTATAAAAAAAACTGATTTGTTACACTCACATGACTTTCTCTACTCTTGTACAATCTAATTGGTAGCTTTTAAGCGATAGTCAAATATTTTAACGCTGGTTGCTATGTGGCGAATTCCATTCTGTTTGCATGTTCAGGACATAAAAAAAATGAATAAACGAATTTGAGAAAAAGTATAAGTATTGGAAAATTTAAGGAAATAACAAGCAATATCTCGAAAACGGTTCACTCAACAAAAGAAACGTATATGACATAAGTTGTGTATTTTAACGCGATCTACATTTTTTGTGTAGTAAAATTTTGTCTATCTCTTATGGTTTACCAGTTATGCAAAAAAGTCGTTCACAATGAAGAATATTTTTGGAGACATTCCCAGAAAATTCGAGATATACATTTTATTTGACATGACAATATCTTAAACATATGATGTTTTAATCAAAATCGTTAGAGCCGTTTTTGAGAAAATTAAAATTTTCGAAAAATGTTCCATGTAAAGGGTAGTCTGGGGTGGGGGGATTTTCTTGAAAACCTTCGTGTCGCATCTCTGGAAGATACTGAACCTAAATACCAAGTTTGGTGTTTATCCGACTGTTCGTTTTTGAGTTATGCTGTTCACAGACACACAGACACACAGACACACAGACAGACACACACACGGACATGTTTCCAAAAATGCTTTTTTTTTTTTTGGATTCAGAGATTCTCAAAACATGTATTTCCAGTGAAATCTCGGTAACGAATTTTTGGGTGGAATGCAATACTTCCCCTACTTACTATACGTAGTAGAGAAAGTAAAAATGAATAACGCATTTGAGAAAAAGTATAAGTATTGGAAAATTTAAGGAAAATGGTTCACTCAACTAAAAAAAAATGTATATGACATAAATTGTGTATTTTAACGCGATCTACATTTTTTGTGTAGTAAAATTTTGGCTATCTCTTATGGTTTACCAGTTATGCATACTGAACCTAAATACCAAGTTTGGTGTTTATCCGACTGTTCGTTTTTGAGTTATGCTGTTCACAGACACACAGACGCACAGACAGACAGACACACAGACACACAGACAGACACACACACGGACATGTTTCCAAAAATGCTTTTTTTTTTCTGGATTCAGTGATTCTCAAAACATGTATTTCCAGTGAAATCTCGGTATCGAATTTTTGGGTGGAATGCAATACTTCCCCTACTTACTATACGTAGTAGAGAAAGTAAAAATGAATAACGCATTTGAGAAAAAGTATAAGTATTGGAAAATTTAAAGGAAATAACAAGCAATATCTCGAAAAACGGTTCACTCAACAAAATAAATGTATATGGCATAAGTTGTGTATTTTAACGCGATCTACATTTTTTGTGTAGCAAACTTTTGTCTATCTCTTACGGTTTATCAGTTATGAAAAAGTCGTTCACAATGAAGAATTCTTTTGGAGACATTCCCAGAAAATTCGAGATATACATTTCATTTCTCTCGACATTATCTTAAATATATGATATTTTCATCAAAATCGTTAGAGCCATTTTTTAATACAAAGAGAACGGGATTTCACAAGTGAAACAGTACTGTGATAACGATACCACTGAAACAAAAAAAAAAATCTGATGTGTAACACTCACATGACTTTCTCAACTCTTGTACAAAGTATTTTTACAAACGCTTATTCCCCATCTAGTTCATGTTAATCGAGATAAACATTTGCAAAATCTATTTTATTGCTAATTTTCTTGTATAAAAAAAAAAATCTGATGTGTAACACTCACATGACGTTCTCTACTCTTGTACAAAGTATTTTTACAAACGCTTATGCTCCATCTAGTTCATGTTAATCGAGATAAACATTTGCAAACTCTATTTTATTGCTAATTTTCTTGTAGATGTAGGGGAAAATATATTTACAAGGGGAATATAGAAAAACAGTAGCCTTTAAGCACATACATATCTCTTAATAGCTGGTTGCTATGTGCAACACCATTCTTTTTGCCACAGATTAATACTGTTTGCATATCAAAGACAAAAAAAAATGAATAACGAAGTCCCATTTGAGAAAATAAATATTGGAAAATTAACAAACAATATCTCGAAAACGGTTCACTCAACAACAAAAATGTATATTACATAAGATGTGTATTTTAACGCGATCTACATTTTTTGTGTAGTAAAATTTTGTCTATCTCTTACGGTTTTTCAGTTATGAAAAAGACGTTCACAATGAAGAATACTTTTGGAGACATTCCCAGAAAATTCGAGATATACATTTCATTTCTCACGACATTATATTAAACATACGATATTTTTCATCAAAATCGTTAGAGCCATTTTTTTTAATACAAAGAGAACGGGATTTCACAAGTGAAACAGTACTGTGATAACGATACCAACAAAACTAATTATTATTCACCCACTGAAACACATAAAAAAAATCTGATGTGTAACACTCACATGACTTTTCTCATCTCTTGTACAAAGTATTTTTACAAACGCTTATTCCCCATCTAGTTCATGTTAATCGAGATAAACATTTGCAAACTCTGTTTTATTGCTAATTTTGTTGTAGATGTAGGGAAAATATATTTACAAGGGGAATATAGAAAAACAGTAGCCTTTAAGCACATACATATCTCTTAATAGCTGGTTGCTATGTGCAGTACCATTCTTTTTGCCACAGATTAATACTCTTTGCATATCAAAGACAAAAAAAAAAAATGAATAACGAATTCCCATTTGAGAAAATAACTATTGGAAAATTTAAGTAAATAACAAGCAATATCTCGAAAACGGTTCACTCAACAATAAAGATGTATATGACATAAGTTGTGTATTTTAACGCGATCTACATACTTTCGTACTCACCTATAAGATATAGAGGGTAGAGGTCGTACGAACGTAGCACTTTGAGAATCTATATTCAACAGTTGGTGTTACTCCTTAGAAAGGAAGTATCTGCTGATTTTTATTTAATTCTTTACATTTTACATAACACGTATGCACTGGCACAACACAAAAGCACTACACACAATACTCAGTTTTAATATTTGCACTAATAACATCAGGAATAACTGAAGTCTGCAAACAGTCATTTCCCATGTGCAGCCTTACGTACAGAAAACGTGTGTGGCTGATCTATGTGTAAAAAGAGCCTGAGAGCGGATGTACGTCAGCGGTAAAATCTTTTAAATGCATTTTTATTGGCGATGGTAGAAATCGTGCAGTGGTGGATCGTGAAAATTCATATAAATGGATGTATCACCTCATAATAAGCCTCTATATACCAAGAATATTGAGTTTTTAAAAAGTCAGCAACTGTACCTGTGTTTCTATACGTGAACGTGAGATGGCAGCTTCGATACGTGTCCACGGAGACCTTAGTGCTAGGCAACTGTACCTCTGTTTCTATACGTGAACGGCAGATTGCAGCTTCGATACGTGTCCACGGAGACCTTAGTGCTAGGCAACTGTACCTCTGTTTCTATACGTGAACGGCAGATTGCAGCTTCGATACGTGTCTACGGAGACCTTAGTGCTAGGCAACTGCACCTCTGTTTCTATACGTGAACGGCAGATTGCAGCTTCGATACGTGTCCACGGAGACCTTAGCGCTAGGCAACTGCACCTCTGTTTCTATACGTGAACGGCAGATTGCAGCTTCGATACGTGTCCACGGAGACCTTAGTGCTAGGCAACTGTACCTCTGTTTCTATACGTGAACGGCAGATTGCAGCTTCGATACGTGTCCACGGAGACCTTAGTGCTAGGCAACTGTACCTCTGTTTCTATACGTGAACGGCAGATTGCAGCTTCGATACGTGTCCACGGAGACCTTAGTGCTAGGCAACTGCACCTTTGTTTCTATACGTGAACGGCAGATTGCAGCTTCGATACGTATCCACGGAGACCTTAGTGCTAGGCAACTGCACCTCTGTTTCTATACGTGAACGGCAGATTGCAGCTTCAATACGTGTCCACGGAGACCTTAGTGCTAGGCAACTGTACCTCTGTTTCTATACGTGAACGGGAGATTGCAGCTTCGATACGTGTCCACGGAGACCTTAGTGCTAGGCAACTGCACCTCTGTTTCTATACGTGAACGTCAGATTGCAGCTTCGATACGTGTCCACGGAGACCTTAGTGCTAGGCAACTGCACCTCTGTTTCTATACGTGAACGGCAGATTGCAGCTTCGATACGTATCCACGGGGACCTTAGTGCTAGGGAACTGCACCTCTGTTTGTATACGTGAACGGCAGATTGCAGCTTCAATACGTGTACACGGAGACCTTAGTGCTAGGCAGCTGTACCTCTGTTTCTATACGTGAACGGCAGATTGCAGCTTCGATACGTGTCCACGGAGATCTTAGTGCTAGGCAGCTATACCTGTTTCTATACGTCAACGGCAGATTGCAGCTTCGATACGTGTTCACGGAGACCTTAGTGCTAGGCAACTGTACCTGTGTTTCTATACGTGTCCACGGAGACCTTAGTGCTAGACAACTGTACCTCTGTTTCTATACGTGAACGGCAGATTGCAGCTTGAATACGTGTCCACGGAGACCTTAGTGCTAGTGCTAGGCAACTATACCTCTGTTTCTATACGTGAACGGCAGATTGCAGGTTCGATACGTGTCCACGGAGATCTTAGTGCTAGGCAACTATACCTGTTTCTATACGTGAACGGCAGATTGCAGCTTCGATACGTGTCCACGGAGACCTTAGTGCTAGGCAACTGTACCTGTGTTTCTATACGTGAACGTCAGATGGCAGCTTCGATACGTGTCCACGGAGACCTTAGTGTTAGGCAACTGTACCTCTGTTTCTATACGTGAACGGCAGATTGCAGCTTCGATACGTGTCCACGGAGACCTTTCGCTTCAGGTGACAAAATAACACTAGGCACTTGTGTGCCGTGGTGTAAGCCGCAATCACGGTATTGGTAGCGTGGATCTCCTTGGGGCTCTCCTCGGAGTTACCTCAACACCACGTACATGACCTGGTTCGTCACGGGTACGCAGGTCTGCACTACCACTTCCTCGGCGTTGAGCAGGCCCAGGAGGCGATCGTACCGGTACGCCAGCTAGCACGTGGACATGTTATCGCGCTGTGGTGTTGCGTGTGCGAGGTATGGAAACTCAAGGACGCAAAACATGCACGACCGAGGGTTAAAAAGCAGAACAAGTAGTGACGTGGAGCGTTGTGATTGGTGTAAATAAGACGATCTCTGATAGGTGGACAAATTGAAATAACGTGATGTGATAGGCGAAAATAAAATCAAAGGTGATTGGATGAAAAATGACGAGAAGGAATTAGCGGTGAATTTGTGAACTAAGATGGCGAAGATTTTTTTTTTTTTTAAAAAAAAGGATAATATAAGTACGGCAACTGTAACGGTTTACGGCAAACGCGCGCCGCGCAATGCGTCACGCCCGGGCAATAAAACAAAAATCATATTGAGCAAGATGCCCGGCGTGACGCATTGCGCGGCGCGCGTTTGCCGTAAACCGTTACAGTTGCCGTACTTATATTATCCTTTTTTTTTAAAAAAAAAAAAATCTTCGCCATCTTAGTTCACAAATTCACCGCTAATTCCTTCTCGTCATTTTTCATCCAATCACCTTTGATTTTATTTTCGCCTATCACATCACGTTATTTCAATTTGTCCACCTATCAGAGATCGTCTTATTTACACCAATCACAACGCTCCACGTCACTACTTGTTCTGCTTTTTAACCCTCGGTCGTGCATGTTTTGCGTCCTTGAGTTTCCATACCTCGCACACGCAACACCACAGCGCGATAACATGTCCACGTGCTAGCTGGTGTACCGGTACGATCGACTCCTGGGCCTGCTCAACGCCGAGGAAGTGGTAGTGCAGACCTGCGTACCCGTGACGAACCAGGTCATGTACGTGGTGTTGAGGTAACTCCGAGGAGAGCCCCAAGGAGATCCACGCTACCAATACCGTGATTGCGGCTTACACCACGGCACACAAGTGCCTAGTGTTATTTTGTCACCTGAAGCGAAAGGTCTCCGTGGACACGTATCGAAGCTGCAATCTGCCGTTCACGTATAGAAACAGAGGTACAGTTGCCTAACACTAAGGTCTCCGTGGACACGTATCGAAGCTGCCATCTGACGTTCACGTATAGAAACACAGGTACAGTTGCCTAGCACTAAGGTCTCCGTGGACACGTATCGAAGCTGCAATCTGCCGTTCACGTATAGAAACAGGTATAGTTGCCTAGCACTAAGATCTCCGTGGACACGTATCGAACCTGCAATCTGCCGTTCACGTATAGAAACAGAGGTATAGTTGCCTAGCACTAGCACTAAGGTCTCCGTGGACACGTATTCAAGCTGCAATCTGCCGTTCACGTATAGAAACAGAGGTACAGTTGTCTAGCACTAAGGTCTCCGTGGACACGTATAGAAACACAGGTACAGTTGCCTAGCACTAAGGTCTCCGTGAACACGTATCGAAGCTGCAATCTGCCGTTGACGTATAGAAACAGGTATAGCTGCCTAGCACTAAGATCTCCGTGGACACGTATCGAAGCTGCAATCTGCCGTTCACGTATAGAAACAGAGGTACAGCTGCCTAGCACTAAGGTCTCCGTGTACACGTATTGAAGCTGCAATCTGCCGTTCACGTATACAAACAGAGGTGCAGTTCCCTAGCACTAAGGTCCCCGTGGATACGTATCGAAGCTGCAATCTGCCGTTCACGTATAGAAACAGAGGTGCAGTTGCCTAGCACTAAGGTCTCCGTGGACACGTATCGAAGCTGCAATCTGACGTTCACGTATAGAAACAGAGGTGCAGTTGCCTAGCACTAAGGTCTCCGTGGACACGTATCGAAGCTGCAATCTCCCGTTCACGTATAGAAACAGAGGTACAGTTGCCTAGCACTAAGGTCTCCGTGGACACGTATTGAAGCTGCAATCTGCCGTTCACGTATAGAAACAGAGGTGCAGTTGCCTAGCACTAAGGTCTCCGTGGATACGTATCGAAGCTGCAATCTGCCGTTCACGTATAGAAACAGAGGTGCAGTTGCCTAGCACTAAGGTCTCCGTGGACACGTATCGAAGCTGCAATCTGCCGTTCACGTATAGAAACAGAGGTACAGTTGCCTAGCACTAAGGTCTCCGTGGACACGTATCGAAGCTGCAATCTGCCGTTCACGTATAGAAACAGAGGTACAGTTGCCTAGCACTAAGGTCTCCGTGGACACGTATCGAAGCTGCAATCTGCCGTTCACGTATAGAAACAGAGGTGCAGTTGCCTAGCGCTAAGGTCTCCGTGGACACGTATCGAAGCTGCAATCTGCCGTTCACGTATAGAAACAGAGGTGCAGTTGCCTAGCACTAAGGTCTCCGTAGACACGTATCGAAGCTGCAATCTGCCGTTCACGTATAGAAACAGAGGTACAGTTGCCTAGCACTAAGGTCTCCGTGGACACGTATCGAAGCTGCAATCTGCCGTTCACGTATAGAAACAGAGGTACAGTTGCCTAGCACTAAGGTCTCCGTGGACACGTATCGAAGCTGCCATCTCACGTTCACGTATAGAAACACAGGTACAGTTGCTGACTTTTTAAAAACTCAATATTCTTGGTATATAGAGGCTTATTATGAGGTGATACATCCATTTATATGAATTTTCACGATCCACCACTGCACGATTTCTACCATCGCCAATAAAAATGCATTTAAAAGATTTTACCGCTGACGTACATCCGCTCTCAGGCTCTTTTTACACATAGATCAGCCACACACGTTTTCTGTACGTAAGGCTGCACATGGGAAATGACTGTTTGCAGACTTCAGTTATTCCTGATGTTATTAGTGCAAATATTAAAACTGAGTATTGTGTGTAGTGCTTTTGTGTTGTGCCAGTGCATACGTGTTATGTAAAATGTAAAGAATTAAATAAAAATCAGCAGATACTTCCTTTCTAAGGAGTAACACCAACTGTTGAATATAGATTCTCAAAGTGCTACGTTCGTACGACCTCTACCCTCTATATCTTATAGGTGAGTACGAAAGTATGTAGATCGCGTTAAAATACACAACTTATGTCATATACATCTTTATTGTTGAGTGAACCGTTTTCGAGATATTGCTTGTTATTTACTTAAATTTTCCAATAGTTATTTTCTCAAATGGGAATTCGTTATTCATTTTTTTTTTTTGTCTTTGATATGCAAAGAGTATTAATCTGTGGCAAAAAGAATGGTACTGCACATAGCAACCAGCTATTAAGAGATATGTATGTGCTTAAAGGCTACTGTTTTTCTATATTCCCCTTGTAAATATATTTTCCCTACATCTACAACAAAATTAGCAATAAAACAGAGTTTGCAAATGTTTATCTCGATTAACATGAACTAGATGGGGAATAAGCGTTTGTAAAAATACTTTGTACAAGAGATGAGAAAAGTCATGTGAGTGTTACACATCAGATTTTTTTTATGTGTTTCAGTGGGTGAATAATAATTAGTTTTGTTGGTATCGTTATCACAGTACTGTTTCACTTGTGAAATCCCGTTCTCTTTGTATTAAAAAAAATGGCTCTAACGATTTTGATGAAAAATATCGTATGTTTAATATAATGTCGTGAGAAATGAAATGTATATCTCGAATTTTCTGGGAATGTCTCCAAAAGTATTCTTCATTGTGAACGTCTTTTTCATAACTGAAAAACCGTAAGAGATAGACAAAATTTTACTACACAAAAAATGTAGATCGCGTTAAAATACACATCTTATGTAATATACATTTTTGTTGTTGAGTGAACCGTTTTCGAGATATTGTTTGTTAATTTTCCAATATTTATTTTCTCAAATGGGACTTCGTTATTCATTTTTTTTTTGTCTTTGATATGCAAACAGTATTAATCTGTGGCAAAAAGAATGGTGTTGCACATAGCAACCAGCTATTAAGAGATATGTATGTGCTTAAAGGCTACTGTTTTTCTATATTCCCCTTGTAAATATATTTTCCCCTACATCTACAAGAAAATTAGCAATAAAATAGAGTTTGCAAATGTTTATCTCGATTAACATGAACTAGATGGAGCATAAGCGTTTGTAAAAATACTTTGTACAAGAGTAGAGAACGTCATGTGAGTGTTACACATCAGATTTTTTTTTTATACAAGAAAATTAGCAATAAAATAGATTTTGCAAATGTTTATCTCGATTAACATGAACTAGATGGGGAATAAGCGTTTGTAAAAATACTTTGTACAAGAGTTGAGAAAGTCATGTGAGTGTTACACATCAGATTTTTTTTTTGTTTCAGTGGTATCGTTATCACAGTACTGTTTCACTTGTGAAATCCCGTTCTCTTTGTATTAAAAAATGGCTCTAACGATTTTGATGAAAATATCATATATTTAAGATAATGTCGAGAGAAATGAAATGTATATCTCGAATTTTCTGGGAATGTCTCCAAAAGAATTCTTCATTGTGAACGACTTTTTCATAACTGATAAACCGTAAGAGATAGACAAAAGTTTGCTACACAAAAAATGTAGATCGCGTTAAAATACACAACTTATGCCATATACATTTATTTTGTTGAGTGAACCGTTTTTCGAGATATTGCTTGTTATTTCCTTTAAATTTTCCAATACTTATACTTTTTCTCAAATGCGTTATTCATTTTTACTTTCTCTACTACGTATAGTAAGTAGGGGAAGTATTGCATTCCACCCAAAAATTCGATACCGAGATTCACTGGAAATACATGTTTTGAGAATCACTGAATCCAGAAAAAAAAAAGCATTTTTGGAAACATGTCCGTGTGTGTGTCTGTCTGTGTGTCTGTGTGTCTGTCTGTCTGTCTGTGCGTCTGTGTGTCTGTGAACAGCATAACTCAAAAACGAACAGTCGGATAAACACCAAACTTGGTATTTAGGTTCAGTATGCATAACTGGTAAACCATAAGAGATAGCCAAAATTTTACTACACAAAAAATGTAGATCGCGTTAAAATACACAATTTATGTCATATACATTTTTTTTTAGTTGAGTGAACCATTTTCCTTAAATTTTCCAATACTTATACTTTTTCTCAAATGCGTTATTCATTTTTACTTTCTCTACTACGTATAGTAAGTAGGGGAAGTATTGCATTCCACCCAAAAATTCGTTACCGAGATTTCACTGGAAATACATGTTTTGAGAATCTCTGAATCCAAAAAAAAAAAAGCATTTTTGGAAACATGTCCGTGTGTGTGTCTGTCTGTGTGTCTGTGTGTCTGTGTGTCTGTGAACAGCATAACTCAAAAACGAACAGTCGGATAAACACCAAACTTGGTATTTAGGTTCAGTATCTTCCAGAGATGCGACACGAAGGTTTTCAAGAAAATCCCCCCACCCCAGACTACCCTTTACATGGAACATTTTTCGAAAATTTTAATTTTCTCAAAAACGGCTCTAACGATTTTGATTAAAACATCATATGTTTAAGATATTGTCATGTCAAATAAAATGTATATCTCGAATTTTCTGGGAATGTCTCCAAAAATATTCTTCATTTTGAACGACTTTTTTGCATAACTGGTAAACCATAAGAGATAGACAAAATTTTACTACACAAAAAATGTAGATCGCGTTAAAATACACAACTTATGTCATATACGTTTCTTTTGTTGAGTGAACCGTTTTCGAGATATTGCTTGTTATTTCCTTAAATTTTCCAATACTTATACTTTTTCTCAAATTCGTTTATTCATTTTTTTTATGTCCTGAACATGCAAACAGAATGGAATTCGCCACATAGCAACCAGCGTTAAAATATTTGACTATCGCTTAAAAGCTACCAATTAGATTGTACAAGAGTAGAGAAAGTCATGTGAGTGTAACAAATCAGTTTTTTTTATACGCTACTATTTTAGTGTGTGTGTGTGTGTGTGTGTGTGTGTGCGCGCGCGCGAGTACGTGCCTAGGAACCGTGCGCCACAAGCCAAAACGACGACGTTATAGAAAAACTTTATCAATTGCCTACCGGCCAGGGACAACCGCTAAAAAACCTGAAAAAAGCTCTAAGAGTATTCTAACGCTTACCGATCTGGAAAACCCTTGAAAACAAGATAGTACACTTTTGAGATATTGCTTGTTATTTCCTTAAATTTTTCAATACTTTTTTACTTTCTCTACTACGTATAGTAAGTAGGGGAAGTATTGCATTCCGCCCAAAAATTCGATACCGAGATTTCACCGGAAATACACGTTTTGAGACCTCCTGAATCAAAAAAAAAAAAAAAAAAGCATTTTTGGAAACATGTCCGTGTGTGTGTGCCTGTCTGTGTGTCTGTCTGTCTCTCTCTGTGTGTGTGTGTGTGTGTGTGTGTGTGTGCGCCAGTACGTGCCTAGTATCCGTGCGCCGACAAGGTAAAACTTCATCATTTGCCTACCGGGCAGGGACAACCGCTAAAAACCTGAGAAAACCTCCAAAATTAGAAACGCCTTCGTCAACCAGTACAGAAAACGCCTACCAACCAGGGAAAACCTATGAAAAAGCAGAAAGAGCTTGCATTTGTTTACCATCCGCAGAAAACTCCCAAAAAAAAAAAAAAAAAAAAACTAGTCATTTTAAAAAAAAAAAGGAAAAAGACGAATAATATAAGTATGGTAGAAACAGCTTGCATTCGTCTACCAACCAGAGAAAACCCCCGAAACACTAGTTATTTAAAATTGCTGATGAGTTCTGGATAGGCTTTTGCAAATGTTGTTGGTAGCAAAACTTGCCTTTTCCATCACCTCCAACATACCCCACTCCCACACCTTTTTTTCTTTCCACCAATCATAATCTCTCTTATTCTCGCCAATCAGCAACTTTCATTTGTTCCTTTCCACCAATAACATCACTTCTTATTCCCACCAATGACAACTTCACACGTCACTTTCTGTTATACTTTTTATCCCTCGTTCGCCATCTTTCCCCCTCTTTCAGACCCCAACCGCCGCACAGTCAACACCTCGCCGCTCCTTAACCTCAACTTCGTGCCTCCGCCATCTTATTTAGTTCACATTTTTACCACCGCGCCTCTCATCTCTCAACCAGATTGCCTGCAAGAACAGATCTCGTTCATTCGCACCTCGACGGTTGCCTCGGCAGCAGCTACTGCCAACACCTACGTCGTACACGTTTTTGACCGCCTTCGACCGGCTATGAGAACCCTGCTCCTACGTACGCTAGCGACCATCACGATGGTCCAGTACCAGGTTTTTGGTATAGTTAAATTACGCCTCTGCAAAGGGTGTCTGTACCGCTTTAAAAACCTAGGTATATCAGTGCGTAGTGATGTTGGTTGATCTTAAAGCTGGTTAAGCATTTTCAAAAACAGTTTGCTTTTATTTTTCCGTCTCGCGTGCCGCGCTTTTGGTGACGCATCCACACCGGTAACAGGTAAGTAACACACGCATAATTATTTTTCGGACCTGCTTGGCGTAGGAATATATCCTTTCGTGTTTTGGTACTGTAACCTCAAACCTCCTTACCCACCTCTTGCGTCCGCCATCTTGTTTAGTTCTCACCGCATCTCCTTGTCGCAGACCCTCCGCCATTTTTAGTTCCCGCTATTTTAACCTCAAAATCTACTCTTCTAACCTCTTGCTACCGCCATCTTCTTTTAGTTCCCATTCTCACCACCGCGTCTCCTTACCCCCACCTCTTGCGACCGCCATGTTCACCACTAACCTCCAAATTTCCTCGTCCTTAAACCTCTTGTCTCAACCACCTTGTTTAGTTCCCATTTTCGCCACCGCATCTCATATCGCCCCATCTCTCTATCCACTCAAGAAAACTACCATCCAACGTTCAAAAAATTGCTGATCAGTTCACGACAGGCTTTTGCAAATCTTGTTGCTAGCAAAACTTACCTTTCCCATCACCTCCAACATACCCCACTCCTTTTTCTTTCCACCAATCATAACCTCTCTTATTCTTACCAATCAACAACTTTCATTTGCTCCTTTCCACCAATAAAATCACTTCTTATTCCCACCAATCACAACTTCACACGTCACTTTCTGTTACACTTTTTATCCCTCGCTCCCCATCTTTTCCCTCTTTCAGTCCCGACCTCCGCACAGACAACACCTCGCCGCTGCTCACATCTCCGAACCAAATTGCCGGCGAGAACAGATCTTGTTTATTCACACCTCGACCGTTGACTCGACAGCAGCTACTGTCAACACCTACGTCGTACACGTTTTTGACCGCTTTCGACCGGCTATGAGAACCCTGCTCCTACGTACGCTAGCGACCATCACGATGGTCCAGTACCAGGTTTTTGGTATAGTTAAATTACGCCTCTGCAAAGGGTGTCTGTACCGCTTTAAAAACCTAGGTATATCAGTGCGTAGTGATGTTGGTTGATCTTAAAGCTGGTTAAGCATTTTCAAAAACAGTTTGCTTTTATTTTTCCGCCTCGCGTGCCGCGCTTTTGGTGACGCATCCACACCGGTAACAGGTAAGTACCACACGCATAATTATTTTTCGCACCTGCTTGGCGTAGGAATATATCCTTTCGTGTTTTCGTACTGTAACCTCAAATCTCCTTACCCTCCTCTTGCGACCGCCATCTTGTTTAGTTCTCACCGCATCTCCTTGTCGCAGACCCTCCGCCATTTTTAGTTCCCACTATTTTAACCTCAAAATCTACTCTTCTAAAACTCTTGCTACCCCCATCTTCTTTTAGTTCCCATTCTCACCACTGCGTCTCCTTACCCCCACCTCTTGCGACCGCCGTGTTCACCACTAACCTCCAAATTTCCTCGTCCTTAAACCTCTTGTCTCAACAACCTTGTCTAGTTCCCATTTTCGCCACCGCATCTCATATCGCCCCCATCTCTCTATCCACTCAAGAAAACTACCATCCGACGTTCAAAAATTGCTGATCAGTTCAAGACAGGCTTTTGCAAATCTTGCTGCTAGCAAAACTCACCTTTCCCATCACCTCCAACATACCCCACTCCCACAACTTTTTCTTTTCCACCAATCATAATCCCTCTTATTCTTACCAATCAACAACCTTCATTTGCTCCTTTCCACCAATAAAATCACTTCTTATTCCCACCAATCACAACTTCACACGTCACTTTCCTTTACACTTTTTATCCCTCGCTACCCATCTTTACCCCTCTTTCAGTACCGACCTCCGCACAGACAACACCTCGCCACCCAATTCCTCTCCATCACGCGACCTCCATACTCCTCCATCTTCCTTCCTCCATCTCCCACCCCAAATTAACGAACCAATCAAAACACTCCACGTCACTTCCTCAATTCTTTCAACTCGTCCCGGATGAGCCAACCGATTTAACGATAATCCTAACGCTCAGGGCGCTTTTCAAACTTACCGCCGCCGCCGTCGCACGCAGCGACACTAGCGACACTAGCGCCCCTAGCGGCAGGATTATCGTTAAAACAATTGGCTCATCCGGGACTATTACTACTAGTATTCAACGGCCATCTGAAAAAAAACAAAAAACATTATTTAACTTTCTTAAAATGCAGCACAGCAATGGTAGGCATAACGCTACTGCTCAAGCGAGCCAGATCACCAAACTTGTTAACCATTTCAATTGCTACGGTTCGAAAATGATTAAGTTCTACCGGAACGTAAAATATGTTTTCAAACTTGTGATGACTAGTGTACGAGGGAAACTGAATAATTCTTATGCACCTAACGTAGGAGCTACCGAGCAGCTGCGGTTCGATGAGATTGCAGTAAACAAAAATGGGTTCGGTTCCAGAAAGAAACTGAAAAGAGCTTTTTCTGTGCGTTCTAAGGAAAAGGGTTTTCATATCGTTAGTTACTTCTGTGAGCATATTTTGATTAACTATTTTATAGGAATCGAGATTTGGCAGAGAATTTTTTATGGTGTCCACAAGATCGCCTAGACCATAATATATTCTGGTAGGAAAAAATATTTTTCCGTTAAAAATTGTTTCCGTTTTACTTTTAGCAATCTTTAAATGAATACTGTTAGCCTTTCCGCTTGGTTTTTGTGGAATGGAATGTGTTGGGACCCATACTTTCTTAGCATTTTCCAATTCTTTTATCTCTCTTTGATGAGAAATGAGGTAACCCTGCAGCTCCGACAGGAGCAATTCCCGATGTTCATCGTCTGTTACCTGATTCTTTAGCGAAGTGTACAACTCCTTAAAGCCCTTAAACTCCATTTTTTCAAACACAATTCTACCAGCTCTTGTTATGAGGACATTTTTGGTCAGTTCTCCAGCTTCGTTAAGTATGTTCTCATCTATGGACTCGTAACCGTAAGAATACGAAAGCTCTGCGAGACCTACAACCCACTTATCTCTCTGAAGATTGATCGGTTGTGCTAAATCGTTACGAAAACTAGCATGCAAATTCTCGGGATACAAATCGACGCTAGAATCGCTCAACACGGTTACGTAAAACTCATCCATGATGCATCGATCCAGCTGTCGAAGTCGGGACCATATCCTTTCCAGCGGACGAGATGCTGCGTTCTGCCATTCCTCACCCTAGTTTTTAGTATTTTATCTATTTTATACAAAGTGGATTTGTTAATTTTTACCGGAGTTAGTTCGTAACTGTAAAATTGACCTTCTATGGGCGTTCCGTTCAGATCGTGAAGTTCGTACACGGGTTGCGGCGAACGTTTTATAACCTTTACAACTTTGAAAATCTCCGTTGAGAAATTTTTTTCGTAGCCTTTGGCAAATTTCATCTTTTCTTTGCTTATTCTCACGGTTTGTCCTTCGGCGAACTTGACGGGTCTGGGTTTAATGCTACCTCGTTTTCTCTCTAGCCTTTTCCATATTTGTAACACGTTTTTCTCATTTACTTCGGTTGGAGCCACTCCTATTGACGAATGGATGGTGCGATTATATGCGCGAACAAATTTATCGAGATCGTCTATATATCTGTACGAGTTCCTGTATGTAAAATACTTGTATATTTTAGACTTAATGGTACGATTAAATCTCTCGACCATGGCGCACTTTACATCGGGGTTTCTGCAAACTTGATGCTCGATGTCCTTCTCTTTTAAAAGCTTCTGAAATGCAGATCCTAAAAATTCTTTTCCTCTGTCGGATCTGACTGCTAGAGGAACGGAATCTAAGATGGCTTCAAAGGCCTTTGCAGTTTCGGTACTAGATTTTGATCTTATGGGTTTTACACGTGCAAATCTGGAAAAACAATCTACACACGTTAGGAGATACTGAACTCCATCGTTATACTTTCTAATGCTTTTAAAATCGGCCAAGTCGACTTCCCACACATCGTTAACGTTATTCACCGTGTAGTGGTTCCTCTGAAATGTTCTCCTCGCAGGTTTGTGCAAAGTGTAGGCATCTTGTTGGAGAAGCCAATCCTCCGTTTTACGTCTATTTCCCGTAAGAGATGCAAGTTTCTGCACGGTGGAAAAAGCCGAAGGTTGTTCGGGATCGTAAAAATACTTCTTATTCATTGCTAATAATCCATCCACGTCTTGGACGGAAACAACTCGGCAATTATTTCTTTATATTTGCTACCTCTGTTCGATTTTATCTGATTAAAGGCTTCGTTATTCTGCAGGTGGCCGTTGGTTAAAAGAAGAATTTGTCTATATTTACTCTTGTCCGAAGAGGTGACTTTCGAGAGATCTACCTTCTTCCTAGTGAGCAATTCCCAGAGACCCAGAGTTCACTTAAAGTACCTATCCTTTACATACAAATCGTTGTCTTCTATACGAATAATGGAATCGCCAATTTTAAAGTTGCCGTCCCTATCCTTGTAAATGCCGAATACGGTATCCGTTGCCCTAGGAGTGTGCAAATATGGAGCTAGGTAAGGACCTGCTATGTACCCAAAGCTTCTATTTGTAAACTGTTCTACTTCTTTTTTCTCGTGGGCCGGCAATGGCAGAGGCCTTACTTGTTCTTCGTCAAACTCTTCTTCTTGCTCTTCTTCTTCTTCTTCCTGCTTCTCGTAGACTGTTTCTGGAGGGAAGACGAGCCTCTTTTTGACCCGAGGAGAAGGGGAGGTTCGGGGAGGTGGTAGTGGCGGCGGCGGCAGCGGTTGCGGCGGTAGATACGGTCGGCGGCGGCGGCCACTGGATTTAAATTTGATCAGCTCCTCGTACGCATCCTTCTTTCTCCGCTTCTTCTTCTTCGACGTCGCCTTTTTCTTCAAGCAGTGGGTGTCTATGTAACGCTGAGAAACTAAAAATGATTTTTGCAGCATCTAACGCTGTATTAGAGACGAAAGTCCGGTCAGTACGGCAGTCAGCAGAGGAATCAAAAAACCTCCCTTTTGAATTAAAAACCTTCTCTTATTGTTAACCTTTAGAGATTTATCCACCACTCGCCTCAGACTATTTTTATATCTTCCTAGATTGCGAATGGTGCATTTGCTTAAATTACAATTGCCCCTTAGAACATTTAGAGCGCATTCTGCAATAGTCAACACTAACTCTTTGTCGGACTTCTCCAAAATGGCTTTCCTAAGCTTAGGCTTGGCGCTTTTAAGCACGTGCAGCATGTGATAGTTGGATCTTATCCGCTTGCTCATGCTGATATGCTACGACAGGGAGCTCCGATGGAAAGATGTTGGTTCTAAATCGTAATCTGCTATCGGTCTCCTGGCACAGATCGAAAAGCATATAGCCGTGAGGCTTTTCCGTAGCGTCCAGATACGCCTCGAAAAGCGATTTCCAATTTTCGGGGTATATTTGTCTGGTTAGATGAGCCACTTGATTTTTATCTCTTACGTTTTTAAAAACCACAATGTATTTAGCGTTTAACGAGATGTCTCTGCAATACCTGCCTTGATGAAACAAATTTTGAGTGATTAAAATTACGCTTATGTGTCTATGATGACTTCCCTTCGTGAACAGGTCGCACACCTCTCTGGAATATGCAGAGTTTAAGAGATCGTCTAATATTACTAGTTTTGGATCTCTTTTCTGGTTCTCAAACTCCGGCACACCTACATGAAATTTTACGTGTTTTAACTTTGGCACGGCCGATTTTTCGCTATAACACCACAATATTTCTTTAAATTTTCCAACAGTGCACAAATGCTTCAAATTGTTTACTAAATTTACACAAAATACGGTCTTACCAGAACCCGAACTACCACTAACGATCAGCGTAAAGGGGTGCTGAAATTTTACTACGGGAAACATTACTTCGTCGAAACATCTTTAGTTTTTCCCTCAATTCGTCCGTTAACCTGTACATTACGTAATCTACATCGAAGGGAGGATATTGAGCAAACACTTCTAAGGGAATGAGCGCTATCTCCTCGTTCGTACAATATTTTAAGCCTCTCTGCCTTCTTCGGTTTTCCACGTACTTGGATACTGCTCGTTCCACCTCGGAATCCATAATGAGAGGAGGCGGTCGTTCAGTCAGGCTTTATATATCCGAAAGGGACGGAATCGTTAGAAATTCTTCTTCTCTTGTGAAAACAAATTCTATAGATTTTATGTTCCGGTTCGGAGACGATATACACGCCATGGGATCTTTTGCGCTTTATTTTCTTTTCCGTTCTAACTTCAATGTTTCGATCCACGTTTTCTCCAAGAATTAAATCTTTTATTGAATCAAAATTAACCAACTGTAAAGAAGCGTAATTCAATGTTATCCCTCTCACTTTACAAACAGCTTTGAAATCACCATTTGGTAGGCGTATTTTATACGCGTAATTTTTTGAGCCTCCGGATACAAATTCTGAAATGTAGGAATCCGTTCCATAGTCCGCTAGCTCATCCGTCATGTCTCCCAGGTTATCGCCGCATTCGACGCTACACTTCTCGCCTTCCCTAACCGTAAACAGTATCGAATCCGTATCTGTGTATAATATGTCCCTATTCAGTGCCTCTAGGTAGGTGTATAGCTTAAGCCTTGCACCTGCGGTAACGTAGGCTCCTAACACTTCATTGGTGTGTGCCAGTGGAGGGCACTCGACCTCTTCGGCATATTTCCACGAGAGCCAGACTATCTCGTCGCTCGCAAACATTAGGTTCTGCACCTCTATGCCGGGCGTGGTCAGGAACGTAAACAATTCCGCGGGCTCCCTAATCATTTTCGTGCGCGACCGATTGCTTTGTTCGGTGAGCTTTCCCCAAAAACTGTTTAGACACAATTTTGCTAGAGACCTTGCACCTGGATTTTTTCTAATTTTCGACTTATCCAAAAGAATTCCTTCGCTCTGAAAAAAGCTTCGAACGTATTTCTCCTTATCCTCATCGCTCTTAACCCAAGAGGGATACCCGCTGGCCTCTGCTTTTAATTTTAAAAAACTATTAATGTAATCTACAAAGAGACCTCCTTTATTTTCATTTTTATCATACTGTTCCATTTTATATTCGTAAAATTCAAAAATTTCTCTCACTTCGTAACCCATTTCAACGGCTTTTCGTACCTCGTCTACGATCCAAGTACCATTTAGTTCCCCGTCGTGGCTACATTCACCGTCATTTTCCTCCTTCGCACAGATGTAACAAAGACCAAATATTAACTTTTGTCGGCATCTAAAGGGCAAGACGGGATGATAAAGACTTCTATTTTTTGCCGAAACTCTACATTTTATAACCCCCTCTTTTTTAAGCATTTCGGTAATATTGGCGCAATCTTCGCCAATGTGAATTATGGGATGACCTACGGGAAACTTAAAATATTTACATATATAAGGATACAGAGACATCACGTCGTAATACTTAATGCGAGTTTTTTCGTCGGCTTTGCAATAGGTTTTCAATGCTTCCGTTCTACCTCCGTAGAGGGAATCCCTAAGAATGAGTGGAACATTTTTCACAAAGGGATCGTTGTGTAGAGCCGGATGTTGTTTCAGAATGTCCTCAAATTCACACTCCCACATGACGTGACAGACGTAACCTGCCGACACAATTTTATCTATTCGACTCATGGTGAGCTCGTATCTATCTGCAAGCGTCTCTGTTCGCGTGTCTACGACGGGCACATCTCTATTAGTAAGACACACGTGGCCATGATGGTAACACCCCATGAATTCAAACACCTCTCTCGTCTCCTCACAAAAACCATCTAATTTGAAGTTAGGTAATTCGGGTATTCTCACCTCTCTACCATTACCTGCATGTTTAATGCAAATCCCCCTTTTAATTTCTTCATACCTAAGCCACATGAGAGCTTTTATGGATTGTTTATCGGCTTTCCTATAACCTCCACAAGGAATAAGTCCTATAGTTTTCGGTTTCAAATATTTTTTTCTAAATACTTTGTTGCATGCCGAAGCTATCGTAATAGATTCTTGAAATACGTCAATACTTCCGATGTCTAGGAAAGTATTTCTAAATATAGAACACGCTTCTCTCAACACTCCAACATCTGCCATGCAGTAGGCTTCAATCTCTTTTCTAAAATAAAAAATGCCATCTTTTTCCTTCTCGTACCATTCGAAAAATTCTCTGCGTTCGTCTTGCATCATGTAATCGATGCCGTAATGAACGGGGTCGGGATAACAACCTACATAGTTCATATTTTCAGGAGTATTAAAGTAATGCGGAAAGTGGCCTTTTGTCACACAATCTGTTCCAAAAGCTTTCGGTAAACTTCTCAATTTCATGGGTAAAAAGTTCAAACTATCCAGGAAGGTTATGTGTTCCATTTTCATGGATAAAATTTTAGCACCATTCATTACTAAATCCGGTACCCATCCCTGTTTTATTGCATAATCTAAGATGAACATGAGATCGTAAGCTCTGGCATTATGTGCAATTGCAATTATCCTTTCACAAAAAGGTCTATTTTGGCGCAAATATTCCATAAATTGTTTGATGCAGCCATTGCCCCAAAATGAATGCCTACGCTTTCCACACTGACTGCACCCTTCGGTCATATCCTTGTTTTTTTCGCAAAGAAAACAATAGTGTTCTAAGCAGAGTAAATTTGGAATATGAAGATATGTATTGTCTCCTATTTGCGTGTTTTGAGTACATTCTATGTCGTAAAATACGAATAAGACCTTTTCCGATGATGGTTTCTTTGCGCTAAGCGTTGGCATATAGCAAAAGTGGCCCGGCATCTCGTTACTTTTACAGCTTCTACAATATGACATATAGCACTGATGATTTGGCTTTAACCGTTGACTACAAATTAAACAATGCCGCTTCCATTCGCAAATTATTTGAGTACCAATTTTATTCTGCACATGATTATTCATGCAGTTTTGGCTTCTAAAGTACCTATTGCATTTATTACAGTATATGTAGTTTCCTTCAAAAATGCAGGGCGGAAGTGAATTACATCCGGAGCATCGATAATTGCATCTATGCGTCTTTGCTCCATCGTAACTCATTCCCTTATTGCATCCTTCGCAAACATATTCTTTAGACATGGCACCCGTGAGACTTACAATCACATTATAGTGTTTTTCCTGTGCATCATACAGGAGATTTAAACGTTTTTGTGAATTTGTGTTCCCATCATATATTATATTTTCGCAACGCAATCCTTCATAAACCACGATTCTGTATTCGGAAAGATGGTCCTGAAATTTTTGCAATTCTGCTATTCCTCCACCATTGCTTAGATCAACATTTGCGGCCTTTAGAATCTCATCGACTTTGGAATAAATTTTTCGACCTTTTCTATAATTGATGTAATTTGGGTCTCTATCGAAATGTGCTATAGCTACCAATAGAGCATGAGCTAAGCATTTGGTTCTGCTTTTAATTCTAACGATGGACCTTTTTATGTGCGTCAATGCGGATAAATGTCTACCTTTTGTTTTGATTCTACCATGTCCTAAAGGCATTTCAACGTGATCTACTTTTATGGATAAAGTATCTGTGGCATAAAAATTAGCGTTAGATTGGCATACTTTCTCTATAACAGCCATTAAAACATCCAAAGATACCTGATCGCTTCTGCGGAAGCTTAGTCCTATCGGTTTATCTTGTACATTCACAGAGTTGCTTATTGACAGACCCACCATATCACTGGGTTTCGTACCATCTAAAACAATATCCAATACAGCTTGCATGCTATTTCTAAAGTAAAGGATAGGATTTTCATTTTTGGAAGCAGGATTTATCTGAATATCGTAATGCCTCCCGTGAGCGTTGAACCTTTTATACTCTCTACGTATTTCATTTAGGACGTTAATATTTTCCATGCTAAAAGAACAGACCAAAATAATATAAGCGTGCGTAAAAGCTAATTGAATTTCCAAAGCCTGATAACTTTGTGTTACTTACATTTTCTGTCGTGCGGTAGCAGATTTAACAGCAGCAGGGTTTAACGTGGAACTGTTGGTGGCCGAGGTTGTCTCTCCCGTCTTATATACCTAATAGATGCAGTTTAAAAATGCAACTTTCACTTGTCGTCCTTGTGCTGATGCAATGTGCATCTGTATATAAAGAGGCCATACATTGCATTGAAACATCAGTTTACTCCTAGACCCTGCAGCAATCATCAACAAGGTAAATTATTTTACTCTATTTATTATTCTTAAAAGAAACCTAAAACTATTTCAAATAGTTATTGGTGCATACTTATCTTCTTTACAGAATGGATTTCCTTACAAGATTTAATCAAGAAAAGAATATTAAATTGATGCAAATTAGGGATCTATTAATGAATGTTCCATATAAAGTGATCGGAGCTACAAAAGTCGCCACCAAATATGGACCCTCAATATCTATTAAACTTCAGAAAAGCTCTGAAAATCCATTGGAGGTCTTTCTTCCGAGAAAATATACCAACGTGTTTAAGGAAACGGACATTGATGATATTAATAATGAAAAACTTTCGTTAACGTTTTTATTTTTAGGGTTTACGTCTAATAACGGTTATGATATTTTATTTCAGAGGAACTAAAAGTTCTCTCTATCTTTTCAGATGACCCTTCAGATCAAGTTACTTAGATCTAATATTAAGAGACCCGTAAGATGCACTGAAGAATCCGTTGGTTTAGACATTTTTTCACCTAAAGCGCATGAAATACAACCTCTGCAAACCGCAATGATCCCAACAGGAATTTCTGCAACACCCCCAAAAGACACTTATCTTCGCATTGCTGAAAAGTCTAGCTTAGCGCTTTTAGGTTTATCAATAAGAGGAGGGTGTATAGATAGAGATTTTACAGGGGAAATTTGTGTATTAATGTTAAACAACTCAAATAAGAAACAACATATTCTTAAAAATCAAAAAATTGCTCAATTGATATGTGAAAAAATATGTATACCAAAAATAAAATATGTTAAAAAATTAAGTGTTACCTATAGGGGTAACAATGGGTTTGGCAGTACGGGAAAATTTTAGTAATTTATTTTTATTTTTCATTTTTATAGATGGATACTTTCATCTTTAGTTCTACAAGGGAATTAACAAACAGATATAATTTACTACAAAAAGAAACTGGTTTCAAAACCTTTTTTGAAGAGTTTGTACCTGTCCGTTTTCCAGAATACTGGTCTACTATTGTTTGGATTATGCATTGGCTATCGAAAGAAAATATTTGCTGTGCTCTGGGAGGCACATTTGCGTGCTATATGGCCGGAATAGTGGACATAGAACCTAAATGTATTTGCTTATATGTTGCTATAAACAAAAATCAGAAGGAAGAAGAGATGTTAAGATTCATGTTATGTCCAAATGCTAATTACGTTACAAATAACGTTAATTTTATATTTAGCCATTCAAAAAAATGTAGTCTATTTTATTTGCCTACAAAATCTTTATTTTGGAAAGTGGAATGCGAAACACATGAGTTTATAATTAAGGTAACCTACGTTCATACCAAAGAACCTGTAACCTTGCAAAACAATTGGGTGGATTTCATGTATTTTCTTTTTAGAAGTTTTAGGTTTGACTTTCAAAAACGTGTAATGTTTGGTTCATTTCACAACGATCTGTTTTCTATGCAGTATCTTTGTGATCCCATAGCAAAGTTAAATGGTTGGGGGTCAAACCCAAGCACCACCTTACAAAAATATAAAAACCTGTTTCACTGTAGTAACACAAATACTTGCAATTGCAAAATCTGTATTAAGAGCCCTCCTTCATTAAAAGGTTTAGCATCGAACATTTTATTTGAAAACGCAAAATTAAATTTTTTGCATGCAGACACACATTATAATAATTTTATGTATATAATTTTTAACGCATACGAATTCAATCTTTCAATTGAACAAATAATTCCTATAGATTTTCCTATTGAAATTAAAGCCTTTTATTACCCTATCCACACTAACAAACGATGCCACCTTTTGTGTTACAGAGAAGAACACTATAGAGCTTTTAAACATAGAAAAGTCATTAAATATGAAGATTCATTTATTGACGAAATGCTTTACGCAAAAGATAATTGGTTTTGTTGTATATGCTCTAAACCATTATTTGTACTTATTAATATGTAAAAAAATATAAAGTTTTGCTTTATGTACTCAAAGGTATTGTACTTATTAATATGTAAGAAAAAAATATTCATTGTGTATGCTCTAAACCATTATTTGTACTTAATAAAATATAAATTTTGCTTAGCTAACTAACTGTACTCAAAGATATTGTACTTATTAATATGTAAAACAAACATTAATTGTTTTTTGTTGTGTATGGTCAAACCATTAATATGTGAAAACATATAAATCTTTGCCTCAAAGATAATGTACTTATTAATATGTAAAAGAAAATATTATGTTTGCTTATTGTAACAAATGTACATCTTATAAAATATATATGTTAAACTCATAGCTTACCTTATTTATTCCTGTTCTCATCTGTTCCTATTCCCCTTCAAAGACAGTGCAAGCTTTATATACATTGCAACAAGGAAATGATTCTAGCATTACAAAGTAAAAGCGCGTGACCTTTAATGCAAGTCGTTGCAACTGAAAGAGAAATCTCGTCTTGGCACGTCTTACTTTGTATGCAACGCGGTGCAGCCATGTAGCCAGGTGCAGCACGTTTTAGTCTCTGCACGCGTAACCTTATTTGGAATGCGCCTCAGCCAGGAAGAGAGATATCAGTTGATCTAAACTTGGCAATCATTTACTTGTTGCTGTGTATCATTTTAAGCCTACTTCACGTCAAAACGAAATCGCAAGGCCTTCCCTAAGGCAACGAAAAATTTTGTTAACAAAAAAATTGATATTTCCATTGCAATGGTATCAAATAAACAATATTACTAATATCCAATAAATGCTATTTACTTATTCATTCTTTTTTATCAGTACTTTATAAAAAGTAAATTTGTATTGTGTTGCCGCGACCAGAACCAACACAGCGGGTTTTAAAAGCACCTGTTTAGGTGTGGTCGCGGCGGCGGACTTGTCTGCGGCCTTAACCAAGGTCGATGCGACAACACGTGGAAGCAGCAGCAGCGGCGGCGGCGGCGGCCGCGGCTTTGTTTATGTTACATGCCCTGCGGTGATGACGTCATCAGGGGTCAACGAACGGACTCAAGAGCCTTTCATACTACTTCGCGGGTTTGTGTCCCGTTGTTTAATTATGCAGTTTTTTACCTGTCTTTTATATTTTGACCTTATATTTTACACATTGTAAGGGCGCTGATGACCGCAGCAGTTTAGCTCCCTTAAACCACATATCATCATCATCATCATCATCATCATCATCACATCCTGAGGAACAGTTTTACTGCCTTCACAATGTCCTTCAAGGTGTTGTAGTGACTGAAGTTTTCCCAGAAAGAACGTATGTTTAATAGGGGAATTTGCTTCAAGAGCTCCAATCTTTGAGGGAGAAAACACCTGCTTCTTCACTTTCCCTGGGTATTACAGTATTTTTAAAGCAGGATGGGCACCACAGGAAGTTTTAGATTGTTAGATACGGTGCTCCGTTAACATGATGTGTGCAACAGCAGTTTTGTATTGAAACATAACCATGCTTGCTGTTGTCATGGAAACAGTGTTTGCATGTTTTGCAGTGCTTAGAATTCAATCTTGTGACAAAAATTATATGTTGCTTCATATTTTGTAAGATTTGTGATTCTTTGCTTTTAAAATAATTTCCTTTAGCAGTAAACTGGGCTTTCTGTATGTTCTGTTTGGGCAGTTTTCTGTGAAAGGCATTTAGAAAACTCACGTCACCTTTTCCAGGGAACACATCTAGAAAACTGTGGCATCATTTGCCCTCCTATTCTTTGAATAGTTTTTATTTTCACTAATCATTGCTTTTAGTGGCATATTGTAATTAGTATTAAGCAAATGGAATTATTTTTCCTTTTTTACTCTCTCTACACAGTATGTTGAGAAGGTATTGTGTTCCACCCAAAAGTTGATACCAAGATTTGACCAAAAATACATTTTCAGGCCCCCTGAATCCAAAAAAAGATTTTTAGAAAAAGGTCCAAGTGTGACTGTGTCTGTGTTCTATGAACATTATAACTCAAAAGCAAAGTGTCAGATAAATACTAAAGTGGGTATGTAGGTTCAGTATTTTCCAAACATGAGATGCAAAGATTTGCTAGAAAATCTCGCCTCCCCAAACTATGCTTTATGTGGAATACTTTTTGAAATTTTTGATTATCGAAAAAGACTAATGATTTTAATTAAAATACCATATATTAAAGATATTTACATGACAAATAAAATGTATATCCTGAATTTTGTGAAAATAGCCTTTGAGGTTCTCTTCATTCGCAAGATATTTTGTACAGTCTTCTATAACTGGTAAATGTTAAGTGTTAGATGAAAACATAGTACACAAAAAATGTACATCTCTTTAAAACACTCAATTTATTTCAAATAACTTTTCTTGTGTCATTAGCCATTTCCAAGTTATTCTTTAGTAATGTTTCAAATGATCAATTAATTAGGAATTAGGCATTCCTTTAAAGCCCTTGCAACATTAAGTTGTTTCTCGCGATGTCATGGAAACAGTATGGAAGGCCAGCATATAGCGTCCAGTTGTTAAACATTTGACTATCGCTGTTCTCTATAACGAAATGTGTAATGTAGCTGTTTATGTAAAGGTTTATCTCAATTGAAATGAAGTAAATAGGAAAATAAACTTTAGTAAGAATAATTTGTAATACCACTAATAAGTGATACAGGTTGGAGAAAGTCGGTGAATGTACATGTCAGATCTTTTTGCCTAAGTTTAAGAATTTCACAAGTATTAAAGTCTATAAACTCCATGTAATTTGTTGCTTTTTATTTGATACTTTAAATATCAACAAAAGTCTGTAAACTCTATTTTTTTAACCACTGAAGTGAAGTTGCTCCAGACATTTGACTATAAGATGTTTTGTCTATAAAATATACGTTTGATATTATTTTGGAATCCGTTTCTCCATATTTTGCTCGTCTCTATTCATAACACTGAATAAACTTCTTATTCTCAGAATTTGACGTATTGTCTTTCAACTTCAGTCGAATTAGTTGCCCTTGTCAGTTATTTCCAAGAGTCTGCCGCCTGGAAAGGATAACATTTTATATCAATGTTATTGCTTCCAGAACATTCTGTGATGACACTTGACACTGAATTAAATAGTTTAAATGTGTAACTTTTCTTTGTACAAAATAAGTACATATAACCATGACCACAGCTTTCATTTTGTTAATGTTGGCCAATGAAATAATACATTTAGGAAAAGTTTTTGTTTCTGTTTTATTTATGCATGCTCTGTTATGCCCTGGTCTGTGAATGATGACTCTGTTAATATAGAATGTTTTTATTTTTTTAACCATTATTATAACAGAAGCTTTGTATGAAGACTTTATTGTCATTTGTATGCAATCGGGTTATTGATAAATCTAATATTTTAAATAAGATGCAGCTGAATTTTTAGTCTGTTGAGGTTATTTTGTATTTATTTCATCCATAGAAACATGATACATATGTTATAGGACATGTCAGTTTAAAATACAAAGAAAATAAACCAAGATATATAATTAATTACAAATGCAGAGATATAGAATGCATAGGAAATGAAATAACAAGGTACATAAAAGCTAAAAAGGTTTAAGCTGGACACGTCAAGTACAATATCTACAGAATAAAAGAAAAGATACAAAATGAATAAATATAAAGAGAAAAATAAAACATGATGAGAACTAATTTAGTAAATACTCTTGTATGGAGTAAAAGCATGCCTTGTGTAGCTTTTGTTGATGTGTCAACCTGTCTTATATAATGAGGCAAGTTATTATACATTATAGGTGGATACAAAGTGGTATTATGTCTAATTTTTTATAGATTTGAGCTTCCTCTTATATCAGACTGATGAGTCATTGCACAAGTCTTAAAGTTATTTATCCTGGCATTAACATGCAATAGGACATTATATACAGAGAGAGCCAAAAAAAAACTACGAACCGGCTGCGTGGTGCTTTTCCTATCTGGGTTCTCGGCGCTCGCCATCTACCGCTATCATAGAAAGGCGCAGATGAAACCATACAACATTTTTAAAACTACTTTAAAGGCTTTAGTTACCAACTTTATGAAAGGAGATGCTGAAACTGGCTACCGTCGTTGTCCATACATTTTTGGCACCTCTTTAGGAAACTATCCATCACTCGCTGTAGTTCACGTTGAGAAATGCTGGCAATTTCCTGGTGGATATTTTGTTTTAATTCTTCCAGGATGTGTGGGTTTGTCTTGTACACTTTGTTTTAAGTTACCCAGAGATAGAAATCGCAGGGGCTTAGCTCGGGGGACCGAGGGGCCACAAATCTCTGCTAATAATTCTGTCTGCAAACACATTTTCAGTTCTTCTCATTGAAATATTGCAGTCTTGTTGGAAAAAAAGGCAAAATCATGCTCCCTGTCTGTTAATTCTTAAAAGGGGGGCAAAATTGTATTTGCATATGTATGGGCGTCTACTGCTGACTCGAAAAAAAATTGTCCCTATAACTGTTTCTCTGCTCATGGCGCACCATTCACCAATTGCTTCGTCAGGAAGGGGTACTTCATGAACAATATTAGATTTGTCCAATAACGATTATGAAGGGGGAACCAAGCCTTGTCCCTATGGGTCTATTTCGCCATTGTGTACACTATTGAGACTCCACTCACAAAATGTGCGCCAAGATCACCTGCTTGAAGAGCGTGTGCTACAGTTATTTTATATGGTTTTAGCTCTTCGCGCAGAGCCATAAGAAATGCCTGCCTGTTGTGAAAGACCCTAAGTGATTTTTGGGGGGAATTCTCCAAACGATGACTGATGTCTAATGTTTCTTCGGTAAGAACCGTATGCCGTCCTTTAGATTTCTTAGCCTGAGCACTTCCTGTGGTCTGAAATGTATTATAAAGTTCATGGATTGTTGTACGGCCTGGAACTTTTACACCTGGAAATCTTTCTGCAAATCGTACTCTCACTTGGCGAGCTGAGTTAACACACTCGTACGAATCATAAATAAATACACGCTGTGCAGTAGAAAACATATACTGAGCCATAATATATTTTGTGACTAAGTACAGGACAAAATAATAAATAATTTGTAATAACTGAACTACATCACATCACCGCCAACTCAAATACTGCACTTTGCACTGCAGAGCAAAACCACGTCAGTAGTATTAGTCCCGGATGAGCCAATTGTTTTAACGATAATCCTGCCGCTAGGGGCGCTCGTGTCGCTAGTGTCGCTGCGTGCGACGGCGGCGGCGGTAAGTTTGAAAAGCGCCCTGAGCGGTAGGATTATCGTTATTGCAATTGGCTCATCCGGGACTGTTTTCTTTATTTATAATTTGAATACAGTACATTGGATAAAGATATGTATACATAGTTTTTTGATTAACATGATGTATTATTTGCTTAACATATGAATACATAGTTTGAGAATAACATAATGGATTATTTGATTACAGGAGATTAACATATGAATACAATAAATGGACAATATAAGAAATATTAGGAGAAAAAAAAGCACATTAAAATTCTGAGTTTTTGTTTGAGGCACTAGGACACACAGATTTCGCGCACAACAATGATTTTAAAGTACGTGGTGCACTTTGAGTCCTCGTCATCGCTGCTGCTGCTATCGGCGGTAAATTGGTGGATAGGTTTGATGCAGGTGACGAGCAGGTGAGAGAAACTTTCGTTGACGAACTCGGTGAAGGTTGGTATATAGGTGGGGATGGTAAATTCGCTGTAATGGCTGGTTGAGAAGCATCCTGCGGATGTGACTTTGTTGGTTAGAGCAGGAATGTTGCTGTTGCCGAGGTATATGACGCATAGTGCGTCTTGTTTATGCTGGTGCACTTTGGTAGGTACGCATTTGACGTGGACGGCGTGAACCCCTTGGACGTCGAGTGTGATGGTGACAACTCTGCTGTTGCGGAAATAGGAGTTGGAGATGCAGAGGATACGGATAGGTGAAGCTGCGTTGAGAATGAGTTGTAGGTCAAGATTGTTCCCCACGGGGACGGGATAGGTTTCGTCGGACATTATTTAGGGTTATATGGGGAGAACGTGACGATGTGGCGTTTGAAACCGCTGCGTAGTTTTTCCTCGCCTGCGTATATGATGCAGAATGAGGTAGAGTTGAGTTTGTTGACGAGTTCTGGAGAGGCTTTTGCAAATCTTGTTGGTAGGAAAACTTCTGTGTCGTTGTCGAGTTTGGCGACGAGCTTTGTACCGTGAACGGTGTCGATTGTTTTGACGCCGACGACGCGATATGGTACGTGCTGTTGAAGCGTAGATACGCTGAGAGTGCGGGCGCTGCTGGAAAGTTCTTCTAGCTCTTTAAGGACGTCCTGTGACATTCTGACGGCACAGATGGCAGTTTTTGATAAACGGGGGAGGACCGTCTATATGAGTGGTTTGATGAGGAAGGTTGTAGTGTTGTTTACACCTGCGATAAGGTGCGCAAACTACCTGTGCGTCTGTGGGAAGTTGGTTCCACACAAGGTCGACGTCGCTTGGGGGATAACGTTCGAAGATGTATATGCCGTTCTGCAGCAGCACTTGGCGTTCCCTGGGCAGTAGCAGGTGGATTCTTCGTCCGTTATCTAGATACCGAAAGAGCACGATGAAGCAGTTCATGTGGTGTTTCTAGCGGAGTACCTTCGAAGGAATTGCTGAATTTGCTTGTTGAGATGATCGAGGTCTTCGTAGAAACCGAGTTGACACTGCGTGCACAGGAGGGTGAGACGGTGCTTAAGTTCGCAGCTGCACGTTTGGTGAAAGCAAAACGAGCAGTGGAAGTCTTTACACGACGGTCCTGGCATTCCCCACGGCTGGCTAGCACCGAATGAAGGGGGAAAAGAATGCGCGTGCATAAATATAACCCAACTGCCGGAAGCAGGAAATCACTGGTGGGGGAAAAGTTTCGTTGGAAATTTACCGCATCAGGGGAAGCACTGGTGGGGAAAAGTTCGTTGGAGAAACACCACATCAGGGGAAGCAGTGGTGGGGGGAAACGTTCGTTGGAGGTTGGCTACATACGCCGGAAGCGCTTAGCGATTATTGCACAACATCCGCAGGAAAAACACTGTGTCCGTTGATTTAACGGTTTTCGTCTTGGAGGAGAACTCTGTTTTGAACGGTGCTGAATATGCAAACGACCACATCAGGGGAAGCACTGGTGGGGGAAAAGTTGGTTGGAGAATTACCACATCAGGGGAAGCACTGGTGGGGAAACGTTCGTTGGTGGTTCACTACATCCGCCGGAAGCGCTTAGCGATTATTGCACAACATCCGCAGGAAAAACACTGTGTCCGTTGATTTAACGGTTTTCGACTTGGAGGAGAACTCTGTTTTGAACGGTGCTGAACATGCAAACGCCGTGAATGTGATCGGGTATGATATAGGATGCTTCGCGACCCAAATGCGGGAGCGAAGGGCGCGAGATGTTTGGGTGAGGTGCGGTTGGAACGCTGGTAGAAATACATGCGCACTAAGGACTATTTTGTGAGATGCGCAGTGCGAAATGGGTGTTGAGGAAATGATGAACCTCGAGGAATGTTCTAAAATTGGCGCACCGTATGTACTTGGTGAACTGCGTGAAATTCATGTCATGTAAGGGAACGTTGGAGGCATGGTTGTGAAGCATGTACTTGTGGTATGCCATGATTTGATTTTGCACGTCCGTCTCTTCCTTCTTTTTGTGATAGATGATGTCGGTAATGATGCGCTGCAGGGTATGCAACACGTGCCATTCTTGTTGGTTGAGCGTAACGGATGCGCCTTGCGGTTCTTTGAAAACGAGCTTTAGCTTTCCGAACACAAACTTAAACACGATGGTGACGCTGTCGCTGAACTGAAATTGCTGTAGACGTCCCTGCGGGTCATTCAAGCGTTTGTGAATAATGGGGATGGCTTCGACGAGTTTGTGCCACTGCGAGGAACTCATGACGACTGCGTTGTGCTGCCCACATTTGGCAATGGTGACGACGAGATGGTGCGGCGGCCGGGGGGAAAATCCCACACTGACGAATTTAGTTTGTTGCGGGTTGAGGAAGAAGATATCCGCCAGAGGACCCACAACTGCACTGTGATGATGATGATGATGATGATGATGATGATATGCGGTTTAAGGGCGCTAAACTGCTACGGTCACCAGCGCCCTTACAATGTATAAAATATAAGGTCAAAATATAAAACAGGTAAAAGAACCGCATAGTTAAAAACGGGACACAAACCCGCGATGTTCAAAAAGCTAAAACTAACAACAGAACAATAACAAAATAACAATAACAACAATAATAACAATAACAATAACAACAAGAACAACAAGAATAACAATAACAACAATACAAAGGTCTGAAAAACCAACACACTAAAAGCAAGGGCAATAAAAGATTAAAACGTGTCAGGAACTGTAGAATGCGAGGGACATGAGCGCCATATGTCCACTGGGGAGAAGAGTTCCCATAAAACCAGACAGAATAAAAGTACTAAGCCAACAGACGCCCAACTCATTAAATGCGCAGATTAAAATCACTGTCATGAATAAAACGTAAAACACATTCTACAGCACGCGTGTCGTCTGCCAAAACGTTGGCTAGGCCAACAGGCAGACCCACACCAGCACACAATGCAGCTAAAACCTGACACTCTGTTAAAATGTGACAAACCGTTAAGGGCACGACACACTACCCACAGAGTGGTGCGGGGTCACCACTGAGCAAATACCTATGACTAAAAACACAATGTCCAATCCGTAGACGAGCTAAAATTACCTCTTCCCGACGACCAGAACGAGAAGAGGTACCCCAGATCAACGGGAAAGGCTTAACTTCCCGCAATTTGTTCCCCCGGAGGGCCGTCCACTCATCGCGCCAGCGCGAGAGGATGCGGCGACGTAAAATAATACACGAATCTGACGAGGGAACAACAGAAGTAAAAAATCTGGGTAATAAAATCGCCGATTTCGCAGCGGCGTCGGCAGACTCATTACCTGAGATGCCCACATGACCTGGAATCCACATGAAGGACACGCTGATGCCAGAGACACCAAGCGAGTGGAGCAGGTCATGTATGCGCTGTACAAGCGGGTGGTAATGGTACAGCGAAGTAATAGTCTGAAGGGCAATCAGAGAGTCCGTACAAATAAAACAGTGCTGTAAGGCGTGCCGCTGAATGTATAAAATAGATTGATAAAGGCTAAAAAGTTCAGCGGTAAAAATTGAACATTGTCCAGGTAAACGAAACTTAAAACTACAGTGACCAGAAACAAAGGCACATCCAACTCCAGCTTCAGTCTTAGATCCATCGGTAAAGATAAAATGGAAGTCCCCGAATTGAGCCCGTACTTCTAAAAAAGCCGATCTAAAGACTGAAGCAGGGGTCTCAGTCTTCGGCATTGACGTTAGCCCAAGGTGACAGTGGGCCTCAGCGCGGGACCATGGAGGAAAACGCGTTTCCCCCCGTGGAAGGGCCGGCGCTGGCGTAACGTCCAAATGCCGAAGTAGCAGTCGAAATCGAACCCCTGGAGGGAGCAATGCAGAGGAGCTAACTAAATATTGCCGGTCAAGCGAATCCTCGTAAAATACATCGAAGGACGGGTGGTTAGGCAAGCTTGAGAGTCGACAAGCATAGCTGCACAAAAGCATCTCACGCCGGAAGGACAGCGGAGGCTCTGCAGCGTCTGCGTACAGACTGGGTACAGGGCTAGTTGGAAAGGCCCCTGTAGCGACTCTTATGCCACGATGGTGAATGGCATTCAATCGACGTAACACAGATGGACGTGCCGACGAATAAACAATACACCCGTAATCAAGCTTGGATCGGACCAAAGAGCGATAAAGGCGAAGAAGGACGGTCCGATCAGCTCCCCAGGATGTGCCACTTAAAACACGTAAAATATTAAGAGAACGGTCACACTTTGCTTTTAAAAAGGAAACGTGCGAGGTCCAACACAACTTCCTGTCAAAAATCAACCCCAAAAATTTCGCCTCGTCTGCAAACGGAAGTATCCCTGGCCCAAGATGGAGAGAGGGCGGAGGGAAATACTTCCGGCGCCAAAAGTTGATGCAGACGGATTTCTCGGCGGAGAAATTAAAGCCGTTGGCTTTACTCCAGGCGTAGAGACGGTCGATACAGCTCTGGAGACGGCGTTCGAGTAGACAGGTCCGCCGTGAACTACAATAAATAGCGAAATCGTCAACAAAAAGGGACGATGAAATGCCAGGTGGAATACAATCAACAATGGGGTTGATAGCAATCGCAAAAAGTGTGACACTGAGTACAGAGCGCTGCGGTACTCCGTTCTCTTGAATAAAACGACGAGATAATACCGAGCCCACACGTACACGAAAGACGCGGTCCGTCATAAACTCCCGAAGAAATATGGGAAGACGACCGCGGATATTCCAATCGTGAAGTGTACGTAAAATGCCGCCCCTCCAACAAGTGTCATAAGCTTTCTCCAGGTCAAAAAATACAGCCACGGTTTGACACTTTCTCAGAAATCCATTCATAATATGCGTCGACAAGGACACCAGATGGTCGACGGTAGAGCGATAGCGACGAAACCCGCACTGAGCGTTCGCTAGAGGTTTCTGAGACTCAAGCCACCATGTCAACCGCCCGTTGATCATGCGCTCCATCACCTTGCAAATGCAACTGGTGAGGGAGATAGGGCGGTAGCTGGAAAGTAGTTGGCGATCCTTCCCAGGCTTAAGAATAGGGACAATGGTGGCTTCGCGCCAAACAGAAGGAAAAATGCCGTCTTGCCAAATACGGTTATACACCTGTAAGAGAAAGAGTTTACTGTCGGCTGAAAGGTGCTTTAATATCAGGACATGAATGCCGTCCGGGCCAGGAGCGGAGTGCCTAGAGCAATTAAGAGCGTGCTCCAGCTCCCTCAGTGTGAAAAGTTCATTATAACACTCATTATTAACAGACCGAAAATTAAAGGTGTCGAAATCCAGCCGGTCTTTGATAGAGCGAAAGCCGGCGGAATAATGGTCTGAACTGGATACGGCCTCAAAGGCAGTACCCAGAGTGTTAGCGATGGCAGCCGGATCCACTATGGTGACATTAGAAACCTGAAGGCCAGAAACAGTACAATGTGACACTTTACCTGAGAAGCGACGAAGTTTATCCCAAACAACGGATGAAGGCGTAAAACGATTAAAACACTCGACAAAACGAGCCCAAGATGCCTTCTTGCTATCCTGAATAATGCGACGAGCCCTGGCGCACGATTGTTTAAAAGTCACCAAATTATCAAGTGTAGGGTGTCGCCGAAACACCCTAAGTGCAGTCCTACGGGCACGAACGGCGTCCCGACAATCCTCGTTCCACCACGGAACAGGTGGCCGCCGAGGTTGGGAGGATGAACGGGGTATTGCGCGTTCGGCAGCAGAGAAAATAATAGACGTAAGGTGCTGCACTAGTTGGTTAATGTCGGAGAAGGGCTGGTCGTCAAAATGCACGAGGCTGGAATACAAGCTCCAGTCGGCTTTTGCGAATATCCAGGTAGGTACTCTGGAATGCTGTACGTGGTGCGACAGAAGAGAAACGATGCAGGGGTAATGGTCGCTGGAGTAGGTGTCAGCGACGACGTTCCACTGAAGACGACGTGCAAGCTGGAGTGAGCAAATGGCAAGGTCCAGGTGAGAAAATGTACCAGAAGAATCAGAAATAAACGTAGGTGCACCTGTATTGAGGATGGAAAGATTGATCTGATAAAAAATGTCGGAAAGAAGAGTTCCCCTCGCACAAGCCCTTGGCGAACCCCATAGTGGGTGATGGGCATTAAAATCTCCCAACAGAAGAAATGGTGTTGGGAGAGCGGACAGGAGAGATCGAATGTCCGCGGGAGCGAGGGGAGACGATGGAGGTGTATACACAGAACAAACAGAAAAGAAAAAAACCGGGTAACTGCAGTCTAATGGCAACAGCTTGCAAGTCGGACGTAAGTGTGATAGTTTGAAAATGAACGTCATTACGCACCAAAATCATGACACCACCATGAGCAGGAGTACCCTCCTCCGGTTCAAGGTCGTAGCGAACCGGAGTATATCCTCGGAGATCAAAAGGATCGTGAGGGCGAAGCTTAGTCTCCTGCAAACATACGACCATAGGCGAATGGGAACGCAATAAAAGCTGCAGTTCCGCCCTATGCGATCGTACACCACGTACATTCCAGGTCAGGATAGCCATTAAGAATAAGGGGATAAACTGTCTATTTAGAAGGGCGGCTTAAAATTACCTTTTGCTTAACCTTTGGGCTCGGGCTTTTTGTATGGAGTTGGTCAGACTCCATAGCTTCCTCGGAGGGAGGGCCCACGCGCTCAGTGCCAGAAACCGATTCAAGCGCCGTGAATCGGTTCTGGGTGGCGATGGGTGAAGGGTGCCGCTGAGCGCGGCTTGTCCCAGGACCATCTTGGGACAGCGACCTCCGAGGAGGAGAAGGTGAACTTTTGTTACCGCGCGCACGCGGAGGGTCTTTCAAAAAATCTCCCCTACGAAGTTTCTGCTTGGGCTTCTTTTCAACGGCTTGCGACTTCATTGACTTGGGACCAGGTTTATACGGCTTGGTAACTGTAGCCTTAATAGACGGCCGGATAGTAGTGGCGGTTAATCCAGTCAAGGTCCAGGTCTGAGTTTCGGCATCTACTCGTGGTACTGGCGAGGCAACAACAGAACTAAATGTGCCAGATCGCAGGAGTGAAGGTTGGCGCGCATGGTAACGCCTCCGGGCTTCAGCGAAGGAGAGTTTTTCCTTTACCCGGATCTCCTGGATCGCCTTCTCGTCCAAGTACCGCGGACAGTCGGCAAACGCAGCAGAATGAGACCCTTTACAATTAACGAAGACGGGGGCTGTTGAACAGGTACCTTCGTGTGAGGGCTGGCTACAGGTTGCACAGATGTTAACGGCACTCTTACATGAGACTTGCGTATGCCCAAAACGTTGGCATTTAAAACAACGCAGAGGTCTAGGAATATAAGGCCTCAGAGAAATACGTTCGTACCCTGCGGAAATGCTCGTGGGCAGATCGACGCCATCAAATGTAATAAACAGGGTACGAGTGGGTACCAACACGCCGTCGCGTTTGGCCTGCACTCGATGAACCGCTGTCACCCTCTGGTCTGCAAGATATTCCACCAGGTCTTCGTCAGAGATACCATCGAGACTATGCGTGGTGACAACGCCTCTACAAGAATTCAAGGTGCGGTGCTTCTCAACACGGATAGGATAACCGTGGAGAAGCGTGGCGCTCAACAAGGACTTACTTTGTGCCTCGGATTTGCTTTGGACCAATAACGAACCATTACGAAGCCGAAAGCAGGAAAGAACCGGACCAGCAATTGAGTCAATGCCCTTCTGGATGATAAAAGGGTTCACCTTCTCGAATGATTGTCCTTCCTCTGTACGGGTAATCACTAAGTAACAACCAGCTGTTGGCGGTGCTACTTCTGTTACTAACGTTTTACGGCGCTTGTTGTTTACAATGGAGAAAGGGTGCTCCATAGCGAAAAAAATCCTCCACCATTGCAACCGTCTCCGACCTCGGGCTCTGACTTCTCGGGCTTGGGTGAGTGGCCTATCTATACCAGACTCACCCCAGGGTCACACCTCCCAGAACATAGACAGAGGGACCCAATCGCCGTCAGAAGTCAGCAGCTCATGCAATGGCCCCCCCGCGGGACTGCAGTTGAACAGCGGATACGAACACATACCCTACATGACGACCCCGGGTGGTGGGGATGAAGCCATTACCCACTCACCCAGCTGCGCACGCGGTGCGCGGGTATCCGTCAGGCTGTGTCCACGGAGGATTTAAATAAAAGGATAAAAGAAACTAAAACTGTGTGGTCGTTTCGCACGCAAGGTAGGCCGGCGGGGAAGAAAAAGAGATATGCGAATGTCGTGGTGCGAAATGGCCGGAAAGTGATAAGGGAAGAAAGAAACGATGGTGAGGTGCGGTATGAATGGAATGTAAAGAACGCACGAGAGCCGACCTTGCGTCCACCGGTCACGAAAAGAACCCACCTGGACCGGATGGGGGTGAGAGGATGGATGTGGCGATGATTGGCTCGGGAACCCCCGGGTGCGCCAAAAACCCGTACTCACATAAGGTGAGCCCCTGAGGGGAACTGCACTGTGTTGGAACTGTGCTGGCGGAGCAGGGCTGTCGGGATGCTGTTGGAGGTCGAAGATGGGTAGTTTCCTTTTTTCCCCGGGTTTTGAGGTGGTCGGGGTTTGACATTCGGTTATACTGGAACACACAAAACAATAATAATAATGTGAGGGATAGAGAGATAAACGGGATAGAAAAAAGCAAGCTAATACATAGGTGCGGACCTACCTGGTCGGCGTGCTGCATGGCAGCAGGACTGTATCCGCGCGCTGCATGGTACACTCTGAATGAGGCGAGCGGCACCGTGACGTTGCTTTTTATACGAGCAGGAGCGTCTTCTGAAAGCACGTGCAAGACGATGGATTAGCTTAGATGTGCTGAATAGTGAAACCACACACACACACACACACACACACACACACACACACACACACACACACACACACGTACTCACCTTCAAGGGTTGACAAGTTTGCTGAGCGTCAGAGCACTTTGCGCGGCATGCGTTTTTGAACGTTTTGCGAATGACGACATCATTATGCGCGTGATTGCTGACGTGAAATTTTGAGAAGAATGTATGCTTAGGCAAGCCGGAGCAGCGGTGGGTGAGGTAGGCGATGACGTAATGACCGCACGTGGTGCTGTCGAAACCTTGCAGCCTTCTGGCGTTGGTGGACCAACGCGTCCCGCAGACCGAATTTAAGAACCGGAGAAAATGGGGCGAAAGCGGTCCTATGCCGTAACTGTCAAAATATTCTGCATGCGAGTTTTTGTCCACAAAGATGCAAACCCAGTGTTGCCCTGATTTGGTGCTGGGGTCGGTGTTAGCCACTAGCGCCAAGGGAGGCGTTCGAATGCCGTGAAGTACGGGTAGTTTATCGCAGGGGTAGACGCCTAAAAAGTGAGAGCGCGTAGAGGGGCATGTCGATAGAAACCGTTGAATTTGAAAGGTGTTCATGATACCAAAATGGATCGGTTAGCGTCGATTTCGACCGTGCGATGTATTTCCGCTAGCAGCAGAAGTATGACCGGTTCTGTCAATTTATCGGCAAAACCGATGCTTATAGAGACGGTTCCGTGGCGCTGACCCGAGATGTGAGACTCGTTAGCGCTCATGTCTGCAGTGAGATCGAAAACCATTATCGTATACCCTTGCGGGTAGGTTTCTCTGGAGATGGAGTGTCCCTCGTCCTTGAAATGAATGCCTAGGCCGTCCTGCAGGGTTTGAAAGCATTGCAAATAGTGTCCCTTTGTAAAGTCGGGTTGCAGAGGTTGGGAGGGAACGGGTTGCCCGTTCACGTAGAGCTGAAAGAAGTTCATTTTAAAACGTTTCAAGTTGTACGGATTTGAGTTAAAATGGCCGGAATAGGCCTTGTCGGTGACCATGGCTACTACCACTCTCCTTGGAACTTGCCCTACGCACACGTCGCTAAACGTCATTGCCCTGGACTCCTTGGGGATGCTGAGAGCGTGAAAGCTGACGTCTTTGAGATGGTACTTTGCGTTGCCCTTTGCGAGCACGGCCTGGTGCGCGAGCTTTATGGTCGGCGAGGGCCGCACCGATTTTAAGCGCAGCGTGGCAGACACGATGTCGGCGTACCCCTTAAAGGTATCTACGTCGGAAAACAGATAAAACTGGGGAGAGGCGGGAGTGAGCTTGACGGTCATGCTAACGTTGTTCAAAAGCAGCTTCTCCTGTCTAAAAAGAGCGTTGGACAGAGGACCGATGAGCTGCACGACGTTGCTCCCTTTGGTAAACCCCTGACGTCACTGAAAACCCGCATTGGCGATAAAAGTGTCCATGATGCCTGCCGTGTCCTTTCTCCAGAGGGTAGATTCTAGTTTGGTGTTCATGGCATCTTCGGAGTAATTGAGAAGCGTCTCGAGGTAGGTTCTATAGGGGTAACCGGCTTGCGGCATGGAGACGATGACGTTATTGAGGGTTACCTCCATCTGTTGAAACAGGGAATTTAAGGCGTTGTTGACCAGAGTGGCGTTAGCGTCAGCGTTTAAGGCCTCTCCTTTGTCGTCTACAATGCGCACCATGAGCTCGAGTACGACGTAGGTCAGGTCTAGGTAATCGTCCGCATTTCCGGAATAATGAAAGGTGATGGGGGCATTTTTCATTAAAGTGTTTTGAGGGTTTAGGTATAGGAACCGTGACTCCTCGATGCTCATCTGAACCGGCACCTCTGTAAAGAGGTCCAGTTCGGAACTCATGTGGACGGTCGCGTCTGCCATTACGAAAATACGTCTTGCACCTTGCGCCTACCGCGTTTCAGCTTGGACTGCTTGCTCTTTCTGGATTTGCTCGGTTTTATTCTCTTGAGACGCCTGACGCCGGAACCGAGCATGGCATCGAGCTTTTCGTCGGCTTTTCGCTTTAAATTGTATCCGGACTCCTTGAGCCTCCGCTGGAGCGCTTGCTTCGGCGCTGCTCCCGCCACAGTCACATCGGACAGAACGTGAGCGCCCGCCTTTAAGGCCTCCTTTCCGACTGCTTTTGCTCCGCTCTTTAAAAACGGTAGCAACCTTCTGAAGAGTCCTCCGAGGGCTGAAAAGAGACCGCTGCCTCTTTGGTAGCGCTTGCCCCTGTAGAGAGTGAAATCGCGATGGTGGAACGCTCCGCCGGTCTGATTGAGGTAGTACCGCGTTACGGCGTGCACGTCCATTACGCCTGTTTCGGACGAAAAGCGAGAACTACAGTAGAGGAAAATCCGTCGGCGAATGGCAAGAGATCGCCGTAACCGTTCCTTAAATCTATGTTGACCGTCTTGAAGTCTTGCTGAATCAAGGGTACCCAATTTTGGGGAAAAAACGTCTTTTCGTCGCTCATGTAAGTGTTGTTGCTTCTTTCGTATTCCACGGCCGCGCTCTCTATGACTTGGGCGAAGGTGTCGCCCACGACTTGCGGGGCCACTAGATTACAATAGACGAACATTTCGTAAGGAAACCCCATATAAGGATCTACGGGGTGTTTAGCAGCTTTTTCGAGAACGACGTTGACGTAGGGCTCGAAACCCAACATTTTTGCCATAGCGGGCGTTAAGAGCAAACTGTGGATGCGGTGTAGAGGTCCCGGAGGGTCCTCCGATTTTGAAACGTCTCGTTTGGGTCTGACGGAACGAGCCGCCGCGGGTTTCTGCTGCCCCGAAGCCCGGGGCTTCGGTTTCGGTTTCGGCTTGGGTCTCTGGGCATCGTTGAGAGCTTCGTATTCGCCGACCGCGTACGGTACGACCGTGCGCGCGACATTTTCCACAAACCCGTCGAACGGAATGTCGGGTAGTGGTTCGGGATGGGCGACGGCGGCATTCACGCCAACCGTCTGCTTGCGCTCGTCGAAGAGGAAGAAGTTTTCCACGTGCAAGTGTTCGAGTAGAACGGCGTTGACGAGGTTCACCAAGTCTTTGGGATTGTGCACGATGCCTTGCGGCATTTGCAAACTGAATTTGGAATGCGTGGGGAGGAGCGTCATGGTGTACTTGGCGCCCGCCAGACGGGCATCGTCTGGCGAAAGGTTATAAAATTTCACCGGATACCTGACCTTTTGCAGGGCGACCTCCCATTCTCCCTGCAGAACGATTCTCTCGGGCAAGATGTTAGAAAATCTGGCCGTGGTTTTGTCGGTAAAGTGTTCCATGGAAGCGTTGCTCACGAGAGTGATGGAGAAGGGCTCGGTCTTAATCATGTCGAATCGACGGTCGAAGCCAGAACCCACGAGTTAAACTTTGCCGGATACCCCTTCCACTTTACCAAGACCTGCTTGCGGCGCCCTCGGCCCTTGGTCTGTAAAACGCGCTCGATCTTAAACGTCCGAGGTAGCGCGACCTTTTGTAGCTCCTGGGTGTAAAATGTGCCGTCTATGACTTCTCCGGCCAGATCCTTCAACTTATATACCACCGGCCGACCGCGCACCACCTCGGCTATCCGAAATATTTCGTCCGTCCAATTCTGATCGTAGCCCTTGTCGAATTTCATTTTTTCTTTAGAGATGCGCACGTGATCGCCGACGGAAAATGTGGGTTTCCCTGCGCGAGGTAGGGTCCTATTTCCGTAGAGATTGCGGTACACTCGTAAAATGTTAGATTCGTTCACGTCCTTCGGAGCCATTTTTATGGACCTGTGATGCGAGCTATTGTACGACTCGAGTAAGGCCGGAAGGACTTCCAGGTATCTGTAACTGTTTTTGTGCGTGAAATACCTCCACATCTTGGTTTTAAGGTGCGGTTGAAACGCTCCACGACGCTGGCTTTAACGTTATTTTTGGTCGTGTAATGTTTCACGTCGTGTTTCTTCAGAAAGTCGCGAAAAGTCTTGTTGGTAAACTCTGTTCCCTTGTCCGTCTGGAGGACCCTGGGGACGCGTTGGGAGAATATGGAGCGAAACGCTTGCGCGACCTCGGTACCCAGCTTCGATTTCAGGGGTACGGCCCAAGCATATTTGGAAAATACGTCGATAACGGTCAGAATGTACACGTAAGGTTTGTTATGTTCCCTCACGCTGTTCATGACGTTTAGATCGGCCTCCCAAAGATCGTCCATATTCGTCACGTGATAACATCTGGTGAGGAACCGCTTTCTGACCGGTTTGTGCAGAGTGTAACTGTCCCGGGTTCGAAGGAAGGACTCGATGTTCGCCTTAGACGCGCCCGTGGCCTTTCGAAGGGGCTTGACCGTGCCCAAACCGGCATAGTGTTCCGGTCTGGCATAGTATCGCCTTAGCGCCTTCCATTCCTTCATGCTTTACTTGTACAGGGGCTACCAGACGCGCTTGCGAAAATGGTACGACGCGGAAGGCGATTTCGATTTCTTTTTCGGAGTGGCAGGGTTCGCCCTCTTCTTTTTGCGAGGCGAGTGGAGGTTGACCTTTATGGTTCGGGGTTCGACCTCCTGCTTCACCGGCACGCGCTCGTGCACGTCTTCGTAATCGTCGTCGTCGTCGTCGCCGAGGAAGGGCTTTCTGACTTGTGCCACGAGATCGAGGTAGTTGTCCAATTTATGTTTTACGAGCCGCCACTTTTCGTCGGCAGAGAGCTTTGCGCTCTGCAGGTTCCGAATTTCTTTGGCCAATCTGGATATGGTGCGGTCTACAGCGTGAAGCTTGTCGACGGTCTTCGTTTGCGGTGCAACGAGGATCTGCCTGCCGTACTTCATCCTGTTAATTTCGACACTAGCGCGCCGCCGAGCGAGGCCAAGACGGGTAGGAGGAATGCCGGCAAAAAAACCTCCTTTTTGAACCAAGATGCTCTTCTTCTTCTTCAGAGGAACCCGTCTATCCGTCAACTTCCTCCAAGAAGCCTTGTGCTTCTTTAGGCGAGCCAAGCACTTTGCGGGAAGTTGCACGTGACCTCTGCACACGTTGAGCATGCATTCGCTAATGGCCTTGATCAGATCGCCGTCGGCATTTTTTAACAACTTTTTGCGCAGAGGGGCCTTCGCCTTGGCCAGAGCCGCCAAATTACCGTGCTGTCTCGCTATGCGAGGACTGGTCAGCGTCGCGAGCCTTGACCTACCTCTAGCCATGCTTGCGCGATAATGACGTTCGCTCCTAAAGCGGTACTTTTTATTTAGACTCGACGGCCTCAATCGGGCAAGACCCTGCCGGGATGATATAGAACGAAACGAACCCGAGTCCTCTCGGCGGTCTCAGTTGGGTACGAAATAAGAGAGGTTTTCCCCCGGCAGCACGCCGGTTCGATACCTGTATCGGGCGGGCGTGTACTGGGTGCAGTCCAACACGAGATCCCCGTGAGGGCGTTCGGTGGCCTTCTCGAAGGCCTCCAAGAGAAACCTAGAGTTCCTGGGTTCGATCTGCTGGCACAGTCTCTCGATCTGCATCTTGTCCCGGTTGTTCTTGAAGACCACGACGTAGTTCGCATTCAGAGAGAAGTTGCGATATTTCTGACCCTGCGGAAACACGTTCTGCAGGATGTAGACGATGCCGAAGCGCTTGTGATGGGAGTCTCTGGTGAAAAAATTGGACACGTCCTTCCCGCCACCCTCCAGCATCAGATCGTCGAGGACGACGAGGTCGTTCTCGCCCACCGAAGCAAGTTCGGGTATGCCCGCGTGGGTCTCGCAACGCAGTGCCGAGGGTTCGAGTCTCGGCGAATACTCCGGAGGGTGGCACCACAGCACCCTCCTGGGGCGCACGTCGAACATCCGGTGCGCGTGGCGCAACAGGTTTTTCACGAAGGTCGACTTGCCGCAGCGCGACGGCCCCGCCACGAGCATCGTGCTGGGAAACTCGAATCGCCCCAGGTCTTGGGGACCGGGCATCGTCTCCTCAGGGGCGCCCGGTTCGAAATGACTTTGGCGCGGCTGCGGACGTCTCATTTATGCGTTCCTCTTGAACCCGTAGGGATAGGAATCGTGATCGCCGGCGAGCACGCGCTTGTTGACCACCACCCTAAACGTCTTCGAGCTGGGTTCGGTGACGACCGTCCAAGACGGTTTCCGCGAGATCTGCGTGCCCGCCAGCTTCACCGCGCGGTCGTTGTCCCTGAGCACCACGTCGCGAATCACCTCCGCGTTCACCAGCTCCAGGTTGCCCGAATTGAGCGTGATCCCCTTCACCTTGCACACCGAGAAGGTCTTGCCCGTCTCGGGGCAAACGATCTCCATGCAGTAGCTCTTGGGCCCCGTGGAGGCGAACCGGGCGATGTAAGAGCCCCGCCCGTACTTCTCCAGCTCGGCCGTCATGTCCCCCAGGAGGCGTCCGACGGACGGCATCCAGTCGCCCGGAGCGGCGGCGACGACGACGGAATCAGTGTCGAAGTAGCAGACCCGTTCTCCCAGCCTCTTGAGGTAGGAGTAGAGCACCAGGCGCGCGTGAGCCGTGGTGTAGGCCGCCAGGACGGCGTTGGCGGCGGGGTTGACCTTGCGGCACTCCTCGCAGTACCTCCACACCGCGCACACGATCCGGTCGGTGACGGGCACGAAGGTCTGCACTTCCACGCCCGGGTCGTTGAGCAGCTCCAGGAGGCGGTCGTACCGGTCCACCAGCTCGCACGTGGGGAGGTTTTCCCTCTGCCCGAGTTTGCCCCAGAAGCTGTTGAGCATCAGCTTGGCCAGCTCCCGCCTGCCGGGGTTGGTGGCGACGGCCTGGGGATCCAGGGCGACGCCTTCGTGCTCGAAGAATTGCTCCACGTACCGCTGCTTCGCGGCAGGGTCGTCGCAATCCGAGGGCCAGCCGGAGGCTTCGGTCTTGATCTTCAGGAACTGATTCACGTAGTCCTCGAAGAGACCCTTTGCTCCGGTGGTCGGTTCGTGCCGCACCACGTCGTACTCCCAGATCTCGTGGACCCGCAGCAGGCGGTACCCCTCCTCCAGGGCGACCTTCATCTCGTCGATCACCCAGGTACCCGACAACGCCCTCTCGCGCTCTCCGTGGTGGCACTCGTCTTGGTTCTCCGCCTCCGCGCAAGCGCGGCATAGCGGGAACATGAGCTTGCCGCCGATGCGCGCCGGTAGCACCGGGTGGTACAGGTGTCGCGGCGGTAGAACCTCGCACTTCACCAACCCGCCCCCCACGTCTTCCAAGCGCGGGAATCGATCCACGTGGATCTTGGGGTGGCCCGCGGGGTAGGGTTTCGTCTTGTTCACGTACGGGTACAGGCTGCACACGTCGTAGTAGTAGATCTTGCTATCCCCCTTCGCCTCGCAGTACGTCTTGGTGCAGTTGGTGCGACCTCCGTAGAAGGCGTCTCTGGGGTTGAGGGGTTCGGGTACCGGAAAGTCCCTTGCGTGGCGCGCGAGGTCCTGTCGGCCTTCATCGCGGCGTCGAACTCGCACTCCCACATTTCCACCACGGCGTAGCCGGCGGCCTTGATCTCGGCCGTGACCTTCTCGGTGCTCTCTAACCTGGAGGCCATGGTTTCGTGTCCCGAGTCGTATATCGCCGCATGGCGATTGTGAAAGCACCGCCTGCAGCCGTGGTGAAAGCAGCCGTGGAAGAAGTACGCGGTTTTTTCGGCCTCTCTGTACCCGTCCACCTTGTGCCCCGCGATTTTGACTTCGCGTCCTCGCATGGCGTGCGTGATGACGATGCGGTTTTGCGTCTCTAGCCAAGTTAGCCATATGCATGCGGCGCGAGACTGACGGTCCGCTAGTCGATACCCGCCCGCTGGCAAGAGGGCAATTTTTTTAAGCGGCATGAAGCGCTTTCTATACACGCACATGCACGCCTGCGCGATGGTGACGCATTCTCTGAACGGGTCTATTCCGTTCTCGTCCAAGAATTCCCTTCTGAATTTGGAAACTCCCTGACTGAGTAGAAATACGTCCATCTTGCAATACGCCACCATTTCCGCCCTCATGTCGAAGACGTGCCCGGAGGACGCCTTTTCTTCGTGCCACTGCTCGAAGGCTTTCCGACCCTCCGCCGACATGCCCTCCGGGCAGTAATGGCTTTTGTCGGGAATCGAACCCACGTACCGCTCGTTTTCCTTCGTGTTAAACAGGTACGGGAAATAACCTTTGCATTCCTTCAATCCGAAGGTCTTGGAAAAGCGGGAGAGTGGCATGGGTATGAAGTTGAGCGAGTCTAGAAATGTGACATCGCCGTACCTCATCCTGTAGATCTTGCTCCCGTTCATGATGAGCTCCGGCACCCAGTCTAAGTGCGCCACCATGTACTTTAATAGAAACTGCCCGTCGTAAGCTCTGAGGTTATGCGCCACGACGTAGACGTCCCAGGCTTCGAACCTCGCCTGCGCGATGTGCTCGAAAAGCTGCTTCACGGGATCGTCCGTGAACACCCATTCTTTGCAACCGCATTCGGTGCAGTATGCCGTCTTGCGGCGTTCGTCGATGCAGTGCGGGCAGGCTTGGTACAACACGCACAAGTTAGGTACATGCTCGTATGTGTGCTCGTATGTGTCCTTTTTGCCGGTATATGGAATGTTTTGCGTGCATTCAAAGTCGATAAACATGAACACGTACCGGTTTCTTTTGTTCTTTGCGGCATACGGCTGCATATAGCACATGTGGCTAGAATTCACGTGTGCCTTGCAATGATTGCAGTACTTTTCCCCGCACTGGTGCGCGGTTTTTCTGTGCCTCGCATTCACCAGCTTGTTGCAAGACGTGCACACCTTTTCTACATCGCACACCGACAGCGCCTTTGGGTAAAAAACGCCTTTCTTTGCGTGGTTTGCAAAGCATGTCGGTCCCTTAAAATCTCTGTTGCACTCGGCGCAGCGTATGTAGGCGTCGAATCGCGCATCGCACAGCTGATGGCATTTAGCGCACCTGGCGTCGCACCTATGAAATTCTTTTTTGTGTGCCGAGGGATGATGACACCGGCGGCAATACCATTTGCATTTAAAGCACTTGTGAAGGTTCACGATAGCATTAAAGTGCCCGGCGTGGAGCATGACGTCGATGTATTTATCGCATTTCTTATCCGACGCGTACAGCACGTGCTTCCCCGAATGATCGCCAAACACCGTCACGGCGTAGCCCTTTAACGCTGCGTCGAAGCGTCTGACGTCGTCTATCGTGCAGCTGTCGTGGCCTTGACCGATGCTCGCGCACAAGGCTACGGCCTTCGATCTTTGCAGATAGTCGGAGCGCGTCATCGTTCTATAGTTGACGTCGCGATCCACTTTGGCTTTGACTACAACAATGGCTCTTGCTAAACACAGTTTGTCTTTGTTGGCTATTTCGACAATGCCTTTATTGCCCCTACAGGCATCGCAAGGTAGGTGGCACGAACCCGAGACCTCCTTGGTCCACACAAACGTCACGTGAAGAGGCCCGCTTAGCAAGAATTGTTGGTTACTTTCCATTACTTTTTCGACGCTTCCAACAATGACGTCCGCATTCAATTGGTCTACGCGCCTAACGCTCATGTTGAAGGCTTTGGACGTCTCCTTTTCGTCTGTTATGGATATGCCTAAATACCCGGGTTCGTTTTCTAACAGGTTCTCTTTCGCAAAGTTTAGAATATCGTTAAACAAATGCGATACCCATTGCTCAGGGTTGACATCTCTGGGGACCGGGTTTACGGTAATTTGAGACTGTAAAGCCGGAAAAAAGCTTTGGCAGCCTTCTTTGCTTGTGTCCTATAATTTCGAACGTAGGTTGCAAGGTGGCATCGCGACTTCCCCCGGATTGTAGCTCCATCTTATCGTCCGAATGCACCGATCGCTCTTTCCCTGCAAAGTGTTGCTGGTATTTTGTTTTTATTTTAAACTATTTTTCGTCAAATAGAACGATTTTGTAGAAAAATCCGCTATCGTCCCCGTTTTCTCACTACGGGGCGTTTGCTCTTGGCGCCGGGTTTTTATAACCTCGCTTATCGCAACTGCTGTTTTCAACATGCGCGTAGAGTTAAATGCCTCATTTCGCTACAAAATTGTCAAGTTGTAAAAAAAACGCGGTCATCCTGTCACGATCCGCCACTGCGCGACCGCCACCGTCGGCAGTAAGGCTGCATAAACGCTGACAAACATCCTTTTCTCACGCTCGATTCTCATCAGCAGTGCCGTGCGTGGGAAATGACGAGCGAGCAGCGTTTTAACGTTTTCCACACCGCCTCAGTGCAATATTTTAAAACTACGAGTGCCGTGTGTAGTGTTTTTTGTGTTGTGCAGTGCGTACGTGTTATGTAGAATGTGTGAATTAAATAGAAAGCAGCAGATACTTCCTTTCTAAGGAGTAACACCAACTGTTGAATAAAAATTCTCAAGTGTTACGTTCGTATGACCTCTACCCTCTATCTCTTATAGGTGAGTACGAAAGTTTATTTTCATATCCACTTAATTTTAATCCGGATAAACTTTTCGGGAAATGGTTGCATTGCACACATCCGTTATACACTGGCCTTAAAAAAATTCTAAATTCTTTCCATCAACATGGCGGGCAAGAACTGAAAAGCGACATGCCTTTAAAAAAGAATGGCTAAGCATTGTACAATTCGAACCATTTTATAACAGATATCTCGGAAATGGCTGACGTCGCAAAAAAGTTATCTCAAATAAATTGTGTGTGTTTCCTCAAACCTTAGCAGTTATACAAGATCGTAGAAAATTTCTTCCGAATCAAGAGGACTTCACAGGCTATTTCCACAAAATTCAAGATATACATTTTATTTTTCATATAAATGTCTTTAATATATGGTGTTGTAATTAAAATCGTCAGAGACAGTTTTAGAAAATAAAACATTTCGGAAAATAGTTCATGTAAAGGGTGGTTTGGGGTGGAGGGACTTTCTTGAAAATCTCTGTGTCGTAACTTTGGAAGGTACTCAGCCTAAATACCAAGTTTTAGTATTTATCCGACTTTTCATTTAAGAGTTATGCTGCTCTGACACATACACACAGAATTTTCTAAAAAATGTTTTTTATTCAGGGGACCTCAAAACAAGTATTTAGTTTTTCCGGTGAAATCTCAATATTGAATATTTGGATGCAATGCATACCTCCTCTACCTACTATTTTACGTGGTAGAGAAAGGCCCCTAAATCAATATTATTACATGCGGTTTGTGAAAAATATTACAGCTATGATTAATAAATTCTGGGATTACGAGAAATTTGTTAATATTAGTTTAAACGTATATAGTTGCAAGAAAGTGAGTATAGCTAGCTCGAAAACTTAGCGTTGTTGTCACAAATAAACGATATAGAGAAAACTCTGATTTTCATAAAAGTAAGATTAAAACTACTTGCTTAAGGTAAAATGCTTGTCTCATATTAAGAATATTCTCAGATATTCGGAGAATGGTGCGAAAGTTGAGTCTGACGTACATAGCAGATACAGGAGAAATTGCATTGCACTCAAAAATTCCATGCCGGGATTTTCGCCAGAAATACATCTATAGATTTGCACATTTCAACTTATTACATAATTGGCTTATATTGTGCATGATGTTTCATTTAAATACCCACAAACTGGGTCTGTGATTATTACTTATTGTTTTTATGTGTTTCAGTGGGTGAATAATAATTAGTTTGTTGGTATCGTTATTACAGTGCTGTTTCACTTGTGAAATTCCGTTCTCTTTGTATGAAAATGAAAAAAAGAAAAGTTAAAAGAATGACGAGTTTTAGTGAGAAAGGTCTAAAGCTTTTAAACATTAAAATCAACATGGAAACTTTGTAAATAGACAACGCCACAAAGTAATAATAATAATAATAATAATAATAATAATAATAATAATAATACACATATTATTACATGCGGTTGTGAAAAATATTACAGCTATGATTAATAAATTCTGGGATTACGAGAAATTTGTTAATATTAGTTTAAGCGTATATAGTTGCAAGAAAGTGAGTATAGCTAGCTCGAAACTTAGCGTTGTTGTCACAAATAAACGATATAGAGAAAACTCTGATTTTCATAAAAGTAAGATTAAAACTACTTGCTTAAGGTAAAATGCTTGTCTCATATTAAGAATATTGTCAGATATTCGGAGAATGGCGCGAAAGTTGAGTCTGACGTACATAGCAGATACAGGAGAAATTGCATTGCACTCAAAAATTCCATACCGGGATTTTCGCCAGAAATACATCTATAGATTTGCACATTTCAACTTATTACATAATTGGCTTATATTGTGCATGATGTTTCATTTAAATACCCACAAACTGGGTCTGTGATTATTACTTATTGTTTTTATGTGTTTCAGTGGGTGAATAATAATTAGTTTGTTGGTATCGTTATTACAGTGCTGTTTCACTTGTGAAATTCCGTTCTCTTTGTATGAAAATGAAAAAAAGAAAAGTTAAAAGAATGACGAGTTTTAGTGAGAAAGGTCTAAAGCTTTTAAACATTAAAATCAACATGGAAACTTTGTAAATAGACAACGCCACAAAGTAATAATAATAATAATAATAATAATAATAATAATACACATAAATTGTGTGCTTTAACGTTCTTGTACAGTAAGGCTTCGTTTCCTACAGTTTAACAGTTGTACAAAAGACATTCACAATGAGACTACTTCACAGCTATTCCCAGAAAATTGAAGTTATACATTTTATTTGTCATGCAGATATCTTAAACATACCGTACCGTAATCAAAAGGGGTTAGAGCCATTTTTAAGACAATAAAAATAACGAACTTTCTTCCGCTAAACGGGTAGTTTGCGGTGTGGGAATTTTCTTGAAAATCTACGGTTTGTTAAATTTTTTTATACGCTACTATTTTAGTGTGTGTGTGTGTGTTTGTGTGTGTGTGTGTGCGAGTATGTGCCTAGTATCCGTGCGCCACAAGCCAAAACGATGACATTATAGAAAAACTTTATCAACAGCCTACCGGACAGGGATAACCGCGAAAAAACCTGAAAAAAAGCTCTAAGAGTATTCTAACGCTTACCGATCTGGAAAACCCATGAAAACAAGATAGTACACTTTTTTAATTTTCTCAAAAATGGCTATAACGATTTTGATGAAAATATCATATGTTTAAGATAATGTCGTGATATAGACAAAATTTTACTACACAAAAAATGTAGATCGCGTTAAAATACACAACTTATGTCATATACATTTCTTTTGTCGAGTGAACCGTTTTCGAGATATTGCTTATTTCCTTAAATTTTCCAATACTTATACTTTTTACTTTCTCTACTACGTATAGTAAGTAGGGGAAGTATTGCATTCCACCCAAAAATTCGATACCGAGATTTCACCGGAAATACACGTTTTGAGACCTCCTGAATCCTAAAAAAAGCATTTTTGGAAACATGTCCGTGTGTGTGTCTGTGTGTGTGTGTGCGAGTATGTGCCTAGTATCCGTGCGCCACAAGCCAAAACGACGACATTATAGAAAAACTTTATCATCTGCCTACCGGACAGGGACAACCACTAAAAAACCTGAGAAAACCTATGAAAAAAGCAGAAAGAGCTTGCATTCGTTTACCAACCGCAGAAAACTCCCAAAAAAACTAGTTATTTTTTTTAAAAAAAAACGAAAAAAAACAAAAAAGAAAAAAAAGAAAAAAAAGGAAAAGACGAATAATATAAGCATGGCAACTGCAACGTGTGTGTGTGTGTGCGCGAGTATGTGCCTAGTATCCGTGCGCCGACAAGGTAAAACTTCATCATTTGCCTACCGGGCAGGGACAACCGCTAAAAACCTGAGAAAACCTCGAAAATTAGAAACGCCTTCGTCAACCAGTACAGAAAACGCCTACCAACCAGGGAAAACCTATGAAAGAGCAGAAAGAGCTTGCATTCGTTTACCATCCGCAGAAAACCCCCAAAAACTAGTTATTTAAAAAAAAACAAAAAAAAAACGGAAAAACAACAAAAGAAAAAAAAGGAAGACGAATAATATAAGTATGGCAGAAACAGCTTGCATTCGTCTACCAACCAGAGAAAACCCCCGAAACACTAGTTATTTAAAATTGCTGATGAGTTCTGGATAGGCTTTTGCAAATGTTGTTGGTAGCAAAAACTTGCCTTTTCCATCACCTCCAACATACCCCACTCCCACACCTTTTTTCTTTCCACCAATCATAATCTCTCTTATTCTCACCAATCAACAACTTTCATTTGTTCCTTTCCACCCAATAACATCACTTCTTATTCCCACCAATCACAACTTCACACGTCACTTTCTGTTATACTTTTTATCCCTCGTTCGCCATCTTTCCCCTCTTTCAGCCCCAACCACCGCACAGACAACACCTCACCGCTCCTTAACCTCAACTTCATGCCTCCGCCATCTTATTTAGTTCCCATTTTTACCACCGCGCCTCTCATCTCCCAACCAGATTGCCGGCAAGAACAGATCTCGTTCATTCGCACCTCGACGGTTGACTCGGCAGCAGCTACTGTGAACACCTACGTCGTACACGTTTTTGACCGCTTTCGACCGGCTATGAGAACCCTGCTCCTACGTACGCTAGCGACCATCACGATGGTCCAGTACCAGGTTTTTGGTATAGTTAAATTACGCCTCTGCAAAGGGTGTCTGTACCGCTTTAAAAACCTAGGTATATCAGTGCGTAGTGATGTTGGTTGATCTTAAAGCTGGTTAAGCATTTTCAAAAACAGTTTGCTTTTATTTTTTCGCGTCGCGTGCCGCGCTTTTGGTGACGCATCCACACCGGTAACAGGTAAGTACCACACGCATAATTATTTTTCGGACCTGCTTGGCGTAGGAATATATCCTTTCGTGTTTTGGTACTGTAACCTCAAACCTCCTTACCCACCTCTTGCGTCCGCCATCTTGTTTAGTTCTCACCGCATCTCCTTGTCGCAGACCCTCCGCCATTTTTAGTTCCCACTATTTTAACCTCAAAATCTACTCTTCTAAGCTCTTGCTACCGCCATCTTCTTTTAGTTCCCATTCTCACCACCGCGTCTCCTTACCCCCACCTCTTGCGACCGCCATGTTCACCACTAACCTCCAAATTTCCTCGTCCTTAAACCTCTTGTCTCAACCACCTTGTTTAGTTCCCATTTTCGCCACCGCATCTCATATCGCCCCATCTCTCTATCCACTCAAGAAAACTACCATCCAACGTTCAAAAAATTGCTGATCAGTTCACGACAGGCTTTTGCAAATCTTGCTGCTAGCAAAACTTACCTTTCCCATCACCTCCAACATACCCCACTCCCACACCTTTTTCTTTCAACCAATCATAATCTCTCTTATTCTTACCAATCAACAACTCTCATTTGTTCCTTTCCACCAATAACATCACTTCCTATTCCCACCAATCACAACTTCACACGTCACTTTCTGTTACACTCTTTATCCCTCGCTCCCCATCTTTTCCCTCTTTCAGTACCGACCTCCGCACAGACAACACCTCGCCACCCAGCTCCTCTCCATCACGCGACCTCCATACTCTTCCATCTTCATCTTCCACCCGAATTAACGAACCAATCAAAACACTCCACGTCACTTCCTCAATTCTTTCAACTCGTCCCGGATGAGCCAACCGATTTAACGATAATCCTACCGCTCAGGGCGCTTTTCAAACTTACCGCCGCCGCCGTCGCACGCAGCGACACTAGCGACACGAGCGCCCCTAGCGGCAGGATTATCGTTAAAACAATTGGCTCATCCGGGACTAATACTACTCACGTCAACAGCGTGAGCCTGTTTATAGCAGCAGTGCGTTATGTTTCCACATGCTCAGTGGAAAAACACCGTGCAGCCTGTTCGTAGTTTCGTGGCTCACAAACATGGCAGGGTCGTAATTTTAAGTTCTTTAAAATATGCTCTGCAACTCACCTCACATATGATGGTTGATTAACCATTATTCTTATAATTTTTTTTTTTTTGCATTTTAAAAAACTTTTCGAACATCTTTGAATTGCCCCAAAAAATGTCATAATTTAAAAGGGTATGAATCTATGCAGAATACGTAATTCTGACATCTGTTAACATTATGGTATAGTATAGCATAGCATTGTGTATTTAACGTTTTGACCAGATCTTCTATGGGAGCAGTCCAATCCAGGTTTTCATTTAACCACATGCCTAAAATGTTTGTATGAGATTTTTGTGCCATTCAAATAAAGATCTGGAAAAGTAATATTTATTTGCTTTATGCCGAAAACCTATTTAATATTAGTCTATTTAGATCAAGCCAAGGCACGAGTATTTCATTAGTTGCATTTAGATTCTGAACTAAGTGACTGTTATCGTTTCCTGCTAATTTATCATTTTCATTAACTAGACCTAAAATAGAACCTTGGGGAACCCCACATTTAACTGTTTTCATTTTAGAGCATTGATTACAAGGTCTTGACATCTAGGAATTCTAATTCTACCATCTGTTTTCTATCTTTCAAATAGGAGGCAAACCAGTCAATTACACTTTGGATAATAATATGTCGTAGTTGACTAAATCAAATCTAAACATAGGCCAATGCAAAGCTTACTTTTGCTATCCATATTAAGGGTATACTTCTTCTAGAAGCTGAATAAGAGTTGTATTAGTTGATCTGCATTTCCGAAAACCATGTTGACAAAATATTGTGTATCAAAGGAGGACATTAATCTTCTGTACATGATTTTAGAAAAAGTTGGTAGTAGAGAAATTGATCTGTAACAACAGACCAATTTGTGGAATATATGTTTCAATTTGAGGAATTTTACTCACTTGGTTGTTTGATAGTGCCATACATTTACTGACAGGTCTTCAAAAATAACGGTATTTAGGCCCCAAAGATTGTAAAATATTTGTTTTACACGGATGCAATATTTGAGAGCTAAGAGTGGGGTTTTATCCAGTTACACTACGTTTCTATCTGCTGACATTGTCACAAGCAATTGTTAGTTAACTTTGAGATGCATAGAAAATTATTGAAAGCACATTTTTTTCTCGCACTGCCATTTACCTTGGGGAGGTAGAGGAAGGTTGTATTTGACCCAAAACTTTGATATGGAGATTTCACTGAAAATGCATGTTTTGAAGTCCACCGAACCTTGCCCAAGAAAGCATATTTAGAAAACAGACAGAGCAATGTTAGCTATTAAAACTTTGTGTTGAATTTGGAGTGAGTGACACAAGCCTTCGCTTACTAAGTTATTAAAATTGAAACTTTTCAAGCGCATTCCTCCTCATCAGCAGTTATGTGACTTTGCTGTTCCTCTCCTAGCTGGGTTGGATCCTGTTTGAGTGACAAAGTTCTAACAAAGTACTCCGCAATATATGCATTCTTGATAATGGATTTTTTCTCCGAAATAGTCAGCTCTAATGATGAGGAAACTGGTTTTAACAATTTTATGGTTAGGCTAATGGCCGGTCCCTGTCTAGAACAATGGGGTTTGGAACAATAGCCATTGTGTGCCACTTCCATATTGCAGAGGATTCCTTTTGGCCCTTTCTGGTAGGTTGTCTTTCTTGAAAGTTCCGCTTGTATGTGGGACCTATATAAGGGGACTGCTCATGTGCGGACCAGTTTTTAGAGTTGAGTTCAGTGCTGTTAGAAGTGACGGACTGTGCAACTCAATTGTGAGTTGTAACTCTGCAGTCAGTTGTGTTGTATTCCAGCAAAGTGACTCAAGTGTTACGTCGAGTGTCTTGTGATAAATAAAGTGTGTGGTGTTAATGTGTTTCAAGGTTTTGTTCAGCAATTTTGTGCAATTGGATAAAGGGCTTTTTGGAATTTCCACATAATCTCCACTGTAAAGGGTAGTTTGTGGTGCAGAAAGTCTTCGCATGTCATTAAACTCAAATATAAAAGTTTGTTTATCCAACTTTTCGTTTTAGAGTTGTCTCTATGCGCGTGCGCGCGCCACACACACAAACATACACCTTTCTTTAAAAATGCTTTTTGATTTTGGTTTAGGGGATTTTATAGGTTTGTATATGTGGTGAAATCTTTATCAGATTTTTTCCTCTACCTACTATAGCTAAATGGCAGGGAAATTGAAAAAAAAGCTGCATATTTTCGTCATGATAGGCACCACCCCACAAATGTTTTTTTGTTTACGGTTTATTTATTTTTCTTCAATTTAATTTTTTTTTAGGATACTTGCTGTGCAAAGTTGAATTTCTTGTAATCAGTGTTGAATGTTTGGTCTATTTTACTGCACGTATGTGCATGAACTAGATACTTCTGATATATTCATTATTGCAGACATGATCATACTTTACAATTGATTTTGTCATTTAAATCTCACCTGTGCTTCACTTCTTATTTATTTGTTAATATTTACTTACAGCAACCAGGGTTGGATAATCAGTTTGCCATTAATGTTGGTAACCTTGTTACTGGAAAGGGCTGTTAGTAATTATTTTATTTTCGCGTCACAAAAATACACTTGTATTAAGTACATTGGAGAATCTCTTCAACTTCACTCATATTTTCAAACTCTTTCTTGTTTACCAACAATGCCCTTGTCACAGTTGTTTTTGAACCCTTTATGGCAGAAAGCGTAATATGCAATGTTTGCTTCACCTGTACTATTGGCTTGTCAGAGTGAGTCAACCCCACATTTTATGTCGAATTGTCTGTAGCATTAATCATTTCCGAAATATTTTTTGTTATTAGTTTGAAGTTTGTAATTATGCATTTTTAAGTGATAAGTCGCTATTCGTTTTTTCTCGTGTTCATGCAAAGAGCATGGAATTTCAAAGTCATCACGAGCAATGCAGTTTTTTAAAATTCCGACTATCGCTGTACCCTACTGCACGCTTCTTATACCTGTAACAAAACGTGTGGTTGTCGACCTCCCGCACACCAGTGTAAAAGACTTACTGTGCGACTCCATTGGGTTTCATTGTTTCCCTGTCAGCATCCTTTGCTCTCTTGTCAGGAGTGGGCAGTTTCCTCGTCCTCTTCGCACTTTCTATAAATGGGCTCATCCTTGTAGAGTGACCATGTTAATGCAACTACTGTTGTATCCAATCTCAGGAAATAGTGTTACTGGCTTGTCTTGGTCCAGGTGCTTCCCTAGTCCATGCTTTTACCTACCTCTTTTCATTTCCTTGATATCCCGGCACCCACCGCATTTCAAGCCTGTTGCTAGATGATAAGGCATTTAGGCATTGCAAAACCAGTTTTGAGTTTACCTGGTCCGAAGAGAGAACTTGGAGTGTATGTGAGGATGAGAATTGGTTTACCTTTCTCAAGACTTGATAGCTTATACTAATAGTTGTCGTTGGAGAGCTGCGCCCGTCTGTGAACCAAACAAGTGTTCTCGAGAGTCACCTTAAATGTGTTTATCTCTAGGCTTTTATAAGAAGAGTAGAGAAAGTCATGAGAATGCCGATATTTACCTGTTGCAGTTTTATAGCTTTCTGCTTAAAAAAGAAATTGCTGGTTTAATTTAAGAACATAAATAAGGCGCGATCGTAAAGTGAACACCTGCGCAGAGGATGCCATGCTGCGTGAGTTAATGAGGTCAGAGACTGCTTTGGCACGCGTGCAGTAAGTTTTAATTTTTACGCACATATTTCTCCAATAATCTACGTACAAAGGCGGAAAGGGGCTCGTGAAACAAGGGCATTGTTATTGGCAAAATATTTATATTTTAAAACAAAATCAAAGAAGTTTAACTGTGGCTTAAAAGCAGAGTTAAAAGAACGAATCTCTTGTAGCGGTTGTGTTATAGTGAGGCTTACGTTTGCTTGTTAAATTAAAAGCAAGTAAACTGCGAGCCCCAAATGTCTCTTCGATACACATGACTTTTTGAACCCTATATTGTTTATTAGTGGCTATACAAACTATTGTTACGAAAGTTTACTTTTCTTCTACTACATTTTAATGGAGATAAATCTTTACAGAAACAGCTACATTACACATTTCGTTATAGATACAAAGAGAACAGCGATAGTCAAATGTTTAACAACTGGACGCTATATGCTGGCCTTAAAATTCCATATTGTTTCCATGACATCGCGAGAAACAACTGAATATCGACAGGGCTTTAAAAGAATGACAAAGTATTGAATAGACTGGTCTAGTAGCTCAGTCGGTAGAGCACCTGCCTGCTGTGCGAGAGGTCTCGACGGTGGAAAACTTTGTTTAGCCAAAATTGTTGCATATCTTCCCCAGAGTGTGTAATCTAAAGAAAGAAAGAAGGATCAGAAATTCGATGACCACTGCATACGAGTTACACAGTTGCCGATAAGCAAAAAGGTAAAAGGCCATTGCAGTTAAAGGTGGGGTATTAGTAGGAAAAAAATTCTGATGTGTTACACTCACATGACTTTCTCTACACTTGTACAAACTATTTTTACAAACTCTCGTTCTCCATCTATTTCACATTAATCGAGATAAACATTTGGAGAAACGATCTTTTGACATGCAAAGAGAATTACATTTTAAACATAGTGACCAGTTCTAAAAATATTTGACTATGGCTTAAGGCCTACTAAGTTCTCCTTGTTTTGTATTTGCAAGGGCAATATAGAAATACAGTAGCCTTTAAGCATATACATATCTCCTAATAGCTGGTTGCTAGGTGCAGCACCATTCCATTTCCCACAGATTATAACTCTTTGCATATCCAAGACAAAAAAATGAATAACGAATTCCATTTGAGAAAATAAGTATTGAAAAATCTGATGTGTTACACTCACATGACTTTCTCTACTCTTGTACAAACTATTTTTACAAACGTTTATTCTCCATATGCTTCATGTTACTCCAGATATCGAGATGTCAATCTTATTGCTAATTTTCTTGTAGATGCAAGGGGAACATGGTAGGTTATAAGCGATAGTCAAATCTTTTAAGCGCTGGTTGCTATGTGGCGCATTCTATTCTGTTTGCATATCCAGGACATAAAAAACTGAATAACGAATTTGAGAAAAAGTATAAGTATTGGAAAATTTAAGGAAATAACAAGCAATATCTCGAAAATGGTTCACTCAACTACAAAAATGTATATGACATAAATTGTGTATTTTAACGCGATCTACATTTTTTGTGTAGTAAAATTTTGTCTATCTCTTATGGTTTACCAGTTATGCCAAAGTCGTTCACAATAACGAATACTTTTGGAGACATTCCCAGGAAATTCAAGATATACATTTTATTTGCTATAAAAATATCTTAAACATATGATATTTTAATCAAAATCGTTAGAGCCATTTTTGAGAAAATTAAAATTTTCGAAAAATCTTCCATGTAAAGGGTACTCTGGGGTGAGGGGATTTTCTTGAAAACCTTCGTGTCGCATCCTTGGAAGATACTGAACCTAAATACCAAGTTTGGTGTTTATCCGACTGTTCGTTTCTGAGTTATGCTGTTCACAGACACACACGGACATTTTTCCAAAAATGCTCTTTTGGGATTCAGGGGGTCTCAAAACATGTATTTCCGGTGAAATCTCGGTATCGAAATTATGGGTGGAATACAATACTTCCCCTACTTACTATACGTAGTAGAGAAAGTAAAAATGTATATGACATAAATTGTGTATTTTAACGCGATCTACATTTTTTGTGTAGTAAAATTTTGTCTATCTCTTATGGTTTACCAGTTATGCAAAAGTCGTTCACAATGAAGAATACTTTTGGAGACATTCCCAGAAAATTTAAGATATACATTTTATTTGTCATGAAAGTATCTTAAACATATGGTATTTTAATCAAAATCGTTAGAGCCATTTTTGAGAAAATTAAAATTTTCGAAAAATGTGCCATGTAAAGGGTAGTCTGTGGTGGGGGGAATTTCTTGAAAACCTTCGTGTCGCATCTCTGGAAGATACTGAACCTAAATACCAAGTTTGGTGTTTATCCGACTGTTCGTTTCTGAGTTATGCTGTTCACAGACACACACACGGACATGTTTCCAAAAATGCTTTTTTTTGGATTCAGGGGGTCTGAAAACATATTTCCGGTGATATCTCGGTATCGAGTTTTTAGGTGGAATACAATACTTCCCCTACTTACTATACGTAGTGGAGAAAGTAAAAAGGTATTGAGCAATTCGAACTAATAATAACGTATATCTTGGAAATGGTTTATGCCACAAATAAAGTTATTATAACTAAATTGTATATTTTAAAGATACCTACTTTTTTCTCTATCGCTTAACGTTACCAGTCATACAAGATTATACAAAATTCCTTTGGAATGAAGAGCTGTTACTCCCAGAAAATTCAAGATATACATTTTATTTCTCATGTAAAGAGCTTTAATATGTAATATTTTTTAGAAAATCAAAGATTTTGAAAGAATTTCCAATATAAAAGGTAGTATGAAATGAGGGGATTTTTTTTTTTTTTTGAAAATCTTCTTGTTTCATTTTTGGAACATGCTGAACTTCAATACCAAGTTTGCTATTTACCCGACTTTTCGTTTCCGAATTATCGTTTTCTCAGACACACCTACATATACCCATGGACCCCCTTTTTAATGATTTTTTTTGTATTTACGGGCCTCAAAACATGTAGTTCCGTGAGCTCTCGATATGGAATTTTATGGTGGAATGCAATACTTACTACAGGCAGGATTAGAATTAGATCCACGGAGGGAACACCTCGATCCGCAAGAGATCTTTTGTGCATACACCCCCTGGCCGGCGCAGACAACAGAGACGCGCAAATTCCCTAATAGTTACTGGCTTGACCACCCGGCCGGTGTGATGATGATGATATGCGGTTTAAGGGCGCTAAACTGCTAGGGTCATCAGCGCCCTTACAATGTGTAAAATATAAGGTCAAAGTATAAAAGGTAAAAAAACCGCATAATTAAAAAACGGGACACAAACCCGCGATGTCCAAAAAGTTAAAACTAACAATAGTATAACAATAACAATAACAACAAGAATAAAAATAACAACAAGAATAACAATAACAACAAGAATAACAATAACAACAATAATAACAATAAATATATCTCAAAAACCAACACACTAAAAGCATAGCCAATAAAAGATTAAAACGTGTCAAGAACTGTAGAATGCGGGACATGAGCGCCACATGTCACTGGGGAGTAAGTCCCTATAAAAACATACAGAAGAAAATAACAAAGCTAAAAGACGCTCAGCGCATCAAATGCGACGATTAAAATCACTGTCACTTATAAAACGTAAAAGACATTCTACAGCATGCGCGTCGTCTGCCAAAACGTTGGCTATGCCAACAGGCAGACCCAGGCGAACGCGCAGTGGAGCTAAAACTTGACACTCAGTTAAAATGTGACGCACCGTTAAGGGCACGTCACACTGCTGACACAGCGGAGCGGGATCACCACTGAGCAGGTAACTGTGACTAAAACGACAATGTCCAATTCGTAAACGGGCTAAAAGTACCTCTTCCCGACGTGAAGAACGAGAAGAGGTACCCCAGATTAACGGGAGAGGCTTAACCTCCCGCAACTTGTTCCCCCGGAGGGCCGTCCACTCATCGCGCCAGCGCGAGAGGATGCGGCGACGTAAAATAACACACGAATCTGACGAGGGAACAACAGAGGTAAAAAATATGGGTAATAAAATCGCCGATTTCGCAGCGGCGTCGGCAGACTCATTACCTGAGATGCCCACATGACCTGGAATCCACATGAAGGACACGCTGATGCCAGTGACACCAAGCGAGTGGAGCAGGTCATGTATGCGCTGTACAAGCGGGTGGTAATGGTACAGCGCAGTAATAGTCTGAAGGGCACTCAGAGAGTCCGTACAAATAAAACAGTGCTGTAAGGCGTGCCGCTGAATGTATAAAATAGACTGATAAATGCTAAAAAGTTCGGCAGTAAAAATTGAACATTGTCCAGGTAAACGAAACTTAAAACTACAGTGACCAGACACAAAGGCACAGCCAACTCCAGCTTCAGTCGTAGATCCATCGGTATAGATAAAATAGTAGTCTCCGAATTGAGCCCGTACTTCTAAAAAAGCCGATCTAAAGACTGAAGCAGGGGTCTCAGTCTTCGGCATCGACGTTAGCCCAAGGTGACAGTGGGCCTCAGCGCGAGACCATGGAGGAAAACGCGTTTCCCCCCGTGGAAGGGCCGGCGCTGGCGGAACGTCTAAATGCCGAAGGAGCTGTCGAAAGCGAACCCCTGGTGGGAGCAAAGCAGAGGAGCTAATAAAATAGTGACGATCAAGTGACTCCTCGAAAAATAACTCGAAGGACGGGTGGTCAGGCAAGCTTGAGAGTCGACAAGCATAGCTGCACAAGAGCATCTCACGCCTGAAGGACAGCGGAGGCTCTGCAGCTTCAGCATACAGGCTAAAAACAGGGCTGGTTGGAAAGGCCCCTGTAGCGACTCTTATGCCACGATGGTGAATGGCATTCAATCGACGTAACACAGATGGACGTGCCGACGAATAAACAATACACCCGTAATCAAGCTTGGATCGGACCAAAGAGCGATAAAGGCGAAGAAGGACGGTCCGATCAGCTCCCCAGGATGTGCCACTTAAAACACGTAAAATATTAAGAGAACGGTCACACTTTGCTTTTAAAAAGGAAACGTGCGAGGTCCAACACAACTTCCTGTTAAAAATCAACCCCAAAAATTTCGCCTCGTCTGCAAACGGAAGTAGCCCTGGCCCAAGATGGAGAGAGGACGGAGGGAAATACTTCCGGCGCCACAAGTTGATGCAGACGGCTTTCTCGGCGGAGAAATTAAAGCCGTTGGCGTTACTCCAGGCGTAGAGACGGTCGATACAGCTCTGGAGACGGCGTTCGAGTAGACAGGTCCGCCGTGAACTACAATAGCGAAATCGTCAACAAAAAGGGACGATGAAATGCCAGGTGGAATACAATCAACAATGGGGTTGATAGCAATCGCAAAAAGTGTGACACTGAGTACAGAGCCCTGCGGTACTCCGTTCTCTTGAATAAAACGACGAGATAAAACCGAGCCCACACGTACACGAAAAACACGGTCCGTCATAAACTCCCGAAGAAATATGGGAAGACGACCGCGGATATTCCAATCGTGAAGTGTACGTAAAATGCCGCCCCTCCAACAAGTGCCATAAGCTTTCTCCAGGTCAAAAAATACAGCCACGGTTTGACACTTTCTCAGAAATCCATTCATAATATGCGTCGACAAGAACACCAGATGGTCGACGGTAGAGCGATAGCGACGAAACCCGCACTGAGCGTTCGCTAGAAGTTTCTGAGACTCAAGCCACCATGTCAACCGCCCGTTGATCATGCGCTCCATCACCTTGCAAATGCAACTGGTGAGGGAGATAGGGCGGTAGCTGGAAGGTAGTTGGCGATCCTTCCCAGGCTTAAGTATAGGGACAATGGTGGCTTCGCGCCAAACGGAAGGAAAAATGCCGTCTTGCCAAATACGGTTATAGACCTGTAAGAGAAATAGTTTACTGTCGGCTGAAAGGTTCTTTAACATCAGGACATGAATGCCGTCCGGCCCGGGAGCGGAGTGCCGAGAGCAATGAAGAGCGTGCTCCAGCTCCCTCATTGTGAATAGTTCGTTATAGCATTCATCATTAGCAGACCGAAAAGTATATGATGCGGAATCCTGCCGGTCTTTAATAGAGCGAAAGCCGGCGGAATAATGGTCTGAACTGGAAACCGCCTCAAAGGCAGAACCCAGAGTGTTAGCGATGGCAGCCGGATCCACTATGGTGGCATTAGAAACCTGAAGGCCAGAAACAGTACAATGTGACACTTTACCTGAGAAGCGACGAAGTTTATCCCAAACAACGGATGAAGGCGTAAAACGATTAAAAGACTCGACAAAACGAGCCCAAGATGCCTTCTTGCTATCCTGAATAATGCGACGAGCCCTGGCGCGCGATTGTTTAAAAGTCACCAAATTATCAAGTGTAGGGTGGCGCCGAAACACCCTAAGTGCAGTCCTACGGGCACGAACGGCGTCCCGACAATCCTCGTTCCACCACGGAACAGGTGGCCGCCGAGGTTGGGAGGATGAACGGGGTATTGCACGTTCGGCGGCTGAGAAAATAATAGACGTAAGGTGCTGCACTAATTGATTAATGTCGGAGAAGGGCTGGTCGTCAAAATGCACGAGGCTGGAATACAAGCTCCAGTCGGCTTTTGCGAATATCCAGGTAGGTACTCTGGAATGCTGTACGTGGTGCGACAGAAGAGAAACGATGCAGGGGAAATGGTCGCTGGAGTAGGTGTCAGCGACGACGTTCCACTGAAGACGACGTGCAAGCTGGATTGAGCAAATGGCAAGGTCCAGGTGAGAGAATGTACCGGAAGAATCAGAAATAAAAGTAGGTGCACCTGCATTGAGGATGGAAAGATTGAACTGATAAAAAATGTCGGAAAGAAGAGTTCCCCTCGCACAAGCCCTTGGCGAACCCCATAGTGGGTGATGGGCATTAAAATCTCCCAACAGAAGAAATGGTGTTGGGAGAGCGGACAGGAGAGCTCGAATGTCCGCGGGAGCGAGGGGAGACGATGGAGGTGAATATACAGAGCAAACAGAAAACAAAAATCCGGGTAAGTGAAGGCGAACGGCAACAACTTGCAAGTCGGATGTAAGTGTGACAGGTGTAAAATGAACGTCGTTACGCACTAAGAACATGACACCTCCATGAGCAGGAGTACCCTCCTCCGGTTCAAGGTCGTAGCGAGCCGGAGTATATCCTCGGAGATCAAAAGGATCGTGAGGGCGAAGCTTAGTCTCCTGCAAACATACGACCATAGGCGAATGGGAACGCAATAAAAGTTGCAGTTCCTCCCTATGCGATCGTACACCACGTACATTCCAGGTCAGGATAGCCATTAAGAAAAAAGGGGATAAACTGTCTATTTAGAAGGGCGGCTTAAAATTACCTTTTGTTTAACCTTTGGGCTCGGGCTTTTTGTATGGAGTTGGTCAGACTCCATAGCTTCCTCGGAGGGAGGGCCCACGCGCTCAGTGCCAGAAACCGATTCAAGCGCCGTGAATCGGTTCTGGGTGGCGATGGGTGAGGGGCGCCGCTGAGCGCGGCTTGTCCCAGGACCTTCCTGGGACAGCGACCTCCGAAGAGGAGAAGGTGAACTTTTGTTACCGCGCGCACGCGGAGGGTCTTTCAAAAAATCTTCCCTACGTAGTTTCTGCTTGGGCTTCTTTTCAGCGGCTTGCGACTTCATTGACTTTGGACCAGGTTTATAGGGCTTGGTAACAGTAGCTTTAATAGACGGCCGGATGGTAGTGGCGGTTAATCCAGTCAAGGTCCAGGTCTGAGTTTCGGCATCTACTCGTGGTACTGGCGAGGCAACAACAGAACTAAATGTGCCAGATCGCAGGAGTGAAGGTTGGCGCGCATGGAAACGCCTCCGGGCTTCGGCGAAGGAGAGTTTCTCCTTTACCCGGATCTCCTGGATCGCCTTCTCGTCCAGCTACCGCGGACAGTCGGCAAACGAAGCAGAATGTGACCCTTTACAATTAACGCAGACGGGGGCTGTTGAACAGGCACCTTCGTGTGAGGGCTGGCTACACGTTGCACAGATGTTAACGGCACTCTTACATGAGACTTGCGTATGCCCAAAACGTTGGCACTTAAAACAACGCAGAGGTCTGGGAATATAAGGCCTCACAGATATACGTTCGTACCCTGCGGAGATGCTCGTGGGCAGATCGACGCCATCAAAAGTTAGAAACAGGGTACGAGTGGGTACCAATACGCCGTCGCGTTTGGCCTGCACTCGATGAACCGCTGTCACCTTCTGGTCTGCAAGATATTCGACCAGGTCCTCGTCCGAGATGCCATCGAGGCTATGCGTGGTGACAACGCCTCTACAAGAATTTAAGGTGCGGTGCTTCTCAACACGGATAGGATAACCGTGGAGAAGCGTGGCGCTCAACAAGGACTTACTTTGTGCCTCGGATTTGCTTTGAACTAGCAACGAACCATTACGAAGCCGAGTGCAGGAAAGAACCGGACCAGCAATTGAGTCAATGCCCTTCTGGATAATAAAAGGGTTCACCTTCTCGAATGATTGTCCCTCCTCTGTACGGGTAATCACTAAGTAACAACCAGCTGTTGGCGGTGCTACTTCTGTTACTAAAGTTTTACGGCGCTTGTTGTGTATAATGGAGAAAGGGTGCTCCATAGCGAAAAAAAATCCTCCACCATTGCAACCGTCTCCGACCTCGGGCTCTGACTTCCCGGGCGTTACCCCGGCTTGGGTGAGTGGCCTATCTATACCTAGCTCACCCCAGGGTCACACCTCCCAGAACATAGACAGAGGGACCCAATCGCCGTCGGAAGCCAGCAGCTCATGCAATGGCCCCCCCGCGGGACTGCAGTTGAACAGCGGATACGAACAACAACCCTACATGACGACCCCGGGTGGTGGGGATGACGCCATTACCCACTCACCCTGCTGCGCACGCGGTGCGCGGGTATCCGTCAGGCTGTGTCCACGGAGGATTTAAATAAAAAGATAAAAGAAACTAAAACTGTGTGGGCGTTTCGCACGCAAGGTAGGCCGGCGGGGAAGAAAAAGAGAGATATGCGAATGTCGTGGTGCGAAATGGCCGGAAAGTGATAAGGGAAGAAAGAAACGATGGTGAGGTGCGGTATGGATGGAATGCAAAGAACGCACGAGAGCCTACCTTGTGTCCACCGGTCACTTGAAGAACCCACCTCGACCGGATGGGAGTGAGGGGATGAATGTGGCGATGACTGGCTCGGGAACCCCCGGGTGCGCCAAAAACCCGTACTCACATAAGGTGAGCCCCTGAGGGGAAAATTTAAGGGAATAACAAGCAATATCTCGAAAATGGTTTACTCAACAAAACAAATGTATATGACATAAATTGTGTATTTTAACGCGATCTACATTCTTTGTGTAGTAAAATTTTGTCTATCTCTTATGGTTTACCAGTTATGCAAAAGTCGTTCACAATGAAGAATACTTTTGGAGACATTCCCAGAAAATTCAAGATATACATTTTATTTGTCATGAAACTATCTTAAACATATGATATTTTAATCAAAATCGTTAAGAGCTATTTTTGAGAAAATTAAAATTTTCGAAAAATGTGCCATGTAAAGGGTAGTCTGTGGTGGGGGGATTTTCTTGAAAACCTTCGTGTCGATCTCTGGAAGATACTGAACCTAAATACCAAGTTTGGTGTTTATCCGACAGTTCGTTTCTGAGTTATGCTGTTCACAGACACACACACACGGACATGTTTCCAAAAATGCTTTTTTTTTTATTCAGGGGGCCTGAAAACATATATTTCCGGTGAAATCTCGGTATCGAATTTTTGGGTGGAATACAATACTTCCCCTACTTACTATACGTAGTACAGAAAGTAAAAAACTAGTAATTTATAAAGAAAAGCACTTGCTCCCAGAAATTTGAAGACATGCATTTCATTTGTCATGGAAATATCTTAAGCATGTAGTGTTTTAATCAAAATCGTTATGAACATCTTTGGGGGGGGGGGTTCTTGAAGATGTTCGCGTCGCATCGTTGGACAATTTTGAACATAAACTACAAAGTTTGTTCGCCCTTTTCATTTTTGAGTTATTCTGCGCACACCTTATAATGTTAGCATAGGAACTGTTCTTACAAAACTTTTTATTGTTTACTTGCTGTTAATCCAGGTCAACTTTCAATTGAGCGCGTCGCACAGTAAGGACTTCACATTTTAGGAACGTACAAGTAAATGAATAAGCAGGAATATATCGGAAAAGGTTAACTTATTTGACGTAAATTCCTTTTTAACGGGATTTACAATTTTTTTGTGTGTAGTAATATTTTAATTATCTCTTACCGTTTTCCAATTATACAAAATTCATTTGAATGAAGAGGACTTCACAGACTATTTCCCAGAAAATTCAAAATATGTATAGGTACACCCTAAGAAACCCCCTCCCCAAAAAGGTGAGCATACTCTCGTAGCGTATATCTATTTGTGTAAGTGCATGCCTTTAGCTTTATTCTTCTGTTACCTAACCACTAAACATGCGCTGACAGCAGGTACATAGTCATGAGCTCTATAGAGTATTTTTGTTTTCTTCTTCTTCAGAAAAACGCAATATTTATTAGGCATACTATAATATAATTTACAATTGCTAAGGCTTATTTGATTACATGCTCACACATAAAAACTCAACATTCTCCTTTTTGTTATCAAACTAAATAAGTAAATATTATATTCCTAAATAAAATACCTGATGTGACACATTCATATGACTTTCTCTGTATACAACCTGTTCTTATTAAAGCTTATTTTTCTATCTACTTCATTTTAATCGAGATAAACCTCTACAGAAACACCTACATTACACATTTCGTTATAGAGAACAGCGATAGTCAAATGTTTAACAACTGAACGCAGTATGCTGGCCTTAAAATTCCACAGGCATGGAAACAGTATGCTATGCAGTTTAGAATTATTACTAATATGGCACTTGTTTTGAAAACGAAAAGAGTATTTTTTTGTGCAAGAATGTGTTAAAATTAAGATATCTTATGCTTGGAAAACACACGGGATTGCCATATATGTAACACATTAAAATATAAATAATAATAAAAAAAAAACATTTTCGCTAAGGATTCGAACCCAGGTTGTTCCAATTACGAGACACTGCGTTTCGCCTCTCGGCTCCCAAGCATAAACCAAAGTGAAAGGTATCTTCCTACTTGACGCTTAGCTTCCGAATCGAACTTGTGCAGACCTTATTCTTGTTTGTAGAACAAGGACTTAAAGCAAACTCTGGACCATAGCACTCCCAGTTTTATTTGTGTACCACTGTTGTGGTTCTTAGCGTTTGGGAGCTGATAGATGGCATTATTTGGAACAGTTAAGTGCTAGACGAGTTAATGTGGTTACTGCCTCCCACCCAGATTGTTTAAATATGAAAATAGCAATACGTGTGTATCTTAGAAAGGTACATGGAAACAGAAACAATTGGTTTATCGTATGTTAGCCCCCTTGTGCATTATTGTTTTCCAGAACGGTCTCAGCCAGGCCTTAGCTTATTTACATCATGTTCCCTGACCTTACTTAGCCCACTTGAGACACCTGAAGTCTCTAGTTTAGAACACGCCTGTTGAACTTGTTGCACGCATAGTCTGCGCAGCCGACGAAATCAGGGACTTTGCGAGAGTATGGCATGCCAATGCACCACATTGGAGGTACGTTCCAGCATTTGCTTTGAAGTGGTGAGGTTTTTGTTCTGTCGTAAGAGTATGTACGAGGGCAGTTCCCTGACGTATACATAGCGGTTTCATGCAAATGGCCATGGTAGAAAGTACCAACCTTATAAAGTTAAGTCTGAAGTCTGACAATGCTATATTGTTTAGTATTTATTTGGCAGCCATCAATAGCAAAGCTTCTCAGCGAATTTGTAAACATGGATAAAACTGTCCATCGTTATGTGATACAATACTTTCATTTGAAAGGTCTTAGTCCAACTAAAGCTGAGCTAGATTCTACTCTGGGGGAGTCTGCTCCTTCGTTTACGACAGTAAAATGTTGGGTGGCAGAGTTTAAGCGAGGCCATACAAGCTGCCAAGACGAACATCGCAGTGAAATTAGAAAAATCCACAAAATGGTATTCAATGACCGTCGACTGAAAGTGCGCGAGCTAAGAGACTTCGTAGGCATTTCAAAAAGTGCTGTACATCGCACACTAACTGAAAATTTAGACATGGAGAAAACTGTGCACAAGATGGGTGCCGCGTTAACTCACAATGGAACAAAAGCAGCGTCGTGAGAATGTTTCAGTCGAGTGTTTGGCGATGTTTCGCTGGAATAAAGCGAGTTTTTGCGTCGATTCATAACCACGAATGAACAGTCAAAACAGTGCATTTAAGGGGAGAATCGGCTCCAAAGAAGACGAAGACAGTTCCATCTGCAGGCAAGGTCATGACGTCAGTTTTTTTGGGATATGCGTGGGATAATTTTTATTGATTATCTTCAAAAAGAAAAAGCAATGAATGGCGAGTATTATGCAAACTTGTTGCAGCGTTTGAATGATGAAATCAAGCAAAAACAGCCGCATTTAGCGAAAAGAAAGTTTTATTTCATCAAGACAATGCACCAGTTCACACATCCATTATCGCCATGGCCAAAATCAATGAGTTAAAGTTCGAATTGCTTCCTCATGCACCCTATTCGCCAGACTTAGCCCCCTCTGATTATTTTCTGTTTCCAAAGTTGAAGAGATGGCTTGGTGGTAAAATATGTGCCAAAAATGAAGAGGTGGAGTTTGCAGTTGATGGCTATTTTGCAGAACTGGACGGTTCTCACTATAAACAGGGTATCGAAACCATTGAACATCGCTGGAAAAACTGTATCGAGTTGAAAGGAGACTATGTGCAGAAATAAAGATGTTTTTTCTCAAAATGTTTGTGCTTTCTTTGTTAGTCGGGTACTTCTGGGACAGCCCTCGTATATAACAATACTGTAATTTGCGTTGTTCAGTTTGTCGTGTTTAAGCAAACTGGGTGGAAGACAGTAAAGCACCTCAGCAAAAAGTGTTCCAAACAATGTCATGCAAATAGCCTCATCTGTAATGATATGTGTTAGCAAATCATCATGTTCCTTGTTGCTTTGATTCAGGAGTGATGTGAGACACCCATGTCTCATCTGTAATGATATGTGTTAGCAAATCATTGCCTTATTCCTTGTTGCTTTGTTTCAGGAGTGATATGAGACACCATGTCTCATCTGTAATGATATGTGTTAGCAAATCATTGCCTTATTCCTTGTTGCTTTGTTTCAGGAGTGATATGAGACACCATGTCTCATCTGTAATGATATGTGTTAGCAAATCATTCCCTTATTCCTTGTTGCTTTGTTTCAGGAGTGATATGAGACACCATGTCTCATCTGTAATGATATGTGTTAGCAAATCATTGCCTTCTTTCTTGTTGCTTTGTTTCAGGAGTGATGTGAGACACCCATGTCTCATTTGTAATGATATGTGTTAGCAAATCATTGCCTTATTCCTTGTTGCTTTGATTCAGGAGAGATGTGAGACACCCATGTCTCATTTGTAATGATATGTGTTAGCAAATCATTGCCTTCTTCCTTGTTGCTTTGATTCAGGAGAGATGTGAGACACCCATGTCTCATTTGTAATGATATGTGTTAGCAAATCATTGCCTTATTCCTTGTTGCTTTGATTCAGGAGAGATGTGAGACACCCATGTCTCATTTGTAATGATATGTGTTAGCAAATCATTGCCTTATTCCTTGTTGCTTTGATTCAGGAGAGATGTGAGACACCCATGTCTCATTTGTAATGATATGTGTTAGCAAATCATTGCCTTATTCCTTGTTGCTTTGATTCAGGATAGATGTGAGACACCCATGTCTCATTTGTAATGATATGTGTTAGCAAATCATTGCCTTATTCCTTGTTGCTTTGATTCAGGAGAGATGTGAGACACCCATGTCTCATTTGTAATGATATGTGTTAGCAAATCATTGCATTATTCCTTGTTGCTTTGATTCAGGAGAGATGTGAGACACCCATGTCTCACTTGTAATGATGTGTGTTAGCAAATCATTGCCTTATTCCTTGTTGCTTTGATTCAGGAGTGATGTGAGACACCATGTCTCATTTGTAATGATGTGTGTTAGCAAATCATTGCCTTATTCCTTGTTGCTTTGATTCAGGAGAGATGTGAGACACCATGTCTCATTTGTAATGATGTGTGTTAGCAAATCATTGCCTTATTCCTTGTTGCTTTGATTCAGGAGTGATGTGAGACACCATGTCTCATTTGTAATGATGTGTGTTAGCAAATCATTGCCTTATTCCTTGTTGCTTTGATTCAGGAGTGATGTGAGACACCCATGTCTCACTTGTAATGATGTGTGTTAGCAAATCATTGCCTTATTCCTTGTTGCTTTGATTCAGGAGTGATGTGAGACACCATGTCTCATTTGTAATGATGTGTGTTAGCAAATCATTGCCTTATTCCTTGTTGCTTTGATTCAGGAGTGATGTGAGACACCCATGTCTCATTTGTAATGATATGTGTTAGCAAATCATTGCCTTATTCCTTGTTGCTTTGATTCAGGAGAGATGTGAGACACCCATGTCTCATCTGTAATGGTATGAGTTAGCAAATCATTGCCTTATTCCTTGTTGCTTTGATTCAGGAGAGATGTGAGACACCCATGTCTCATCTGTAATGGTATGAGTTAGCAAATCATTGCCTTATTCCTTGTTGCTTTGATTCAGGAGAGATGTGAGACACCCATGTCTCATCTGTAATGATATGTGTTAGCAAATCATTGCCTTATTCCTTGTTGCTTTGATTCAGGAGTGATGTGAGACACCATGTCTCATCTGTAATGGTATGAGTTAGTATATCATTGCCTTATTCCTTGTTGCTTTGATTCAGGAGAGATGTGAGACACCATGTCTCATCTGGAATGGTATGAGTTAGCAAATCATTGCCTTATTCCTTGTTGCTTTGATTCAGGAGTGATGTGAGACACCATGTCTCATCTGTAATGGTATGAGTTAGCAAATCATTGCCTTATTCCTTGTTGCTTTGATTCAGGAGAGATGTGAGACACCCATGTCTCATCTGTAATGGGATGCGTTAGTATATCATTGCCTTCCTCGTTGCTTTGATTCAGGAGTGATATGAGACACCATGTCTTATTTGTAATGGGATGCGTTAGTATATCATTGCCTTCCTCGTTGCTTTGATTCAGGAGTGATATGAGACACCATGTCTCATTTGTAATGGGATGCGTTAGTATATCATTGCCTTCCTCGTTGCTTTGATTCAGGAGTGATATGAGACACCATGTCTCATCTGTAATGGTATGAGTTAGCAAATCATTGCCTACTTCCTTGTTGCTTTGATTCAGGAGTGTTGTTAGACAACCATGTCTCATCTGTAATGATGTGTGTTAGCAAATCATCGCTTTCTTCCTTGTTGCTTTGATTCACTACTGATGTTAGACAACCATGTCTCATCTGTAATGATGTGTGTTAGCAAATCATCGCTTTCTTCCTCGTTGCTTTGATTCACTAGTGATGTTAGACAACCATGTCTCATCTGTAATGATGTGTGTTAGCAAATCATCACGTTTTTCGTTGCTTTGATTCAGGAGTGATGTGAGACAACCATGTCTCATTTGTAATGATGAGTGTTAGCAAATCATCGCCTTCTTCCTCGTTGCTTTGATTCACTAGTGATGTTAGACAACCATGTCTCATCTGTAATGATGTGTGTTAGCAAATCATCACGATCCTCGTTGCTTTGTTTCAGGAGTGATGTGAGACAACCATGTCTCATTTGTAATGATGAGTGTTAGCAAATCATCGCCTTCTTCCTCGTTGCTTTGATTCAGGAGTGATGTGATACACCATTTCTCATTTGTAATGGGATGTGTTAGCAAATCATTGCCTTCTTCCTTGTTGCTTTGATTCAGTAGTGATGTGAGACACCCATGTCTCATTTGTAATGGGATGTGGTAGCAAATCATCGCCTTCCTTGTTGCTTTGATTCAGGAATGATGTGACACCCATGTCTCATTTGTAATGGGATGCGTTAGCAAATCAATGCCTTCTTCCTTGTTGCTTTGATTCAGGAATGATGTGACACCCATGTCTCATTTGTAATGGGATGCGTTAGCAAATCATCGCCTTCTTCCTTGTTGCTTTGATTCAGGAGTGATGTGAGACAACCAAGTCTCATCTGTAATGATGTGTGTTAGCAAATCATCACCTTCTTCCTTGTTGCTTTGATTCAGGAGTGACGTGAGACAACCATGTCTCATCTGCAATGATGTGTGTTACCAAATCATCGCCTTCTTCCTTGTTGCTTTGATTCAGGAGTTATGTTAGACAACCATGTCTCATCTGTAATGATGTGTGTTAGCAAATCATCACCTTCCTCCTTGTTGCTTTTATTAAGAGTGATGTGAGACAACCATGTCTCATCTGTAATGATGTGTGTTAGCGAAACATCGCCTTCTTCCTTGTTGCTTTGATTCAGGAGTGATGTGAGACACCATGTCGCATCTGTACTGATGTGTGTTAGCAAATCATTGCCTTCTTCCTTGTTGCTTTGATTCAGGAGTGATGGGAGACACCATGTCTCATCTGTAATGATGTATTTTAGCAAATCATTGCCTTCTTCCTTGTTGCTTTGATTCAGGAGTGATGTGAGACACCATGTCTCATTTGTAATGATGTGTGATAGCAAATCATTGCCTTATTCCTTGTTGCTTTGATTCAGGAGTGATGTGAGACACCATGTCTCATTTGTAATGATGTGTGATAGCAAATCATCGCCTTCTTCCTTGTTGCTTTGATTCAGGAGTGATGTGAGACACCATGTCTCATTTGTAATGATGTGTGATAGCAAATCATCGCCTTCTTCCTCGTTGCTTTGATTCAGGAGTGATGTGAGACACCATGTCTCATTTGTAATGATGTGTGATAGCAAATCATTGCCTTCTTCCTTGTTGCTTTGATTCAGGAGTGATGTGAGACACCATGTCTCATTTGTAATGATGTGTGATAGCAAATCATCGCCTTCTTCCTTGTTGCTTTGATTCAGTAGTGATGTGATCACTCATGTCTCATTTGTAATGATGTATGTTAGAAAATCATCGCTTTCTTCCTCATTGCTTTGATTCACGAGTGATGTGATACACCATGTCTCATTAGTAATGGGATGTGTCAGCAAATCATCGCCTTCCTTGTTGCTTTGATTCAGGAGTGATGTGAGACACCATGTCTCATTTGTAATAGGATGTGTTAGTATATCATTGACTTCCTTGTTGCTTTGATTCAGGAGTGATGTGATACACCAGTCTTATTTGTAATGGGATGTGTTAGAAATCATCGCCTTCTTCCTTGTTGCTTTGATTCATGAGTGATGTGATACACCCATGTCTCATTTGTAATGATGTGTGTTAGCAAATCATCACCTTCTTCCTCATTGCTTTGATTCACGAGTGATGTGATACACCATGTCTCATTAGTAATGGGATGTGTCAGCAAATCATCGCCTTCCTTGTTGCTTTGATTCAGGAGTGATGTGAGACACCATGTCTCATTTGTAATAAGATGTGTTAGTATATCATTGACTTCCTTGTTGCTTTGATTCAGGAGTGATGTGATACACCAGTCTTATTTGTAATGGGATGTGTTAGAAATCATCGCCTTCTTCCTTGTTGCTTTGATTCATGAGTGATGTGATACACCCATGTCTCATTTGTAATGATGTGTGTTAGCAAATCATCACCTTCTTCCTCATTGCTTTGATTCACGAGTGATGTGATACACCATGTCTCATTAGTAATGGGATGTGTCAGCAAATCATCGCCTTCCTTGTTGCTTTGATTCAGGAGTGATGTGAGACACCATGTCTCATTTGTAATAGGATGTGTTAGTATATCATTGACTTCCTTGTTGCTTTGATTCAGGAGTGATGTGATACACCCATGTCTCATTTGTAATGATGTGTGCTAGCAAATCATCACCTTCCTCGTTTCTTTGATTCAGGAGTGATGTGATACACCATGTCTCATTTGTAATGGGATGTGTTAGCAAATCATCGCCTTCCTTGTTGCTTTAATTCAGGAGTGATGTGTGAATCCATGTCACATTTGTAATGATGTGTGTTAGCAAATAATCGCCTTCCTGTTTTCTTTGATTCAGGAGTGATGTGAGACACCATAACTCATTTTTAATGGGATGTGATAGCAAATAATCGCCTTCCTCGTTTCTTTGATTCAGGAGTGATGTGAGACACCATGTCTCATTTGTAATGGGATGTGTTAGCAAATAATCGCCTTCCTCGTTTCTTTGATTCAGGAGTGATGTGAGACACCATGCCTCATTTGTAATGGGATGTGTTAGCAAATCATCGCCTTACTTGTTGCTTTGATTCACGAGTGATGTGGGAAACCATGTCTCATTTGTAATGGGTGTTAGCAAATCATCGCCTTCCTTGTTGCTTTGATCCAGGAGTGATGTGTGACACCATGTCTCATTTGTAATGGGATGCGTTAGCAAATAATCGCCTTCCTCGTTTCTTTGATTCAGGAGTGATGTGTGACACCATGTCTCATTTGTAATGGAATGCGTCAGCAACTAATCGCCTTCCTCGTTTCTTTAATTCAGGAGTGATGTGAGACACCATGGCTCATTTGTAATGGTATGAGTTAGCAAATCATTGCCTTCTTCCTTGTTGCTTTGATTCAGGAGTGATGTGAGACACCATGTCTCATTTGTAATGGTATGAGTTAGCAAATCATTGCCTTCTTCCTTGTTGCCTTGATTCAGGAGTAATGTGAGACACCATATCTCATCTGTAATGATGTGTTTTAGCTAATCATTGCCTTCTTCCTTGTTGCTTTGTTTCGGAGTGATGCGAGACAACCATGTCTCATCTGTAATGATGTGTGATAGCAAATAATCGCCTTCTTCCTGGTTGCTGTGATTCAGGAGTGATATGAGACAAGAATGTCTCCTCTGTAATGATGTGTGTTAGAAATCAATGCCTTCCTTGTTGCTTTGATTCAGGAGTGATATGAGACAACAATGTCTCATCTGCAATGATGTGTGTTCGCAAATCATCGCCTTCTTCCTAGTTGCTTTGATTCAGTAGTGATGTGAGACACCATGTCCCATTTGTAATGGGATGTGTTAGCAAATCATCGCCTTCCTTGTTGATATGATTCAGGAATGTTGTGAGACACCCATGTCTCATTTGTAATGGGATGCGTTAGCAAATCATCGCCTTCCTTGTTGCTTTGATTCAGGAGTGATGTGAGACACCATGCCTCATTTGTAATGATGTGTGTTAGCAAATCATCGCCTTCTTCCTTGTTGCTTTGATTCAGGAGTGATGTGAGACAACCATGTCTCATCTGTAATGATGTGTGTTAGCAAATTATCACCTTCTGCCTTGTTGCTTTGATTCAGGAGTGATGTGAGACAACCATGTCTCATCTGTAATGATGTGTGTTAGCGAATCATCGCCTTCTTCGTTGTTGCTTTGATTCATGAGTGATGTGAGACCACCATGTCTCATCTGTAATGATGTGTGTTAGCAAATCATTGCCTTCTTCCTAGTTGCTTTGATTCAGGAGTGATGTGGGACACCATGTCTCATCTCTAATGATGTGTTTTAGCAAATCATTGCCTTCTTCTTTGTTGTTTTGATTCAGGAGTGATGTGAAACAACCATGTCTCATCTGTAATGATGTGTGTTAGCAAATCATCGCCTTCTTCCATGTTGCTTTGATTCAAGAGTGTTGTTAGACAACCATGTCTCATCTGTATTGATGTGTGTTAGCAAATCATAAGCTTCTTCCTCTATGCTTTGGTTCAGGAGTGATGTGATACACCATGTCTCATTTGTAATGGGATGTGTTAGCAAATCATCGCCTTCCTTGTTGCTTTGATTCATGAGTGATGTGAGACAACCATGTCTCATCTGTAATGATGTGTGTTAGCAAATCATCGCCTTCTTCCATGTTGCTTTGATTCAAGAGTGTTGTTAGACAACCATGTCTCATCTGTATTGATGTGTGTTAGCAAATCATCGCCTTCTTCCTCTATGCTTTGGTTCAGGAGTGATGTGATACACCATGTCTCATTTGTAATGGGATGTGTTAGCAAATCATCGCCTTCCTTGTTGCTTTGATTCATGAGTGATGTGAGACAACCATGTCTCATCTGTAATGATGTGTGTTAGCAAATCATAAGCTTCTTCCTTGTTTGTTTGATTCAGGAGTGATGTGAGACAACCATGTCTCATCTGTAATGATGTGTGTTAGCAAATCATCGCCTTCTTCCTCTATGCTTTGGTTCAGGAGTGATGTGATACACCATGTCTCATTTGTAATGGGATGTGTTAGCAAATCATCGCCTGCTTCCTTGTTGCTTTGATTCAGGAGTGATGCGAGACAACCATGTCTCATCTGTAATGATGTGTGTTAGCAAATCATCGCCTGCTTTCCTTGTTGCTTTGATTCATGAGTGATGTGAGACAACCATGTCTCATCTGTAATGATGTGTGTTAGCAAATCATAAGCTTCTTCCTTGTTTGTTTGATTCAGGAGTGATGCGAGACAACCATGTCTCATCTGTAATGATGTGTGTTAGCAAATCATTGCCTGCTTCCTTGTTGCTTTGATTCAGGAGTGATGCGAGACAACCATGTCTCATCTGTAATGATGTGTGTTAGCAAATCATTGCCTTCCATTTTGCTTTGATTCAGGAGTGATGTGAGACGCCCATGTCTCATCTGTAATGATGTGTGTTAGCAAATCATCGCCTTCTTCCTTGTTGCTTTGATTCAGGAGTGTTGTTAGACACCATGTCTCATCTGTAATGATGTGTGTTAGCAAATCATCGCCCTCTTCCTTGTTGCTTTGATTCAGGAGTGATGTGAGACACCCATGTCTCATCTGTAATGATGTGTGTTAGCAAATCATCACCTTCTTCCTTGTTGCTTTGATTCAGGAGTGATGTGAGTACGCATGTCTCATCTGTAATGATGTGTGTTAGCACATCATCGTCTTCTTCCTTGTTGCTTTGATTCAGGAGTGATGTGATACACCCATGTCTCATTTGTAATGATGTGTGTTAGCAAATCATCGCCTTCTTCCTCGTTGCTTTGATTCAGGAGTGATGTGATACACCATGTCTTATTTGTAATGGGATGTGTTAGCAAATCATCGCCTTCTTCCTTGTTGCTTTGATTCAGGAGTGATTTGATACACCATGTCTCATCTGTAATGATGTGTGTTAGCAAATCATCGCCTTCTTCCTCGTTGCTTTGATTCAGGAATGATGTGATACACCATGTCTCATTTGTAATGGGATGTGTTAGAAATCATCGCCTTCTTCCTCTTTGCTTTGGTTCAGGAGTGATGTGATACACCATGTCTCATTTGTAATGGGATGTGTTAGCAAATCATCGCCTTCTTCCTTGTTGCTTTGATTCAGGAGTGATGTGATACACCATGTCTCATTTGTAATGGGATGTGTTAGAAATCATCGCCTTCTTCCTCTTTGCTTTGGTTCAGGAGTGATGTGATACACCATGTCTCATTTGTAATGGGATGTGTTAGCAAATCATCGCCTTCTTCCTTGTTGCTTTGATTTAGGAGTGATGTGATACACCCATTTCTCATCTGTAATGATGTGTGTTAGCAAATCATCGCCTTCTTCCTCTTTGCTTTGGTTCAGGAGTGATGTGATACACCATGTCTCATTTGTAATGGGATGTGTTAGCAAATCATCGCCTGCTTCCTTGTTGCTTTGATTCAGGAGTGATGCGAGACAACCATGTCTCATCCTTAATGATGTGTGTTAGCAAATCATTGCCTGCTTCCTTGTTGCTTTTATTCAGGAGTGATGTGAGACACCATGTCTCATTTGTAATGATGTGTGTTAGCAAATCATCGCTTTCTTCCTTGTTACTTTTATTCAGGAGTGATGTGAGACAACCATGTCTCATCTGTAATGATGAGTGTTAGCACATCATCGCCTTCTTCCTTGTTGCTTTGATTCAGGAGTGATGTGATACACCCATGTCTCATTTGTTTGTTAGTTAGTTAGTTTATTCATCCGTTAAAGTGGTTTGGTTCAATGTACATTCACTATTGGACACGTCAAGCTATAAACATAAACAATAATAGGTTTTTGCAATATATACAATATGTTTTTACATTATATACAATACGTATTTACATGCTAAATACTATGGTTCATGATATACATTTGTGTTCAAGGAAATCATTAATAGAATAAAAGGAGTGGTTAACTAGATGTGCCTTGAGACTGGATTTCAGCTGGTTTACATTTTTAATTGCCTTAATATTACTTGGTAAATTATTATAAAGTTTAATGCCAGAGAATAAGATACTTTTTTGGTAGAGCGAGGTGTTGCAGCTGGTCACATGTATTTGTGTATTTTCCCTAGTATTGTGTTCATGCACCATATTGTTAGTTATGAATAGTGAATCAGAAGCATTAATGTTCTTGACTATAAGCAGAATAACTGCATATATGTTAATGCAGGGAAGTGGGAGGATCCCCAGTTTTTTAAAGAGAGGTTTACATGACGACTTTGGGCTGACTCCTTCAATAGTTCTGATAATTTTTTTCTGTGCAATAAAGATTGACTTGCTTGTTGGAGACTCACCCCAGAAGACTACTCCATAACTTAGGAGTGAGTGCACATGTGCAAAATATGCTGCTCTAACTGTTTCTTTACTTGTGCATGTTGTCAATATTCTTAGCATATAACATTGAGAGCTGAGTTTATTATTTATGAAGCTAGTGTGGGCATCCCATTTCAGATTGCTTTGTACGCAGACCCCAAGGAATTTTATAGATTCTACTTTTTTTAAGTGTCTGATTTGAGAGTTGTATTTGAGGGGCAAGATAATTTTTGTTCATATTTGTGTGTATATCCATTGCTACAGTTTTATTTGTATTTATAATAAGATTATTCAATGTAAAATAGTTTGAGATTTTCTCTGAGACTTGGTGATTAGAGGTTAGAAAGGTTTCTTTTTGGGTTGCCTTAACCAGGATATTTGTATCATCAGCATATAAAATGGTTTTAGTACATGGATCATTTATGTGGAAATCATTAATGAAAAGAAGAAATAGGACAGGACCTAGTATAGAACCTTGTGGCACACCATAGCTTACTTGGAGTGGACTGGAGTGATAATAATTGATCTGATTATTTGATTAATTCTTTATTTCCACTATTTGCATATGACCACATAGATATGATTCTAACCATTTATTGGCCAACCCTCTTATGCCTAGAGCCTCTATTTTCGTTAACAAAAGCTGATGATCTATGGTGTCGAATGCCTTTGTTAAGTCTAAAAATATAGCCGAGGCATGTTGCTTTTGATCAATGGCTTTAAGGGACGCGGTTATAAATGAGAAAATTCCAGATTAAGTTGAGTAATTTTTCCTGAAGCCGTGCTGAGAGTCCGATAATAATTTATGTTTCTCTAAGAAGTTGGAAAGTCGTTTAAGAAACAGTTTCTCCAATATTTTAGAGAAAACTGAAAGTAGCGCTATGGGTCGATAATTAGACATATCATTGTTTTTCCCTTTTTTATGTAATGGTTTGATTATGGCTGTTTTTAGGCAAGTGGGAAAAGAACCTGAGCTTAAAGATTCATTACATAGATGTGTTATTGGATTCACAATTACATGTGCGCATTTTTTAATAAGAAAGTCTGGTACCCTATCAATGCCAGCCGAGTTTTTTGGCTTAAGATCTTTTATTATTTGTAAAATTTCTTTCTCGTTTGTCGGTGTAAGGTATATTGATTCATGTATTGAGCTGTGAAAATTCAATGTAGGAGGGGGATTATTTAACGAGGCTTGTTTTATAAGATTATCTGCTATATTAACAATGTATGTATTAAAGTTTTCTGCTACTTCAATTGGATCTACAACTTTTTTAGAATTTATGAGCAAGTTTATGTTGTTCACTATTATTTTATTAGTACCCGTTTCCTTTTTAATTATATTCCACATTGCTTTTGTTTTGTTACTTGCTATATTGATGAGTCGGTCATTTGCCATTGTTTTTGCTTCTCTTACTACTTTACTTAAGATTAGTTTATACTTCTTGATGTAGTTTTGAAATTCTACGGTTAATGGGTATGTTTTTGATAATTTATGTAGATAGCGTTTAGTTTCACAGGATTTTTTAATTCCTGTAGTAATCCAGGATTTAGCGTTTTTTTCTGGAATATCTTTTACAGTTTTGAATGGAAAAGCTAAGTTTATGTAATGTTGTAGTGTCTGAAGGAACAATTCAAACTTTTCTGATACACTTTTGGTTTTATAGATTTCTACCCATGCTTCGCTGCTAAGTAAGTGAGTAAAGTATTGGATATTCTCATCATTGAAGATCCTTTTTTTAGTGAATTCTATTGATTGGGAATATTTGTTAGCCAAGGGAAGGTTTAGTATTTGTGCATTATGGTCACTAAAACCCATATCAAAGGTTTTGCTTTTGCACAGGAGAGTACTGTTAACAAAAATTTGATCGATTAGTGTTGAAGAGTTTTCTGTGATTCGAGTTGGACCATGGATTGTTGGTTCCAGATTATAAGATTTTAACGTATTTAGTAGGTCAGAGGTAGCTTTTGATTCTTTACAAAAATCAATATTGAAGTCACCACATACTATTACAGTATTTTTAAAGTGTTTAATATTATCTAGAACCATTTCCAGTCCACTCAGAAATGAATTTATGTTGGTGTCGGGAGCTCTATATATACAGAGTGTTGTTATTTGCAAATCAGGTAAATACACACCTGATATTTCTAGGTCCTGTTCCTTTGTAATACGATCGATGGTTTCTATGTTTCTGAAATTGATGCCTTTTCTTACAAGAATACATGCGCCCCCACCTTTTTTACTGTCCCTACATGACCATGCTGCTAGCGTGAAATCTTTGAATTTATCAAGCACAAATAGGTTACTTTTCTGAAGCCAGTGTTCGCTAAAACACAGAACACTGACATACTGTAGATAAGTTGCAAGTAGAATCTCTATGAAGCTGATTTTGTTGTTTAATGATTGAACGTTGTGGTGTAGAAGTATAAAATGCTCTTTTAGCACATCTAAGTAACCACTTACCTTTATATTTACAGTGTGATCCAAGGTTCCCTGGTTCTTAGCTGGAGTTGATAAGCTCGACGTATAATTTGTATCAGCCTTCTTGTTTTGTTTTTTGGGTCGATTATCATTTTGAAAAACAGAGTTAGTTTGCACAAAAGAATGTTCAACTGTCTGTCAATATTGCTTAGCTGCTGAATCAAGATCACAGTTCCCCTTGTTAATACTAGCAATATTATTGTAAAAACGTGAGCTGTTATTTAATGATCCACCCCTTACAGTATTGAAACCACCAATATTACTCAATAATGCACAGAAGTTGTTACTGGTTCTATTACAATCGTTTTTTTTAAATGGCACTTTAACATCCACCTCACAGTTTATCAGTTTCCCTTTAATTCACAGTCGATTACTTCACATAGTAGTTTCCCGAAGTTGAAGGAACCTTTACGATTTAAATGTACGCCATCACCTGCAAATTGATCTTCGGTAATCCAAAAGTTACCATCCACAAAAGTACACTTTTTTGTGTTACATAGCCAGTTAAGTTCTTCGTTGATTTTTCTCGTCTTCCTTATTGTAGTATCGCGTCTTCTTAGCACGCCACTGACTATGATCTTCGCTTCAGGCGCTTCACACTTTATGCAGTTAATGAGATCCATTGTTTCACCCATTATTTCTTGTGCACATAACCCTGGTCGTATGTTGCTTGTTCCGGCATGCATCATCACCACTTCTGGTTTCGTTTCTTTTAAGTTGAGCTTATCAACTTGGTGCTCCAGTTCGCGAAGTTTAATGCCAGGGAAGCACCTTACATCATATCCTTCATTAGTACACGTTTGCCCCGAGAATTTTAATAAGGAATCACCTATAACTAGAACACGCGATCCTTTCTTTCTTCCGCGAACATTGATCTCCGAGACTGCATGATGTTCATTGTTTGTTGAATCCTCCTTTGCATTATTTTCATTCAGTACTTCATATCTGTTTTTTAAAATCACTCCACGGCTGCTGTTTTCATTATTTAGATATGTACCAGAGTACCGTTTCTGATGTTTCGCTTCGTTGTAAGTATATTTCATACTTGCTAGCTTCGTTTTCAGGCCTCGGAGTAATTCTTTGAGTTCTGTGTTTTCCTTTTCCAAAACTTCGTTTTTCTCCCTCAATGTGCTGACTTCGTTTATATCCAGCCTACATTGCTCCTATTTCAGAGTATCGTTTTCATTTCGGAGTGTTGTGTTTTCGGTATTTGCTTGTTGAAGGTCTTTATTCAACAAGTCAATGATCACATGGAGTAACGCCGCCATTTCCCTTTCTTTCGCGGTTACCGGTTGCAACACTTTTATAGGCTGGTTTTTTGGTTGTTTACCAAATTCATAACTGTCCCCGAAGTTCCTATCATTTACATTTCTAGTGGCATCACTATATTTCATTATAACACCACGTTCACATCCTGAATCAGTAAAATTAGCACCGTTTTCACTTAATTTAAGCTGCATACTCCGAGTAACCATACTACCTGACGCCATCTTGAAGGCTACGTGTAATGATGTGTGTTAGCAAATCATCGCCTTCTTCCTCGTTGCTTTGATTCAGGAGTGATGTGATACACCAGTCTTATTTGTAATGGGATGTGTTAGAAATCATCGCCTTCTTCCTTGTTGCTTTGATTCAGGAGTGATGTGATACACCCATGTCTCATTTGTAATAGGATGTGTTAGCAAATCATCGCCTTCCTTGTTGCTTTGATTCAGGAGTAATGTGAGACACCATGTCTCATTTGTAATGGGATGTGTTAGAAATCGTCGCCTTCTTCCTTGTTGCTTTGATTCAGGAGTGATGTGATACACCAGTCTTATTTGTAATGGGATGTGTTAGAAATCATCGCCTTCTTCCTTGTTGCTTTGATTCAGGAGTGATGTGATACACCAGTCTTATTTGTAATGGGATTAGTTAGAAATCATCGCCTTCTTCCTTGTTGCTTTGATTCAGGAGTGATGTGATACACCAGTCTCATTTGTAATGGGATGTGTTAGAAATCATCGCCTTCTTCCTCGTTGCTTTGATTCAGGAGTGATGTGATACACCAGTCTTATTTGTAATGGGATGTGTTAGAAATCATCGCCTTCTTCCTTGTTGCTTTGATTCAGGAGTGATGTGATACACCCATGTCTCATTTGTAATAGGATGTGTTAGCAAATCATCGCCTTCCTTGTTGCTTTGATTCAGGAGTAATGTGAGACACCATGTCTCATTTGTAATGGGATGTGTTAGAAATCATCGCCTTCTTCCTCATTGCTTTGATTCAGGAGTGATGTGATACACCAGTCTTATTTGTAATGGGATGTGTTAGAAATCATCGCCTTCTTCCTTGTTGCTTTGATTCAGGAGTGATGTGATACACCCATGTCTCATTTGTAATAGGATGTGTTAGCAAATCATCGCCTTCCTTGTTGCTTTGATTCAGGAGTAATGTGAGACACCATGTCTCATTTGTAATGAGATGTGTTAGCAAATCATCGCCTTCTTCCTCATTGGTTTGATTCAGGAGTGATGTGATACACCAGTCTTATTTGTAATGGGATGTGTTAGAAATCATCGCCTTCTTCCTTGTTGCTTTGATTCAGGAGTGATGTGATACACCCATGTCTCATTTGTAATAGGATGTGTTAGCAAATCATCGCCTTCCTTGTTGCTTTGATTCAGGAGTAATGTGAGACACCATGTCTCATTTGTAATGGGATGTGTTAGCAAATCATCGCCTTCCTTGTTGCTTTGATTCAGGAGTGATGTGAGACACCATGTCTCATCTGTAATGATGTGTGTTAGCAAATCATCGCCTTCTTCCTCGTTGCTTTGATTCAGGAGTGATGTGATACACCAGTCTTATTTGTAATGGGATGTGTTAGAAATCATCGCCTTCTTCCTTGTTGCTTTGATTCAGGAGTGATGTGATACACCCATGTCTCATTTGTAATAGGATGTGTTAGCAAATCATCGCCTTCCTTGTTGCTTTGATTCAGGAGTAATGTGAGACACCATGTCTCATTTGTAATGGGATGTGTTAGCAAATCATCGCCTTCCTTGTTGCTTTGATTCAGGAGTGATGTGAGACACCATGTCTCATCTGTAATGATGTGTGTTAGCAAATCATCACCTTCTTCCTCGTTGCTTCGATTAAGGAGTGATGTGATACACCAGTCTTATTTGTAATGGGATGTGTTAGAAATCATCGCCTTCTTCCTTGTTGCTTTGATTCAGGAGTGATGTGATACACCCATGTCTCATTTGTAATGGGATGTGTTAGCAAATCATCGCCTTCCTTGTTGCTTTGATTCAGGAGTGATGTGAGACACCATGTCTCATTTGTAATGGGATGTGTTAGCAAATCATCGCCTTCCTTGTTGCTTTGATTCAGGAGTGATGTGAGACACCATGTCTCATTTGTAATGGTATGTGTTAGCAAATCATAGCTTTCTTCCTTGTTGCTTTTATACAGGAGTGATGTGAGACACCATGTCTCATTTGTAATGATGTGTGTTAGCAAATCATCGCTTTCTTCCTTGTTGCTTTGATTCAGGAGTGATGTGAGACACCATATCTCATTTGTAATGGGATGCGTTAGCAAATCATCGCCTTCCTTATTGCTTTGATTCAGGAGTGATGTGAGACACCCATGTCTCATTTGTAATAGGATGTGTTAGTATATCATTGCCTTCCTCGTTGCTTTGCTTCAGGAGTGATGTGATACACCCATGTCTCATTTGTAATGATATGTTAGTATATCATTGCCTTCCTTGTTGCTTTGATTCAGGAGTGATATGAGACACCATGTCTCATTTGTAATGGGATGTGTTAGTATATCATTGCCTTCCTAGTTGCTTTGATTCAGGAGTGATGTGAGACACCCATGTCTCATTTGTAATGGGATGTGTTAGCAAATCATCGCCTTCCTTGTTGCTTTGATTCAGGAGTGATGTGAGACACCATGTCTCATTTGTAATGGGATGTGTTAGCAAATCATCGCCTTCCTTGTTGCTTTGATTCAGGAGTGATGTGAGACACCATGTCTCATTTGTAATGGGATGTGTTAGCAAATCAACGCCTTCCATGTTGCTTTGATTCAGGAATGTTGTGAGACACCCATGTCTCATTTGTAATGTGATGCGTTTGCAAATCATCTCCTTCCTTGTTGCTTTGATTCAGGAGTGATGTGAGACACCATGTCTCATCTGTAATGATGTGTGTTAGCAAATCATTGCCTTCTTCCTTGTTGCTTTGATTCAGGAGTGATGTGAGACACCATATCTCATTTGTAATGGGATGCGTCAGCAAATCATCGCCTTCCTTGTTGCTTTGATTCAGGAGTGATGTGAGGCACCATGTCTCATCTGTAATGATGTGTGTTAGCAAATCATTGCCTTCTTCCTTGTTGCTTTGATTCAGGAGTGATGTGAGACATCCATGTCTCATTTGTAATAGGATGTGTGTTAGCAAATCATTGCCTTCTTCCTTGTTGCTTTGATTCAGAAGTGATGTGTGACACCATGTCTCATCTGTAATGGGATGCGTCAGCAAATCATCGCCTTCCTTGTTGCTTTGATTCAGGAGTGATGTGAGACACCATGTCTCATTTGTAATGGGATGTGTTAGCAAATAATCGCCTTCCTCGTTTCTTTGATTCAGGAGTGATGTGAGACACCATGTCTCATTTGTAATGGGATGTGTTAGCAAATCATCGCCTTCCTTGTTGCTTTGATTCAGGAGTGATGTGAGACACCATGTCTCATTTGTAATGGGTGTTACCAAATCATCGCCTTCCTTGTTGCTTTGATTCAGGAGTGATGTGTGACACCATGTCTCATTTGTAATGGGATGTGTTAGCAAATCATCGCCTTCCTTGTTGCTTTGATTCAGGAGTGATGTGTGACACCATGTCTCATTTGTAATGGGATGCGTTAGCAAATAATCGCCTTCCTCGTTTCTTTACTTCAGGAGTGATGTGAGACACCATGTCTCATTTGTAATGGGATGCGTTAGCAAATCATCGCTTTCTTCCTTGTTGCTTTGATTCAGGAGTGATGTGAGACACCATGTCTCATTTGTAATGGTATGTGTTAGCAAATCATCGCTTTCTTCCTTGTTGCTTTTATTCAGGAGTGATGTGAGACACCATGTCTCATTTGTAATGATGTGTGTTAGCAAATCATAGCTTTCTTCCTTGTTGCTTTTATTCAGGAGTGATGTGAGACAACCATGTCTCATCTGTAATGATGTGTGTTAGCAAATCATCGCCTTCTCTGTTGCTTTGATTCAGGAGTGATGTGAGACACCCATGTCTCATTTGTAATGGGATGTGTTAGTATATCATTGCCTTCCTCGTTGCTTTGATTCAGGAGTGATGTGATACACCCATGTCTCATTTGTAATGATGTGTTAGTATATCATTGCCTTCCTTGTTGCTTTGATTCAGGAGTGATATGAGACACCATGTCTCATTTGTAATGGGATGTGTTAGTATATCATTGCCTTCCTAGTTGCTTTGATTCAGGAGTGATGTGAGACAACCATGTCTCATCTGTAATGATGTGTGTTAGCAAATCATCACCTTCTGCCTTGTTGCTTTGATTCAGGAGTGATGTGAGACAACCATGTCTCATCTGTAATGATGTGTGTTAGCGAATCATCGCCTTCTTCGTTGTTGCTTTGATTCAGGAGTGATATGAGACCACCATGTCTCATCTGTAATGATGTGTGTTAGCAAATCATTGCCTTCTTCCTAGTTGCTTTGATTCAGGAGTGATGTGGGACACCATGTCTCATCTCTAATGATGTGTTTTAGCAAATCATTGCCTTCTTCCTTGTTATTTTGATTCAGGAGTGATGTGAAACAACCATGTCTCATCTGTAATGATGTGTGTTAGCAAATCATTGCCTTCTTCCATGTTGCTTTGATTCAAGAGTGTTGTTAGACAACCATGTCTCATCTGTATTGATGTGTGTTAGCAAATCATCAGCTTCTTCCTTGTTTGTTTGATTCAGGAGTGATGTGAGACAACCATGTCTCATCTGTAATGATGTGTGTTAGCAAATCATCGCCTTCTTCCTCTATGCTTTGGTTCAGGAATGTTGTGAGACACCCATGTCTCATTTGTAATGTGATGCGTTAGCAAATCATCTCCTTCCTTGTTGCTTTGATTCAGGAATGATGTGAGACACCATGTCTCATCTGTAATGATGTGTGTTAGCAAATCATTGCCTTCTTCCTTGTTGCTTTGATTCAGGAGTGATGTGAGACACCATATCTCATTTGTAATGATGTGTTAGTATATCATTGCCTTCCTTGTTGCTTTGATTCAGGAGTGATATGAGACACCATGTCTCATTTGTAATGAGATGTGTTAGTATATCATTGCCTTCCTAGTTGCTTTGATTCAGGAGTGATGTGAGACACCATGTCTCATTTGTAATGATGTGTGTTAGCAAATCATAGCTTTCTTCCTTGTTGCTTTTATTCAGGAGTGATGTGAGACACCATGTCTCATTTGTAATGGTATGTGTTAGTATATCATTGCCTTCCTCGTTGCTTTTATTCAGGAGTGATGTGATACACCATGTCTCATCTGTAATGATGTGTGTTAGCAAATCATCGCCTTCTCTGTTGCTTTGATTCAGGAGTGATGTGAGACACCCATGTCTCATTTGTAATGGGATGTGTTAGTATATCATTGCCTTCCTCGTTGCTTTGATTCAGGAGTGATGTGATACACCCATGTCTCATTTGTAATGATGTGTTAGTATATCATTGCCTTCCTTGTTGCTTTGATTCAGGAGTGATATGAGACACCATGTCTCATTTGTAATGGGATGTGTTAGAAATCATTGCCTTCTTCCTTGTTGTTTTGATTCAGGAGTGATGTGAAACAACCATGTCTCATCTGTAATGATGTGTGTTAGCAAATCATCGCCTTCTTCCATGTTGCTTTGATTCAAGAGTGTTGTGAGACAACCATGTCTCATCTGCAATGATGTGTGTTAGCAAATCATCGCCTTCTTCCATGTTGCTTTGATTCAAGAGTGTTGTGAGACAACCATGTCTCATCTGTAATGATGTGTGTTAGCAAATCATCGCCTTCTTCCATGTTGCTTTGATTCAAGAGTGTTGTTAGACAACCATGTCTCATCTGTATTGATGTGTGTTAGCAAATCATCAGCTTCTTCCTTGTTTGTTTGATTCAGGAGTGATGTGAGACAACCATGTCTCATCTGTATTGATGTGTGTTAGCAAATCATCAGCTTCGTCCTTGTTTGTTTGATTCAGGAGTGATGTGAGACAACCATGTCTCATCTGTATTGATGTGTGTTAGCAAATCATCAGCTTCTTCCTTGTTTGTTTGATTCAGGAGTGATGTGATACACCATGTCTCATTTGTAATGGGATACGTTAGCAAATAATCGCCTTCCTCGTTTCTTTAATTCAGGAGTGATGTGAGACACCATGTCTCATTTGTAATGGGATGCGTTAGCAAATAATCGCCTTCCTCGTTTCTTTAATTCAAGAGTGATGTGAGACAACCATGTATCATTTGTAATGATGTGTGTTAGCAAATCATCACCTTCTTCCTCGTTGATTTGATTCAGGAGTGATGTGAGACACCCATGTCTCATTTGTAATGGGATGTGTTAGCAAATCATTGCCTTCCTTGTTGCTTTGATTCAGGAGTGATGTGAGACAACCATGTCTCATTTGTAATGGTATGCGTTAGCAAATCATCGCCTTCCTCAGCACATCATGTGATAAAAGTCAGTGCTGCCGCAAATCGCTTGTTTTCAGATCAGTAACATTTTTAGGCACCTATCTTAGGCAGAATTTCTGAAATCCTAAACTTTCTGTCAGAATGTTGTAGAGGACTGACCTTCAAATGCATTGAAAATGTGCAGACAACGCTGATATGGTGAAACGTCCGTCCTCACAAATGTTTTCTTGCACAGCTTGCACCATATCATACTGGTCGCTCCACGACTCATCGTGCACATTTTCACAACTTCCTCACAATTCCATCACTCATTTTTGTTTCCCCACAAACCTCACACAGTGCCAGTGTAACATTTCTCGCTTTCAAAAAACGAACCAGTAATCTGACTTCACAGTCGATTGTTTTGAACATTTCAAAATGCTGTATCAATAGGAAAACGCATAGTGATGATTGCTCACAGTTGCATCTGGCTTCCTAATGAATGTAGCAAGTGATTGCATATGCGACTGCAGCAGCATAATAATCCAATGCTACTTACTTCATGCCTCACTAAATAAACTGTACTCCATGTTTAAAACTGGAGACTGACGTAAGGTAGAAGATAGATTATGTAGTTAAGTGATGAACAAGCTGTTAGGTTTAACATCAAAAGTTACTATAACTTAGCACGTTAATGTGCGACTTTCGTGGTGAAATATTCTTTAACATTAGCGACTGTGTTTTAAATAGTTCATCTTCTTGTGGATTGCATACTGATAACTTAAAATGAACTTGAGAAGCTGTTATGAAATGTTATTAAAATTAGGGTTTATACCCGAAAGTGGGATTGACTCTATTATGTGTGAGGAACTAAGGGTAAGGTAAGAATTTACCTACAAAGTTCTTCAAATATTAAACCATGTAATCAAATAACGTTGCTTCTTTACATTTTTTTGGATGTAGGGTATCACTGTATCCAGAAAAGCTGTTCTGATTTTATTTCTATTTATCACATTTTTATGATTTAGGAAGCTTCAGATAAAGTTATAATTGAAATTTAACACCCAAAACAACACTTGACACTAATAAAGAACATAAGATGAGGTTCTAAGTCTCATGCTGTTTAACTCCATGGAGCAAATTCACAAAACAATATCTGCATCTTCATGGGAACAATTTTTTTTTAACTCAAATACTAACTCATATTCTATTAAACTGATCTAAGAAGAAAAATTTTTGTATTTTTTCTTCTCAAGAATCCTGCACTGTTTATGTTGAAATCATTAATTTGCTAAATAAGAAAGGGTGTAGGGGAATTGGTAGCTTCTTTACTTTGTTTCCATGTTTTGCACATCATTTTACTTAGGCTGAGATATGCTACAAGGGTGTCATAAGGTGTTCAGATCCTGAATGTGAATAACACAAAGCAATACGACCACACAAATTTCTTTAGACTCTTTAACTCTTTTTAATTTCAGCTTTTGCCTTTCTTCCTGTGCACGGGTGTCTTCTTTGTTAAAGTAATAGACTAAGCTAATCTGAAACAATTTTGACAAAAACATGGATTGTCATTACTTTTCTGTGCTCATCAAATTTGTGAAATAACAGACCCTAGTCTCTTTGAGTGGTATAAATCTTGAATTTAATCAAAGTATAGGACAAAATCCTGCATTCACGGTTATACCTTCATCAGCTTTCAAGCGTGTGACGTCATGCACTCTCTATCCATATACATCCTTGAAGGTTTCATCAAGCTTTTACGTTACCTAACATGCAGTTAATGTCAAGACCTAAGTTAGGTATATCGCTGCAATGCACTTTTGTCTATCCATCGCAGTGCTCTTTGTTTCAGTAGCAGACTAGTTGCTATATTCATGCTTCAGGTTAGAATCACAATATCAACTGAAAAATCTGGAAGTAGACGAACTAATTTTTCATAATTTAAAAAGTGCTCTTTTATAGAACTGGTTGCCAAGTATAGAGGTATTATTGAGTGCCAAGGTCCCCCCCCCCCCAAAAAAAACTGACAGACTTAAATTAAAGAAGGATGCATCTAGAAGAAAATTTGTGAGAAATTTAATTACTACGTATGCATTTCTCTCATGTCCAGTAAAGGAACTGCAGAAGTTTTATGCAAACATAAAATGGAACAACAAAAATGCCAGGTGCGAAGAGCATTTAGAATGGTTTAAAACTGGCGGTGGACTCTACATTGAAACAAAAATGTGTTATCGTTGATTGAGGAGACTGTTTGCTTCAGAAACATTTTGGATACAAACACTATCACATACTATTAAATGAAAAGTGAGAGTAGCATAAAGTCTTTTAGATTAGATGAACATGCACTGAAACCTTAGGTTTATTGTACGGTTGGTTACCTCATTGCCTCCCTAAGCTCTGATCAGGAGTCCATTAGATTAGGTTTCTACTGGATATAATCTTATTTGGATAAACTGTTCCAAACTGACTATACCTATTCACTTTACACTGGAATATTTCATCACACATCCTCCATATTGGGTCTTCTGAGAGCGCTAGGTGTTTTTTTAAAGTTCCCATGACCAGCCTCATCTAGTTAACTTAAGAACAGCACTAGACATGTTTCTATATGCTATCTTTGAATCCCGTCTGATAGATTTGTTAATACCAAAGATCATAAAATCTTAATTTACAGAGCTGTATCATGAGAAAGAGGCATGTTCCTGTTGGTAATATTTTCTCCTCAATCGTGCTCTTGGTTCACTTTAAAATTCCTCGTTTTGCACATTTTCAAAATCATCATGATGTCTAGCTGTTTTTCAGTTAGGAATAGCATTTGAAAAGTTTAAATACAACTGCAGCCATCTCCCAACTTCTAACATTTGTTAAATGCTCTAACATGGGGTTTAGCATAATACTACGATGAAAACACAATTAAATCACTTCAACAATGTGTTACAATTTAACATCAGCTGGTGATACTGCTGCCTAATATGCTTAATCATCACTTTTAAAAACATCTAATGGACAGTATAAAGAGAAAAACCAATTTTCACTGCATTAGTAATTGAAATTTCAAAAACAATATTTTTCTGGAAAGTGTTTCCTGTTGGTTGGAGATGTATTATTAAAACCAGGAATTCTGGACAGCACCCAGAGATCTGATAGCTAGGAAACTGTTACTCAGTCTGACTTCAGGTTGAAACTAACTGCATATCTAAATAAATCTGGATAATCTACAAGCAACCTATTAAATGAATACAAAATCTGATGTATGATTATGAAATTTGGATCACTATAACAGCAGAAAGGAAAATAACTGAAGATCGTCCAGAAGTGGCATGAAAATGAATGATGCACACCTTAGTTCTGTAACACTCACCATGGTAATAGTTAACTTGAAGCGTGCTACCTCACTGCCAACATTACAACCGTGTACATATTTATCAAAGGAACGCATTTATTTTTGTGGTGAAAAAGTAAACAAAAAGCAATTCAGAAATGTGAAAATGAGGGCCAGATAAACAAGACAACTCCTATATTGAATTTCATCCCTTGTGCTCAGTGTATAAATTGTCACTTAAGAATTAACAGTATCACATTCAGTACATCTTCCCAATTGTGAGTACAGGCTGAACCACAAAGATAAAGTAAATGTGTTATAATGTGACCGTTCACAATTGTGAGTACAGGCTGAACCACAAAGATAAAGTAAATGTGTTATAATGTGACCGTTCCCAATTGTGAGTACAGGCTGAACCACAAAGATAAAGTAAATGTGTTATAATGTGACCGTTCCCAATTGTGAGTACAGGCTGAACCACAAAGATAAAGTAAATGTGTTATAATGTGACCGTTCCCAATTGTGAGTACAGGCTGAACCACAAAGATAAAGTAAATGTGTTATAATGTGACCGTTCCCAATTGTGAGTACAGGCTGAACCACAAAGATAAAGTAAATGTGTTATAATGTGACCGTTCACAATTTAATCGGAAGACTTTGTCAAGTTTTCACTTTTGTTCACGGGCACAGCAGCACATTAGATCCATATAGGACGTCTCACTATAGAACTTATTCAAGGACATAAATTGTGTGTTTTAATGAGCTCTATATTTTTTGTGTAGAAACATTTTGTCCATCTCTTATGGTTTACCAATTATGCAAAAGCCACTCAGAAAGAAGAGGACTTTTGGGGAAATTCCCAGAAAATTCAAGATATACATTTTATTTGTCATGAAAATATCTTAAATATATGATATTTTAATCAAAATCGGTAGAGCCATTTTTGAGAAAATCAAAATTTTCGAAAAATGTTCCATGTAAAGGGTAATCTAGGATGGGGAGTGGGATTTTCTTGAAAACCTTTGTGTCACATCTTTGAAAAATATTGAACTTAAATATCAAGTTTGGTATTTATCCAACTTCTCATTTTTGAGTTATACTGTTCAGACACACACACACACACACACAGACCTTTTTCTATAAGTTCTTTCTTTTGGATTTAGGGGGCCTCAAAACATGTATTTCCAGTGAAATCTCTGTATCAAATTTTTCGTCGGAATTCAATTCTTCCCCTACTTACTATACGTAGTAGACAAAGTACAAATCTGATGTAATACATTCACATGACTATCTCCACCCTCTATCATTTATAAATGAGTACACAAACTATTCTTACTAAAGATTATTTTTCTATCTATTACATTTTAATCCAAATAAACCTTTACAGAAATAGCTATATTACACATTTCGTTACAGATACAAAGAGAACAGCGATAGTCAAATGTTTAACAACTGGATGCTACATGCTGCCTTAAAATTCCATACTGTTTCCATGACATCACGAGAAACAACTGAATGTTGACAGGACTTCAAGAGAATGACCTAGAAATCAACAATTTGAACATTTAATAACTGATATCTCAGAAATGATCCACTTTTTTAGTATAGTATATTTTTGCTTAACATTTATCAGTTATACAAGATTATACAAAATTCCTTCCTCTTCTAAATGTAGAGGACTTGACCAGCTATTCCCAGAAAATTCAAGATATACATTTTATTTGTCATATAAATATCTTTATTATATGGTGGTTTAATCAAAATTGTTGGAGCCATTTTTTAGAAAACCAAACATTTTAAAAAATGTTACATGTAAAGGGTAGTTTGGGATAGGGAAGATTTTTTTCAAAATCATGTCGCATCTTTGGAAGATACTGAACATAAATACCAAGCTTAGTATTTATCCAAATTTTCCTTTTTTACTTATGCTGTTCACAGACACGGACATTTTTGTATAAACGGATTCAGGAAGTCTCAAAACATGTATTTGCAGTGAAATCTCATTTTGGGTGGAATGCAATACCTTCTCCATGTGATAGATAAAGCAAAAGTTGATAATAATTTACAAAGAATGAAGCTTGCTACGACAAGAGAAGTCAGAAATAGTAATTTGGAAAATGTTTACTCTTATCAAATTTTGATGTTGGTAACCTTCATTACACTTGTATATTTGTGTACACTATGTCACTTACACTTTTATTGAGGGACCAGTTTTGGGAGCCGTTGCTTCTATTTTCAACTTCGGGGTCCGACTGCCATTGTTGGTTGTATTTGATTGCAGCCTCCTCTCTAGCGGTGGAATTATCGACTTCTTCACTAAATGTCAACAGGCAGAGTTTTGAAATTTACAAGGGCGATAGTGAAAATTTTTATAATGCCATGTTTCCAAAAGCAAATAAAATTTGTTTATATTTGACAGCTACTTTCTAATGGTTTGCGAGTTGATTGTCATGTAGTTTGTTTGATTTGCTCTAATAGTTTGTTACTTATCATCATTTAAAGATTTTGTTTTCATCCAGAAATGAATTTGACTATAGAATATTTCCAGGCTATGATTTTTAAATCATCATTAGTGCCTAAACAATATGAAGATTGGCTTGGAAATGCATTTGCCGAAGAAGCCCCATCTAATGCAACAATTTATAATTGGTACAACGAATTCAAAAGACATCAGCCTTTTCTTAGTGATGAACTTCTTGAAGGACATCCAAGAACTGCTGTTACTAACAAAAATGCTTGAAGAAGATCGATGGACATCTTATGAATTTATTCAGGCAACATTGCGCATTGGTATGAGTGAAATCCAAAACACTTTACATTAACAATTAGACATGAAAAAACTTTGTTGTCGATGAATTCCACATAAGCTGACTCGCCAACAAAACCACAATGCATTGATTGGGGCAGAAAAAGTCTGGAAAAATACTAATGCGGCACTTCAAATATGGTTTGGAATATTGCGATGAATCTTAGATTTATTGTTATGATTCTGAAAAGAAAAGTCAATCAGCTCAATGGATCTTTCGAACAAAACATAAGCCTCCAGTGCTGTAAGAAGATGCTTGCTATTTTTTTTCTAAAATGAGCCATATTGCATCTATAGCATTACTGTTACTGCCGACTGGTACACAAATATGTGTTAACCGCAAATATTTTTAAAAAGTTTGTGAAAAATGATATTGCATCATGAGAATGCATTGTTGCATACAGCAAAACTAGCAACTGAGTACCTGGATGCACCATACAGCCCTGATCTAGCACTTCATGATTTCTTTTTGTTGTTTCCAAAAATTAAAGATAAAATGCATGAAAAAATTAAATTGAGTTTTATTTATGGACGCTGCGGTCCTTAGCATCCCATTCTATATTGTGCGTGAAAGACCGGTAATTTTGCTCAGAGACCTCTTTATCAGGCTTGAGGTTCTTTTACATGCCGTAAATTTACAACACAGGACCACTGGCTTTACTTCCCTTCTGAAGGGAGCCATGCCAAGGATTTTTACACCCGAAAAAAGCCCTCCACAAAGTTTAAACCTGCGAGCTCAGGAAATAAAGGCTAGCATGGTATATCCCTAGACCATGGAGGACAACACAAAATGCATGAAATCACTTTTTTGTCATCAGATGAAGCAGTGGAACATTGTAAAAACCTGGTTTCTGAAGTGCCTCAGGAAGAGTGGTATCATTGCTTTAAGGAACTGGTTTCATCGAATGTAAAAATGTACTGAAGTTAAAGGCAAGCATTTTGAAAAAGAATAAAATCATTTAAATTTTTGAAAACTAATTCTTGTTTGATTTTTTTTAAAATTGTTCAGTGTTACCCTTATATTAGCCAGTCTTTATGCTTGCATATTAAAATGCCCCATGTTGTTGTGGTCTGTCACGCTTTTGAGCACATTCAGGTTTGGGTCTAGGTCATCATTTTCATTCCAAAAGTGAAATGTTACTGCTGACCTGTATCTTGTTTTAATTTAATGTTTCTGGTTTGTCCTATGTAGGACTTTTCACAATTCACACAGTTGATTTGGCACACTCTGGATCCGGCAGAATCTCAGCTTTTGTTTACGAATCTAGAAAGTTTATTATTGAGTATCTATTTATGGGAGCCAAGATAATGTTTTGATCTCTAAAGATCTTTTTGTATTCTCTAAATGTTTTAGGGTGGTCATTGAAATCCTGCCAGTTGAGACCTACATCATTCTACCCCCAGAGAGAAGGCTGCAATCAGCAATGGCAGTCGGACCCTCGAGGTTGAAAATAGAAGCAACGGCTCCCAAAACTAGCCTCTCAAAAATAAAAGTGTGACATACTGTCAAGAAAGTAACTCAACAAAAACAGAAATATAATTTCGATGTCACTGTTACTAAATTCATCTAAACTTCAATTAACCTCTATTATGTTGGCCGAGTTGGAAGCAGGTGAAAAAATATCATTGATCATTTACAAACAAATGATACCCCAACGAGCAAAAACGTCATCGATACTCGTTCCCAACAGCCTTGACATAAACACAGAAAATAACTATTCCTATATAAACTTGTAAATATATTTTAATAGTAATAAAACAAGTGACAACTACAGTACATCACATAAAGAAACTCCTGTGTTCTGAGGTTGTTCTCTGATCAAACACAGAGCGGACCACACCTTTCCTTATAAACAGTTGAATACAGGCATTCACTTACTTATACATTACTTGTTGATACACAAAGTTTTTTACTCGCCATGTTTTTCAATTATTCTCTTTTAGGTTATACATTTTTTCATTAATACCTGACATTTTTCTGGTCCCCTGTACAAAATGTGTTAATTTACTTACTCATTTATATGTTATGTTAAGATGGTTTTCTGTATCCTCACAGCACAAAACAGTAGGCATGTTGGGTGAGGCATCAACATTTTTGTGTTAGCAATACGGTCAGGCAACGTCATTCTTCCCCAGGTTGTTGTATCTCATGATGAAGAGGTAGGCCTAAATATTCCCAGTGTGAATGAGGCAATTCAAGCTCTATAAACTAAACAATGATTTCTATCACCACAAATCCTAAATGATGACTGTGATTGGGGCATATAAACGACTAGTGTATTGTCACAACCCACCAGTGGGTGTGATCGGGAAGCGTAGGTGGACAGGATCAGAAGGCAAAGACACTCGCTTAAGCTACTGACTGCATGAATATATTTTGAAGGGAAACCCTGAGATGGTGATGTACAATGGTTAGGGCCATATGACACAGTTAGTAGAATCAATTACTAATAATACCCTTCTGGGCTTACCTTGGAGATATGTTGGTTACGCAGGAAGGAGCTGCAAGTTGATACCAATCGTGACCAGCTGTACACGATACCCATCCGCAAGAAGAGCAAGAAGACCGAGCGAGCCTCGCTCACTTGCTTATATAGAAGCCCGGCTTCTATCAGGGTCTCCATATTGTCCGAGCGGATATTACCTTATATGGTTCGGAGCCATCCTAGAGTTACGCAAGAGCACATGACTTTCCCGGATACACATATTCATTTCTGGAACATTGTTCCATGAGTTTCCATGGTGAAGTTGACGTCACTGTAAATCCCAAGAAACACTCCTAGGAAATAAGCAACCGCTAGCGTCCGGTCACGTACACAAGATTAACAGAAATGTCATAAACTTAAGAAATAAGCAGAATAAGATTCTACATAAATTTAGAAGAATGTAACCGAATATTAAGATATCACCAATTGGTTTGTAATAATAAATCCAAGACCCAGCTCCTTACCGGTATAACGTGACAGTATGACTATGTGGAAAAATCAAACCACCAAACAAAAATTTATGAGCTTTTTTTAATTAATGTAAAGCATCAGTGCTCTGAAATTTGTTGTAGTTTGAAATATGAATAACATTACTAGTATGCAAGCAAGTACTCTAAATGTTTATCTGTTTGTTTCATTTATTACCTTCCTATATTACACAATACATAATTACAGTAATAATCTAATATAATAGTTCCATAAGAAATTCACTTTTACATTTTCTCATTTAGCTGTCCCCCTTTGAAAACAAATAACTGAGCTTATACTATACATTATTTATGATTATCCATTTTGTTGTCTTTAATAATAGCTTAATTATTTGTTTTTACTCTTAGTTTGGTCTTCTCTTTTTGCTTTAATTATATTGGTATACTTAGATTTACATATGTAATATACAGTGTGGACATTTTAAGGCGAGGAGGCCATGGACTGGCAGGCTACAGCAGTGATCTCAATACTTTTCCAATGCACAACTGCCAGCACATGATGCTGTAAAGAGAGTTGTACATCTCCAAGATGAAAGTTTATTCAAAACATGTATGTTGTGTGTGATTTGCTTATTAGTCCACTGCAATGCTGCCAACAAATTTTTATGTACGATACATAAGTAAAAACCAAATCATGTAGACAATTTCACAAGTAGTTTCCAGTTCCAGGCAGAAAGAATGTTAGAAATTTGATAAATAAGTTTAGGACAACGGGAATGCTAAACCTAGGAAGTGAAAATGAAATGTTTTAACAAAGAAAAGCAATTGACGAAATTGGTGCATCTACTTGTGGGGAATCAAAAAAAACAAATTTATAGGAACAGTTCCCACACCATAAATGAACTTACGGACAATATAAAAATAGAAATCGTGAACCTGCGCAAAAAGAAGTTGTGCGTGTGAATGGAAATTTCACTTGAAAATGCCAGGAATGTTGGACACCACTTATAATAAGGTTAGTACATGTTACTATCACTAGTGAGTAACGGAACAAAAAAACCCCCAGCGAGATAGTATATGGAGCACACATACATGGCAATCCGTGGCCTCATTATAAAATGATCACACTGTAATTGGAGCATTGGTCCATTGTAGTACAAATAAAACAAAAAACAATTATTTTGGCAGTCATTAGAAACATTTTGAGACAGTAAATAATGAAAGAGCTTATCAAAGTATTTCCCCTCCCACTGTATGTAGCACCCCTCCCCCCCAGCCTCTGGCACTGACTCCTCCTTGTATGCCGCATCAACTTCTTCAGGGCTTGAAAATCAGTTCTTCACAGTAGAAAAAAGGAATGCAAAGTCAAGTGATGTCATGATGAACAAAACGCTCCTTCTGTCCTTGAACTTTCTTAAGCACTTTGCCATGTGACCATTTTCTTCTCTGCACTATCTTTGATAAGTGGTCATCATAGAGGATTGGTGTGGATCAAAGTGACAGATCCAAGTTTCATCAAACATTACCAACAGATGAATCCTTGCAACTTGTAAGGTTCACATAAATCATCTTGAAGAAACCTTCTTTCAAACACTCAGTGAACTAATTCACCAATACAACTTTTAGGTCAGTCTTTTACAGAAGTGATGTTTTCCTTGGTCACTACTCTTCTCTCAAATTCTACAAACCAGTAACTGAAGGTCCCTCAAATGAGTGTTTTATTTACATCAAACAACGTTTGCACTTGGCGGACTTCAAACACAAACTACAGGAAAATGAATGAAGCATCAGAGTTCTTCCTGCTACTGTTGCAATGCCAATGAATTAGCAGTTTTAAGCCAGCAAGAATTCTTTTCCTGATGTTCCAGGTCTCAAAACGTTTTGTAATAGCCTTCATAAACGAAATCCTATAAGTTAGGTATAAAAGTATGCCTGTCCACTCTTACACACATTTACACATTTTAACAGCAACAATGGGCATCAAACACACATCCTGGTAACAGCCTCATACCACAGCTGATGATAAGGTCACATGGCGCTGGTGCTATCCAGTTGTGCATCTGTGAATCATGTTCGAATTCACTACAGAGCAAACAGTTTTCATTCGTTAGTACTTTATAAAATATGAATAACAGGGTTGTGTTGTACAAAATTCCAAGATTGCTTTCATGAAACTAATTTTCTTAAAAAACACAGGCTTGGCTTCATCAAGCAACGTTAAAAATATTCTAACAGCATGTTTTCTGACATTATGTTAAAATTTATTTCACAATAAAATTGCTTTGGTGGACTTTGTGACAGTGATGTTGTCTATAACTAGTAATTATTGAGTTGATTGTAACACTACATCACTTACTTGTTATTATAACGAATACATGTTTCAGGAGCTAATTGCTCCCATTCTGAGTTCCCTGTCGACTGCCTGCATCCTTCGTCTTGATTGTAAGCTTGATTTCTGGTGGTGGCTGGAAGAACTTCTTCGGAAGTAAGTCTCCTGGAGGAGTTTCTGCTTTTCCCCGAGATGTTTTTAGTAGTTTTGCATTTCTGCCTATGGTGTGTTTGTCTCTCCAAAACTGCCAAGCTACTGCTGCCACAGTACTGCTACATTGATGATATTTTTGCAATAGTCCTGGAAAAACACTTGGAAGACACACTAAAATTATTGAACCTTCAGGAAAAATCTATAAACTTCACAATGGAAAAAGAATAAAATGGACAACTCCCCTTCCTTGACCTTAAAATCATCAAGAAAGAAAACCACCTAACATTTGGCATCTACAGGAAACCCACACACACAAATAGCTACATAAACAAAACAGTTTCAATCCGTTCCCCACCAGCATGCAGCACTCAACTGTCTGACACACCAACTGATCAACGTCCCTATCAACAAAGAGGAATACACACTCGAGCTAAACAAAATATTGGACATAGCTACAGAAAATGGATTCAGGCTAGTAACAATACATAAGAAAATAAACAGAGCCATGAGCAAAAAAAAAAAAAAAAAAAAATAAAAAAAGTTACCACACTCATCCCTACTGGAAAAGAAAAGGCTATCTTCAAAAAATTCACATACCACCCAACAGCTTTCTACAAATTTCAGAGAATCTTCAAGCAACACAACATCTCTTTGGCCCAAAAAACAATTACACTATCAAAAACCTACTAAACTCCAAACTAAAAGATGACATCCCACAGGAGAACAAACCAGGAATATACCTGATCACCTGCAATGACTGCGAAAAAATATACATTTTCTAAATCTTCAAAAATTGAGCTAAAACATTTATATTTGGAAAAACAGAAACTCCGCCAGGAGACTTACTTTTGAAGAAGTTCCTCCAACCGCCGCCAGAGATCAAGCTAACAACCAAGACGAAGGATGCAGGCAGTCGACAGGGAACTGAAGATGGGAGCAATTAGCTCCTGAAACATGTATTCGTTATAATAACAAGTAAGTGATGTAGTGTTACAATCAACTCAATAATTACTAATTATGTTAAAAGTTTAAAATGGTAAAAATGGTTTCTCTTCCTCATCAAGTTTTCACGGAATTGTTAGTTAGCATCTTGTTAATGTCAAAGACAAATTTCAAGAAGGCAGTGACCAAAAATATGGCTTCTGAACACACTCCAATGCATCAGAGTGATCTCTGTGTCAGTGGCACATAACTGCAAAATCTAGATGTACAGAAACTAATGGTTCCCCATTTGAAAAGCGTTAATTATGGAACTCATTACTAAGTAGGTAGAGAGGTTTTATTAAGTGCGAAAAAGCTGATGCATTTACATTAAAGGATAAGAATACAGCCTGGGAGAAAACTTGCAAGTAATTTAACTGAAATGCACACTTTCTCCCATGCCCGTAAGCAACTGTAACAATTTTATGCTAATTAAAATGCAGCATCAAAATGCCAGGTTTGAAGAGTGTTTACAATAGTTTAAAACTGAATGCTGGACACTACAGTGAAACAAGTGGGTAAAAATTAGTTATCACTGACTAGGGATGATGGAGATGACAAAAATACTGTTCACATCTCAAAGCAGAAACCTTCCAGACAAACCCACAAATGGTAGCCTTGGAAATTCCAACATTAGCCCCTACTATTATATGAAAAGTGCCAGTAGAATAAAATCTCAAAGTAATTAACATTTGTAGCAGAGGACAAGGAGGCATGCTTCTGTTGGTAGTTTCTAACCTATTGTATTTTCTACAAAACTATCCTCACCAACACTTTGTACAGTCTAAATTGCTTTAAAAGTTCATTCTTTTACAAGTTTTGAAATTTATTATAATGCACAGTTCCTCTTCCAATAATGGCATGCAACAAACTTGCATCAACATTTTGGTTTGCTACAGCCACTTTCCAACTTCTATATTTGTTAAACGCTTTAACAATGTTAACTTAAAACTGAGTTTTAACACTTTGTTAAAGCTAACATTGTTCGATGAAACAGAATTTGCGTTAACTTTATGTTAAATGAGTTTAACATTGTTTTATATTTAGCATTAGTTGGCGAAGCTGGCCCTCCAGTTTCAAAAACAAGAGTAACACGTTTTTACAAGAAAAACTCTGATGTTATCAACACCTGACTAGCGCATTTTGTGTTAAAGTCTTTATACAGCACTACAAGCAAAAGTAAACTATCCATCGGTACTGAAGGCAAAAACTTACTGAACTTCTGCAGAGGTGCTAATTCCGAGTGATCTGAGATCTTTGTCCACATTCTCAATCCATCCCTTCTTTGTTTGTTCTGCATGTTCCTCTAAATCACATTACATAGGGCAAGTTTTTAAATTCATCGGAATGATGAACGATAGACTGCACAGATGGTGCCTTAAGATTCAGATGCACTTGTGTTTTACAACTGAATGAAACTGATTGGAGACATTTCTTTAAATACTGAAGTAGAATATTTGTTGGTAGTTGGAAGATGCTTCATGTTTATCTGCCCCACGTATGGGAGCCAATTTGAAGTGGCCACTTCATGTTATCTATTGCTGGGCACCTGTTATTGTTTTACTACTTTGAATGTTGGGTTCTTTGTCCTCCGGCTAGCTATTATTACTACTCAGTCGAGCATATCTCTTGAACAGGGTGTGTAAACAGAAAGGATTTATTACTGAAAGATAACACTGATAAAAGAATTTGTTTTTACACTTTTATTGCAGTCACATTTTTATTCATTTCACATATTGACTCTTGATACACGCCAGACTGAAACTGTTATATTTTCTAATATCACTATAATCACTTATTTGCTGCACATTATTAATTCGCATATTTCACATTTATAACTAGCTTTACAACGCGAGAGATTCTGTAGAATTGCACGACGTATAACGCGTGAACGATTCTCTTAAACTGTGCGATGTATAACCTTTGTATAATTCTGTTGGACTGAACGACGTATTACCCGCGAATCCTTCTGTTGGACTGAGCGACGTTTGTCTTGTGAATTATTCTGTCAAACTGAACGAAACCTGTCTCTGGCAAGGAATTTATACTCCCTCACCCTAATATGCCTAAAGATTATAACCGAGCTGCTATTGGTTAATAAAACGCGCCAACATTAGCGTCTATTTTTATATCCAATCAAAATTACGAACACATATGCTCTAGGGAAAATATTCCCTCCATTTCTACAGAAAAGCACGCTACTCTGACGTCATTTGTTTGTCTCTTATAATTGATAAACAACTCACCCCCTCGCTCATTGTTGCCCGCTCTTATTGTCAGTTTCAGTGAGACCGTGTATACTTATTTCCTAAGAATGCTTATAATTAACAAACATCTCAAATCAATGTCATACAATAATGCTTATTTACACTACAATCACTGGCATTTACATTGTTGTGATATAAAATACTGCCACAATATGTTATGTGATTTAGATAGCAAATGTTTAAATTTCCATATCATTTTCAATAAACCTCAGCTTACTCTTTAAATAAAACAAATTAACAAATCCTTGACAACCGTTCTACGTCTTAAAATAAATGGTAAAGTTTCACTGCAATGGAACAGATTAGAGCAGTGGTAGGGATGCTGAGTGTTACATTCCCACTACAAGGGGAATAAAGGAAACTGATTTGATAGTCTGATATTTAAAAGTGAACCACTATGCGCTGTTTTTGCAATTTCATCACAAGAAACAACTGAATAGCAACAGCACTTTAAAAAAAGCTACAAAGCTTGAAGAATTCAAACCAATAAAAGTTATTATGTTGTAAATGGCTCATGCCACAAAAAATATCAGTTCAAATACATTGTGTGCTTTATAGATACACGTTTTGTTTTCTGAATAAAGAGTTTAAAAGCATGCCCAGTACTTGACATCAAACAACCTACACTCAATATAATGTATATAACATCTAACTAAGAATTATATGGTGTTTCAGTACATATTAAACATTCTAAATGGATGTGAAGTCTAGAATACCATAGAATGACATGTAACTGTTTATGGCAGGCAGAGAATTTGATGTTGCCGTGTGTTAAAGACACAAACAAGGAAGGACTACTAGAACTGAAATACAACTTGCTACACAGTCCTAAATCAACAAGGAAAGTGTCTCCTTGATAACAATAACAAAACTTGCGCAGGAGAACCAGAAAATTCCTTATGACAAAAAGATCAAAAGATTTTTATAAAATAATACACATTGTAGATTATATTCCTGTTCTAATAAAACCAAACTCCCGTTTGAGTATTGTTGGTTCACTGCTACTTGAGTGACATCTTGGCTAAAAAGCAATTGCTGTGAAAGCCAACCTTAACATCAACTAAGGCTGAGGTGTCGTATCACACTTGCTTCATTGCAGCACCTCTCATTCTTCAAATGCACATTATTACCTCAGCAAGAAAGTAAATACGGAAAGTGATTTTGGACTGCAAACTTCAAGATAAATTCCTCTTCGTGAACAGATTACTTTCTTTTCTAAAGAACCAGTAAATTTCATGGATGGAAATGCGTAAATTCACAGTGTCATAATTGTACAAGGCTGTGTGCACTCCTCTTTGGGTTTTGTACTGACCAACTCTGCCTGCCCCTGCCATCAAGTCTTGTGCTTCCTTTAGAGCCTATTTGGTTAAAAAATTTAGATCACAACATTTTACATGTTTAAGTGCGTATTATGGCACCAAAACGTGAACTTAACCCGACAAACCATAGAGCTGCTTGAATTCGCCACATGCTAGTTTGTATAACTGATCAGAATAAGTTAGTGTAATTCCCTCTCATGCTATCGGAGCACAAGGAGAATGCTGAAGTATTTTAGACTTCACATTTCAATACTTATAACGTACTTGAACTGTTGTTACTATCAGTTGAACATATTTGTTTTATAAACCTTAGTTTATGTCTATACAGTTTTTGGGGCAGTAAAGCTTGTAATATAGAGTATGTTATTAGTGCAGTTAGACCCCATATTCGATGCTGACCTCCAATAAAAACAGGAAGAACATAACCACTTCTAAACTGCGTAAATCTGCAATTATGTGGATCACAGAACACTTGCAGAGGTACAGTGAAGGTACTTTCAACCTCTTGAGGATTGAAATTCAAATCTTGGACATCTAAGTTCCCTAGAAAACCAACAAATGGCATCACTGCCATGTCTTTGTATCTTGTGGCAACAAATGCACCATGGCCCCAAATGTCAATTTTGTCTTCATCAACTCCCAGTTCTTCGCAGGTTTCGCGGATGGCCGTCTGCTGCAATGTTTTGTCGCTTTGATCTTTCACTCCCCCAGGAAATGATACATGTCCTCTGTAGCTGCTTAAATCTGCTGCCCTCAAAGTGTAGAGTAGTGAAACCTGATTCCTTACCACGCATAATGGCACAAAAACTGCAGCTTTTTTAACAGGAGCTTTTGAATTGAAGCCAAGAGGCTTCATTTTCTTTAACCTGGCTATAAATCTTTCGCGATTCGCATCGCTCAGTAATACATCCGGAGCTAGCAGTTCCTTCCAGTTTTCACTTCCCCGAAAATCCACCAACCATCGCACTTTCTGCCTTAGCATATTACATTTACGATACGCGCAAAACATATCCGTGTGTCCGACCAAAATATACATGATGGACTTTATCATGAATATGAACAAATTTTGGCTGGATGCAAGTCCATTATAAATATTCGTTTTGAAGTACAGAATTTCCAATACACTGCCTGATTCATTTCTTGAACCTTGCACTTCATATTTCTAACCTCAAACGTCCTACACACTATACTTAGCTTCTTGGAATTTGCATTGCGAAACGCCAACCACGTGACAGACAAATATGATTACCTAAATCTAAATATGTCTTATTAGATGAATCATTTTAAATTTTATTTCTTAAATGAATGCTCTCTAGTCATTCCTAACAGGTTAGATTAAATTAGTTTCACCCTACCACCCCCCAAAATAAACAAATGGCATAACCTAAAACCTACCTTTCATTTTATATCATTATCACCGTCCAGCATGATCAAGTTTATGAAGTTCACGCAGACATGTATACACTTGCCTTGCATGAATATCCAAATAGGTTTATGTTTCCAAAATGTACAAACATAAAATTATTATAGACTAATTTACGTACAAACTAACTTTCAATTCGTTAAGTTGGTGAAGCTTCAGCTCCATTGTGGCACTACCAAATTATGCTATTGCACCCAGTATACTTTATTTAGCCTTTAGACCTATAAGTATTAATCAATAATGCCATTAAAATGGCGTACACATAATCGTTTACTCAAAACTAAAATGTGTGCTTGTTTGTCTTCTAAACATAAGAATACCGCAAATTTAGTTCACATCTAATGCACTTTTCCCGAACTTGCATTGGCTACTCTGGTGATCAGGTTGTGCAAACTATGAAACAATTGATGGGCGGGAAAACGGTAGTCACGAACACGAATTTCAGCATAACATTATTCCGTAGTGGAGCTTGTAATTTGCCAAAAAAATCAATGGGTAATGTCTATAGGAAAAAGTCACACATTTGCATTAATTAGTACGCGACAAAGTTACTATAGCTTTTAAATCACATCTTACAAAAGTTAGACTTTTTCATAGCATAAGGAAAAGCTCATTTATTCTACAGGAATAAGGCACACTTACTCAGTTCAGTACTTATAAGTAGGATTAAGTTCTTGCATAATGACCCCTGTAGCTATTTGAAGAATATGAGGACAATGTCAGCAATCTTAAGCTTGTCTTCCACCACATTGTGTCTGTATCAACGGTGTACTGGGAAAGATGGTGATATTACAGCACTTTTTTTTTTCTTCTCTGTAGCAGAAGTTGCAAATGAAGCTGAGCTAAAGGAAGAGTGCCGGCAGTTTATGAGACGAGTTGCCCATAAACGATCCACTTATCCAGAACATTGTGCCAAATATGTCTCAAAAACCTTGCAATGCAAGATTGACCAATTGGTGAGCTTTTTTTAAGATTTAAATTTACTTTTTAAAGCATAGTGTACCCGTTAGCACTGCCAGATTTCAGAAACTGGCGACGAAACGAAAGAAAACATTTCTCACTAGAGCATTAGTCATTCTGCAAGTTGCCGAAATAGATTTGATAAATGGCCCATTTCAAATATGTTTTCAGTATATACTCATATGAAAGACCAGTGACTAAGAAAATAATTGAAATTGTCTGTATCAAATTTTCCAAGTAAATGTGGTAAATTTAGTAAATATTAGTACTGAAATCAATTTCATTTCACCATTAAGGGGTATATAGATCATCCTCTTAGATGTTAAATGCAACTTAAAAATTCAGAAGTATTGAAGGTTTATCTCAAAGTATTGATATACTTCGATACCACTGACTATTGGCAGTATTGAGGTCCCATCCGTAGTTAAAAATTGTTACATTCACATGACTTTTTCTACTTGCTCTTCAACAAACTTTTTAGAAATGCTTGTTCATCTGTCTATTTCAATACAGTAGCTTAAAGTAATAGATTTTTATAGAATATGTTGCTATTGATAGGTTTGGAATTCCGTGCTCTTTGCATGATCACACTTTTTGTGAATACCAACTTACCACCTGAAAAAAAAGTTAAGTATTTGAAAATTCAAACCATTAACAAAGAATCTTAGGAATGGTTAATGCCACAGACAATTTTTACATAAATTGTGTGGGATCTGCATTTTGTGTATTAAGATTTTGTGAATCTCTTATGGTTTACTAATTATACCAAAGTCATTCAGAATAAATACATCTGAGGCTATTTCCAGAAAATTAAAGATATAAATTGTGTCGTGAAAATATCTTGGCATTTTAAATAAAATTGTATGAACCATTTTTCATAAAACCAAAAATGAGGAAAAATGCTTCATGTAGGATAGTTTGGGGTGGGGTGGATTTCTTAAAAATGGTGTTGCATTCATGGAAGACACTGAACTTAAATACCAAGTTCGATATTTAACCAAATGTTCATTTTTGAGTTATGTTTGTTCACAGAAACAAACATACATATACTTTTTTCTAGAAATGCCATGTCCTGATTCAGGGGACCTTGAAATGTGTATTTTCTGTGAAACTTTATAAAATTTTTCAGTAGAATACATCAATTCCTTTACTTACTATAGATAAGCAGTAGAGAAAGTAAAAATAAATGAAACTGGATAAGAAGAAGCAAAATAAGTGAAACATAATGTTAAGGGTAGTTGAAAGTATATGTGTATATAGTAATAAGGAGATTTGTTGTGTGAACATGGCAATCCAACAGCCTGGGCAAAATATTTATCCGTATTGTTATATAACTTGCTTAGCACAAATAATAAATCAACAAACATCCCGCAATCTCATCACAGTTTCTGTTGTGAGGCAAACATGACTCCCTCTTTCTAAAACAAGTGAAAGACGTTTTTCAGTATATCATGGAAATATATCTCTGTGTACAAAATGTATGTATGAATGACAGGTCGTTATCAACAGACATTGCGTTAAACACCTATTTGTATATTTGCAAGTAAACTTAAATGTATCACTCTGCCGAGCACATGGCAGCACCACGTGAGAGGAAATTGCTTCAGACAGAATGTTGCGCAGCTTGGGGATCATTAGCTTTTAAACATTGTATGTTTTATTCCTATATTTTGCATTAATCCTAAACTTCTAACACATAAGGCAAATAAAAGTTTTACCTGAACAGTTCAGTATCTATGATTAAACTGTTCTTAAGTTTAGAAATCATTCATCTAATGACTAATGCTTTAACCTTCTATGAGTCAACAATTTAAGAAAATCATTAGCACTATAGATTGGAAAACAAACATGACCCAAGCAATCCGAGCTACAGTTCTGCATCACTAACAAAGAAGTTTAATTAGATTAAAGATGGGTACTTTTCACAGAATTTGTTAAAAGCATTTAACACAATTGTCTTCTTTCCATTTCCTGTGAAAATTAAATTGAGTTTTATTTATGGCGGCTCTTTAACTGCTGTGGTCCTTAGCGTCCCATTGTATATTGGACATGAAAGACTGGTAATTTTGCTCAGAGGACTTTTTATCAGGTTTGAGGTTCTTTTACGTGCCGTGAATCTACCACATGGGACCACCGGCTTTACTTCCCTTCTGAAGGAAGCTATGCTAAGGATTTGTACAACCCCCCAAAAAATCCATCGCCCTCCACCGGGTTTGAACCCGCGACCTCAGGAACTAAAGGCTTGCATGGTAGCCACGGAGGACATTTATGTTTTCACAGTGGCAGAGAATTCTCAGCCATGACACTCTGTAAAGTAATATTTTCTCAACAAGTTGCAAAAGTACACTAACTGCTTATCTGGAACTGCACATAGCCTCTTAAACCCTCTGCTATAACACTTCATTTAGTTATAGGTGAAAATTTTGTTTCAAAATTCAAGTGTTACAATAATGCGTTTTTTAAGTTTCTCTGCGCAAGAATAACCACAGAATGTTATGACTTAAACCAAACTGTTTTATGTAGAGGAAGGACGACATGCCAAGCTGGAAAACTAGTAGTTTGCGCACTAGCCAATGAGGTGTTCCCTTGTCACGGGATTTTGTTTACAACTCCTTTAAACTTAAAGTGAAAGCACTTTAGTTAAATATCTCCACATTTTGTATGATATATAAATGTATGGAAGGGGTGCCTAAAATACCTTTTTGACCACCTATATTAAGGTTTTAGGACCTAAAGTGTATCATCACACACACACACAGCAATGATGGATAACTATTGATATGGGGTTGGTCTTATTCAAAGACTGTCAAACAGTTTGGTTTTAGGAATGAGATATTCCAGGAAAGAGGCTAGAAAGAGAGTACTGGTCAGTCTGGCAGAAATGCCTCCAAACAGCAACAAGGGTCAGTGATAGTGTATTTCCCTTCATTAACTGTCACATGTTTTCTCTGTTATGTATTCCAAACACTGCTGCTCACAGGTAGTGCACCATTGTCTTTTTTCAGTTTATAGTATGTATTAGAAACCACATTTAAAATGTTTTTAGCGATAATAATTTTGGAAAGAAATCGGACAGAGAGTTGAGGATATCGGTATACAAGATATTTTTAGCAGTATTAGGGATAAGAGAACCTTGGTTCTGAACAGGCAAATTAAAAAAGATTGGGTGCAGGGAAAAGTATATTGAAGTGTGCAATAAATTCGAAAGAGAAGGGTGGGCATGGTTTAGATCTGGAACAATGAAATTAAGGAGAATGAAAGGGGAATGGATCCACAGAAGTGTCCATTATGTGGGGAAATGGAGAATGACGTACATTTTATTTTAGATTGTAATGAGACTAAACTATGGAGAGATCAATGGGTACCAGTTGGGTGGTTGAAATTACGGAGACCAATAACTAAAATGAGAATTGGAAAGCTTAAGAATACAGAAGAGATTATAAAGTTGGGCAGACTATTCCGAAGGACCAAAGAAAATTATACGAGAGGAATTTCAAAATTATAAGTCTGTATATTTTGCAAGAATGCCTATCAAGTAAATTGGTATATTTAATTAACAAGCAGGTAGTTAGTGAACCTGGTGTATAAGGTATTAATAGCCACAGTGTTTACTACATTTAACTCAAGTATATATGTTTTGTATATTAGAAAGGAAGAGTTGGTATATGTAATAGAGACAGTTCTAGAGAGTTAACAGCTCATGTATCATGGAAGTGAAAATACAAAGATGTAGAATCATTTTTTTTAATACATTTGCTGTTTTTGTCACTGTGTAATTTTTAATGCACTAATTAATTGCAATTTTGAACTTTTAGAAAGTAGAAATATGTTTTGGGTGCATAAAATTGACTATTTAGCTTGTGGAAGCTGTATTTTTAGTGCCTATTTTGATCATTGTAGAGCCTTCTTTAAGTGCATAAAAATGTGAGGTCTAGTTATAAAGTAATACCTGAGAAAATAGCTATTATGAAAGTAAAGCTTTAGTAATGAAATGGAGGCAATTTAAAACACTGAACTTTATTTTGTAATGTTTACTACAATATTTTATGCATGTTTTCTATATTTAACAAAATTTATTTCCAAATTTCAGGAAATACATTTATTATAAATTGCATTATTTTGAATATTGAGAAACTACTAACAGTGATGTGTCATAATTTAAAATGAAGAGAGTCTGAGGTTGTTACACTACATCACTAAAAAGTTCATACATTGAACGCATTTCAGAAGAACAATTTGCTCCCATCGTCCGACTCTCTTTATTTTAAATTATAAATTGCAGTTATTCCTACTTAATCTCTCTGCATGATTGGGGAGTCAACAAACATTGTTACTGTAGTAGTTCCATTTTACATATATCACTTCAAAAGGTGAAAATGAGTGAAGAAGGAAGTACACCAGCTGCAATCTTAGAAACAGTCGAATGTGCAACTTTGGATGTAATTCCGAAAACTGTATTTCAGTCTATTTATTCATCACTTCCAGGGAGCAAAAGCTGATCATCATGGCTGGTGATGGGACGATACTTGATACTCACTTTATAAAAAAAACTGTAAAGGTGATATCTTGTTCTTATTAGTAGTTTTCTAATTCCAAAATTGTTCCTGTTTGACATTCTCCAATTGCCACCAATTTTTCTATCTTGATAATGGTTTTATATACGAGGGCTGTCCTAGAAGTACCCAACCTAACAAAGAAAACACAAACATTTTGGGAAAAACCATCTTTATTTCTCTACATAGTCTCCTTTCAGCTCGATACACTTTTCCCAGCGATGTTCAATAGCTTTGATACCGTTTTTATAGTGAGAACCGTCGAGTTCTGCAAAATAGCCATCAACTGCAAACCCCACCTCTTCATTGTTGGCAAATCTTTTACCACCAAGCCATTTCTTCAACTTTGCAAGCAGAAAATAATCAGAGGGGCTAAGTCTGGTGAATAGGATGCTTGAGGAAGCAATTTGAACTTTAAGTCATTGATTTTGGCCATGGCTATAATGGATGTGTGAACTGGTGCATTGTCTTGATGAAAAAGAACTTTCTTTTTCACTAAATGTAACCATTTTTGCTTGTTCCTTTTTCGCTAAATGTGGCCATTTTTGCTTGATTTCATTATTCAAATGCTGCAATAAGTTTGCATAATACTCGTCATTGATTGCTTTTCCTTTTTGAAGATAATAAATTAAAATTATCCCATGTGAATCCCAAAAAAGTGACACTATGACCTTACCTGCAGATGGAACTATCTTCGCCTTCTTTGGAGCCAATTCTCCTCTTTCAATCCACTGTTTTGACTGTTCCTTCGTCTCAGGTGTGAAGTGATGGACCCATGTTTCATCCATGGTTATGAATCAATGCAGAAACTTGGCTTTATTGCAGCGAAACATCGCCAAACACTTGACTGAAAAATCCTCATGACGCTGCTTTTGTTCCATTGTGAGTAAACATGGCACCCATCTTGCACACAGCTTTCTCATGTCTAAATTTTCAGTTAGTATGCAATGTACAGCACTTTTTGAAATGCCACGATGTGTGCTAGCTCGCGCACTTTCATCGACGGTCTTCCAATACCATTTTGTGGATTTTCTTAACAATTTCTGGCATCCTCACCTCATTTGGTCGACCACTGCGATATTTGTCTTGGCAGCTCGTACGGCCTCTGTTAAACTCTGCCACCCAATATTTTACTGTTGTAAACAAAGAAGCAGACCTCCCCCAGAGTAGAATCTAGCTCAGCTTTAATATTAGTTGGACTTAGACGTTTCAAATGAAAGTATTGTATCACATAACGATGGCCAGTTTTATCCATGATTACAAATTCGCTAAGAGAGTTCACTATTAATGGCTGCCAAACAATTACTAAACAACGTAGCATTGCAAACTTCAAACTTAAGCTTTATAAGGGTGGTACTTTCTACCATAGTCATTTTTTTGAAACAACCGTTATAGATACGTCAGGTCGGGTACTTCTGGGACTGCCCTTGTATATATAGTCAGTCAAGGCTAATAATAATAATAATAATAATAATAATAATAATAATAATAATAATAATATTTATTTTCTTATGTAACTGTATTTTGTGCTGAAAACTTCTTTTAAAGAATTTTCTATCCATGTTATGGAAATTAGTTGTACAGTATTCCTTGTAAGCCATGCTCTTGACCCGTGTCAACTAACAGATGTTTCCATGCAGTGTATTATCTCACGACTTAAGTTCTGATTTGTTTCTGCTGGATTCACAAAAGTTGGTCACTGGAGTAGGTAAATGTAATGACTGGGAGTGAGTCACCAAGTTGCAGAAACGTGATTTAGTGCATCAGCTAAATCACCTTCATTCATAACTGTATGTTACATGAGTACCTTCCCCCTCATTGTTCTACATGTTTTCATATAGACAAAAGAGCCTATGGAATGTTGCATTGAATCATCCTCAGGAAACGTAGCCAAGAACTGTTTGGGGACATGTGTGAAGTCTCCATATGGACCATAAGTTGGCGGCGATACAGTGCAACTATAAAACGAAGCTTAGAAATTTCGAGGTAATAAGTAAAAAGAACAGAGAAAAGGTACAAAAAAACTATCACAGTAAAAGCAATAAGTGCAGATGTGCTTGCACAAGTAAAGATAAGTTGGAAAACAAGAGGAAAGAGAAAAAATTGGCAAAAAACGCACAGCCAGAGAGAAGCGTGGGAATGGAACACGTGGAACGACTAGAAACGCCAGCAGAAGATAAAGAAAGTATAGCGTCGCTCCAGTTAATAATCAAGATTCTCACAAAAGATCTCAAAGAAGCAAGAACAGAAATCCTTTTACTAAAAGAAGAAAAGTTAGCGTGGGAGGAAAAAAATGGTGCAAACGTGTGTCTCGACTGGAAAAGTGTAAAATCGCATGGTAAAACAAGTCGTGAAGAAGCTACACCTAAACCAGCGGTAACAACAAAAAATCGTTTCAGCTACCTTGCAAACAAAGAAGAAGAAGTAAACGAGGAAATGCAAGTGAATTCAGTGGATCCTGTTGTAAAAGAAAAATCAGCAAACCTACAAGTGGAATAATCAAAAAGAAAAGCAGAAGGAAAACAGAGGCAAGATGTCGTGGAAGAAAGAACAAGTGGTAGTAATGGGCGACTCGTTAATTAAACATGTAAATTTAATGGGAACAGCGGAAATGCACGTGTTTATGGGGTATAAGAACAAATCAACTAGAAAACATTATAGACAAGCGCAAGGTAGGGCTACAGGAAAACCCTAAAGTGATGTACCTACACGTGGGTACAAATGACCTCAAACAAGCTACCTGTCCAGAAGAAGTTATGGGGGACCTATATAGTATTACCAAGTGCATCAAGAACATTTACCTGAAAATGTTGGTGGTCATAAATGGTGTCGTAAAAAGAAGAGATATCAATATGAACTTTATTAAGAGTGTAAATGAAAATATTCGTTGGATGTGTGATAAACTGAAATGCGTTATTGTTGACATACACAAACAAATTAATAATGATCACATTAGTTGGGGCATCTAAATAGAAAAGGAGCTTCCAAACTAGGAAGAATAATGACGAAGGTAATAAATGTTTGTACAGTGCAGGGAAACTAAATACGAGAAGTGCAAATAACAAAGTAAGTACAAAACAGGTAGGTGATGGCAAAACGATGACACAAAATCTAGGTAACAAGGTTAAGGATAGTACAAATCGAAAATTACAGAACCCACTAAACAATAATTACAATACCACTAAAATAAGTAAATGTAAACAAAAACCAATTAAAGTATTGCATCAAAATATCCGAAGTATAACAAACAAAACGGCACTAATTGAACAAAATTTTCTATTCATGCAGCTAGATGTTATGATGTTTTCAGAACACAGTCTCAAGGCTGAGGAAATAAAGGCAAACAATTATGAAAACTACACAATTGGGTCCTAGTTTTGCAGGGAAATACATAAAAGTGGGGGCGATATTTACGTGTGAAATGGAATTAAGTATAAGCAAATTGACTGTGGCAAATATGGTGTTGAAATGTGCTGTGAACTATCGGCAATTGAGGTTATCTTAAAAAATCTTATTATAATAGGAGTGTATAGTCCGCCTAGGGCAAACAAAAAGCATTTCCTAAAAGTTTTAGATGACTGCTTAAGTAGCGAAATACAAAATAAACACATCTTGGTGATGGGGGATATTAATATAGATGTTCTGATAGAAAGTAATGATAAAAGTAGGCTACTTGAAGTATTACAGAGAAATAATCTAGTCTTAACAAAAACGGAGCCCACAAGGGTAACAAAAACTTCCGCAACCTGTGTTGACCATATTTACACAAGCCTAAAACTGGAAGAGTATAGTAGCACAATGGTAAAACAAGGAATTAGTGATCATTTTGGACAATTAATCAAAATTAATACCTTAATTAAACCAGGAAATGATGCAGTCAAATTAATAGCAATTAAAAGAATAATAAATGGGAAAACACTAGAAGCTCTAAGAAAGCAGCTACAAGCAATTCATTGGGATGGCTTCATGAAATAAATGATAAATTTAACTGCTTTTATACAATCTTAAACTGCTTGGATGTAACTATGCCACTACAGAAAGTAAATGTAAAAAAACAACCAGGTGACAGGTGGACCACCAAAGGCATTAGTATATCTAAAATGCGCAGGCAATTCCTAAACAACCTAAAACACCCTAAACTTGACGAAAAATCTTTCAGGTATATAGAAATGTATAATAAAATTTTAAATAATGTAATAAGAGAAGCAAAAGGACAACATAATGCTCAGTTAATAAAAAATGCAGAAAATAAAATAAAAGTCACTTGGAACATTATTAACTCAACTCACAAGGAAGATAAACAAAAATGGCAGGGAAATATGATAATTAAAAACAGCAATCAAGTTATTCAGGATCCTACTAAAATAGCAGACTGTTTTAATGAATACTATATAAATGTTGTAACAAACTTAGGATTAAAGCAAATTCACTATGTGCCACTAAATGAAAATAATATATGTAACTCTATGAAAATTGGTGAAATTACAGAGGGGGAAGTCATCTCGCAGATAAACACATTAAGACGAAAAAGGTCCAGTGGGTTAGACGAACTGACAAATGAAATAATAAAACATTGTAAACATGAAATTACCAAGGTATTTACTCACCTAATCAACCAATCTTTCAATTCCGGACTCTTCCCAAATATATTAAAGCACACAGTAGTGAGGCCAATATATAAAAAGAAAAACTCAAAACTAGCAATGGAAAACTACCGACCAATTTCCCTATGCTCAACTCTTTCAAAAATAATAGAAGGATTGTTTCTAAAACAGCTGCAAAGTTTTTGCAATAAATTCCAAGTCCTGTCAGAATACCAATTTGGATTTCAAAAAAAAAAGTCACAATACAGGCAATCTGTAAAGGAAATGATATCATTATAAATGCTTTAAACAAGAAAGAACATGTGGTTGCCATTTTCCTTGATCTATCAAAGGCGTTTGATTGTGTAAACATCGAAACCCTTATGGCTAAACTTGAAAACTATGGGATAAGGGGCATACCACTACGGTGGCTTAGAGACAACAAAGTGTGGAAATAATTCATAATATTGGTGGCAAATTAAGGAAAATTAGATCAGCTGTTAAAGAAGTAACACATGGAGTGCCACAAGGATCAAAATTAGGACCATACCTATTCCTAATTTATATTAACAGCTTATTTAAACAAATAATGGATGAGGATGGTATATGACACCACGATTGTAGTTACAGGAAAAACAGAACTGGAGGAACAAAGAAGGGCAAATTCCTTACTCGAAAAAGTTAAGTCATTTAGCAAGCCTAGGAATGAAATTAAATACAAGTAAAACAGAATGGATAGTCAGAGCAATAAAAATCTGGTAAATATGAAGTTAGAAATAGGAAAAAAAGAAATTAAGCAGGTAAAGGAAACAAACTTTTTAGGTTTAGTCATAGACAGTAATTTAAAATGGAAGGGATAGATTGAAAAAGTTACAAAAAAAATCAACACAGGTATATATGTATTAAGGCAAACAAATCAAATTTTGGATAAAAAAAAGTGCTATACAAGTATATTATGCATTCATACACTCACATCTAAGTTATGGAGTCGTATTATGGGGCTCAGCGCAAAAAAACATTGTTTTTAAGGCTATTCAGATTACAAAAAAAAGCAATATGATTAATATCAGGAATTCAAAGAACCGAAACATGCAGAAGTGCATTTAAAATGCTAAAGATCCTAACACCACCCTCAATAAATATATATATATATATATATATATATATATATATATATATGAATGTATTAAACTTACCATAAAAAGCTGTAATAAACAAAACAAAAATTGCCACATTCACGAGCACAACACTAGGACTAAAGATAACTACTTCAGAAATAGATACAGAGATACTTTAAACAACAAATGCATAAAACAGAGTATTAAAGATAGATATATATATATATATATATATATATATATATATATATAATCACCTACCACTACAAATAAAACAGTTAACAAATGAAAAGACAAAACTAAAGGCAACTAAGTCATATTTAGTACAAAATTCATTCTACGCAATAGATGAGTACAAAGAATTGAATATAAATGCTTTGTAAAATATGGTCGTGTTGCACTTCTCGTTGGTTTTATGCTAAATTTTTGTATAAATGTTAATGTATATAGATCTTGAACGATCCTTGTAAAATGTATTTACAATGGTGAAAATAAAACTATCAACTTTCATTTCTTATCTAGCATAAGTTAAACTAGCAACTTTCAATAATGCAAAACTGAAAAATTTAAAAGTATGAAAGTTTTAGGCTTAACTTCAATATCACCAAGTATCAAGAGTGTCGAGGTCCCATCCCTATATAAAACGTAATGTAATGTTGGCTTTCGTTGCTTGAACATGATCAACTAATCATTTATTTTTGTAACAATAGTAGATAAAATTTGTTTAAGGATTTGCAAAGAGTCTGCTTTAATGTTTTATTACTTGCAGGTATCTGCTGCTACAAAAGCAAGTACGCCAACAGCATCAGAGGATGACTGGAAGATCACAGATGAGTTAATTGAAGACAGTCACAAAAGAATTGAGAAGGTCACATCACTTCATCATTTTAATACAGTATGTAATGCTGTAACTCAGAGCCTATAGACTTTGTGCTGCCTGTGTCCTTGACCTCAACGGAGCTGTTTCAGTTGCATGCTTACATAATCTGGATTACCCTGAAGCAGTCCTATTGCACGTGGGTGGTTTGAAAAGTTCTCGAAATGAAATGCAAAATAACAACTCACCTCATTCAAACTATTTTTATTTTTCAATGTAGTCTCCCTGTGCACTAATGCATTTGGTTCATCAATGTCTCTATGCCATCTCAAAAATTAGATTCATCCAGGCGTGCAAAATACTCGTCAACTCTGGCTATCAGTTCTTCATTTGAACAGAATCTCCATCTATCCAGGAAAATGTTGAGCTTAGCAAAGAGATGGAAGTCTGATGGGTCTGTATGTGTATGCGTGCATTGTCTTGATGGAACTTACTTTCTTCCTCGCTAAACCTGACCTTCTGTAGTTGGTCCAGAAGGTTAGCATAGTACTCTTCCACAATTGTTTGACCAGTGGAAAGATAATCTATCAATAGAATTCCTTTTGTATCCCAGATGTCATGGCCCGACCATTGCTTTTCCTTTCTTTGGTGATGGAGAATCGCAGTTTCCACTGTTGTTTTTGACTCGGGGTATAGTAGTGGGCCCATGTCTCATTTGTGGTCACAAATAGCACAAAAAGTCTTTTGGGTTTTTCTGAAAATGGCCAAACGTTCAGACATTTACACTATGATGCATTTTTTATCCTGTTTTAACAGTCATAGCACCCATCTAGTAGAAAATTTTTTCATGCTCAGTTTCTCAGCCAAAATCTAATATGCTCGTTGAGATGATGTCCCTATGGCTTCAGCAATTTCTCGCACTTTCATTCAGCAATCCTCCAAGACCATTTAAACTCGGTCCACTTGGCAACAGCTGAATATGAAGAAGCAAAGTCCCCCACTGGTTTTAAACATTGGCATAGATTTCATTTGTATTCATACGTTTCTTTACAAAGTACTTCATTATTGCTTGAATTTCAGTTTTTTCATCTTCATAAATCACTACATGGGAACAATAGAAAGTCACCTGCACCACAGTTTGCTACCCACAGCACTGATACACCATGTGTTTACTCATGAAGGATGACTATTACACCAGGAGTAGGTTGTGCTAGCAGTGACCTCTGTTGGTGATTTTGACAACCTCTCAAACCACCCTCATATTAAGATTCTTTTTCACAAGAACTTGTCGAGCATTAATTGTTGAAATCTGTTGCAGCATTTAAGCAAGTTTTCAGCTCTTTCTTGCATGGTTTCTTAATAAATAGTGCACTGTGGTTTTAAGCCAGGTTTCATATTGCTTTACCTTGAATTAGTTCTTAATAGCTTCTCTTACCAAATACTCAGGTGTTCTGCGACGTTTGCCTCGTTCAACTTCTTTGTGGTGTGTTGGTGAGTTGCTGTAAAAGAGCATCCTACAACACTTTTGTCTTGGCCAATACTGTTAATTCTTATTTCTCATGGGTGATTACAGGAGATGAAATGAAAAAGTTGAAGTTCACTGAAATTTATTTGCACACTTATTCACAGCTAGCTCTGAATTCTATCCCATAATTACTTCACTGGGTTATGGGGGTCTAATTATCAACGTGTACCTCCCACCCTAAGTTGTTTCTAAATTGCTAACAGATTCATCGCATGCTCGGCCATCTGAACTTCACCTCCCGAGAAAAAATGTTTGCAGTCATGCAACTCTTGGGGACCTGTCTTTAACTTATAGCAATGTTATAATTGGCTGATCACATTGGCTTCGTATGAGAACTGTGCTCCATGCTTCTGATCCAGGACGAATTTGGACTTCCCGTTTCTGTTCTGACCTCTGCCTCTCTTTAGCCTATTCCCTGTGCTTTTGGCAAGCCTGGAGATATCATTGCATGGCATCAGGTACCTAAATTACAACTTTACACGACTAAGCAGTTATATTGATGCACCAGTGTGCAGTGCTAGTTCCTCAGCTGTTTCATTTCCCTCAGTGACCCAGCACTTGATTCTGTTATTTTTGGGGTACACAATTTTCTTGGAAGAAATTGAACTTAAACACAAAGTTTTGGTATCTGTCTGACGTTTTGTTTTTAGTTATGCTTCACAGACATATGCAGATATTTTCTAAAAATACTTACTTTTTTTTTAATTCAAGGGTTCTAAAAAAGGTTTCAGACAAATCTCTGTTTCAAATTTTTGGGCGTAATGCAGTACCGCCTCTATTTACTATAGAGAAAGTAAAAATGTATGAAAGTGTAATTTGAAAGATCCGATTTGTTACATTCACACGAGTTTCTCTACCTGCTGTCATTCATTTTTATATAGCACCTACAAAGTATTCTTACTAAAGCTTATTTTCTATCTACTTACTGTTAATCTAGATGAAGTCTTTGCAGAAATAGTTTAAATAGGCTCACTATATGTTAGTCTTGAAATCCCATACTCTTTACATGACATTGTGAGGAGCAGGGAATAGTAACAGCACTTTAAAAAACGACAAAAGTATTTAAAAATTCAAACCAGTGTTACTGGATATCTCTAAAATGGCTCATGCCACAAGAAAGCTTACTTGAAATAAATTGCATTTTTAAAGAGATCTACATTTTTTGTGTATCTCTTACAGTTTACATTTGTACAAAATTCATTCAGAGTGAACAGGACCTCACAAGCTATTCAGAAAATTAAAAATATACATTTTATCAGTCATGTAAAATACCTTAAAAATATGGCATTTTCATCAAAATCATTGTAGCCATTTTGAGGAAATAAAATATATTGGACAAATTATCTATGTAAAGGGTAATTTGGGGGGGGGGCAATTTTCTTGAAAATCTTTGTGTTGTACTTTGGTATTATGTGCTTCTCATATTTGACACACACACACACACACACTCATCTTTTTTCTAAAAATGGTATTCTTTTTTAAATTCAGGGGATCTTATAACATATATTTCTGTGAAATTTTTATATAGGATTTTTGGTGGAATGTAATATTTCCCGAACTTACTATAGGTAAGTAACAGAGAAGGTAAAATGCTTGACAATTTAATTTTAAATAAAAACACTGAAGAGTGCTATTTCAACTGATAACATGACAAATGTATATTCCCTAATAATCTGTGCTTTATGACCATTGGCAGTGCTATAATAACTTTTCATTGTATTTTCACAATACTTGGAATAAGTTCTAGTTGCATGGCTAAATTTTTAATTCTTCCTGTGTTTATAAGATTTTAATAGTTTTCCCTGACTAAACTCACATCTACAATTGGTGTAACTTTGGACAGCAACATATATTTAATGCTCCTCTGCCTTTATTTGTAAAGTGTCAGGTACAGAAAGTACAATCAATGTTAAATAAAATTAACAAATTATTTACAAAATTATCACTAAAATATCTATAATACAAAGCTATGATATACATACATGAAATTAAGTATTTATTTTTGTTATTTAGGAAATCTTGGATTCAGTAGAAGCAGTGGTTGATTAGATATGCCTTTAAAAAGTATTTGAATTTTTTTCAAAAACTCTGCTAAGCTGTTGTATATCTTTATTCCAGAGTGCAATATACTTTTTTGGCACAAAGATGTAAATTACTGATTTACTTTCTGTTATAGTGGTGTATTTATTAATTTTTTATGAAGGGGGAATTAGTATTGATGTTGGTTTTATGGATACCATTATTATTTCAAATATATAGAGACAAGGGAGGGGGAGTATCTCTAGTTTTTTAAATAGAGGTTTGCATGATTATCTTGAACTCACCCGAATCATGACTGAACTATCTTCTTTTGCATTATGAAACAAGCTGTACTTGCAGCTGACTCCCCGCACCGTATCTTAGCAGAGCAACAAGATAGATAAATAATAGTTTTCATGTTATTAAACATTCCGTAACACTCACAAGTTTAGCATAGTTCCCCAATTGCAAAACTTAAAACTGTATTTTAAATCAAGTAAAATTTTATCAAACACTTGCAACTAATAAATATATGGTTTAATAAAGTAAAAACTCTTTTCGATTCTTTTGCTCAGCTCATAATTGAAATTATGAGTGTATTGGTGATACTTTAATTTCAGTTGTATGTCCACTGGCATCTGGAAGGGGATCCCCTACTTCATCAGGTGTTTGTTTACCTGCATGCAGTGAGGTCCTGTTCTAGATTATTCACCTTGTACTCTCTGTCCATGACATGTGCACACCACTGCTGTAGGAATGGCATAAACGGAAGCGAGTGTGCCGTGTCTAGTGGATAACTTCACTACGAGGTGTGATCAAAAGTTTTCCGGAATGGCTTCACAACAATGCTGATGCTGATATTTCTTACCCAGACTGTACATGCAGCATTCCTTCCCGATAAAAATGAGAGGTCACGTGACTTCCTGTACCATGCAGATGCTCTGAAGTGAACACATGTTTTGCATGTGCTGCGATTTTTCCACGTAGTAAAAATGTCAGATTACGAAGAACAAAGAACGAACATCAAATTTTACTTTAAACTCAGTAAACTTGCAACAGAAGCGTACGAAAAGTTAAGAACAGCTTATGGGGAGGAAGTTATGGGCAAACTCAAGCATTTGAGTGGTTTTCAAAATTTAAAAGTGATGTGATATCAGTTAAAGATGCAGATCGTTCGGGGCAACCCTGTTCCAGCAAAACTGATGAAAGTATCAATCAGGTGAGGGAAATGGTCTTAAATGATAGACTCATTAGGACTTTCCTTTGGAAGTGTTCAAAACAATTTGGACATGAGAAGAATTGCCGCCAAGTTCATGCCCCGCCTGCTTTCAAATGACCAAAAGGAAAGCCATGTGATTGCCTGCACAGATCTTAAAGAAGAGCTACAAAATGACCCATAGTTTATGGAGAAAATTATTACTGGTGATGAAACATGGACTTATGGGTACGATCCAGAAACAAAACAACAATCTTCACAATGGAAGAGTCCTTCATCTCCACGCCCCAAAAAGGCCAGACAAGTTCAATCCAAAGTGAAGTCAATAATGATTATTTTTTTTGACATTAAAGGCATTATACATAAGGAATTTGTGCCATAGGGTCAAACAGTGAATCAGGTGTTCTACAAACAAGTGCTGCAAAGATTAAGGGAGAATGTGCGACGCAAACGGACGGAGAAATGGAGGAGTGGTGACTGGTTCCTGCATCATGACAAAGCCCTTTCTGTTTGCAAATTTTTGGATAAAAATAGGGTGAATACTATTCTCCATCCCGCCTACTCTCCAGATTTGGCACCAGTGGACTTTTTTCTTTTCCCGCGACTTAAAATGCGGCTCGAGGACATTGATGTCATCCATCGCGAAGGCTCTAGAATATGTTGAAAGAAGAGGACTTCCAGAGGTGTTTCCAGCAGTGGCAGAAGTGTATCAACTCCCAAGGAGACTCGAGGGTGACAGTGCAGATTAGACGAAACAAACTGTTGTGTAGTATTTATGATGTCATTCCGGAAACTTTTTGATCACACCTCTTATGTCATATACCAGAAGTATTTCAAAATTCATTACTCTGTGTGCATTTTTTCCCATATTGTGTATCGGCCACATTTTAAAAGCTTCACTTCCTGTTTAATATTGCGTTTGTTGAGCTGCTGTATCTGCTTAAGAAATTAAACTGAGAAACATTCATTCCTCCCCAGAGTTTGGGAGTGACTGATTATTGTTGTTCAAGTTATCACTTAAACACTAGGATAAAACTACTTAGGTGGTTCCATTAAACAGATTGGTAAGGGGCTGCATTCCCTCTTTTTTCTTGCACTGTATATGCTCCTCGTCTTTACCACTTTCTATCAGGAACAACATGCGTGTGCATGTAGACTATGCTCAAGCCGGAAGGGATGTTTGGTGCACCGATTTACCACTTAGTTTATCAAATTACATAAATCGTCACCAAGCCTTTGGAAAATAAAGTCAAAGGAATGTTACAATAAGAATGTGTCATACCAAAAGATGGAGATGTTAAATCTCTGCTCAGTGCCTGAAAGCCTTTAAGCACATGAGGGTAAATAGACACAGTGCTCTGTCATTCAGTTACGGGAGTCACTGAGCGTTCATTCTCAAGGAATCACTCATCTTTCATTACATCATTATGCAAGTGTGCCACTTTGTGATCAGGAGTGTTTGGTACCCCTTCTTTTCACCAGTTAACAATACAAAAATGCTTTGTGATACATTGTTTCAACAGACCAACTTTATACTGAGGTTTGTTTAAACTCACTTGCAACGTATCAGCGCAGTAAGCTGCAGCTGAAGATGGGACATACAGAGGAAGTGAAGCAAGTTGCTCAAGTAATGAATTTTTTAATTCCACCAGTAGATGATGTAGTGAAGTGTTCCATTAGACAGCTAGATGAATCAAGTATGGTGATCCCCTTCCACATAAAGCTGACAACGGAGAAATATGTTCTGAGTGAAATTAGTGTGACCAACACACTCACAATTTCAATATGTTAACAAGTTTCACTGTTTATAATCACTTCCACTCCCGTGTATGTACTATAAAAGCTTACAAAATTGAGGACTGAGCACATCCACAATAATCTAGATATTACCCAAACCAAATCATATCATCTCACCCGCGACAGTAGTTATATAGAAGAAACTGGCACTTTTGAGATGAAAGGTAGTAAAAGGTTGCCAACAATCCTGATTAAGATCATACTGCTGCACTCTGTTGTAGCCTCTACTTATTAAAAAACATCCCTTGGCTACATTTTGCGGCTTAAGGCCCTCCCAGGTGTTGCGAGCACTCTACCTTCCGCAATATTCCCATAATGCCTCAGGTGTGTAACATGTTTATAATAAAAGAAGTGCAAACCATTGTAATAAATGCATTAAAATATATTGTCTTCTGCAGTGTTATAAACAATAAAATAATAATGGAGATGCATGCATGTTGTTGTGAGTGACATATACCTAAGATTGATAAAAGATATGAGCATATGTATCTGTGTTTTTCCAGATACAAGACAGCCTGCAAGAAGCAAGGGCTATTTTAAAAGTTTTGAACCAGATTTCTGAAGAGTCATCATGTGAAATGGACCTGATAATGCAAACCTGAAGCAAGCAATAGATATTTTTTAGACAGAAAGCGACTTTTTTGTTTTCTACTAAACTATATATATATATATATATATATATAAAAATAATAAAACACTTTGTGCTGGAAGACTAAAAAATCTTATTGTATATAAATTGTATGTTTTAATGGGATCTACACTTTGTGTAGTAACATTTTGTTTACCTCTTATGATTTACCGCGGGTTAACAATAACCTGAGAACAGGGATGTATACTGATGAGATAGAAAGAGAAAACTTGATATTGTGATTGGTTCGTTGCCTACTAATGCTTTTTTCACCTGTTTCCAATTCAGCCAACTTAATGGAGGTTAGCCAATGTAAAACTTTGATAAAGTAAACATTTTTCCATTGTAGATCCATTAATATTTGTAGTTTCTTAGTCACACCGTGCTTCATTCCTTATCAGTAGCACACACATTTAAGTTATTTATAGCCTTTGCTCTCTCAAACTTGCAACTAGAGAAAAAATGTAAGTGATGTGCTTCAAACTCTGCATCAATTTTTGTCCATGAACACAGGCAGATGTTGAATTGTTGGATGGAGAGTACTTACTTTACAATACAGAGAAAGTAAAAATCATTAATCACTATGATATTTTATAAAATCTTGAAACGAAATGGAGTTCATTGTGTTTAAATATTCGACTCATTTAAAGCTTTTATAAATCATTGTGCTCTACTGTATAAAATAGTTCACAATTATCAACTATGAGCTGGTTATAAACCTTGCTAAGTTGCTGCTTTCAGCTCCTCTTAATGATTTCAAAAGAATAAGAATAATAAAGTTTCACTCACCTGGCAGATGATGTTCCAAGTTTCATCTTAAGGAGAGTTAACAGGGAAGGGTTTAGTGTGATACGAGGGCTGATCAACAAAGACTGAGACTAACTTTTTTTCACTGATATTTATTACTCCATTTCAATGTTGACATGGTCTTTTTCAAAGTAGTCCCCTCCTACTTGAATGCACTTTTTATAGCATCTCTGCCAGTCCTCGAACACATGGTACAGGCCATTCTTTGTCAGGTCTTTGAGAATCGCCTCACTTTTCTTCAGCACTGCTTCAGTGCTCTCAAATCGAATGCCCCCAGAGCTTTGCCTTTAGTGATGGGAATAAAAAGAAATCACAGGGGACAAGATTGGGGTTATAAGGCAGATGCGGCACACAGGTAATGTTGAATTTAGCCAAAAATTCCTGGACTTGATTTGCAACATGAGGCTGCACGTTGTTGTGATAAGTTCTGGATGTTTCCTTGCAATGTGGTTCCTCGGTGTAGCCAATACTGACGTGTAGTACGCTGCTGTAACAGTGGTGTGAGTGGGAACAACAATCATAGCAGCTGTGTTGATGTTGACTTCAGTCATAGCAGAAGCCGAAGCACCAGGCCCACCTTGCTTAGCACAGAGGACTTGCTCTACTTTGAAGTCTTTGAACCACCTAAACACTGTTGCACAAGGTAGTGCATCTTCACCGTATGTTTGCTTCAGCTTTTCCAAAGTTTCAGAGGCTGTATGATTTAAACGAAAACAGAATTTTATTGTGTCACCTTCTATTTGTGGTATGCAAAATTCAACTAGGGTCAACAATATACAGCATTACTACCAACCTACCGATATGAGAGTGCTGCTGCCTATGGACATTGTACATGAAACCCCGCTCTTTACAAATATTCATGGTAGAGACAGGAAACTCTCAAGAAAGCAACAGGAAAAAATCAATCTCAGTCTTTATTGATCAGCCCTCGTATATAAGGCATGCTGGAACAAGACAAAGCCTCACTCACCTGCCAGCAGATGTTCCAAGTTTCATCTAGAGGAGACTTAACTGGGATGGGTTTTGTGTGATATATAAGGCGTGCTGGAACAGGACAAAGCCTCACTCACCTGCCAGCAGATGTTCCAAGTTTCATCTAGAGGAGACTTAACTGGGATGGGTTTCGTGTGATATACAAGACGTGCTGGAACAGGACGAAGCCTCACTCACCTGCCAGCAGATGTTCCAAGTTGCATCCTGAGGAGAGTTAACACGGAAGGGTTTCGTGTGATATATAAGGCGTGCTGGAACAGGACAAAGCCTCACTCACCTGCCAGCAGATGTTACAAGTTTCATCCTGAGGAGAGTTAACAGGGAAGGGTTTGCTGTGATATATAAGACGTCCTGGAACAGGAGAAAGCCTCACTCACCTGCCAGCAGATGTTACAAGTTTCATCCTGAGGAGAGTTAACACGGAAGGGTTTAGAGTGATATATAAGATGTGCTGGAACAGGACGAAGCCTCACTCACCTGCCAGCAGATGTTCCAAGTTGCATCCTGAGGAGAGTTAACACAGAAGGGTTTCGTGTGATATATAAGGCGTGCTGGAACAGGACAAAGCCTCGCTCACCTGCCAGCAGATGTTACAAGTTTCATCCTGAGGAGAGTTAATAGGGAAGGGTTTGCTGTGATATATAAGACGTCCTGGAACAGGACAAAGCCTCACTCACCTGCCAGCAGATGTTACAAGTTTCATCTTGAGGAGAGTTAACAGGGAAGGGTTTCGTGTGATATATAAGGCGTGCTGGAACAGGACAAAGCCTCACTCACCTGCCAGCAGATGTTACAAGTTTCATCCTGAGGAGAGTTAACAGGGAAGGGTTTGCTGTGATATATAAGACATGCTGGAACAGAACAAAGCCTCACTCACCTGCCAGCAGATGTTCCAAGTTGCATCCTGAGGAGAGTTAACAGGGAAGGGTTTGCTGTGATATATAAGATGTGCTGGAACAGGACAAAGTCTCACTCACCTGCCAGCAGATGTTACAAGTTGAATCCTGAGGAGAGTTAACAGGGAAGGGTTTGCTGTGATATATAAGACGTGCTGGAACAGGACAAAGCCTCACTCACCTGCCAGCAGATGTTACAAGTTGCATCCTGAGGAGAGTTAACAGGGAAGGGTTTGCTGTGATATATAAGGTGTGCTGGAACAGGACAAAGCCTCACTCACCTGCCAGCAGATGTTACAAGTTGAATCCTGAGGAGAGTTAACAGGGAAGGGTTTGCTGTGATATATAAGACATGCTGGAACAGAACAAAGCCTCACTCACCTGCCAGCAGATGTTCCAAGTTGCATCCTGAGGAGAGTTAACAGGAAAGGGTTTGCTGTGATATATAAGGTGTGCTGGAACAGGACAAAGCCTCACTCACCTGCCAGCAGATGTTACAAGTTGAATCCTGAGGAGAGTTAACAGGGAAGGGTTTGCTGTGATATATAAGACGTCCTGGAACAGGACAAAGCCTCACTCACCTGCCAGCAGATGTTACAAGTTTCATCTTGAGGAGAGTTAACAGGGAAGGGTTTCGTGTGATATATAAGGCGTGCTGGAACAGGACAAAGCCTCACTCACCTGCCAGCAGATGTTACAAGTTTCATCCTGAGGAGAGTTAACAGGGAAGGGTTTGCTGTGATATATAAGACATGCTGGAACAGAACAAAGCCTCACTCACCTGCCAGCAGATGTTCCAAGTTGCATCCTGAGGAGAGTTAACAGGGAAGGGTTTGCTGTGATATATAAGATGTGCTGGAACAGGACAAAGTCTCACTCACCTGCCAGCAGATGTTACAAGTTGAATCCTGAGGAGAGTTAACAGGGAAGGGTTTGCTGTGATATATAAGACGTGCTGGAACAGGACAAAGCCTCACTCACCTGCCAGCAGATGTTACAAGTTGCATCCTGAGGAGAGTTAACAGGGAAGGGTTTGCTGTGATATATAAGGTGTGCTGGAACAGGACAAAGCCTCACTCACCTGCCAGCAGATGTTACAAGTTTCATCTTGAGGAAGGTTAACAGGGAAGATGTTAGTGTGATAATGGATAGGATGTTCTGTAGCAGGACAGGACCATAGCATTTGAACAATAGATGTTCACTTTTCACACTTACTACCTTTACCAAACTAAAAGAAAGGAAAAAGAGAAGTAGTGCATTAGCACTACATACACAGGACTTACAATATCCACTATTGTTTATTTTTACATCTCTTGTATTCTCACAAACACGTGTATCTAATTAAGATAAACATATGCAGAAATGGTTTCATTCATTACACATTGCTTTGTATGCACAGGCGGCTGTAGCTATAGTCATATCTTTAAAAGCTGGTTGCTGTATACTGGTTCTGAAATTCCCTGTTCTTTGTAGGACATCAAGAGAAGCAAAACACTAGTGACTTAGCTCTTCAAAATATATTTATATGTTATAAAGTATTGGAAAACACTTAATGCTGCAAAAAACATATACCATAAACTGTGTGTTTTAATAAGATCGACATTTTTGTCCAACTTTTATGGTTTACCAATTATGCAAAATTCACTGAAATGAAGAGGACTTTATAGCACAGGAATTTCAAGATTTTTTGATTAGATGTGCAAATATGTTGTTTTAAACAAAATCATTACAGCAGCTTTTGAAAAAATTAAAACTAACAAGGCATTTTCCACGTAAAGGGTAGTTAAGGAATTGGGAGTTGCTGAACTTAAATATTAATTATATTTGTCTGAGACTTGATTTTTTTGAGTTAAGGCTGGTTGATAATAATGAAGAGCATACATCTGTTGGTTCACAATGCTCCGAGAATGTGATGGCAAATTGTAAAGTCAGTATTGTTCATTGGCATGTCATTTGTTTGCAACTGACCTGATATAAAATTAAAAATTAAACAGTGAAGCATCAGCTGACTCCTTGAAACATGTTCTGTCATAGTTTGACAAGTAATTGGAGCAATTTGATGACCATTCACGTGTTTCCAATTCTGCTAACGTAATGCAGGTTAACCAGCATCAGAAATCTGAGTACAGATACATTACTTGTTTTCAATAGTGCTAGTTGTACCAAGCATCGTTCTGTTGTTAATGGTGTCCATTAAAGTTATTTCCTGTTCTTTATTGGCTACTGTTTGTTGTTAGAGGCAACAGCCAGTTTTGAGTTCCATATAAACAAGCTACAAGTAATGCTGGGAGCTGCTTCATGTCAAGTAATTTCTACTGTGAATGCCAAACCTTCTTTTCTGTTAATTATAGACACTCACATTATAATGAACCAGTCTTCGTGCTGTTTGTATACATGCACACCTTTTCCTAAAAAAAAATATGCACTTTTGGTGATGTGGTAAAATCCCAATATTAAATTGTTGGGTATAGCTTCTATAGATATGTGGTAGCGAAAGTAACACATTCAGTCAAAGGACTTTGATATCACACTACCTGGACTTTAAACTTCATAAAAAGTCTAGTAGATAGATCAGGGACTACAAGTTACAAAAAGTGAAACAGTAATGTTAAAATCATAATTACAAAAGAATTGAATCTGCACACTTAATACATCACTCACTTGTTAGACTTCAACAGGGTTAAAGATTAAAAGCAATGTGTTAAAACTTTGTTCCCCCAACACCAGATGGCAACAGGGTCAGAATTTGCAGGATGAGGAAGAAGAGGACACGGGAGAAAGCGACCCTTAGTCACCCAGTCGCTGATGATGAGGATGAATACCCTCGAAAATGTTTCCTGTTTTATGTAACTTTAATTAGTGAAGGCGAGTGTGACTCAATCTACATCACTTCAACAGGGTTGCCACATACCTGAAATCAAAATAATGGACAAGTGAGCATTTCACCCACCCCCCCTGAGAAATACTTCAAGCATATTTCCAAAATGCTGTGTACTTATCATGGCCTTCTGTACTAACCAATCACTCAATTCTCTTTTGTTTTCCCAATCCTTAGGAAAAGCGCAACATTTTATCTTTTTTTTTTTTTTTAATGCTCAGCTTCGCATTTCAAATTGTTATTCAATTCAAATATTAGTTGGCAGCTGTTCGTGCTGATGTGCTCCACAGTTAAGGACAGAACGTCAAGTTTTAATAACCTTATTGTTTGACCACGGCCTACATGCCGCTGTGAAAACGTACGATCAAAATAACATGTTCACTTCACAAACTTATAAGAAACAACCTTCATTGTTGACGGATATCTATCAAACGTAAAAGTAAGCAACATAGCAGTTGTTAATTATTAGGCATCATGTCTTCCAGGCTGACCAATCCCCAAATGTCACCAAATTAGTAGACAATGAACCAATTGTAAGTGGGTCAGTACCAACACAGGAACTTTTATAACAAGGTAAAGTGGGAATTAGTGTTTGCTCATGCTGGGACAATACCATTATTTCTGGATACCTTATAAAAACTGTGAAGGCGACAGCTTATTCACTGAATTACGTTTTATTAGTAGTTTTCTGTGTACACATGTAACCAATTTTGTATAGTATACTAATTCTGAAATTGCTCCTGATTGACATTCTCCAATTGGCAAGAATTTTTTTACCTTGATAACACCACAGGATATATATCCCCTATTGTTAGTCACGACATAGTAATAATAATAATTTCTTTGCTTCCCTTTTATGTAACTATATTTTGTGTTGAAAACTTTATTTTAAAGGATTTTCTATCCATAGAAAACAAATAATAACAATTCTTCCTTATTGTGCAAATCTTGAAAATATAAACTAATATATATTTTACATGAAATTCAAATAACTAAAAATAAATATTTCCATGTGCTGTATTATCTCATGTCTTATTTGTTTCTGGTCACTGGAGTAGGTAAATGTGAGTAACCAGGCTATTGCAGAAACGTGATTTAGTGCACCGGCTAAATCAGTTTCATTCAGAGTACCTCTACGCCTTCCCCCATTGTTTTCATTTGGACACAAGAGTCTGGAATATTCATCCTTTTACAGGACACGTCAGTATAATCTATTTACATTATATACAAAGTTTTACATTATTTTTCCATATTTGAACTCCTCTATACTGTAAAATGCATTTTCAATTAAATATGTTTTTATTGTTTGATTTATATTCTTTATTTCATTTGGTAGTTTATTGAACAATTCACTTCCTATGGTTTCTGTTGAACGTTATTCAAAGTCCCCCTTATGGTCATTCTGAAATAATCCATATTATTTCTTAATCCATAGGAATGTATATTACAATTTTTGTCATGTCTTGTACAATAACTTTTATGCTTTCATAAATATATATGCATGGAGCAGTTAATATTTTTAAGCTCTTAAACAAACTTCTGCATGTTTCTTTATTTTTCAACCTACCTATTATTTTGATAGCTTTTTTCTGCAATTTTAGCACTTTTTCCATTTCTCTATAAGTAATATTTCCCCACAGCATAATACCATAACTAATATGCGAGTATATTAATGCATAGTAAACCTGTATCAAAGTTTTGCTATCCACTGTCTTACTAATCTGTCTCATTACATATATACCTTTATTTATTTTTTTGGTAATATGGTCTACATGTGCTTTCCAGTTTAAATTTTTGTCAATTATCATTCCAAGGAAGTTTGTACTATTTATTTGATCTATATTTACACCATCTATTGTTAGATTTACATTTTTGAGGTTTTGATTCGTTAATTCGAGATGTATGCATGCTGTCTATTTTACATTTATTACCATATCTAGACTAGAAAACAGTACTCTCTTATGAATTTTAGAATTGAGTTTGCCCTATTTTCTACATCTTGTATTTTCTGTCCCCTAATTATAACCGTCATGTCATCCGCGTATCCAATTGCTATTTCTCCCTTAGATTCTATTAATTCATATATTTCATTAATGTATATTAAGAACAAAAAGGGTCCTAATTTTGAGCCTTGCGGAACTCCCTGTTGAACCTTTTTAAAGTCTGATTTTATCTTTTCTCTCACACCTTTAGCATTTAAATTACTTATTTCCACACACTGTGTTCTCTTTTCTAAATATTTTAGTACCCAATCTAGAGCCAGGCCGCGAATTCCACATGTTTCTAATTTGTATATCAATGTTTTTATATTCATACAATCGAAGGCTTTCGATAAATCTATAAAAATAGCCATCACAGATTCATGCTTATTTATTGCTTTTATTAAAACATTGTTTGCCTTTTGTATGGCGTCTATTGTAAACTTATGTTTCTGAAAACCATATTGCCATTTTGATATAATTTTTAGTTTCTCTACATAATTTTGCAATTGTTTTAAATATAATCCTTCCATTAATTTTGAGAAGGCTGAGCACAAGGTGATTGGTCTATAACTCTTTCTTATTCCCTTTTGGTTTAAGTATTGGTTTGACAACTACTTGTTTTAGTGTATCAGGAAAGACTCCTTGCATTAATGATGCATTTGTAATGTGTGTTACAATGTCAACAATTTTGTTTTTAATCTGTTTTAGTAATTCATTTGAGACTCCATCCAGTCCACTTGATTTCTTAGATTTTAGCTTTTTTATCTCGCTTAATATGCTTTCTTCTGTCACTTCCGAGTCTGCCATAGTATTTAATTGACCTGCTCTTTTAGATAAATAATTATTTTTATTTGACCGACTTGTATTTAAGTTTAATCATGCGGCTACATTTACATAGTGCTCATTGAATATTTCCCCGATTTTTCTTGGGTCTTTTATGTCATTGTCATTACTTAGTATCACTATGTTTTCGGCATTTTTATTTTTTCCTTCCTTTTGGATTTTATTTACGATGCCCCATATTGTTTTTGTTTTATTGTCGGCTTTCTGTATAAGTTCTCTGTTATATTTCATTTTTGCATTTTCTACTACGTTTTTAAAAATATTGTTATAAGTTTTTATATACTCCACGGATCGGTCATTCATATTTGGGTGTTTTATTGAGTTCAGAAATTTGAATGTTGTATTCACCCACAGGAAGCACAGTCAAGGAACACCACAAGTGAAAACATTACCTTTTTTTTTTTCATTTCAAGCTGCAAGTACTACAGAATATAGAAATATGGAAGCTTGAAGAAAGAAATGAAAGTAATGTAGGTAAACGGGTAAAATACAGGGTAGAAGACATAGAAAGACAGGAGATATGGGGAAGTTTAGAAAACAAACAACCGTTACAATTTTACAAACAAAGAGAGACTGCGGACGATAAATATATGTAGATTACTGTAACAGACAAGAAAAAGGAGGACTAGCTTGGATGAGAACAGGAACAATATTACTAAGAGGGAGCGAAAAAAGAAGTATAGAACATTAAATGATAGAATGCAAGGAATTAGCAGTATGGAGAAAAAGGGTTTGGGAGAAAAATGGAGAAGAAAATTTTAGCTATAAAAATGTTAACAAGAAGGGAAGATCAGAAGTATAGGTGGGTTTTTGCAGAAAGTAAAAGAAAAATGGTCAAGACAAGTAAGGGAACCAAAAGAAGACAGAGCGAAGGAGAGGAATAATTAAGGTAAAGAGGGGAGGGGTTGAAGGGCGATCTGGAAGGCAAATGGCCTGGCTGCCAGGCAAACCGAGGTAGCAATAAGGTTAATGAATAGTTGTACATAGTATAGGTTAGAAAAGCTCTGTAGAAGAAGCGTAAGAAGTTGTACAAATAAAAATTCATTTATTCACTCAAATACTGTAAGCAAAATGAGCCAGGGCTCGATGCCGAACATGCCCAAATAAACTGTAAAATCTCAACACTCAATAAAGAATTATGAATATATTATGTACTAAAGTACATGGGGCAATTGCCATCCGGATTGTCAGGACGCAGAACATTTAGCACAGATCTGGCAATCCTGCAAGTGTCTAGCTTTGACTCAGCTGAATGATAGTCTTGTCATCTGCAACTGTTTACTGCCTACCAAGGCAATACTAAAGTCAAGATTTTGAGATTAGGAGCGCTGTGTGCTCAACTAATGAGACTGATTCACAATGAGAAACTGTACCCTCCATAGGCAACAATCAGTGCCACAATTTAATGTTGACATGTAGCACAAAAGAAACTGTGTGACTCCTTGATTCTATCCTGTAGTTCCTTCCTAGTCTACAGTTTCCTCCACCCACTTTATTGCACTAGTGACTCTTCTATGCACGTTATCTTATTCAAAATAAACAAGATGTGACAGCATACAGGAACATTATTTGTGGCAACAAGCTCTTGCAACGCAAAAAGAATTGCAAACTCTCAAGCATGTCTGTTAGACAACGCACTCGCACAAAAGGGAGCATATTTGTTACACAGAATATTTTCCCAACATTGCTATGCTACAAAAAAGAAAAACTGACACAAATTGTGAATTTCAATAAGCTGTACTATGTTTCTCTACCTTATGGTTTCCTAGTTGTATATAGGGTGCAACAGTGGGAATGACGGTTTTTAAAATGCACTTATTTCTAACGGTTTTGAGTGACGTAACCAGCAGTGTTGCTAATGAGATCCCCACATGCAATTATATTTCTCAGTGTTGTGAAAGATAACATGGATAACCAGTCTGGCAGAACGCATGTTCGCAGTAAGAATCCTTTTTTACTTGAAACTGTGCAGAGAAGATTTAGAAATGAATTTAATGTTATACGGACTTAACAATTCTGGCAATATTTGTTGGTAGTGCGAAAACAGCAGAACATTGCGAGACTTAGAGAAGATGTGCAGCAAAGTCCAACTCGCTCTGCAAGGCGTCAGAAGCTCTGATGTATCCTACACTGTGAGCTCAAATTTCAATTTGTGCATAGAGTTAAACCTACTGATAAACTTCCTCGAATGCAATTTTATAGAGAGTTTACTGACATTTTGAATTCTAATCTGGATTTTCTGAACAGACTGATTATATTGGATGAGGCACATTTCCACCTTTCTGGTTATGTAAATAACCTGGAGTGATGAACAACTCTTAAAAGTGTGGGACAAACCAATACACAGCCAAAAAGTAATGGCCTAGTGTGGCGTCTCTGCTTTTGGAATTAACAGCCCATTCTTTTTCAAAGAAGGTGGTCGTACTGTGACCGTCAACTCAGAACGGTACCAATAGGGGACATAGCCTGGCCCTCAAGATCTGACTGAAACTGATTACTTCCTATGGGGTGTATTGTTGGACCATCATCCAGCTGAACGAAGTTAGTGCCGTGTAGCTTTTAAAAAGTAATGAGACATTAATAAACTGCATTCCAGTATATGTTTTTCTTTTAATTCATTCTGAAGGCCGCACCCTATATAATTAAACCAAATGGACAGGAATTGACTGCCAATTCTCAGAAAGTTATGTCTCATGCCAAACAAGTAATATTTTAATCAAAGTCATTAGAATCATTTTAAGGAAAATAAAAACGATTAGTGATGGGACAATACCACTATTTCTGAATACTGATACTGGATACTTCATTAAAAAAAAAAAAAGAAAACTGTAAAGGTGGTAGCTTGTTCACTGAATTATATTCTTATTAGTGGTTTTCTGTTTATAAACACACGTAACCAATTTTATATTGCATGATAATTCCAAAACTGTTCCTGTTCGACATTCTCCAATTGGCAGCATTTGTTTTATCTTCATAATGCCACAGGTAATATATCCCCAAGCTAATAATAAATAATTTCTTTGCTTCCCTTTTTATGCAACTATATTTTGTGCTAAAGTATTTTCTATTCCATAGTTGTATGTTATACCTGTAAGCTCTGCTCTTGACCTTGCAAACTAACAGATGGAAGACAATGTAATGGTTGCGAGCGAGTCACCAAGCCAGAAACGTGATTTAGGCATCAGTTAATGTTGCATGAGTACGTCTACTCCTTTTTATAATAAACCAGAAGTATTGTTTATTGTGATGTTCTATAGTATTTAAATACGTCTACTCCTGTTTGCATGTTTTCATTTGAGTCTATGGAATGTTGCATTGATTCATCCACAGTCAAGAACTGTAGTCCAGCAACTCTTTAGGGACACACGCAACGCAATAACATGAAGTCTCAAATCCTTTCATTCCTTATCTAGCATAAAGCTAAAAACAAACACTATCAGCAACACAGGCCTACAAATTTAAACTTTTTTCTGCGGCACAGGTGTAAACCTAATTTTGGTATGCTGAATTCAAATATGCTTTCCATTATTTCGTATCACATACCATTTTTTGGTATGCAGAAGGGAAATATGAAATATGTGGGTTTATTTTTAGTTTTTAAGTACAATTTAAAATGCGTTAAATCATGCAAACTAAGAAACAATCTCAGTTCTACAGATCCAACAGTTTACATTGAACTACAAAATTTCAAACATACCTTATGATTTTATTTTTTCCTCCGCTTTGTTGAAAACGAATGCTTGCATTTCTGGTCCTGATGAGGGTTGTCCCTAATTAAACACCAACAGTAGTCGGCCATCTTGGAGACATCCCATCAACCCTGGTACCTTGTTTCCATCTCCTTTATGTCCTGCTGGAATCTCTCCCCCTGTTCTTCACTTAGTGCACCCAACTTTTCAGGAAAAAATTCAAGATGCAAATGCAATTTTAAGCTCATATTGCATGCGAGTGCTTTTAACTTTGCGAGCATGGTTTTAACAACTTGCCCATATTGGTCATCTTTAACATTACCCAAAAACTTGTTTATAACTTCATTGAATGAGTCTCAAGCTTGAAGCTCTATTCTGTCATGATATTCCTAAACTGAATATCCTTCATGAGTTTGCAAATCTGTGGGCCATCAAAAATATCTTCTTTCACTTTTGATTCAGACAACATTGGAAATTTCTGAATAAGATGTTGGAAACACAGACCACCTTTGTCCAAAGCTTTGGCAAATTGATTTATTATCCCTAATTTGATATGTAACAGGGGTACCAAAACCTTTTGTGAGTCAATCAGCGGGCAATTTACTACATATTTTGTCCCCGGCACTAACTCTTCCTTTTGGCCAATTAGTTTCACCCCAGTGTCTTTCTCTGGCTCTAAGAGTCCCATTCACACAAAAAGCACAGGAGTTTTGTGACCCTGTTTGTTGACCCAATAAAATATTGCACACTTTAAAATCACATATTGGTGATACTAATAAAAATAATGATATTACAAGTAGCAGTATGACTAAGGACAAAACAATAATAAATAGCATGTATCTTTAAGACACAAATGAAGTGCATTGACAAAATAATTAGTAACTTTAAAAATAAAATTTGGCAGGGTGGGATGGGGTGTTGTCTAAGATACTAAAACACTGCTAACATGAGCTATTGAATATATCGGTGTATTTAATAAATTTCTCAATGAACAAAGGCTTATTCCCAGATGCATTAAAAATAAATGTACGACCAATACATAAAAAGCATTCAAATACTAATGTTAGTAATTACCCTAACCTCTGTTTTCCGTAAATTATATGAGAAGGTTCTTATGAATAGAATAAATGGTTTTCTAAAAGGAAATAACATCCTAAACAGTTTTCAACATGGTTTTAGAAATAAACTCTCAACTGTAACAACTACAGCACGAACTATTACAATAAAAAGACTGCAGGAATCTACTTAGACCTCTCTGAAGCCTTCGACACTGTTTCTCATGATTAGCTAATTGCGAAACTAGAATACTATGGTTTCAGAGGATGTGTTAACAAATTATTAGCATCATACTTAAAAAATTGTGTACAGTGTACCAAAATAAGTTGGAAAAAAATATAATATAGTAAAGTCGGAGGTACCTCAAGGATCAGTGCTTGGACCTACACTTTTCTTGATCTATGTAAACAATTTGCCTACATCCTTAATATGCTGGAGTGATTGCACTGATACACTAGAACAAAAATAACAAATGCAATTGAGGAAATCTCACAATATCCTCTATATAGTGGACTGAAACTAAGCATACATAAAACTAAATATAAATATTAACAACTGTACCTTGGAGTAGGTAAACAACTTTAAATTTTTAGGCATAAGCATTGATGAAAATTTAACATATAATACACAAGTGCACATGGTTTGCAAAATACTGAACTCGAGACAATTGGCGGAATACAACAACAATTATATTCTAAATACAACTTACTATAGAATTATCTACCCACATTTAGATATGGAATAGAAATCTGGGTGGGTACAAGTAAATGCAATATTGACAGGATATTAAAAAAACAAAAAAGAGATGTATGTACAGCCTTCACTATCACAGTCCTGCAGAGATACATTCGTAGCACAAAAAATATTAACCATAGTCTCTCTGTATGTATATAAAAGTATCTTACTCTTCAAAAATAAGAAACTGCCATAACCTTGATACTACGAGGGCAAATGATTTTCATAGGGTGAGCACAAGTAAAAATCAAATTAATAAAGAGCCGTATAAAACAGAAGTCATATTTTATAACAAACTACCAGTGCAAGTAAAGAATAACGTAAATATAGAATTTAAAAGTGTTTTAAAATCCTACCTAATTAATAAGTGTTTATATAGTATATGTTTGTAATAATTACCATCTGATAATAACTTCACTTTTGATATTAATACTTTGACAATATCAGATGCTCTTGTAAAGAGTCTATTGAAGATTATCACCACAGCACACGTACCATTCATTGTGTTCATTATATTTAATTTTTTCTAGGACAGTTTTTGGTAGGTTTCTTTAAGGGATGTAGAGTGAGCTACTGAACTGAAGAAAGCATATTGCCATTGTGCAGCAGAACACCTTTCACACTTCTCTTGCTTGAGTTAATAAACAGACACCAATCTTTTGCTTTGAAAGCTGTTCCAAGACGAACTATCACAATACACTTCCTTTACAGAATACTTGTGGAACTCCTCTTCTCGATGTCTGTACCAGCAGATTGTTTTCTTTCAGCCTTGAACATAAAAGTTCACTTTTTTCTTTGGTAAGACCCAAATCATTTAATTCTGACTGACTGAATAGATTTGGAATATCATCTTCTATACTTGAATTAACGCAACTTCTCAATTCTGACAGCTAGCTCAGTGTGCTTTTCACACGTGTTGTCATGACAACCAGGGTTGACTTGAAGTAGCCAATCACCATTTAAGTCCGCTCCACCAGAGCTCAGAAGTTTAAGCATACAACTATTTTTAATCAGTGAACTGTGCAATTGCATATTAACGTTATTTTTCAAGTCCTAAATGTGTAGCTGTAGTATAACGAATGACCAGTATTGTGGTGATTGTAATATTTTAAAATATATAACCTGTGCTGAAATTTCTGTGATTGACAATATCTGATCCTGGGCAAAAGTGTAAGGGAAGACACGAACTGGTTCCCCAAAGAAAAAGTACGCTAAGCTTGGACAAGGTACTGCAATTCGCGGCCAAGCTCGTGAGATAGTATGTGCTTTAAGGGCATATTTCGAACTGGAAAGAGAAAACGGTGGACCAATGATTTATGTAAACAAAGTCATAGATAGGACAGCTGCTGCACTTAAAATAAGTAAACAGACTGTTGTCAATATAGGGGAAAAACAAGAAAGAAAAGATGAATAAGCTGAGAAATCGCAGTCTGGATCTTCAAAAGTAATATTAGAAACCCCAGGAAAAACCTGACATCGTCAAATATTATTACAGATCTAGGTGCCTTCCAAGTAATGCTATTTGTCGCTATATGAATAGTTATTATGAAAGAACACTTTTAAATGCAAAGTTTGTGTTATCTAATTGAGAGTTAAAATAAACATAACAGTAAAACTAAGAAGTTCAGAGTAAATATGGTACTGACTTAAATAATCTATCTGAAAGTTTCGCAATAGTATTAAAAAAGTTTGTGGAGTAGCCCATTTTGAAATTTTAGAAATATAATGAAAGTGAAAGCAGAAAAATCAGCTTTAAAGCTTTGTTCTATATAATACTACATACAGACATTTAAAGCATCACACAAAGGAATTTAAAAGATACAAAATGGAAGGCAGGCAATAGAATAAAATAATACAGGCTGAAAAGGTATTAAAACTATTAATATTTAATATGTGCTTATTCTCTCACAGCACGAAAATGAACATAATGCAATAGTTGACAAGTGTGTAAGTATGTCTGGGGACTAATTTAAATCATCATCTACACTCAAAGTATGAGTATTACTCTCCGGTGATCCCGTAGGTGGTGATGTCCATGAGGCACAGGCCTAATTGCTGATGGCAAGTTTGAATATATAATGCCTGCCTTGCCAGATATGTTACACAGTCATTAAAATGATTTTGTTGTTAGCGACACAACAAAGGGCATAGATGAATGAACTCCCTTGTAACCACTGTCTTACATTTTCTACACAACTTTTACAAACAATATGAGGAGCAAAATTCTTGTTTTGATCTCCTAATTTCATTTTAAAATAGGCAAGATACAAACTTCTGATAAATGCGGTATCTGCTGCTCTAACAGAAATTGTTAAGATTGTTCACGCAACGCCTCCCTAGATATACTACTCGAACTTGGCATTTTGTTCCACAAATAAAATTCACAGCACAATACGGCTTCAAAAGAGACCCGCTGAGAAGTTTAAAACTGCAGTGAGGATTCTAATTCAGCCAATATAATACAGGTTAGCCAACATCAAAACTTGATAGAGTAAACATTGACTAACTGCAGATCCATTATATTTTCAATTTACCTAGTCATACCAAGCTTTCATTCATTTATGTAATGGTGTACATTAAAGTTGTTTGTCAATTTCTACTGACTTTTGCTGTTCTTGTAGCTTTTGCTATTGTTTTTGAGTCAACAGCCAGTTTTGACTTGCATATAAACAAACTATACAGAGAGAACGTAGGCTTTCACGGCTGGAGTCAGTATAACTGGAAGTTATTTCCGGGCTGTTTTGCCGTAGTCTGCTGGAGACAGATGTTCCAGATGTTTCGTTGACAACTACGGTAGACATCTTCAGTGGCACTGTTGAAGTCTTCTAGGAGAAGGTTGCGCTGCATCTGAAATGCCAGCTGTTTGTGCTGCTATATTTATACTAAGAGGGCTCTCCGCTGATTGGTTTGGGTGCCGGTTAGCAGGTGGGAGGGGCCCAGCTGCCTCAAAGGTGTTGCTACCTTCTGATTGACTTGCTTTGACCGGCACCTGGACCAATCAGCGGAGAGCCCTCTTAGTATAAATATAGCAGCACAAACAGCCGGCATTTCAGATGCAGCGCAACCTTCTCCTAGAAGACTTCAACAGCGTCACTGAAGATGTCTACCGTAGTTGTAAACGAAATGTCTGGAACATCTATCTCCAGCAGACCACGGCAAAACAGCCCGGAAATAACTTCCAGTTAAACTACACAGAGCCCTTTCACTAGAAGTACCAACACTCAATGGATCTGAGGTTAGGAAGCACATATGCTAGAATTTCTTCCAGTTTCATGTTTCCAACTTGCGATTATAGAGAGCACTAATGGCTGTTTCATGTCATGCTCACCTAGAATAGTTTAATATGCCTGCCGTTCCCAGGGCATGGGAAAGCTTCCCAGCAACTGTATACATGACGTTTTCATACTGGTTAGTGTTCACACTTGTGAACCAACATTTACAGCAACAATAAAAATATTATCATTTATATTATGAGTTTTAAACCAAATATTGGTTTGTAATTATATTATGATTTTAAAATTGATAATGGATTTTTTAATTTGCCATGGCTTTTTTATTGTTACAAATTGCTGTAAGTAAGTAATCCCCATACACCTGTGGTAAATACTGAAACTTTACTCTTTTCTTAGTCTTTGGGTTCTGTTGTTGTAGAAAATACACGGCAATTGTTTATAAATGTATATTACAGAAAACAAATGCTACAGCACAGTTGTCTTAACAATGAATACAACGTCCCAGACATATAAAACAGCGGGGGTTAATAAATTACACTCACTTTGTACACGGATGTGATGTTAATGGCAGTGGTGATGAATGATGATGTTCATTTGCTCTTAGTTAATACTCATCATAATCATAATCTCCGTAATAATCGTCATCTTCCCGATGATGATTCAGCATTTGTGCTAACGACATGTGATCTCCTTGGTCAGGTTCCACCTCGGCTTCTTCTTCAAATTCATCATCTGTGGAGCAAATAAAACAAATGTGAAGCTACTTTCCCTTGTACAGATATGTCTTGTCACTACTTTCTTCCTGTAACAGGTAGAGCAAGTATTTCTAGAACAAATGAAATTTCTTTATATTTGACAGCTACTTTCTAATGTTTTGCGAGTGGTTTCTTTGATTTGCTCTAAATTATCGTTATTTAAAGATTTTCTGTTCACCCAAAAATTAATTTGACTGGACAACATTTCCAGGCTATGATTTTAAATTGCCTTTAATGCCTCAACAATGTGAAGATCGGCTTAGGAATGCATTTGGCAAAGAAGCCGCATCTAAGGCAGCAATTTATAATTACCTTAGTAATGGGTTTCGTGAAGGACACCCAAGAACGGCTGTTACTGATGAAAATATTGTCGCTGTTCGAGCAATGCTTGAAGAAGATTAACGGACATTTTATGAATTTATTCATGCAATATTGGGCATTAGTATGAGTCAAATCCAAAACATTTTACATCAACAGTTAGACGTGAGAAAACGTTATTGTCGATGGATTCCACATAAACTGATTTGCAATCAAAAACAAATTTATTGTTTGGTGCAGAAAAATTCCACGGCGGCACTTCAAATTTTGTTTGAGATATCATTTTTGGTGATGAATCTTGGATTTATTGCTATGAACCTGAAAAGAAACATCAGCCGGCTCAATGGGTACTTCAAACAGAACCTAACCCTACAAAAGACATTGCTGCTTATTGATACACAAATGACTGTTTTGAAAAAGTTCATGAAAAACACCCAAAATGAGAAATAATGTTGCATCATCAAATACAGCAAGAATAACAACTGAGCATAAGGATACTGTAAAGATCAACACTGTGGGCCCTCCAACATACAATCCTGACCTAGCACTTTGTGATTTCTTTTTGTTTCCAAAAATTACAGATAACAATGTATGGAATCACTTTTTCATCATCAGATGAAGAGTGGCATCATTGCCTTAAGGGTTGGTTTTATCAAATGCAAAAACGTATTGATATTAAAGGGGAATATTTTGAAAATCAATAACGTCATTAAAATTTTATGTGTAATAATATATTTATTGTAATTAATTTTGACGCTGTCTATTGCTGTAATAAGCTTAATGGCAATAAAAATTAATTATTATTATTATTATTATTATTATTATAATGCAGCAAAAATTGCAGGCAAGTTATTTTTTTCTGCTGAAATAAACATTCCTAGATTAAAATGATATTAGAATTCTCTATTTGTCTTTGTACATAAAATCACCACCTAAGAGGATGTCATCTGTCAAAAATCACATTTAATCTCCAACAAAGTGATACCTAGAACTACTCTCATGGATGTAGTACACCCTTGGCTGATATATTTAATACATCATTATCTTCAGGCATGTTCACTGACAAATTAAAACGTGCTAAAGTAACACCATTGCACAAGGCAGGGAAGGAAAACTACAGGCCCATATCTCGCTTTACAGTATTCTCAAAGATTTTTGAAAAGTTAATGCATGCTCGCTTGTTCTCTTTTATTAAGAAATATATTAACAAAATGTCAACATGGTTTTGCAGAAAATAAATCAACTGAGACAGCAATTTTTAGCTTGGAATCAATTCATAAAAAATTACACACCTTAGGAATATTTTTAGACCTTCTAAAGCTTATGATCCATTAAACCACAAAATATTAGCTTTAAAATTGGATAGGTATGGAATTAGAGGTGTTCCTAATCAATGGTTTAAATTGTATCTGACCAAACGCAACCAAGTACTTGAAGTACAGGGGATTGAGAGAAATCAAATATGGCATCCTGCATGGATCAGTACTTAGACCACCTCTCTTTCTGTTATATATAAATGACCTACCAGTAAATATTCAGGCAGATGATACCAATATTTTGACAAGTGAAGGAATAATTCAGGAAAAAGCAACTAAAGCAGTATATGACTTAGGCATATGGTTTGAAAAAAATGAGCTTATAATAAACACGGAAAACTATGGCAATGTATTTTCATAATAGACAAAACACAAATATTTTGAAACCCAAAATGATAGTCAATAAAGCTGATATCAAATACAGAGAAGAAACAAAATTTTAGGAATACACACACAAAAGTTTTGACATCCAAACTTAGCTCTGTCGATTACATGATACATTCTCTTGTAAACAGGTAGTAAGAAATGTGTATTTTGCCCATTTTCAGTCCCTGTTGAGATATGGCATTATATTCTGGGCAGTGAAAGTGAACAAGTTTTTAAAATCCAGAAAAGGGTTTTGAGAATAATGGAGTAAGGAATCAGGAATAATGTATGGAAATTGTCAAGTGCAACGATATCTTTACACTAAGCTGTATTTTTATTTTGGAAATTGTACGTTTCATCAGATCTCACTTAGGATATTTAGAGAAAAAAGTGTGATCTACGTGTGCAGTATTGTAGAACTGAAGCCTATAAAAATAATTCATGTAGGAATGAAACTGTATAATATCTCTATCAAGCAGATTAACTAGGTTTACAAATAAAGTTTGATCCTTCCTGCCGCAACATGCTTGCTACTCCATAAATGATTATATGGCTTATAACAATGCATAAAACCAATTGTTTGTTTTAAATTATACATAATTTGCTATAAGTACCTATTATTTTCTTATTTTGTATATTATAGTTTGTTACTTTGCTGGTTGCTTAAGCTTTAGAATGTACAATACTTGTTAAACATGTATACAATTTTAATAATTGCCATTTCTAAGTAAATTAATTTATTGTAATAATTTGTTGTATTATTGACAAAGCCATGAATTTGTAAAGAATTCCATATGGTAAATCACTTACACATTACGTACTGATGCAATCTGTGCCCACTGAATGCTATTTATTCTGCAGTTTAACCCCACAAAGCTAACACTTCATGATATCTTCAATAGTTTTAATTAATTTCTTTGTTAGAAATTCCCATTCTGATTGTTTATTGTACGCATAAGTAAATACAATTTTCTTTTTAAAACTAAGCAGTTATTCAATGAAGAATAAAGTTCAAAAGAAATAATAAAACAGTATGCATCATATTCAAGGTATTGGTCTGCATCAAGTTGATATCTTGCCAACTTTCTTTTTTAATTTATTTATTATAATTGCTTCAACAATAGTCGTATTATAACTAAACACTGAGATGTACTCAATTAAAAACTGTAAAATGTCACATTAAAGCTTGCAGTAAATGATAAATAATAACAATTTTGATGAAGTTGAGGAGTATTCTGTTGGTCGCCCAAGGCCAACTAACTATAGGTGTTCACAATTAAGTCACGGCAAGAGAGAGGAGGTAGGAATGAGATCAATACATAGTCCTGAACTTGGCAGGTAAGTGTTGCATGCTTCATCTTAGGTGAGTTGATATTAAGTCATTGTATACTTGAGATATCTCGTACCAAAGGATAGGGCACTCACTTAATCGGTGAAGAAACTGGTCGAGGGTGAGACAGATAGCAAAAAGTTCACAAGTGAAAACGGTGAGAGTGTATGGCAGACTGGTACAGTTAGGAGCAACAACAGTAAATTGGTTCATAGTTGGGATATTTCTTTGAACAAAGCCAACTTTTATTATATGAATAGCATTCTATATGTCTTGGGTACGTCACATTGAATAAGGAATGGGTAAAATAAGTTCTATAAAACTTAAGTTACAGGATAAGGGAAAACCTTACCCAGTGACTCACCCTAACGAAGATTCAGACAGACAGACCATGGAGGTGGGCAACTTTTGTTTTCAACAACCCAAATATTTAAATTTATTAACTTTTTCTAATTATGCCTTTGGTGTTATTCACGGATATTTTCATGTTAAAGATAGAAAAGCTTGTTGAAAGTCAATCTGTTGATATTGAGTTTAGTCATGACATATAGATTAAAAAGTGTCTGAACGGTACACAAATATCTGCAAACCTACGTCCAACTTTACCTGCATCATCCACTTTTGTGGACTCTTCTTCCTGTTCGCTTGATTTTGTTGCAGCAGGCGGTGAACCTGGTTCTGTAATTGAAGCCCTGTGCTTTCGAGGACTGGCATCAGTTTTTGGAGCAGTCTTCACTGCTGATTTCTTTGAAGATCTTATTGTCTCCAGCAGCAGATCAGCAGTTTTCCTGCAAATAAAAATATGTCTAACATTCATATGTATTTGATACCAAGATTTCACTAGAAATGGATGTTTTTAGATCTCCTTAATCCACAAAAAGGTCTGCATGTATGTGTGAACAGCATTTGGTATTGAAGTTCAGCCTCTTCCAAGGATGTGGCACACACATTTTTAACAAAATGCCCTTATCACTAAACTGCCTTTAACATGCAATTTTTTTTAACTTTTAATGGCTCTTAACGATTTTGATTAACATTCCATATGTTTAACATATTGACATATCAATTTAGGGCACCCAAAGCAAAAATCTTACCTTCATAGTTTCAAATGTTATTGAGAAACAAAATGTATATCTTAAATTTTCTTTGAAAAGCCCATCAAGTCCCATTTATTTGATTCAATTTTGTACAATTTTGGATTTCAAGGAAACCTTAAAAGATAGACCAAAACGAAAAATGTAGAGTTCATTAAAAAACACAATTTGCGTAAAATGTCTTTCTTTTCTTTCCATTGCAATAGCTTGTTACTATGAATAAACATTTGAATGGTGTTTCTGCAAGTTGTAATTTGAAATAATTCATAAGCTAAAGATATATCATGAATAACGTAGTGAGGTTCGAAGAATCAGTTTTTATATGCTAATTTGTGTTTGTAGAGAAAATCATGCGAATGTATCACATCAGCATTTTTTTCTATCTACTTCATGTTAATGGTATAAATACATTTTTTTGTAGGTAGAAGAGGGATACAGGCGATAGTCAAATGTTTAAAAAGTAGATGACAAGAATCATTTTCTTTTATCTAGTTTGACAATGCTCGTAACTTTGAATGAGTCTGCAGGCAACAAATCTATTCTTCATGTTCACAAGTTATACAAAATTAAAATTCCCATGTTAGTACGGAAACTTAACGACATTAATTTTATTGTGTGTGTATTATATTTTAATAAAATCACTGGATCCATTTTTGAGAAAATACAAAACAATAGAAGATTTTCCATGTAAAAAGCAGTTTGGGGTGGAGGGAATTTTATGAAAATCTTTGTGTTGTTTCCCAGGACCAGAAACACAGATGTGGATTTCTGTAGGGAATGTGTCAAGTTGTAGCTTCTATTTATATGTAAAAACTGAAGCTAGTAACAGTGAAGCAACTTAATTACACTAAATATTTCATAACAATGCTTCATTCATGTTTCTTAAAATATAAATACATTAGGACATGCTTCTCTCTTGATTACATAGTCAGCTTCTTTTTCCATGTTTACTCATTGTTTGCATCGTTGCAGTTACTGCCACTAGGTGATTTCATCTATTGGGATAAAAAGAATTTGTGTGCATGCATGTCCATGAATAGAAGAGGAAATGATCCCTTAGGCCTCTAATACTGTAAGGATCAAAGAAAACAAGGGAGACTGGATAGGGAAGAGGAAGAATATCAGATTCGGTCATTGAACTCACCAGAGTGACCAGTTCCATTTAATGAGTAGCCCCTTCATTCAGTTCAACATGCATACTAACAGCTGTACCATGGTACCTTAGGTAATTGTCCAGATTGGTTCCTTTAAGCCTCTATTATAGAGGAAGCAGCCGTAAAACAAATTTGTTGACAGAATCAATTGGTTGTATTCATTATGTAATCTCTACTCTTCAAAATGAACACTTTCTCCCAAATCATTAAATCCATAGGTCCAAAAATATGCTTTAGTAATTTAACTTCTGGATTTATTTCATGATTAAATCATGAAAAATATTTTGCTAAAACTGATTTATCAATTTGTTTGTATTTAATATTTCTAAAATACTCCTACACTCTGGTTTCCAAATGACGTTTAGTCTTTCCAACGTAAACTTGGTCGCAATGTAAACAATTTAATTCATAAATGCCAGATCTTTTAGTTTTTGAAATTTTATCTGCTTTGTCATATTTAATTTGAGGAACTAATAGTAAACGAGGGCAATCCCAGAAGTTCCCGACCCGACGTATATATAGCAGTTGTTTCAAACAAATTACTATGGTAAAAAGTATCACCCTTATAAAGCTTAAGTTTGAAGTTTGATAATGCTACGTTGTTTAGTAATTGCTTGGCAGCCATTAATAGTGAATTTGTAAACATGGATAACACTGGCCATCGTTATGTAATACAATACTTTCATTTGAAAGGTCTTAGTCCAACTAATATTAAAGCTGAGCTAGATTCCACTCGGGGAGAGTCTGCTCCTTCGTTTACAACAGTAAAATATTGGGTACACAGTTTAAGCGAGGCCATACAATCTGCCAAGACGAACATCGCAGTGGTCGACCAAATGAGGTAACCACACCAGAAATAGTGAAGAAAATCCACAAAATGGTATTGGATGACCGTCGACTGAAAGTGCACGAGCTAGCAGACATCGTAGGCATTTCAAAAAGCGTTGTACATCACATACTGACTGAAAATTTACACATGAGAAAGCCGTGCGCAAGATGGAACAAAAGCAGTGTCGTGAGGATGTTTCAGTCGAGTGTTTGGCGATGTTTCACTGCAATAAAGCCAAGTTTTTGCATTGATTCGTAACCATGCATGAAACATGGGTCCATCACTTCAAACCTGAGATGAAGGAACAGTCAAAACAGCGGATTGAAAGGGGAGAATCGGCTCCAAAGAAGACGAAGACAGTTCCATCTGCACTTTTTTGGGATATGCGTGGGATAATTTTTATTGATTATCTTAAAAAAGGAAAAGCAATCAATGACGAGTATTATGCAAACTTATTGCAACGTTTCAATGATGAAATAAAGCAAAAATGGCTGCATTTAGCAAAAAAGAAAGTTCTTTTTCATCAAGACAGTGCACCAGTTCACACATCCATTATCGCTATGGTCAAAATCAATGAGTTAAAAGTTCGAATTGCTTCCTCATGCACCCTATTTGCCACTTAGCCCCTCTGATTATTTTCTGTTTTCAAAGTTGAACAAATGGCTTGGTGGTAAAAGATTTGCCAACAATGAAGAGGTGGATGATGTGGTAATGATATGCGGTTTAAGGGCGCTAAACTGCTATGGTCATCAGCGCCCTTACAGTGTATAAAAGATAAGGTCAAAATATAAAACAGGTAAAAAAAAAACCGCATATTTAAAAACGGGACCCAAACCCGCGATGATCAAAAAGCTAAAACTAACAATATAACAATAACAAATACAACAATAACAATAATAACAATAAAAACAATAATAACAATAACAACAATAATAAGAACAAGACAAAGATCTGAAAAACAACACACTAAAAGCATAGGCAGTAAAGGATTAAAACGTGTCAGGAACTGTAGAATGCGAGGGACATGAGCGCCATATGTCCACTGGGGATAAGAGTTCCCATAAAAAACCGGCAGTATAAAAGTACAAAGCTAACAGACGCCCAACGCATTAAATGCGCAGATTAAAATCACTGTCATGAATAAAACGTAAAACACATTCCACAGCATGCGTGTCTTCTGCCAAAACGTTGGCTAGGCCAACAGGCAGACCCACACGAGCACGCAATGCAGCTAAAACCTGACACTCTGTTAAAATGTGACGCACCGTTAAGGGCACGTCACACTGCCCACAGAGTGGCGCGGGGTCACCACTCAGCAAATACTTATGACTAAAAATGCAATGTCCGATACGAAGGCGTGTTAAAAGTACCTCTTCCCGACGAGAAGCACGGGAAGAGGTACCCCAGACTAACGGGAGAGGCTTAACCTCCCGCAACTTGTTCCCCCGGAGGGCCGTCCACTCATCGCTCCAAAGCGAGAGGATGCGGCGACGTAAAACAATAAACAAATCTGACGAGGGAACAACAGAGGTAAAACGTCTGGGTGATAAAATCGCCGACTTGGCAGCGACATCGGCAGACTCATTACCTGAGATGCCCACATGACCTGGAATCCACAAGAAGGAGACGCTGATGCCAGAGACATCAAGCGAGTGGAGCAGGTCATGAATGCGCTGTACGAGCGGGTGGTAACTGTACAGCGAGCTAATACTTTGAAGAGCACTCAGGGAGTCGGAACAAATAAAACAGTGCCGATATGAACTTTCAAAAAAAATCATGCTGTTATCCCTAAGGTAATTTAATCTTTAAATCATTAATTATGGATCTTAAAACTTAATATAATATTAAACCCAAAAAAGAGTTCATTTTATCTTTTAATGAATATATAAAAGAGACTGATAAATGCTAAAAAGTTCGGCGGTAAAAATCGAACATTCCTCTGGTAAACGAAAGGTAAAACTATTTCCACCACAAAAAAGGCACATCCTACTCCAGCATCAGTCTTAGATCCATCAGTAAAGATAAAAGGCAAGTCCCCGAATTGCGACTGAAGTTCTAAAAACGCTGATCTAAAGACTGAAGAAGGGGTCTCATTCTTCGGCATTGACGATAACCCAAGGTGACAGAGGGCCTCAGCGCGCGACCATGGAGGAAAACGCGTTTCCCCCCTTGGAAGGGCCGGCGCTGGCGTAACGTCCAAATGCCGAAGTAGCAGTCGAAATCGAACCCCTGGAGGGAGCAATGCAGAGGAGCTAACTAAATATTGCCGGTCAAGTGAATCCTCGAAAAATGCCGCGAAAGACGGGTGGTCAGGCAAGCTTGAGAGTCGACAGGCATAGCTGCACAAGAGCATCTCACGCCTGGAGGACAGCGGAGGCTCTGCAGCTTCAGCATAAAGACTGGGCACGGGGCTAGTTGGAAAGGCCCCTGTAGCGACTCTAAGACCACGATGATGAATGGGATTCAAACGACGTAACACAGATGGACGTGCCGACGAATAAACAAAACACCCGTAATCAAGTTTGGATCGGACCAAAGAGCGATAAAGGCGAAGAAGGACGGTCCGATCAGCTCCCCAGGATGTGCCACTTAAAACACGTAAAAGATTAAGAGAACGGTCACACTTTGCTTTTAAAAAGGAAACGTGCGAGGTCCAACACAACTTCCTATCAAAAATCAACCCCAAAAATTTCGCTTCGTCTGCAAACGGAAGTATCCCTGGCCCAAGATGGAGAGAGGGCGGAGGGAAATACTTCCGGCGCCAGAAGTTGATGCAGACGGATTTCTCGGCGGAGAAATTAAAGCCGTTGGCGTTACTCCAGGCGTAGAGACGGTCGATACAGCTCTGGAGACGGCGTTCGAGTAGACAGGTCCGCCGTGAACTGCAATAAATAGCGAAATCGTCAACAAAAAGGGACGATGAAATGCCAGGTGGAATACAATCAACAATGGGGTTGATAGCAATCGCAAAAAGTGTGACACTGAGTACAGAGCCCTGCGGTACTCCGTTCTCTTGAATAAAACGACGAGATAAAACCGAGCCCACACGTACACGAAAGACGCGGTCCGTCATAAACTCCCGAAGCAATATGGGAAGACGACCGCGGATATTCCAATCGTGAAGTGTACGTAAAATGCCGCCCCTCCAACAAGTGTCATAAGCTTTCTCCAGGTCAAAAAATACAGCCACGGTTTGACACTTTCTCAGAAATCCATTCATAATATGCGTCGACAAGGACACCAGATGGTCGACGGTAGAGCGATAGCGACGAAATCCGCACTGAGCGTTCGCTAGAAGTTTCTGAGACTCAAGCCACCATGTCAACCGCCCGTTGATCATGCGCTCCATCAGCTTACAAATGCAACTGGTGAGGGAGATAGGGCGGTAGCTGGAAGGTAGTTGGCGATCCTTCCCAGGCTTAAGTATAGGGACAATGGTGGCTTCGCGCCAAACGGAAGGAAAAATGCCGTCTTGCCAAATACGGTTATAGACCTGTAAGAGAAATAGTTTACTGTCGGCTGAAAGGTTCTTTAACATCAGGACATGAATGCCGTCCGGCCCGGGAGCGGAGTGCCGAGAGCAATGAAGAGCGTGCTCCAGCTCCCTCATTGTGAATAGTTCGTTATAGCATTCATCATTAGCAGACCGAAAAGTATATGATGCGGAATCCTGCCGGTCTTTAATAGAGCGAAAGCCGGCGGAATAATGGTCTGAACTGGAAACCGCCTCAAAGGCAGAACCCAGAGTGTTAGCGATGGCAGCCGGATCCACTATGGTGGCATTAGAAACCTGAAGGCCAGAAACAGTACAATGTGACACTTTACCTGAGAAGCGACGAAGTTTATCCCAAACAACGGATGAAGGCGTAAAACGATTAAAAGACTCGACAAAACGAGCCCAAGATGCCTTGTTGCTATCCTGAATAATGCGACGAGCCCTGGCGCGCGATTGTTTAAAAGTCACCAAATTATCAAGTGTAGGGTGGCGCCGAAACACCCTAAGTGCAGTCCTACGGGCACGAACGGCGTCCCGACAATCCTCGTTCCACCACGGAACAGGTGGCCGCCGAGGTTGGGAGGATGAACGGGGTATTGCACGTTCGGCGGCTGTGAAAATAATAGACGTAAGGTGCTGCACTAGTTGATTAATGTCGGAGAAGGGCTGGTCGTCAAAATGCACGAGGCTGGAATACAAGCTCCAGTCGGCCTTTGCGAATATCCAGGTAGGTACTCTGGAATGCTGTACGTGGTGCGACAGAAGAGAAACGATGCAGGGGAAATGGTCGCTGGAGTAGGTGTCAGCGACGACGTTCCACTGAAGGCGACGTGCAAGCTGGATTGAGCAAAGGGCAAGGTCCAGGTGAGAGAAAGTACCAGAAGAATCAGAAATAAAAGTAGGTGCACCTGTATTGAGGATGGAAAGATTGAACTGATAAAAAATGTCGGAAAGAAGAGTTCCCCTCGCACAAGCCCTTGGCGAACCCCATAGTGGGTGATGGGCATTAAAATCTCCCAACAGAAGAAATGGTGCTGGGAGAGCGGACAGGAGAGATCGAATGTCCGCGGGAGCGAGGGGAGACGATGGAGGTGTATACACAGAGCAAAAAGAAAACAAAAAGCCGGGTAAGTGAAGGCGAACGGCAACAGCTTGCAAGTCGGATGTAAGTGTGACAGGTGTAAAATGAACGTCGTTACGCACTAAGAACATGACACCTCCATGAGCAGGAGTACCCTCCTCCGTTTCAAGGTCGTAGCGAACCGGAGTATATCCTCGGAGATCAAAAGGATCGTGAGGGCGAAGCTTAGTCTCCTGCATACACACGACCATAGGCGAATGGGAACGCAATAAAAGTTGCAGTTCCGCCCTATGCGATCGTACACCACGTACATTCCAGGTCAGGAAAGCCATTAAGAATAAGGGGATAAACTGTCTATTTAGAAGGGCGCCTTAAAATTACCTTTTGTTTAACCTTTGGGCTCGGGCTTTTTGTATGGAGTTGGTCAGACTCCATAGCTTCCTCGGAGGGAGGGCCCACGCGCTCAGTGCCAGAAACCGATTCAAGCGCCGTGAATCGGTTCTGGGTGGCGATGGGTCAAGGGTGCCGCTGAGCGCGGCTTGTCCCAGGACCATCCTGGGACAGCGACCTCCGAGGAGAAGGTGAACTTTTGTTCCGCGCGCACGCGGAGGGTCTTTCAAAAAATCTTCCCTACGAAGTTTCTGCTTGGGCTTCTTTTCAACGGCTTGCGACTTCATTGACTTGGGACCAGGTTTATACGGCTTGGTAACTGTAGCCTTAATAGACGGCCGGATGGTAGTGGCGGTTAATCCAGTCAAGGTTCAGGTCTGAGTTTCGGCATCTACTCGTGGTACTGGCGAGGCAACAACAGAACTAAATGTGCCAGATCGCAGGAGTGAAGGTTGGCGCGCATGGTAACGCCTCCGGGCTTCAGCGAAGGAGAGTTTTTCCTTTACCCGGATCTCCTGGATCGCCTTCTCGTCCAAGTACCGCGGACAGTCGGCAAACGAAGCAGAATGAGACCCTTTACAATTAACGCAGACGGGGGCTGTTGAACAGGTACCTTCGTGTGAGGGCTGGCTACAGGTTGCACAGATGTTAACGGCACTCTTACATGAGAGTTGCGTATGCCCAAAACGTTGGCATTTAAAACAACGCAGAAGTCTAGGAATATAAGGCCTCACAGAAATCCGTTCGTACCCTGCGGAAATGCTCGTGGGCAGATCGACGCCATCAAATGTAATAAACAGGGTACGAGTGGGTACCAACACGCCGTCGCGTTTGGCCTGCACTCGATGAACCGCTGTCACCCTCTGGTCTGCAAGATATTCCACCAGGTCTTCGTCAGAGATACCATCGAGGCTATGCGTGGTGACAACGCCTCTACAAGAATTCAAGGTGCGGTGCTTCTCAACACGGATAGGATAACCGTGGAGAAGCGTGGCGCTCAACAAGGACTTACTTTGTGCCTCGGATTTACTTTGAACTAGCAACAAATCATTACGAAGCCGAGTGCAGGAAAGAACCGGACCAGCAATTGAGTCAATGCCCTTCTGGATAATAAAAGGGTTCACCTTCTCGAATGATTGTCCCTCCTCTGTACGGGTAATCACTAAGTAACAACCAGCTGTTGGCGGTGCTACTTCTGTTACTAAAACTTTGCGGTGCTTGTTGTTAACAATAGAGAAAGGGTGCTCCATAGCGAAAAAAATCCTCCACCATTGCAACCATCTCCGACCTCGGGCTCTGACTTCCCGGGCGTTACCCCGGCTTGGGTGAGTGGCCTATCTATACCTAGCTCACCCCAGGGTCACACCTCCCAGAACATAGACAGAGGGACCCAATCGCCGTCGGAAGCCAGCAGCTCATGCAATGGCCCCCCCGCGGGACTGCAGTTGAACAGCGGATACGAACAACAACCCTACATGACGACCCCGGGTGGTGGGGATGACGCCATTACCCACTCACCCAGCTGCGCACGCGGTGCGCGGGTATCCGTCAGGCTGTGTCCACGAAGGATTTAAATAAAAAGATAAAAGAAACTAAAACTGTGTGGGCGTTTCGCACGCAAGGTAGGCCGGCGGGGAAGAAAAAGAGAGATATGCGAATGTCGTGGTGTGAAATGGCCGGAAAGTGATAAGGGAAGAAAGAAACGATGGTGAGGTGCGGTATGGATGGAATGCAAAGAACGCACGAGAGCCTACCTTGGGTCCACCGGTCACGAGAAGAACCCACGTCCACCGGATGGGGGTGAGGGGATGAATGTGGCGATGATTGGCTCGGGAACCCCCGGGTGTGCCAAAAACCCGTACTCACATAAGGTGAGCCCCTGAGGGGAGAAGAGGTGGAGTTTGCAGTTGATGGCTATTTTGCAGAAGTGGACGGATCTCACTATAAATAGGGTATCGAAGCTATTGAACATCGCTGGGAAAAGTGTATCAAGCTAAAAGGAGACTATGTACAGAAATGTTTGTGTTTTCTTTGTTAGGTGGGGTACTTCTGGGACAGCCCTCATACCATGCTCTTTTAAAAAAAGAAAAGTTCTTTTTAATTTTTCTAATTTTTTATTTGCTCAAGGGTGATGAATAAATTTTTAAATGCTCCATCATAAACTGTACAATTGATGTATCAACATATTTGTTTTACTTCCATTAGATGGCAATATTATCACAAACAATTCATCATCTGGCTGAAGGAACGATAATGATGTAAATAAACAACAAGGAAGAAGAAGCTGACAATGTAATAAAGAGATTATAAAATATGTCGTGCTGAATGTATATATATATATTGTAGCTTCTATTTTATTACAAAACAAAGTTCAGGTTTTTTCTTTAGTTCATTAACAAGACGTACTTTCAAGTTTTTGTGTTGTGAGCACATCTTCAACACTTCAAACAGAGCTTGTTCACTGATGGCAGCTACAACAACATTGCATATCAATACTAAGTGAAAACATTTGTTTGCAACTTACCAATGATATTTTTCAACCTGCTTCCAATTCAGCCAATATAATGCAGGTTAGCCAACATCAAAATTTGATTTAGTAGACATTCGTTTTCTAAATATATATATATATATATATATATATATATATTAATTTAATTGAATCTTGAGTCAGGGTTACACTAAAACTTCACTTACTTGAAATTAATTAAACATGTTTTGAAATCAAGTCCACTTTTGAAATATGTTCGATTAATTTCAAATAAGTGAAGTTTTAGTGTAACCACCGGCTCAATTAATGTTTCACTTCTAACAGTTCAATTACATATACATTCCTATCCCAAGTCGTACCAAGCTTTATGTACATTCATGTTTCCTTGTACTGAGGACATGCCCATACAGTTACCATGTACCTACTCTGTAGTATATAGACAAAAACTCACGCTTAACACGGGCTTATATATTTCAAAACAAACAACACAAATAATGGATAGAAAAAGTATCATACAAGTATGTTATGCCTTCATCCATTCCCACTTAAGTTATGGGGTTCTATGGGATACAGCACAAAAATCCTCGGTTGTAAAGATATTCAAGTTGTAAAAAAGAGCAATACGTATAATGTTAAACCTGATACATGTAGAACTGCATATAAGACACTCATTACCTTCACTATATATATACGAATGTATTAAATTTGCTGTAAAAAGTTAGAATAACCAAAACAAAACTATGAACATTCATAACCATCACACCAGAACAAAAAATAACTATTTCAGAAATAGATTAAGAGGGACACTAAATCACAAATGCATAGAAAATAACACCAAACATATGTACAATCATTTACCTTCACAAATGAAAAGATAAAACTAAAAACCATCAAATCCTATCTGACAGAAAATGCCTTCTACTCCTTAGAAGCATACAAAAAAGCAAATGTAAACGCACTGTAAAATATGGTATTTTTTCACCTCTCATTTTCTTATATACATGTATATTCACTGTTATATTTTTGTATAATTGGACGATCTGTGTAAAATGTAGTTACATTGGAGAAATAAAATACAATACCAGAATGAGGATATTCCACCTTACAGCACAAAACATGGAGACTACTTCAAAAACCGGAATGTATGGTCGCCTTACCAATGTAAGGCGACGATTGGTAAGGCGACGATATTAAGTTTCCCTTTTTCTTTTAAATGTGCTACTAGCAATAGACCTTCTGTTATCTAACATTTTCCCATATTGGTTTGCTATGAATTTAAATAAATAAAACTGTCAGAAGTTTCAGGGGGGGTTTGAACCCTAACCCCCCCCCCCCTCTAAATACGGCCCTGCTGAGGACTCAAGGTTCGATTCCTGGCTCTGGGGTGCCGATTTTAAGTCAGCACTATCCATGCCTTGCTCATGTCCCCAAGGCCCAACGTGGGCAGCTGTAGGTCCTATTCCTACCACCATCCTCATCCTACCAATGGGTGCCTACACCTCAGAAATGGGTCCAGTCATCGCTTCATGCAATGAGGCATTCCTAGAAGGTCATAAGCCATGTGGGGAGTGTTAGAAACAACATTAAAGCTGTTTGTTAATTTTTGAGGCAATAACTGTTTTGAGTTTCATATAAACACACAAGAGATGATAACACTTTTGCTAGAAGAACCAACACTCCATGGATCTGAGGGAGTCAGAATACACCTGGAATTTCTTCCAGCTCTAGCAGCTGTTTCATGTCACTGCCACCTTGAATATCTCTACAGTGATATGCCGTGCCCAAGAACAAGGATGACAAAGTTAAAAACCTGGTCAAGTCTTCTTTCCCGTTAATTGTAAATGCTCACATTATAAAACATGCATTTCAACTTTGTTCTTCTTCTTTCAGTTATGTGAACCAGCCTTCATTGTAGGCTGGGACTTGATGGGCAGGAGAAATCATAAGTGAATCACATCTATGAAATTGTAGTTAACGGAATTATGTGCTATCAGTGCTCTTAACATTCAATAAACATGTTAAACTTAAAATAGAGAGTTGAGGGTTGTTACACTACATCACTATGATAATCTTACTTGAACGCGTTTCGGGAGACGGCTTGTCCCCATCGTCAGCATTCTCTCTCAACTGATATTTGCCGGTCATCGTCTGGGGGATGTGTGTGGTTTGTGGTGTTCTCTGGTGCTGGGCTGATGAACCTCCAAAGGCTGTTGGGTGGCGGCAGTTCAAAATTCATTAGGTGATTCCTGTGTTTGACAATATGTATTTTTTCCCAGATGTCCAATTCATTGCTGCTGTTGATCGGTTTTAAGAGTTTTATGTTTGGAGTGATATCATGGTTTGAAGACCAGAAATGATGTGCTACTGCTGATTTATCTTGCTGCTTTTGGTAAATGCATCTCATATGCTCTTTAAGTCTTATTTCAAGATTTCTTTTTGTTCTTCCTATATATACCAGGTTACATTCATTACAATCAATTTGATATATACCAGCTGATTTATCGTTGGGGATAGGATCTTTTGTTCTGTTGCATAGTAGTTTCTGTATGTTGTGGTTATTCTGTGGAGACAGGGTGATGTTGTATTTTTTGAAAATCCTTTGAAATTTATGATGTGTCCAAGGGTGATAAGTGAATTTTCTATATGCTTGTGGTTTTTGTTGTCTGAGTAATGTAGTCATTTGTTGGATGTATTTCTGTCTTTCAAACCTTTTTATCTTCTTATCTATTGTTTTTTTCTGGTATCCATTCATAGTGGCTATGTTGATAATGTGTTGGTATTCTTTCTGGTATTCCTCTTTCTCCATTGGTATATGTACTAACCTGTTTGTAATACTATTTAAAATTGCATGTTTGTGGCTTGTAGGATTGTAGCTATTATTTTTAATGTAGTTTTCTGTGTGCGTTGGTTTTCTGTAAATGCCAAACGTTAGTTTGTTGTGTGCATTATTTCTGATGATCCTGATGTCTAGGTAAGGTAATTGGCCATTTTCTTCTTTTTCCATTGTGAATTTTATAGATCTTTTTTGTAAATTTAATAATTTCAAAGCATCTTCTGAAAGTTTTTTTGGAACAATAGCAAAAATATCATCTACATATCTATACCAGGTTTTGAATAGATGTGGGAAAGATTTTGTAATATGGGATTCAAAATGGCTCATATATAGTTCTGCTAAAAATGGTGAAAGGGGGTTTCCCATAGTTAGGCCTGAGGTTTGTTTAAAGATTTTGTGATGGAATGAAAAGAAATTCTGGTCCAGACATAATTTTGTTAGTTTCAGGTAATCTTCTGTTTGTGCTCTAGGTGTGCCATTGTTTAATATCCAATTTTCTAGGAGTGGTAATAATTCTTCTTTTGGTATGCTTGGGAAGAAACGCGTTCAAGTAAGATTATCATAGTGATGTAGTGTAACAACCCTCAACTCTCTATTTTAAATTATGACACATCACTGTTACAAGCTTCTAAATCTTCAAAAATTGATGTTAAACTTATCTGTTTGGGAGGGGGTGTGTGCATCAGTGTGCCCTTCTACAAACATGGACTATTTCCTGAGAATACTCTTCTTTGCTATAGCGGACCTCAAAACATGCAATTTTCCTCTAGCTACTATAGGTAAGTGATAGAGAAAGTAAAAATTGCAGTGCAGAAAACAAATGATACCTTGAATCCAAAGAAGCCTTGGAAGTCGGCCGTGCTCTAAGAAGTGACGGCTTGCTCCCAGCTGCTGCCTCCTTTACCGGCGAAGAAGGTGTTGTCTCTAACGACTGCACGTTCAAGCTCTTTAATACTTCGTAATTTATTTTTGTAGATATTTTCTTCTCTTGAAGCATTTTTTCTATTGCTTCGCCAGCACTGGTTGCTGCACCAGTGGACGTCTTTTTTCTTGTCATTGTTTTTCTTTTCTTTTTCTCTGGTTTTCCTTCTTCTTTCTCTTTCTCCAGTTTTTCTTGTTTTTCTGAAATGATATTAAACATTGCACATAATTTGTACTAAAAAAACAAACAAGTATTGAGGCAGTTCTTCAATGTTCAAGGTTGCCATAATTGAAACAAAAATACTGCACTGAATGTAAAATATAAATTACCTCTCCAGAGGAGAAGATCACAATCACAATATTCAAACGGAAATAAAATTAATAAAAGTGTTAGATAACTGTTGTTTCTGAGTTAGAATTTGTAACACTAAAACATCACTGAAAGGTAATTTTACCTGGACATGTTTTGAGGCTTGTTTATCTCATCGTCAGCATTCTCCAACTGATGCAGTATTTTTCCCAGTGGTTTTAAAAGGGGCTGGCTTTAATGTGATTGGTGCTTGCGTTATGAATTTCCAGAAGGTGTATGGTGATAAATCAAAATTTAGGATGTTTTGGTTTTTAAGATGTGCATTTTTTCTCAAACATCTGATTCTGCTGCATATCTTGTGGGTTTTATGAGCATCATATTTTGTAATATTTCATGGTTGGTTGACCAGAAATGGTGAGCAATGGCAGATTTGTCTGTTTGCATTTAATTGCTCTTAGATGTTCCTTCAGCCTTCCTTGTTTCCAGTTTTCTCTTGTTCAGTTTGTTGCAGTCTTATTTTGTAAATGCCAGATTTTTGGTGCTCTGGGATGGGATTCTTTAATTTGGTGTTTTTTATAGGCTGAAACTGTGTAAGGGAGCTAAGCTGATGTTAAATTTTTGGAATTTAAGATGTAGTCTTGAATGTATGTAAATTTCTTGAAATTGGGTTTGCTTTTGTTTGAGTTAGTTTTGTGCTGTCTGTTGCTTGAACTTTTTGATTTTGTTGTCCGTGGGTTAAAGCCATCTCTTCATATTCAGTCACTACAATACTCTTCTTCCTTTAATGGTATGAAAGTCAATCCGTGGTCTAGGCTGTTCAAAGCTGCATGTTTGTTTTCAATGTAGTTGGTGTGGTTTATGGTAAATTCCAAAGGTTAGGTGATTGTGTTCTCTATGACCTTGAGATCTAAGAAAGGTAAAATGTTTTCTTCTGTTTCGTGGCTGTATGAAACATGGTGGTCAAGTGCCAGGTATGCAAGGAATCGTGATAGAGGATTTCCCACTGTTAAGCCTCAGGTTTATTCGTATATTTTGCAGTTCTGTTACTTTTTAGGTAATCATCTATTGCCATTTTCTGAATGCCTGTTTGGAGAAACCATTCTATTAAGTGTTGTAGTGTACCTGAATAAGAACTGTGATATGACATGGCTTTAGCTATGTTTTGCATTTTCTTGATTAGATCTGCTGAATTCTTTTTATGCTCAAGCTGAAGTATTTTGGTAAAGTAGAACATTTTTGTACTAGCCAAATGTTTATATGTGGCTGAATCTGTGCTGTTAACTGTTGATATCAAGATATTTCATGTTTGTGGGTTTCTGGAAATGCATACAGTCTTGGCATTGTTGGATGTTCTGGTGTTAGCTTAGATTTTTTATTCTCTGAGATTGTTTTGGTTTCATTCATTGTGTGTTAATGCAATCATAGTTTCTAACTTCTGCATACAAATCATAATAATAAAGACCATTCGAAAGCCAATAGTTTTAACTGTACAGGATTACTTTATGAACGTTAGTTTACCAACAGACAACAAGTGACACCATGTGGCTCTTAGCGGAAGGTAATTCTCCAAAAATACTGTAAGTGTTTATTAGAGTGTGTCACTTTGAAATAATTCTCAAGATGTCAGGACAATGTTTCCATTGCAGTCTTCTGTTGAATATGGCAGCCGCTCCAGGACACAAGTTTTCTATAATTATGTTAATCATTTTACAAAAACTGCTCTCCAATTAAAGTTGATTGTTGTATAAGCTTACCTTTCTGATCTTTCAGATACTGTTCATTCATCTTCATCCATATAGTGTCCTTATACTGAGCTTCTCGTTCATTCATGATGTATGAATCTATTTCATCATCGTCTATCCCAGTGAGATCAATTTCCCCATTTCCCTGTTCATCCTCAGGCTGAGAACCTTTTTCTGTTTCTGGACAGTCATCCATTGAAGTCGCCAACCTCATGCTTACAATATCAGGACCTGCAATAATAAATATGCATCTGTTAATAAATAATTATTCCTTAAATTTAGTTAGTCCACAAAGAATTAGACAAAGCTGCCCATTATTGGCAGTTGCTTGCTTGAGTTATTCAGACATTGGAAAAACAATATTATTATTTTTGCAGTATGAAGCTCCAAAGATTGCCACTGTTAAACTGTGGATCTTTTTGCACTCTGTTCAAAAAAGTAAATTAATAAATACAATACAAAATTATGTATGGAATGCTTTATGCTATCTGGCAATGGAATGTATTTTCTTTATTGCTTTTGTTTCTTATTTTGATTAATATTGTAACAAATGACAACTGCAATTGCTGCCAAACAACTTTATTTGTTGCTTAACACTCACAACTTCTTCACTGCATTTATCTTTCTTGACTGACTTGGCTCAAGTAGTCCTTACATGCACAGTGGAATCTTCTAGAACTGTGAGGAGGCGCACATGGGCCAGCATGTTCTCACATGCACAGTTGAATCTTCTGGAACTGTGAGGAGGCGCACATGGGCCAGCATGTTCTCACATGCACAGTGGAATCTTCTAGAACTGTGAGGAGGCGCACATGGGCCAGCATGTTCTCACATGCACAGTTGAATCTTCTGGAACTGTGAGGAGGCGCACATGGGCCAGCATGTTCTCACATGCACAGTGGAATCTTCTAGAACTGTGAGGAGGCGCACATGGGCCAGCATGTTCTCACATGCACAGTGGAATCTTCTAGAACTGTGAGGAGGCGCACATGGGCCAGCATGTTCTCACATGCACAGTGGAATCTTCTAGAACTGTGAGGAGGCGCACATGGGCCAGCATGTTCTCACATGCACAGTGGAATCTTCTAGAACTGTGAGGAGGCGCACATGGGCCAGCATGTTCTCACATGCACAGTGGAATCTTCTAGAACTGTGAGGAGGCGCACATGGGCCAGCATGTTCTCACATGCACAGTGGAATCTTCTAGAACTGTGAGGAGGCGCACATGGGCCAGCATGTTCTCACATGCACAGTGGAATCTTCTAGAACTGTGAGGAGGCGCACATGGGCCAGCATGTTCTCACATGCACAGTGGAATCTTCTAGAACTGTGAGGAGGCGCACATGGGCCAGCATGTTCTCACATGCACAGTGGAATCTTCTAGAACTGTGAGGAGGCGCACATGGGCCAGCATGTTCTCACATGCACAGTGGAATCTTCTGGAACTGTGAGGAGGCGCACATGGGCCAGCATGTTCTCACATGCACAGTGGAATCTTCTAGAACTGTGAGGAGGCGCACATGGGCCAGCATGTTCTCACATGCACAGTGGAATCTTCTGGAACTGTGAGGAGGCGCACATGGGCCAGCATGTTCTCACATGCACAGTGGAATCTTCTAGAACTGTGAGGAGGCGCACATGGGCCAGCATGTTCTCACATGCACAGTGGAATCTTCTAGAACTGTGAGGAGGCACACATGGGCCAGCATGTTCTCACATGCACAGTGGAATCTTCTAGAACTGTGAGGAGGCGCACATGGGCCAGCATGTTCTCACATGCACAGTGGAATCTTCTAGAACTGTGAGGAGGCGCACATGGGCCAGCATGTTCTCACATGCACAGTGGAATCTTCTGGAACTGTGAGGAGGCGCACATGGGCCAGCATGTTCTCACATGCACAGTGGAATCTTCTAGAACTGTGAGGAGGCGCACATGGGCCAGCATGTTCTCACATGCACAGTGGAATCTTCTGGAACTGTGAGGAGGCGCACATGGGCCAGCATGTTCTCACATGCACAGTGGAATCTTCTGGAACTGTGAGGAGGCGCACATGGGCCAGCATGTTCTCACATGCACAGTGGAATCTTCTAGAACTGTGAGGAGGCGCACATGGGCCAGCATGTTCTCACATGCACAGTGGAATCTTCTGGAACTGTGAGGAGGCGCACATGGGCCAGCATGTTCTCACATGCACAGTGGAATCTTCTGGAACTGTGAGGAGGAGCACATGGGCCAGCATGTTCTCACACTGATGCAGCCTGCTGCACGTGGTCACAATGTAATGCTGTGAATTATTTTGCTACATCTGCTGCTCCTACTCTAATTCCTAAACTGGTTTTTATAGGCACCTTAATATAAACGTCGCTAAGGCAAGACAAAATGAACTGGCCATCCGTGAGTTTGAATCCCGTCAAACATGCCTGTTGTGAAGGGTCCATGTGATGACAGGGTTACGCTTGGATTTTGCTTTTTGTTCCAAAAAAGAAACACTACAACGTATTTAAATACATAAATATTTTAGGTATAAAATAGCCACAAATACTTTATTTTATTGTTAAAGGCCAGTTTAATAGGAAAATAATAAAAAAATTACTTCAAATATTCTAAAAAACTACCTCTTTATGTGTTGCAGCACATAGAACAGTTAAGAAATTAATGTTACTTTACTGTCATGTCAGAGTAATGCAGCCAATCACGAATACCTAAATCCTTTTGATGATTCTGAAATTCTTGGTGAAATCTAGACATCACATGTTTGGGCAGAATACATACTTCCTTTACCTCAAAGGTAGCTGGCAGAAAAACTAAAAATGAAATAAAAATGTTTCATTTTAAAGATTATCCTTGTTTGTTGGCTGTTTGCAACAGTAACCAAACTAATCAACTTGTAAATATCGTGAAACACGAGTACTCACATCTTTCCAGATGTAACATTTCATCTGAATTTCCTTCTTAAATAATAATAATATACTCTAGATTTTCTCCGGCTTCCAGCAAGGTGTAAAGTTGCTTAGAAAAAGATGTTTCAGTAACGTGCATCATTCCATCTTCAGGATAGCTGAAGGATGTGAATTAGGAGTCCTTAATGTTTATACTAATGTCTGTGGAGCTAAGTTCGGACATTATTATAGAAAACTGCTAATCTTGGACGAGATGTCGTCCGCTGCTGGCAGTAACCCGCACACTTGGCCCTGTGATCTTCTTTGAAACAGTGTTGCGCTAGATGTGTTGTGTGGATATTGCTGTTCCGGTTGGTGCCACAAGGTTGTGTTTGACCACCACAATGTCACATATCAACATTTGGGCTATCCACTATTGAAGCAGTTTCTCTCATACTTTTGAACAGAAGTCTGAAACGTTACATTCACATCACTCTCTACTTTTGTCTAGTTACAAACTTTCATTACACATTTCCTTGTACGTATGCCAAAGCGATAGTGAGATTTTTAAAAAGTGCGTTGCTATGTGCTGGCTTCGAAATTCTATGTCTTTTGCATGACCATGAGAAAATATTAATAATGACTTACCACTTGAAACAAAGTATAGGTATTTGAAAATTTAAACCAATAATAGAAATGGTTAATGTCACAAAGCATTTCATTTGACATAAATTGTAAGATTTTTTCTATCTCTTATGGTTTATCAGTTACACAAAAGTCATTTACAATGAAGAGCACACCACAGGCTATTCCCAAAAAATTCAAGATATACATTTCATTTTAATATATTAAACATGTTTAGTCACTTTTGAGAAATTAATGAAACATTTGTGATGTAAAGGTTAGTTTGGGTTGCATCCTTGGAAGGCACTTGTGCACACACATCCCTCGTCAACTTCAACACCCACAAACATTACACAACTGCAAGATGTACACGCTCTCTCAAAATCTGCAAAAGTCAGTTGGGGACATAGAGCAATTGTACCATTGCTCTCACGTGTTGTGGATAGAAGAGATAATACAACCAAGTAAAGACTGGTTCACAACAAATGAGAACAAGGACATATAACGGAATGTTCACAGTTGACAGGAAGCTTTCCCATGTCCCGGGAATGGGAAAGAGGACTTGGCAAGTTTTAACTTTCTTGTTCTCGTTCCCAAGCACAGCATATTAGATCCATATTAGTCTGTTCACTGTCAAGATTATTCTAGGCGGCCATGACATGAAACTCCTTAGTGCTCTCTCTAGTCGCAAGCTGGAACATGACACTGACAGAAATTCTAGCATATGTTCGTTGGTTCTTCTGTAGCTTTATATGCAACTCAAAACTGGCTATTGCCTCTCAAACACAATAGAAATTAACAATAAACAACTTTAATGTACGCCAATAATAAAAAGTTGGTACGACTAGAGGAACCACAAATCTAATGCTGCATCTGTATTTAGACAATGTTTACCTTATCAAAGTTTCATGTTGCCTGAATTAGAATCAGGAGAAAACAACTCAATCAACTTTCTACTTTGTAATCAATATCTGTTTGCATTCTGGGCTCAAAACTTTGTATGCTACATTGCTTCTCGTTCTCATTTCCATTTTGGTTACCATCCTTGGACAACTGTAAACCAGCCTTAAAATAGGAAAGGTTGCAGACTCATCAGGTTTTATGCCACAATGAGTGAAGCCCTGTATCAGGATATAGTAATCAAAATAGAAGAAATTGTCTTGATCTACCCACTGCCTTGCCCTGCAGAAACTCTATTCATTAAAACAATGTACAGGAATGAAGAGTATATGATACAGCATTTAAGAATGAAGCAAAAGTGAAAACAGAGTGGGAGCCACTATATTTACAAATGAAGCTAGAACTTATAAACTGCAGCATAGATTACCAAAAACTGTTCAAAAAATCAGCCTAAGCAATTACCAGTCTTAAAACCCCTGGAGAAAAAAAAACAAATAGAGTCAAACTGCAGCTAACAAAGAAGAGTAGCAGCGCATATGAGTATTGCTTATCATCTGGACGCCAGTGTTCTTCAACACCAACTGAGTGGCTGGACACAGATAACTAGAAGCCAGTGTTGTTCAGCACCAACTGAATGGCTGAACAGACGCATAACTAGAAACCAGTGTTCTTCAGCACCAACTGAATGGCTGAACAGAGAGATAACTGGAAGCCAGTGTTCTTCACCACCAACTGAATGGCTGGACAGAGAGATAACTGGAAGCCAGTGTTCTTTAGCACCAACTCAATGGCTGGACAGAGAGATAACTGGAAGCCAGTGTTCTTCAGCACCAACTGAATGGCTGAACAGAGAGATAACTAGAAGCCAGTGTTCTTCAGCACCAACTGAATGGCTGAACAGAGAGATAACTGGAAGCCAGTGTTCTTCAGCACCAATTGAATGGTTGGACAGAGAGATAACTGGAAGCCAGTGTTCTTCAACACCAACTGACTGGCTGAACAGAGAGATAACTGGAAGCCAGTGTTCTTCAGCACCAATTGAATGGTTGGACAGAGAGATAACTGGAGGCCAGTGTTCTTCAACACCAACTGAATGGTTGGACAGAGAGATAACTGGAAGCCAGTGTTCTTCAGCATCAACTGAATGGTTGGACAGAGAGATAACTGGAAGCCAGTGTTCTTTAGCACCAACTGAATGGTTGGACAGAGAGATAACTGGAAGCCAGTGTTCTTCAGCATCAACTGAATGGTTGGACAGAGAGATAACTGGAAGCCAGTGTTCTTTAGCACCAACTGAATGGTTGGACAGAGAGATAACTGGAAGCCAGTGTTCTTTAGCACCAACTGAATGGCTGGACAGAGAGATAACTAGAAGCCAGTGTTCTTCAACATCAACTGAATGGTTGGACAGAGAGATAACAGGAAGCCAGTGTTCCTTAGCACCAACTGAATGGCTGGACAGAGAGATAACTGGAAGTCAGTGTTCTTCAGCACCAACTGAATGGCTGGACAGAGATAACTGGAAGCCAGTGTTCTTCAGCACCAACTGAATGGCTGGACAGAGAGATAACTGGAAGCCAGTGTTCTTCAGCTCCAACTGAATGGCTGGACAGAGATAACTGGAAGCCAGTGTTCTTCAGCACCAACTGAATGGCTGAACAGAGATAACCGGAAGCCAGTGTTCTTCAGCACCAACTGAATGGCTGAACAGAGACAACTGGAAGCCAGTGTTCTTCAGCACCAACTGAATGGCTGAACAGAGATAACAGGAAGCCAGTGTTCTTCAGCACCAACTGAATGGCTGGACAGAGAGATAACTGGAAGCCAGTGTTCTTCAGCACCAACTGAATGGCTGAACAGAGGTAACTGGAAGCCAGTGTTCTTCAGCACCAACGAATGGCTGAAAAGAGATAACTAGAAGCCAGTGTTCTTCAGCACCAACTGAATGGCTGAACAGAGGTAACTGGAAGCCAGTGTTCTTCAGCACCTACTGAATGGCTGAACAGAGATAACTGGAAGCCAGTGTTCTTCAGCACCAACTGAATGGCTGGACAGAGATAACTGGAAGCCAGTGTTCTTCAGCACCAACTGAATGGCTGAACAGAGATAACTGGAAGCCAGTGTTCTTCAACACCAACTGAATGGCTGAAGAGAGATAACTGGAAGCCAGTGTTCTTCAACACCAACTGAATGGTTGGACAGAGAGATAACTGGAAGCCAGTGTTGTTCAGCACCAACTGAATGGTTGGACAGAGAGATAACTGGAAGTCAGTGTTCTTCAACACCAACTGAATGGCTGAACAGAGAGATAACTGGAGGCCAGTGTTCTGCAGCACCAACTGAATGGCTGAAGAGAGATAACTGGAAGCTAGTGTTCTTCAACATGAACTGAATGGCTGAACAGAGAGATAAGTGAAAGCCAGTGTTCTTCAACACCAACTGAATGGCTGAAGAGAGATAACTGGAAGCCAGTGTTCTTCAACACCAACTGAATGGCTGAACAGAGATAACTGGAAGCCAGTGTTCTTCAGCACCAACTGAATGGCTGAACAGAGATAACTGGAAGCCAGTGTTCTTCAACACCAACTGAATGGCTGAACAGAGATAACTGGAAGCCAGTGTTCTTCAACACCAACTGAATGGCTGAACAGAGATAACTGGAAGCCAGTGTTCTTCAACACCAACTGAATGGCAGAACAGAGGTAACTGGAAGCCAGTGTTCTTCAGCACCAAATGAATGGCTGAAGAGAGATAACTGGATGCCAGTGTTCTTCAACACCAACTGAATGGCTGAACAGAGATAACTGGAAGCCAGTGTTCTTCAACACCAACTGAATGGCTGAACAGAGATAACTGGAAGCCAGTGTTCTTCAGCACCAACTAAATGGCTGAACAGAGATAACTGGAAGCCAGTGTTCTTCAGCACCAACTGAATGGCTGAACAGAGATAACTGGAAGCCAGTGTTCTTCAACACCAACTGAATGGCTGAACAGAGATAACTGGAAGCCAGTGTTCTTCAGCACCTACTGAATCGCTGAACAGAGATAACTGGAAGCCAGTGTTCTTCTACAACAACTGAATGGCTGAACAGAGATAACTGGAAGCCAGTGTTCTTCAGCACCAACTGAATGGCTGGACAGAGAGATAAGTGAAAGCCAGTGTTCTTCAACACCAACTGAATGGTTGGACAGAGAGATGACTGGAAGCCAGTGTTCTTCAACACCAACTGAATGGTTGGACGGAGAGATGACTGGAAGCCAGTGTTCTTCAACACCAACTGAATGGTTGCACAGAGAGATAACTGGAAGCCAGTGTTCTTCAGCACCAACTGAATGGTTGGACAGAGATAACTGGAAGCCAGTGTTCTTCAACACCAACTGAATGGCTGAACAGAGATAACTGGAAGCCAGTGTTCTTCAGGACCTACTGAATGGCTGAAGAGAGATAACTGGAAGCCAGTGTTCTTCAACACCAACTGAATGGCAGAACAGAGAGATAACTGGAAGCCAGTGTTCTTCAGCACCAACTGAATGGCTGAAGAGAGATAACTGGAAGCCAGTGTTCTTCAACACCAACTGAATGGCTGAAGAGAGATAACTGGAAACCAGTGTTCTTCAACACCAACTGAATGGCTGAAGAGGGATAACTGGAAGCCAGTGTTCTTCAACACCAACTGAATGGCTGAACACAGAGATAACTGGAAGCCAGTGTTCTTCAACACCAAATGAATGGCTGTGATGATGATGATGATGATGATGATGATGATGATGAGGTGGAGCTTAAGGGCGCTCAACTACATTGGTTATTAGCGCCCTTACATTGTATAAAATATAAAATTGAAAAGTCAAAAAACTAAAAAACCAGACACAAACCGGCTTGGTCAAAACACTAAAAACAACACACCAAAGATTAAAATCTAGACACTAAAATCATGGTCACTAAAAGAATAAAAGTGTCAAGAACTGTAGAATGCAAGGAACATGAGCGCCTTATGACCGGGGAGAAGGGCCCCATTAAAACTAACAATATAAAATCAAACAGCTAAAAGGCACTCAGCGCATCAAATGCGACGGCTAAAACCAATGTCAGTGATAAAACGTAAAAGACATTCTACAGCATGCGCGTCGTCTGCCAACACGTTGGCTAGGCCAACAGGCAGACCCACGCGAACGCGCAGTGGAGCTAAAACTTGACACTCGGTTAAAATGTGACGGACCGTTAATGGCATAGAACACTGACCACACAGAGGTGCGGGATCACCACTAACCAGGTATCTATGACTAAAAAGGCAATGTCCGATACGAACGCGTGTTAAAAGCACCTCTTCCCGACGAGAAGCCCAGACTAGCGGAAGAGGTTTAACCTCCCGCAACTTGTTCCCCCGGAGGGCCGTCCACTCATCGCGCCAGCGCGAGAGGATGCGGCGACGTAAAATAACACACGAATCTGACGAGGGAACAACAGGGGTAAAAAATCTGGGTAATAAAATCGCCGATTTCGCAGCGGCGTCGGCTGACTCGTTCCCTGAGATGCCCACATGACCTGGAATCCACCAAAAAAAGAGACGCTGATGCCAGAGGCACCAAGCGAGTGGAGCAGGTCATGTATGCGCTGTACGAGAGGGTGGTAAGTGTACAGTGCGCGAATACTTTGAAGAGCACTCAGGGAGTCGGAACAAATAAAACAGTGCCGTAAGTCGTGCCGCTGAATATATAAAAGAGACTGATAAATGCTAAAAAGTTCGGCGGTAAAAATCGAACATTGCTCTGGTAAACGAAAGGTAAAACTATTTCCATCACAAAAAAGGCACATCCTACTCCAGCATCAGTCTTAGATCCATAAGTAAAGATAAAAGGCAAGTCCCCAAATTGCGACTGAAGTTCTAAAAACGCTGATCTAAAGACTGAAGAAGGGGTCTCATTCTTCGGCATTGACGATAACCCAAGGTGACAGAGGGCCTCAGCGCGCGACCATGGAGATAAACGCGTTTCCCTCTTTGGAAGGGCCGGCGCTGGCGTAACGTCCAAATGCCGAAGTAGCAGTCGAAATCGAACCCCTGGAGGGAGCAATGCAGAGGAGCTAACTAAATATTGCCGGTCAAGTGAATCCTCGAAAAATGCCGCGAAAGACGGGTGGTCAGGCAAGCTGGAGAGTCGACAGGCATAGCTGCACAAGAGCATCTCACGCCTGGAGGACAGCGGAGGCTCTGCAGCTTCAGCGTAAAGACTGGGCACGGGGCTAGTTGGAAAGGCCCCTGTAGCGACTCTAATACCACGATGATGAATGGTATCCAAGCGACGTAACACAGATGGACGTGCCGATGAAAAGACAATACACCCGTAATCACGTTTGGATCGGACCAAAGAGCGATATAGACGCAGAAGGATGGTCCGATCAGCTCCCCAGGATGTGCCACTTAAAACACGTAAAAGATTAAGAGAACGGTCACACTTTGCTTTTAAAAAAGAAATGTGCGAGGTCCAACACAACTTTCTATCAAAGATCAACCCCAAAAATTTCGCCTCGTCTGCAAACAGAAGCATCCCTGGCCCTAGATGGAGAGAGAGCGGAGGGAAATACTTCCGGCGCCAGAAGTTGATGCAGACGGATTTCTCGGCGGAGAAATTAAAGCCGTTGGCGTTACTCCAGGCGTAGAGACTGTCGATACAGCTCTGGAGACGGCGTTCGAGTAGACAGGTCCGCCGTGAACTGCAATAAATAGCGAAATCGTCAACAAAAAGGGACGATGAAATGCCAGGTGGAATACAATCAACAATGGGGTTGATACAAATTGCAAAAAGTGTGACACTGAGTACAGAGCCCTGCGGTACTCCGTTCTCTTGAATAAAACGACGAGATAAAACCGAGCCCACACGTACACGAAAGACGCGGTCCGTCATGAACTCCGAAGAAATATGGGAAGACGACCGCGGATATTCCATGCGTGAAGTGTACGTAAAATGCCGCCCCTCCAACAAGTGTCATAAGCTTTCTCCAGGTCAAAAAACACAGCCACGGTTTGACACTTTCTCAGAAATCCATTCATAACATGCGTCGACAGGGACACCAGATGGTCGACGGTAGAGCGATAGCGACGAAATCCGCACTGAGCGTTCGCTAAAAGTTTCTGAGACTCAAGCCACAATGTCAACCGCCCGTTGATCCTGCGCTCCATCACCTTGCAAATGCAACTGGTGAGGGAGATAGGGCGGTAGCTGGAAGGTAGTTGGCGATCCTTCCCAGGCTTAAGTATAGGGACAATGGTGGCTTCGCGCCAAACGGAAGGAAAAATGCCGTCTTGCCAAATACGGTTATAGACCTGTAAGAGAAAGAGTTTACTGTCGGCTGAAAGGTGCTTTAACATCAGGACATGAATGCCGTCTGGCCCAGGAGCGGAGTGCCTAGAGCAATGAAGAGCGTGCTCCAGCTCCCTCATTGTGAAAAGTTCATTATAACACTCATTATTAGGAGACCGAAAATTAAAGGTGTCGGAATCCAGCCGGTCTTTGATAGGGCGAAAGCCGGCGGAATAATGGTTTGGTGATGATGATGATATGCGGTTTAAGGGCGCTAAACTGCTAGGGTCATCAGCGCCCTTACAATGTGTAAAATATAAGGTCAAAGTATAAAAGGTAAAAAAACCGCATAATTAAAAAACGGGACACAAACCCGCGATGTCCAAAAAGTTAAAACTAACAATAGTATAACAATAACAATAACAACAAGAATAAAAATAACAACAAGAATAACAATAACAAGAATAACAATAACAACAATAATAACAATAAATATATCTCAAAAACCAACACACTAAAAGCATAGCCAATAAAAGATTAAAACGTGTCAAGAACTGTAGAATGCGGGACATGAGCGCCACATGTCACTGGGGAGTAAGTCCCTATAAAAACATACAGAAGAAAATAACAAAGCTAAAAGACGCTCAGCGCATCAAATGCGACGATTAAAATCAATGTCACTTATAAAACGTAAAAGACATTCTACAGCATGCGCGTCGTCTGCCAAAACGTTGGCTACGCCAACAGGCAGACCCAGGCGAACGCGCAGTGGAGCTAAAACTTGACACTCAGTTAAAATGTGACGCACCGTTAAGGGCACGTCACATTGCTGACACAGCGGAGCGGGATCACCACTGAGCAGGTAACTATGACTAAAACGACAATGTCCAATTCGTAAACGGGCTAAAAGTACCTCTTCTCGACGTGAAGAACGAGAAGAGGTACCCCAGATTAACGGGAGAGGCTTAACCTCCCGCAACTTGTTCCCCCGGAGGGCCGTCCACTCATCGCGCCAGCGCGAGAGGATGCGGCGACGTAAAATAACACACGAATCTGACGAGGGAACAACAGAGGTAAAAAATCTGGGTAATAAAATCGCCGATTTCGCAGCGGCGTCGGCAGACTCATTACCTGAGATGCCCACATGACCTGGAATCCACATGAAGGACACGCTGATGCCAGTGACACCAAGCGAGTGGAGCAGGTCATGTATGCGCTGTACAAGCGGGTGGTAATGGTACAGCGCAGTAATAGTCTGAAGGGCACTCAGAGAGTCCGTACAAATAAAACAGTGCTGTAAGGCGTGCCGCTGAATGTATAAAATAGATTGATAAATGCTAAAAAGTTCGGCAGTAAAAATTGAACATTGTCCAGGTAAACGAAACTTAAAACTACAGTGACCAGACACAAAGGCACATCCAACTCCAGCTTCAGTCTTAGATCCATCGGTATAGATAAAATAGTAGTCTCCGAATTGAGCCCGTACTTCTAAAAAAGCCGATCTAAAGACTGAAGCAGGGGTCTCAGTCTTCGGCATCGACGTTAGCCCAAGGTGACAGTGGGCCTCAGCGCGAGACCATGGAGGAAAACGCGTTTCCCCCCGTGGAAGGGCCGGCGCTGGCGGAACGTCTAAATGCCGAAGGAGCTGTCGAAAGCGAACCCCTGGTGGGAGCAAGGCAGAGGAGCTAATAAAATAGTGACGATCAAGTGACTCCTCGAAAAATAACTCGAAGGACGGGTGGTTAGGCAAGCTTGAGAGTCGACAAGCATAGCTGCACAAGAGCATCTCACGCCTGAAGGACAGCGGAGGCTCTGCAGCTTCTGCGTACAGACTGGGTACAGGGCTAGTTGGAAAGGCCCCTGTAGCGACTCTGAGGCCACGATGGTGAATGGCATTCAATCGACGTAACACAGATGGACGTGCCGACGAATAAACAATACACCCGTAATCAAGCTTGGATCGGACCAAAGAGCGATAAAGGCGAAGAAGGACGGTCCGATCAGCTCCCCAGGATGTGCCACTTAAAACACGTAAAATATTAAGAGAACGGTCACACTTTGCTTTTAAAAAGGAAACGTGCGAGGTCCAACACAACTTCCTGTCAAAAATCAACCCCAAAAATTTCGCCTCGTCTGCAAACGGAAGTATCCCTGGCCCAAGATGGAGAGAGGGCGGAGGGAAATACTTCCGGCGCCAGAAGTTGATGCAGACGGATTTCTCGGCGGAGAAATTAAAGCCGTTGGCGTTACTCCAGGCGTAGAGACGGTCGATACAGCTCTGGAGACGGCGTTCGAGTAGACAGGTCCGCCGTGAACTGCAATAAATAGCGAAATCGTCAACAAAAAGGGACGATGAAATGCCAGGTGGAATACAATCAACAATGGGGTTGATAGCAATCGCAAAAAGTGTGACACTGAGTACAGAGCCCTGCGGTACTCCGTTCTCTTGAATAAAACGACGAGATAAAACCGAGCCCACACGTACACGAAAGACGCGGTCCGTCATAAACTCCCGAAGAAAAATGGGAAGACGACCGCGGATATTCCAATCGTGAAGTGTACGTAAAATGCCGCCCCTCCAACAAGTGTCATAAGCTTTCTCCAGGTCAAAAAATACCGCCACGGTTTGACACTTTCTCAGAAATCCATTCATAATATGCGTCGACAAGGACACCAGATGGTCGACGGTAGAGCGATAGCGACGAAACCCGCACTGAGCGTTCGCTAGAAGTTTCTGAGACTCAAGCCACCATGTCAACCGCCCGTTGATCATGCGCTCCATCACCTTACAAATGCAACTGGTGAGGGAGATAGGGCGGTAGCTGGAAGGTAGTTGGCGATCCTTCCCAGGCTTAAGTATAGGGACAATGGTGGCTTCGCGCCAAACGGAAGGAAAAATGCCGTCTTGCCAAATACGGTTATAGACCTGTAAGAGAAATAGTTTACTGTCGGCTGAAAGGTTCTTTAACATCAGGACATGAATGCCGTCCGGCCCGGGAGCGGAGTGCCGAGAGCAATGAAGAGCGTGCTCCAGCTCCCTCATTGTGAATAGTTCGTTATAGCAGTCATCATTAGCAGACCGAAAAGTAAATGATGCGGAATCCTGCCGGTCTTTAATAGAGCGAAAGCCGGCGGAATAATGGTCTGAACTGGAAACCGCCTCAAAGGCAGAACCCAGAGTGTTAGCGATGGCAGCCGGATCCACTATGGTGGCATTAGAAACCTGTAGGCCAGAAACAGTACAATGCGACACTTTACCTGAGAAGCGACGAAGTTTATCCCAAACAACAGATGAAGGCGTAAAGCGATTAAAAGACTCGACAAAACGAGCCCACGACGCCTTCTTGCTATCCTGAATAGTGCGACGAGCCCTGGCGCGCGATTGTTTAAAAGTCACCAAATTATCAAGTGTAGGGTGGCGCCGAAACACCCTAAGTGCAGCCCTACGAGCACGAACGGCGTCCCGACAATCCTCGTTCCACCACGGAACAGGTGGCCGCCGAGGTTGGGAGGATGAACGGGGTATTGCGCGTTCGGCGGCAGAGAAAATAATAGACGTAAGGTGCTGCACTAGTTGGTTAATGTCGGAGAAGGGCTGGTCGTCAAAATGCACGAGGCTGGAATACAAGTTCCAGTCGGCTTTTGCGAATATCCAGGTAGGTACTCTGGAATGCTGTACGTGGTGCGACAGAAGAGAAACGATGCAGGGGTAATGGTCGCTGGAGTAGGTGTCAGCGACGACGTTCCACTGGAGACGATGTGCAAGCTGGAGTGAGCAAATGGAAAGGTCCAGGTGAGAAAATGTACCAGAAGAATCAGAAATAAAAGTAGGTGCACCTGTATTGAGGATGGAAAGATTGAACTGATAAAAAATGTCGGAAAGAAGAGTTCCCCTCGCACAAGCCCTTGGCGAACCCCATAGTGGGTGATGGGCATTAAAATCTCCCAACAGAAGAAATGGTGTTGGGAGAGCGGACAGGAGAGATCGAATGTCCGCGGGAGCGAGGGGAGACGATGGAGGTGTATACACAGAACAAACAGAAAAGAAAAAACCGGGTAACTGCAGTCTAATGGCAACAGCTTGCAAGTCGGACGTAAGTGTGATAGGATGAAAATGAACGTCATTACGCACCAACAACATGACACCTCCATGAGCAGGAGCACCCTCCTCCGGTTCAAGATCGTAGCGAACCGGAGTGTACCCTCGGAGATCGAAAGGGTCGTGAGGGCGAATGATGATGATGATGATATGCGGTTTAAGGGCGCTAAACTGCTACGGTCATCAGCGCCCTTACAATGTATAAAAGATAAGTTCAAAATATAAAACAGGTAAAAAACCGCATAGTTAAAAACGGGACACAAACCCGCGATGTTCAAAAGGCTAAAACTAACAACAGAACAATAACAAAATAACAATAACAACAATAACAATAACAATAACAACAATAACAAGAACAACAAGAATAACAATAACAACAATATAAAGTTCTGAAAATCAACACACTAAAAGCAAGGGCAATAAAAGATTAAAACGTGTCAGGAACTGTAGAATGCGAGGGACATGAGCGCCATATGTCCACTGGGGATAAGAGTTCCCATAAAAACAGACAGAATAAAAGTACTAAGCCAAAAGACGCCCAACGCATTAAATGCGCAGATTAAAATCACTGTCATGAATAAAACGTAAAACACATTCTACAGCACGCGTGTCGTCTGCCAAAACGTTGGCTAGGCCAACAGACAGACCCACACGAGCACGCAATGCAGCTAAGACCTGACACTCTGTTAAAATGTGACGCACCGTTAAGGGCACGACACACTGCCCACAGAGTGGTGCGGGGTCACCACTGAGCAAATACCTATGACTAAAAACACAATGTCCAATCCGTAGACGAGCTAAAATTACCTCTTCCCGACGACAAGAACGAGAAGAGGTATCCCAGATCAACGGGAAAGGCTTAACTTCCCGCAACTTGTTCCCCCGGAGGGCCGTCCACTCATCGCGCCAGCGCGAGAGGATGCGGCGACGTAAAATAATACACGAATCAGACGAGGGAACAACAGAAGTAAAAAATCTGGGTAATAAAATCGCCGATTTCGCAGCGGCGTCGGCAGACTCATTACCTGAGATGCCCACATGACCTGGAATCCACATGAAGGACACGCTGATGCCAGAGACACCAAGCGAGTGGAGCAGGTCATGTATGCGCTGTACGAGTGGGTGGTAATGGTACAGCGCATGAATAGCCTGAAGGGCACTCAGAGAGTCCGTACAAATAAAACAGTGCCGTAAGTCGAGCCGCTGAATGTATAAAACAGATTGATAAATGCTAAAAAGTTCGGCGGTAAAAATTGAACATTGTCGAGGTAAACGAAAAGTAAAACGCTGAACACCAAAAACAAAGGCACATCCTACTCCAACATCAGTCTTAGACCCATCAGTATATATAAAATGACAGTCCCCGAACTGCGCTTGTAGTTCTAAAAAGGCGGATCTAAGAACAGAAGCAGGGGTCGCATTTTTCGGCATCGACGTTAGCCCAAGGTGGATGTGGGCCTCAGCGCGCGACCATGGAGGAAAGCGCGTTTCCCCTCGGGTAAGGGCCGGCGCTGGCGTAACGTCCAAATGCCGAAGTAGCAGTCGAAATCGAACCCCTGGAGGGAGCAATGCAGAGGAGCTAACTAAATATTGCCGGTCAAGCGAATCCTCGTAAAATACATCGAAGGACGGGTGGTTAGGCAAGCTTGAGAGTCGACAAGCATAGCTGCACAAAAGCATCTCACGCCGGAAGGACAGCGGAGGCTCTGCAGCTTCTGCGTACAGACTGGGTACAGGGCTAGTTGGAAAGGCCCCTGTAGCGACTCTTATGCCACGATGGTGAATGGCATTCAATCGACGTAACACAGATGGACGTGCCGACGAATAAACAATACACCCGTAATCAAGCTTGGATCGGACCAAAGAGCGATAAAGACGAAGAAGGACGGTCCGATCAGCTCCCCAGGATGTGCCACTTAAAACACGTAAAATAGTAAGAGAACGGTCACACTTTGCCTTTAAAAAGGAAACGTGCGAGGTCCAACACAACTTCCTATCAAAAATCAACCCCAAAAATTTCGCCTCGTCTGCAAACGGAAGTATCCCTGGCCCAAGATGGAGAGAGGGCGGAGGGAAATACTTCCGGCGCCAGAAGTTGATGCAGACGGATTTCTCGGCGGAGAAATTAAAGCCGTTGGCGTTACTCCAGGCGTAGAGACGGTCGATACAGCTCTGGAGACGGCGTTCGAGTAGACAGGTCCGCCGTGAACTGCAATAAATAGCGAAATCGTCAACAAAAAGGGACGAGGAAATGCCAGGTGGAATACAATCAACAATGGGGTTGATAGCAATCGCAAAAAGTGTGACACTGAGTACAGAGCCCTGCGGTACTCCGTTCTCTTGAATAAAACGACGAGATAAAACCGAGCCCACACGTACACGAAAGACGCGGTCCGTCATAAACTCCCGAAGAAATATGGGAAGACGACCGCGGATATTCCAATCGTGAAGTGTACGTAAAATGCCGCCCCTCCAACAAGTGTCATAAGCTTTCTCCAGGTCAAAAAATACAGCCACGGTTTGACACTTTCTCAGAAATCCATTCATAATATGCGTCGACAAGGACACCAGATGGTCGACGGTAGAGCGATAGCGACGAAACCCGCACTGAGCGTTCGCTAGAAGTTTCTGAGACTCAAGCCACCATGTCAACCGCCCGTTGATCATGCGCTCCATCACCTTACAAATGCAACTGGTGAGGGAGATAGGGCGGTAGCTGGAAGGTAGTTGGCGATCCTTCCCAGGCTTAAGTATAGGGACAATGGTGGCTTCGCGCCAAACGGAAGGAAAAATGCCGTCTTGCCAAATACGGTTATAGACCTGTAAGAGAAAGAGTTTACTGTCGGCTGAAAGGTTCTTTAACATCAGGACATGAATGCCGTCCGGCCCGGGAGCGGAGTGCCGAGAGCAATGAAGAGCATGCTCCAGCTCCCTCATTGTGAATAGTTCGTTATAGCATTCATCATTAACAGACCGAAAAGTATATGATGCGGAATCCTGCCGGTCTTTAATAGAGCGAAAGCCGGCGGAATAATGGTCTGAACTGGAAACCGCCTCAAAGGCAGAACCCAGAGTGTTAGCGATGGCAGCCGGATCCACTATGGTGGCATTAGAAACCTGAAGGCCAGAAACAGTACAATGTGACACTTTACCTGAGAAGCGACGAAGTTTATCCCAAACAACGGATGAAGGCGTAAAACGATTAAAAGACTCGACAAAACGAGCCCAAGATGCCTTCTTGCTATCCTGAATAATGCGACGAGCCCTGGCGCGCGATTGTTTAAAAGTCACCAAATTATCAAGTGTAGGGTGGCGCCGAAACACCCTAAGTGCAGTCCTACGGGCACGAACGGCGTCCCGACAATCCTCGTTCCACCACGGAACAGGTGGCCGCCGAGGTTGGGAGGATGAACGGGGTATTGCGCGTTCGGCGGCAGAGAAAATAACAGACGTAAGGTGCTGCACTAGTTGGTGAATGTCGGAGAAGGGCTGGTCGTCAAAATGCACGAGGCTGGAATACAAGCTCCAGTCGGCTTTTGCGAATATCCAGGTAGGTACTCTGGAATGCTGTACGTGGTGCGACAGAAGAGAAACGATGCAGGGGAAATGGTCGCTGGAGTAGGTGTCAGCGACGACGTTCCACTGAAGACGACGTGCAAGCTGGAGTGAGCAAATTGCAAGGTCCAGGTGAGAGAATGTACCAGAAGAATCAGAAATAAAAGTAGGTGCACCTGTATTGAGGATGGAAAGATTGAACTGATAAAAAATGTCGGAAAGAAGAGTTCCCCTCGCACAAGCCCTTGGCGAACCCCATAGTGGGTGATGGGCATTAAAATCTCCCAACAGAAGAAATGGTGTTGGGAGAGCGGACAGGAGAGATCGAATGTCCGCGGGAGCGAGGGGAGACGATGGAGGTGTATACACAGAGCAAACAGAAAACAAAAAGCCGGGTAAGTGAAGGCGAACGGCAACAGCTTGCAAGTCAGATGTAAGTGTGACAGGTGTAAAATGAACGTCATTACGCACCAAAATCATGACACCACCATGAGCAGGAGTACCCTCCTCCGGTTCAAGGTCGTAGCGAACCGGAGTATATCCTCGGAGATCAAAAGGATCGTGAGGGCGAAGTTTAGTCTCCTGCAAACATACGACCATAGGTGAATGGGAACGCAATAAAAGCTGCAGTTCCGCCCTATGCGATCGTACACCACGTACATTCCAGCTCAGGATAGCCATGAATAAAAGGGATAAACTGTCTACTTAGAAGGGCGGCTTAAAATTACCTTTTGTTTAACCTTTGGGCTCGGGCTTTTTGTATGGAGTTCGTCAGACTCCATAGCTTCCTCGGAGGGAGGGCCCACGCGCTGTGAGGGCGAAGCTTGGTCTCCTGCAAACACACGACCATAGGTGAATGGGAACGCAATAAAAGTTGCAGTTCCGCCCTATGCGATCGTACACCACGTACATTCCAGCTCAGGATAGCCATGAATAAAAGGGATAAACTGTCTACTTAGAAGGGCGGCTTAAAATTACCTTTTGTTTAACCTTTGGGCTCGGGCTTTTTGTATGGAGTTGGTCAGACTCCATAGCTTCCTCGGAGGGAGGGCCCACGCGCTCAGTGCCAGAAACCGATTCAAGCGCCGTGAATCGGTTCTGGGTGGCGATGGGTGAGGGGTGCCGCTGAGCGCGGCTTGTCCCAGGACCTTCCTGGGACAGCGACCTCCGAGGAGGAGAAGGTGAACTTTTGCTACCGCGCGCACGCGGAGGGTCTTTCAAGAAATCTTCCCTACGTAGTTTCTGCTTGGGCTTCTTTTCAGCGGCTTGCGACTTCATTGACTTTGGACCAGGTTTATAAGGCTTGGTAACAGTAGCTTTATTAGACGGCCGGATGGTAGTGGCGGTTAATCCAGTCAAGGTCCAGGTCTGAGTTTCGGCATCTACTCGTGGTACTGGCGAGGCAACAACAGAACTAAATGTGCCAGATCGCAGGAGGGAAGGTTGGCGCGCATGGTAACGCCTCCGGGCTTCAGCGAAGGAGAGTTTTTCCTTTACCCGGATCTCCTGGATCGCCTTCTCGTCCAAGTACCGCGGACAGTCGGCAAACGAAGCAGAATGAGACCCTTTGCAATTAACGCAGACGGGGGCTGTTGAACAGGTACCTTCGTGTGAGGGCTGGCTACATGTTGCACAGATGTTAACGGCACTCTTACATGAGACTTGCGTATGCCCAAAACGTTGGCATTTAAAACAACGCAGAGGTCTAGGAATATAAGGCCTCACAGAAATCCGTTCGTACCCTGCGGAAATGCTCGTGGGCAGATCGACGCCATCAAATGTAATAAACAGGGTACGAGTGGGTACCAATACGCCGTCGCGTTTGGCCTGCACTCGATGGACCGCTGTCACCTTCTGGTCTGCAAGATATTCTACCAGGTCCTCGTCCGATATACCATCGAGGCTATGGGTGGTAATAACGCCTCGACAGGAATTCAATGTGCGGTGCCTCTCGACACGGATAGGATAGCCGTGGAGAAGCGTAGCGCGCAACAAGGTCTTACTTTGCAGATCGGATTTCGTTTGGGCTAATAAGGAACCATTCCGTAGACGAGTGCAGGACTGAACCGCACCAGCAATTGCATCAATGCCCTTTTGAATGATGAAAGGGTTCACCTTCTCAAAGCTTTGTCCTTCTTCGGTTCGTGAAATGACCAAGTAACAACCAGTTGTCGGTGGTGTCACTTCTGTTACATAGACTTTTCGGCGCTTGTTAGTAGTAATGGAGGAAGGGTGCTCCATAGCGAAAGAAATCCTCCACCATTGCAACCGTCTCCGACCTCGGGCTCTGACTTCTCGGGCGTTACCCCGGCTTGGGTGAGTGGCCTATCTATACCAGACTCACCCCAGGGTCACACCTCCCAGAACATAGACAGAGGGACCCAATCGCCGTCAGAAGTCAGCAGCTCATGCAATGGCCCCCCCGCGGGACTGCAGTTGAACAGCGGATACGAACACATACCCTACATGACGACCCCGGGTGGTGGGGATGACGCCATTACCCACTCACCCAGCTGCGCACGCGGTGCGCGGGTATCCGTCAGGCTGTGTCCACGGAGGATTTAAATAAAAAGATAAAAGAAACTAAAACAGTGTGGGCGTTTCGCACGCAAGGTAGGCCGGCGGGGAAGAAAAAGAGATATGCGAATGTCATGGTGCGAAATGGCCGGAAAGTGATAAGGGAAGAAAGAAACGATGGTGAGGTGCGGTATGAATGGAATGTAAAGAACGCACGAGAGCCTACCTTGTGTCCACCGGTCACTTGAAGAACCCACCTCGACCGGATGGGGGTGAGGGGATGAATGTGGCGATGAATGGCTCGGGAACCCCCGGGTGCGCCAAAAACCCGTACTCACATAAGGTGAGCCCCTGAGGGGATAATGGTTTGAACTGGATACCGCCTCAAATGCAGCACCCAGAGTGTTAGCGATGGCAGCCGGATCCACTATAGTGGCATTGGAAACCTGAAGGCCAGAAACAGTACAATGCGACACTTTACCTGAGAAGCGACGAAGTTTATCCCAAATAACAGATGAAGGCGTAAAGCGATTAAAAGACTCGACAAAACGAGTCCACGACGCCTTCTTGCTATCCTGAATAATGCGACAAGCCCTGGCGCGCGATTGTTTAAAAGTCACCAAATTATCAATTGTAGGGTGTCGCCGAAACACCCTAAGCGCAGTTCTACGGGCACGAACGGCGTCCCGACAATCCTCGTTCCACCACGGAACAGGTGGCCGCCGAGGTTGAGAGGATGAACGGGGTATATCGCGTTCGGCGGCAGCGAAAATAATAGACGTAAGGTGCTGCACTAGGTGGTTAATATCGGAGAAGGGCTGGTCGTCAAAATGCACGAGGCTGGAATACAAGCTCCAGTCGGCTTTTGCGAATATCCAGTTAGGTACTCTGGAATGCTGTACGTGGTGCGACAAAAGAGAGACGATGCAGGGGTAATGGTCGCTGGAGTAGGTGTCAGTGACGACGTTCCACTGAAGACGATGAGCAAGCTGGAGGGAACAAATGGCAAGGTCCAGGTGAGAGAATGTACCAGAAGAATCAGAAATAAAAGTAGGTGCACCGGTATTGAGGATGGAAAGATTGAACTGATAAAAAATGTCGGAAAGAAGAGTTCCCCTCGCACAAGCCCTTGGCGAACCACATAGTGGGTGATGGGCATTAAAATCTCCCAACAGAAGAAAGGGTGTTGGGAGAGCGGACAGGAGAGCTCGAATGTCCGCGGGAGCGAGGGGAGACGATGGAGGTGAATACACAGAACAAACAGAAAAGAAGAAACCGGGTAACTGCAGTCTAATGGCAACAGCTTGCAAGTCGGACGTAAGTGTGATAGTTTTAAAATGAACGTCATTACGCACCAAAATCATGACACCACCATGAGCAGGAGTACCCTCCTCCGGTTCAAGGTCGTAGCGAACCGGAGTATATCCTCGGAGATCAAAAGGATCGTGAGGGCGAAGCTTAGTCTCCTGCATACACACGACCATAGGCGAATGGGAACGCAATAAAAGTTGCAGTTCCGCCCTATGCGATCGTACACCACGTACATTCCAGGTCAGGATAGCCATTAAGAAAAAAGGGATAAACTGTCTACTTAGAAGGGCGGCTTAAAATTACCTTATGTTTAACCTTGGGGCTCGGGCTTTTGGTATGGAGTTGGTCAGACTCCATAGCTTCCTCAGAGGGAGGGCCCACGCGCTCAGTGCCAGAAACCGATTCAAGCGCCGTGAATCGGTTCTGGGTGGCGATGGGTGAGGGGTGCCGCTGAGCGCGGCTAGTCCCAGGACCTTCCTGGGACAGCGACCTCCGAGGAGGAGAAGGTGAACTTTTGTTACCGCGCGCACGCGGAGGGTCTTTCAAGAAATCTTCCCTACGTAGTTTCTGCTTGGGTTTCTTTTCAGCGGCTTGCGACTTCATTGACTTTGGACCAGGTTTATACGGCTTGGTAACAGTAGCTTTAATGGACGGCCGGATGGTAGTGGCGCTTAATCCAGTCATGGTCCAAGTCTGAGTTTCGGCATCTACTCGTGGTACTGGCGAGGCAACAACAGAACTAAATGTGCCAGATCGCAGGAGTGAAGGTTGGCGCGCATGGTAACGCCTCCGGGCTTCAGTGAAGGAGAGTTTTTCCTTTACCCGGATCTCCTGGATCGCCTTCTCGTCCAAGTACCGCGGACAGTCGGCAAACGAAGCAGAATGAGACCCTTTACACTTAACGCAGTAGGGGGCTGTTGAACAGGTACCTTCGTGTGAGGGCTGGCTACATGTTGCACAGATGTTAACGGCACTCTTACATGAGACTTGCGTATGCCCAAAACGTTGGCATTTAAAACAACGCAGAGGTCTAGGAATATAAGGCCTCACAGAAATCCGTTCGTACCCTGCGGAAATGCTCGTGGGCAGATCGACGCCATCAAATGTAATAAACAGGGTACGAGTGGGTACCAATACGCCGTCGCGTTTGGCCTGCACTCGATGCACTGCAGTCACCTTTTGATCGGATAGATAGTCTACTAGATCCTCGTCCGATATACCATCGAGGCTATGCGTGGTGACAACGCCTCTACAAGAATTCAAGGTGCGGTGCTTCTCAACACGGATAGGATAACCGTGGAGAAGCGTGGCGCTCAACAAGGACTTACTTTGTGCCTCGGATTTGCTTTGAACTAATAACGAACCATTACGAAGCCGAGTGCAGGAAAGAACCGGACCAGCAATTGAGTCAATGCCCTTCTGGATGATAAAAGGGTTCACCTTCTCGAATGATTGTCCCTCCTCTGTACGGGTAATCACTAAGTAACAACCAGCTGTTGGCGGTGCTACTTCTGTTACTAACGTTTTTCGGCGCTTGTTGTTTATAATGGAGAAAGGGTGCTCCATAGCGAAAAAAATCCTCCACCATTGCAACCGTCTCCGACCTCGGGCTCTGACTTCCCGGACGTTACCCCGGCTTGGGTGAGTGGCCTATCTATACCTAGCTCACCCCAGGGTCACACCTCCCAGAACATAGACAGAGGGACCCAATCGCCGTCGGAAGTCAGCAGCTCATGCAATGGCCCCCCGCGGGACTGCAGTTGAACAGCGGATACGAAAACACACCCTACATGACGACCCCGGGTGGTGCGGATGACGCCATTACCCACTCACACAGCTGCGCACCTGGTGCGCGGGTATCCGTCAGGCTGTGTCCACGGAGGATTAAAATAAAAGGTTAAAAGAAACTAAAAGTGTGTGGGCGTTTCGCACTCAAGGTAGGCCGGCGAAGAAGTAAAAGAGACGTGTAAATGAATGGGCGTGGGGCGAAATATGCAGAAATAGAAGAGAAGAAAGAAACGATGGTGAGGTGCGGTATGAATGTAATGCAAAGAACGCACGAGAGCCTACCTTGTGTCCACCGGTCACGAGAAGAACCCACCTCGACCGGATGGGGATGAGAGGGTGAAAATGGCTATGGATGGCTCCGGTACCCCGGGTGCGCCTAACCCGCACTCACAAAAGGTGAGCCCCTGGGGGGAAATGAATGGCTGAAGAGGGATAACTGGAAGCCAGTGTTCTTCAACACCAACTGAATGGCTGAAGAGAGATAACTGGAAGCCAGTGTTCAACACCAACTGAATGGCTGAAGAGAGATAACTGGAAGTTAGTGTTCTTCAACACCAACTGAATGGCTCAACAGAGATAACTGGAAGCCAGTGTTCTTCAACACCAACTGAATGGCTGAACAGAGATAACTGGAAGCCAGTGTTCTTTAACACCAACTGAATGGCTGAAGAGAGATAACTGGAAGCCAGTGTTCTTCAACACCAACTGAATGGCTGAACAGAGATAACTGGAAGCCAGTGTTCTTCAAGACGAACTGAATGGCTGAACAGAGATAACTGGAAGCCAGTGTTCTTCAGCACCAAAACAGTGGCTGGAAAGAAATAACTGGAAGCCAGTGTTCTTTAGCACCAACTGAATGTTTGGACAGAGAGATAACATTCAACACCAACTGTTCTTCAACACCAACTGAATGGCTGAAGAGAGATAACTGGAAGCTAGTGTTCTTCAACACCAACTGAATGGCTGAAGAGAGATAACTGGAAGCTAGTGTTCTTCAACACCAACTGAATGGCTGAAGAGAGATAACTGGAAGCCAGTGTTCTTCAACACCAACTGAATGGCTGAAGAGAGATAACTGGAAGCCAGTGTTCTTCAACACCAACTGAATGGCTGAACAGAGATAACTGGAAGCCAGTGTTCTTCAAGACGAACTGAATGGCTGAACAGAGATAACTGGAAGCCAGTGTTCTTCAGCACCAAAACAGTGGCTGGAAAGAAATAACTGGAAGCCAGTGTTCTTTAGCACCAACTGAATGTTTGGACAGAGAGATAACTGGAAGCTAGTGTTCTTCAACACCAACTGAATGGCTGAAGAGAGATAACTGGAAGCTAGTGTTCTTCAACACCAACTGAATGGCTGAAGAGAGATAACTGGAAGCTAGTGTTCTTCAACACCAACTGAATGGCTGAAGAGAGATAACTGGAAGCCAGTGTTCTTCAACACCAACTGAATGGCTGAAGAGAGATAACTGGAAGCCAGTGTTCTTCAGCATCAACTGAGGGACTGAAGAGAGATAACTGGAAGCCAGTGTTCTTCAGCACCAAAAGAGTGGCTGGAAAGAAATAACTGGAAGCCAGTGTTCTTCAGCAGCAACTGAATGGCTGAAGAGAGATAACTGGAAGCCAGTGTTCTTCAACATCAACTGAATGGCTGAAGAGAGATAAATGAAAGCCAATGTTCTTCAGCACCAACTGAATGGTTGAACAGAGAGATAACTGGAAGCCAGTGTTCTTTAGCACCAACTGAATGTTTGGACAGAGAGATCAATGAAAGCCATTGTTCTTCAGCACCAACTGAATAGATGGACAGAGAGATAAGTGAAAGCCAGTGTTCTTCAGCACCAACTAAATGGCTGGATAGAGAGATAAGTGAAAGCCAGATTTCTTCAGCACCAACTGAATGGTTGAACAGAGAGATAACTGGAAGCCAGTGTTCATCAGCACCAACTGAATGGTTGGACAGAGAGATAAATGAAAGCCAGTGTTCTTCAGCACCAACTAAATGGCTGGACAGAGAGATAAGTGAAAGCCAGTGTTCTTCAGCACCAACTAAATGGCTGGACAGAGAGATAAGTGAAAGCCAGTGTTCTTCAGCATCAACTAAATGGCTGGACAGAGAGATAAGTGAAAGCCAGTGTTCTTCAGCACCAACTAAATGGCTGGACAGAGAGATAAGTGAAAGCCAGTGTTCTTCAGCACCAACTAAATGGCTGGACAGAGAGATAAGTGAAAGCCAGTGTTCTTCAGCACCAACTAAATGGCTGGACAGAGAGATAAGTGAAAGCCAGTGTTCTTCAGCACCAACTGAATGGTTGGACAGAGAGATAAATGAAAGCCAGTGTTTTTCAGCACCAACTGAATGGTTGGACAGAGAGATAAATGAAAGCCAGTGTTCTTCAGCACCAACTGAATGGTTGGACAGAGAGATAAATGAAAGCCAGTGTTCTTCAGCACCAACTGAATGGTTGGACAGAGAGATAAGTGAAAGCCAGTGTTCTTCAGCACCAACTGAATGGCTGGACAGAGAGATAAGTGAAAGCCAGTGTTCTTCAGCACCAACTAAATGGCTGGACAGAGAGATAAGTGAAAGCCAGTGTTCTTCAGCACCAACTAAATGGTTGGACAGAGAGATAAGTGAAAGCCAGTGTTCTTCAGCACCAACTAAATGGTTGGACAGAGAGATAAATGAAAGCCAGTGTTCTTCAGCACCAACTAAATGGTTGGACAGAGAGATAAATGAAAGCCAGTGTTCTTCAGCACCAACTAAATGGTTGGACAGAGAGATAAATGAAAGCCAGTGTTCTTCAGCACCAACTAAATGGTTGGACAGAGAGATAAGTGAAAGCCAGTGTTCTTCAGCACCAACTAAATGGTTGGACAGAGAGATAAATGAAAGCCAGTGTTCTTCAGCACCAACTAAATGGCTGGACAGAGAGATAAATGAAAGCCAGTGTTCTTCAGCATCAACTGAATGGCTGGACAGAGAGATAAGTGAAAGCCAGTGTTCTTCAGCATCAACTGAATGGCTGGACAGAGAGATAAGTGAAAGCCAGTGTTCTTCAGCACCAACTAAATGGCTGGACAGAGAGATAAGTGAAAGCCAGTGTTCTTCAGCACCAACTAAATGGCTGGACAGAGAGATAAGTGAAAGCCAGTGTTCTTCAGCACCAACTGAATGGTTGGACAGAGAGATAAATGAAAGCCAGTGTTCTTCAGCACCAACTTAATGGTTGGACAGAGAGATAAATGAAAGCCAGTGTTCTTCAGCACCAACTGAATGGCTGGACAGAGAGATAAGTGAAAACCAGTGTTCTTCAGCACCAACTAAATGGCTGGACAGAGAGATAAGTGAAAGCCAGTGTTCTTCAGCACCAACTAAATGGTTGGACAGAGAGATAAGTGAAAGCCAATGTTCTTTAAAGTCAGATTTTATTCACCATTTGCTAAAGTGTATAAGGAAGTTTCAGAACAAAATATTTTAACTCAAGATGTATAATTTTTTGTGAATGTTTTTATAATTCATGTACATATAAATAAATACTAGTATATAATGTATTTTGACGATGCCATAAGTGCTGATAATAAAACAATTAAATAAAGTGAAGTGGAAACAAGGAATAAGAGGAGGCTGCTATGTTGCGAGGAAAAGTGAAGTGAGAGTAAGAAGTGAACCAAATCACATTACTGAAGTGACAGTGAAAACTGGACAAGGTCACAGATTACACTCGGCTCCCCAGTAAACAGAACAAGCTAATTGAACAAATCAGGAAACAAATTCACACTCCGGAAGAAGAAAACTGCATTCAGCTGGATAAAAGCTCACACAGAATACTGTGTGGAAATGAAATGGCAGACAGACATCGAGCAACAGCAAACTAGACATCTGCTACAAAAAAATCTTGTAAAGTTATGTGGTGAAATGCGCTCATGGAGTAAGTGCAGACAAGCAATTGGCAACTAACGACAAAGGTGCTGATGACTCCCACAGCTCTTGTCACAGACTGGTTCAACATTATGGAGACCACCAAAGCAAACAGATGCTTTTCAAGTGTAAAATACAAGGCCATGTTTTAAAAAACAAATGAAGTTGGTTTATATTTAATAGCTCTTTCTAATGTTTTACGAGTTGATTGTTGATTGCAAGTTGATTTTTAAAAAGGGTGATAAAAGTTGTATAACTATTTATAAACCTATAACACTTACCTGCACCTTCAGTGAAATATTTGAAAAAGTTATAAATTCAAGGTTGGTTATTTCTTAGAAAAATATGACATATTAGTCAAAGCTCAACATGAGTTTACTCTACTAGCACTGCTATCATGGACGCCGTACAATTATTCTTAGATCTCACTAAAGTGTTTGGTAGTGTAGACATAAATTTGTAATTGGAATAAGGGGTAAAGTGAATAACCTACTAAGACCCTATTTAACAAATTGCAAACTATGCATGATGTTAACTCAATAAAGTGTTACATGTCATCATATGACCTGGTGTAGCACAAGGATCAGTGTCCTGGTCTCTTTTATACATAAGTGACATACTCCGTTATGAAAATTGCAAAAATATATCCTATGCTGATGATACCATTGCCATAACTCACTGAAACACTTGCAAATTTCAATTACTGATTCATTAAGAGAAGTTCTTACTATTTAGAAGATAATAACCAGGGTTAGGATTTTTAGGTGTGCACCTTTTTTCTTAGGGTAAGTTAAAGCTGTGCGGAAAGATATCACAGCGTGAAATTTTGGTTCTGGTTGAAAAAACAGGCATTTTTTCTCACATCTTTTTCCCTCTTTTGGGACCTTTACCCCTTTTTGGCACCTTTATCCCATTTTCCCCCAACCATGCCCATAATCCCCTTTTTCCCCCTTTTTTCTTTTAAGTTTCATTCCAATTTATTCTTTAACTTTCAAATAATGTCTCTTCAGCTTGCTGTGTACGTGCGAATAGTAAGCCTATCTTTTTCAGTAAACACTGTGCGGGAATTAAAAGCACACCCACAACAATGGAAAATAATTGTGTGTTCAACGAAAACCTTTTTCTCTTGCTTTACCGCTATAAACTAGCCTGCAATAATGCAATTGGCAATGAGTGATTCTAACCCACCAAAATCAGTAGCCTACTGATTAAGTGATGTTAGTGTTACAATTTCGACTCACCTTTAAATAAATTCAGTAGCCTACTGTTCGTGAATATGAGTTTATTACTGTGAGAGACGTCATCTTTTTGCATGGAGGTGAAGGCTGGGCATGCAGAGACGGCAGTAACCTCACCCGCGCAGTTCCGAGAATTATTAAGACTGGATTCTGCTCAAAACTACTAGAAATCGCTGAGACTGAAGTTCCAGCATGAATGAGAACATTCTGGTAATTGTCGCGGTGTTATAAGAGAATGTGGACAGCGAATGGGCGCAAGAGTGAGTTGTGTGACAGTCGCATTGTGTTAGCAAGTGAACTAGTGCTAACTCTGCAAACGAGTGTACTAATACTAGATTTTACCATGCCAAAGGTGTCCAGTGCTCGATTTATTGTTCTGACTGAGGAATTCAAACAACCACAGTTAAAATAACTACTGCTTACCTAGTCCTCGTGGTGTTCAAATACTGAGGGACTTCTTCTGCAAGCTAGGTCCTTCAACAGGATCAGGATCATCTGCCACATGTTCCTGTATTGTGCCCAGAGTAGACAGCAAAGTTAAAATAACTACTGCTTACCTAGTCCTTGTGGTGTTGAAATACTGAGGGACTTCTTCTGCAAGCTAGGTCCTTCAACAGGATCAGGATCATCTGCCACATATTCCTGTATTGTGGTCAGAGTAGACAGTAGAGTTAAAATAACTACTGCTTGCCTAGTCCTTGTGGTGTTGAAATACTGAGGGACTTCTTCTGCAAGCTAGGTCCTTCAACAGGATCAGGATCATCTGCCACATGTTCCTGTATTGTGGTCAGAGTAGACAGTAGAGTTAAAATAACCACTGCTTACCTAGTCCTTGTGGTGTTGCAATACTGAGGGACTTCTTCTGCAAGCTAGGTCCTTCAACAGGATCAGGATCATCTGCCACATGTTCCTGTATTGTGCCCAGAGTAGACAGCAGAGTTAAAATAACTACTGCTTACCTAGTCCTTGTGGTGTTGAAATACTGAGGGACTTCTTCTGCAAGCTAGGTCCTTCAACAGGATCATCTGCCACATGTTCCTGTATTGTGCCCAGAGTAGACAGCAGAGTTAAAATAACTACTGCTTACCTAGTCCTTGTGGTGTTGAAATACTGAGGGACTTCTTCTGCAAGCTAGGTCCTTCAACAGGATCATCTGCCACATATTCCTGTATTGTGCCCAGAGTAGACAGCAAAGTTAAAATAACTACTGCTTACCTAGTCCTTGTGGTGTTGAAATACTGAGGGACTTCTTCTGCAAGCTAGGTCGTACAACAGGATCATCTGCCACATGTTCCTGTATTGTGCCCAGAGTAGACAGCAGAGTTAAAATAACTACTGCTTACCTAGTCCTTGTGGTGTTGAAATACTGAGGGACTTCTTCTGCAAGCTAGGTCCTTCAACAGGATCATCTGCCACATGTTCCTGTATTGTGCCCAGAGTAGACAGCAGAGTTAAAATAACTACTGCTTACCTAGTCCTTGTGGTGTTGAAATACTGAGGGACTTCTTCTGCAAGCTAGGTCGTACAACAGGATCATCTGCCACATATTCCTGTATTGTGCCCAGAGTAGACAGCAAAGTTAAAATAACTACTGCTTACCTAGTCCTTGTGGTGTTGAAATACTGAGGGACTTCTTCTGCAAGTTAGGTCCTTCAACAGGATCAGGATCATCTGCCACATATTCCTGTATTGTGCCCAGAGTAGACTGTACTATGAATCTGTCTGCCTCCTCATTTTCTTGATCTATTTCTGATTCTGAAATATTAACACAAAATCTGTTGTGTTACATTCACATCAGTTTCTCTACCTTGCACTTACACTGTAAAGGAAGTGTTGCATTATTTTTATATCCAGATCTGAATGTAAATACGTGTTTTCAGGTCCAGTAAATTCAATAGAATTTTTGAAAGAGAAAAAAAAATTCTTTTTTGTTTGCGTGTGTGAACATCATAACTCAACAACAAAATCTCAGCATCTTTGAAAACTGTCACATAAAGATTTTCAAGAAAATCCTTCCACCCCAAACTACCCTTTACATGGAAATGTTCCATATTCTAAAAATGGCAGTAAAGATTTTGATTAAAATCCTATATATTTAAGTTTCTGGGAATAGCCTGTAAAGTCTTCCTCATTGGGAAGGAATTATTTTATATAAAAACTGCTAAGCCATAATAAAGAGGCAAAACTTACTGCACAAAAACATGGGGTAGGGAAAAATATATAGACATAGTAATTAAAGAAGAGAGAGAATCTATTGCATGGGTAAGAACCGGAGCATGGAGGCTAAAAGGGCTAAGACAGGGTATTCCTCAGAACCAATGTCCGATATGTGGTGGTAATGAAGATATTGAACACATAGTATTTAAGTGCCAAGGAACAGAAAATTGGAGAAAAGAATTTTTTAATAAGAAGTGGTTGAAGGGGGATAGAAATACACTTATGATTGAAATGATATGCAAGGACGCTAGAAGCATTGGACATTTTTTGTGTAAATTAAAAACTAAATGGCTTTGGACAGTGGAAAGAGAAAAGTAAGAGGTAGAGCATCTTACTTGAATGGAAAACTATAGTGAATATGTGATGGTTAAGTAACCAATAAGTGAAAAGTGAAAAACAAGTGGAAATGGCACATGAAAAAAAAAAAAAAAAGATAATTTATTGACAAGAAATTGTAAAATGTAAATAAACTGTAGTGATTGTCTACTGAATGAGTGACCAGGGTCAAAGTGCAGTAGACAGTCAAATTTGTAAAACTCTTAGCACAATAAAGCACAATATATTACATATACTGCACAAAAAGTGTACAGTTTTTTAAAACACACTATTTATTCCAAATAACATTTTTTGTAGCATTGCCTATTTCTGAGATATTTGTTATTATGATTTAAATTTTTCAATAGTAATGTGCTGTCACATTCAGTTGCTTCTTGCAATGTATTTTAAAGAGTATGCAATTTCAACGCTGGCATATGATGACCCACTGTTAAACATTTGAGTTGTTTTGGTTTCTACAATACCCACAATGAAATGTCTGAATGTTAACATGAAGTAGATAGAAAACTAAGGAACGTTTTCTATGAACAGTTTCATAGAAACTGTGATTACAGAAAATCATGTGAATGAAACACAAGAGATATTTTTCTATCGCTTCATGTTAATCAAGATAAACGTTTAGAGAAATAGTTTCATTGTGGATACAAAAGGAGACTGAGGTGACAGTCAAATGTTTAAAAAGTGGGCCATTATGCGTTGGCTTTAAAGTTGCATACTTTTTTCATCACATCACAAGAAACAAAAGAATGTTGAGTTAGCACAAAAGTGTAAACTATTGGAAAATTCAACAATGAATATGTTGGAAACAGTTAATGCCACAAAAAAGTCTTACATAAATGTTGTGTTTTAAAGAGAACTACATTTATCGTTTGTTTATCAGTTCTTGTACAAGATTCATTCAGAATGAAGAGGCTATTTTCACAAAATTGAAGACTAACACTTTATTTCTCACATAACGATATAAAACTTTCAATAAAAATCCTTAAAGTTACTTTTTGAGAAAATAAACCATGACAAATTTGTCATGTAATGTGATATTTATATGAGCTTCTGTTTTTGGGTTATGGTGCTCTCTCTCGCACATACAAACACACACGTTTTTTTTCCCAAAAATACTTTCTTTTTTATTCTGGAGAACTCAAAACATGTACAAGCCTCTGCTTCCCATATGTGTGGTAAAATGAAATATCAGAGTTTCTTATTCTAACATGCTTTCCTTGGTGACAAGGGGTTTAACATTTAAGGCTGGTTCACAGCAGCCGAGAACGAGAAAGTTGAAATACATGTTTTCTAATTGCAGCATTCACAATCAACTGGAAGCTTTCGGGAATGCAAAAGAACACTTGGCCAAGTTCTTGTTCCCATGCACAGCATATTAGACTCTTAACTGTAGAGGCTATTGTAGGCGGACATGACATGAAACAGCCCCTAGTGTACTCTATAGTCACAAGCTATTAAAAAATAAGTCCTCTTCAGGATGGGATGAAATATCACCGATAATCTTAAAACATTGTAAGACGGCGCTTATTACTATTCTGGTACATCTAATAAACTCTTCGCTATACAGTGAAAACTTTCCAGATTCCTTAAAACTCAGTATAGTTCGGCCAATCTTTAAAAAAAGGGGATAAAGCACAAATAGGGAACTATAGGCCAATCAGTCTTACTTCTGTCTTTGCAAAAGTTTTTGAAAATATACTGAGCTGCAGACTGATACGATTCTTAAATAAATATAATCTGCTTAACTCATCACAACATGGATTCAGGAGAAAATTATCAACAACCACTGCTATTGCAGAACTTTATCAGGAAATTCTCGAAGCACTTGATAAAGATAACAAAGCTACAGGAGTTTTCTTGGATCTATCCAAGGCGTTTAATAGTGTAGCACATGATAAACTACTGGACAAGATTCAGAAAGTGGGAATCAGGGGAAAATTCTTAGAAATCATAAAATCATACTTGTTAAACCGTATGCAATGCACAGAAATTTATTACCAACAGCATCACATGACAAAATGTGCAAGATCAAATTATGAAACAATGAAGGTGGGTGTACCTCAAGGATCTGTACTTGGACCCATCCTATTCATATTGTATGTAAATGACATTCCTAAAGCTTCAGAATATAAAATAATATCATACGCAGACGACACTTCAGTTATATTGACAAGTAAAAATATACATAGTTTAGAGAAGTTAGTAACCACAAAAACACAGGATATATGTGCGTACCTAAAATATAACAACTTAAAGGTAAATTTACAAAAAACAAATATGATCGTGTTCCAGCACCGAAATAAGGGCTCCACTCAAAGATTACATGCAACAATAAACGATGAGTATATAGAGCAAATACAGAGAATAAAATTTTTAGGGGTAATGATAGATGAGAATATGACATTCAGAAATCACATTGACCTTGTATGTAATAAAATTAGTACTGGTTTATATCTGTTAAGAAAGATGAAAAAATATTTAGACATTGATTATTTAAAGCTAGTATACTATGGTCTAATTCATCCCCATCTTCAATATGGGATTGAAGTCTGGGGCAGCACAGGTATTGTAAATATGAACAGAGTACTGTTAATGCAGAAAAAGTGTTTAAGATGTATCTATGGTCGAAATAGTAGAGAATCATGTAGACAAATCTATGTGGAGGCTAGTGTTTTAACAGTCGTATCACTATATGTGTATAAAGTAATTATGTATGTAGTAAGTAAGTCACATTCTGTAAAAATAAAAGATAGTCACATATATAAAACTAGAACACAAAATAATTACTACAGAGATAATGTAAATAAAAAAGCCACTGAAAAGGATCCAATTACGATGGGTAGGATACTATATAACAAATTACCCAATGACATTAAAAGCTTAGAGGGCAAAGAATTTCAAAGGAGGTTAAAAACATTCTTAATTCAGAAATACTTGTACAGGTTGAATGAATTGTAAATATTGTATACACATGTAAATTTTGTAACTTTTCATTCTATGACGATGCTTGAAACTTGTAAAAGTCTATAAGCAAATAAAGATGATTATTATTTATATATTGTAATGAAAAGAAGCTAGAAACAGTGATGTGTATTGAATTTATTTAAGGTGAGTCGGAATTGTTACACTAACATCACTTAAGTTTACTCACTTAACATGTTTCGGGAAACAGTTGTTCCCATCCTCAGAAGGTTAATTCGACTGGCCCGTGTTGTTGGTGTTTCCGTTTTTTGGACTGGATCCTGTGGTGGCATCTTGTGGTGGAGAAATGTACTTCCAGAGAGGATTTGGTGGCGGCAAATCAAAATTCATTAGATTTGTGTTGTGTTTTAGAATGGTGATCTTCTCCCATGCATCTAATTCGGCTGCAAATTTGGCTCGTTTGACTAATATAATATTGGGTTTGATGTTGTGATTAGTGATCCAAAAATGGTGTGAAACTGCAGATTTGTACATTTGTTTCTATTTAATACATCTCATGTGCTCCTTTGTATTAAATACAAACAAATGGACAAATCTGCAGTTTCACACCATTTTTGGATCACTAATCACAACATCAAACCCAATATTACATTAGTCAAACCAGCCAAATTTGCAGCCGAATTAGATGCATGGGAGAAGACCACCATTCTAAAACACAACACAAATCTAATGAATTTTGATTTGCCGCCACCAAATCCTCTCTGGAAGTACATTTCTCCACCACAAGATGCCACCACAGGATCCAGTCAAAAAAACGGAAACACCAACAACACGGGCCAGTCGAATTAACCTTCTGAGAATGGGAACAACTGTTTCCCGAAACATGTTAAGTGAGTAAACTTAAGTGATGTTAGTGTAACAATTCCGACTCACCTTAAATAAATGATTATTATTATTATTATTATTATTATTATTATTATTATTACTATTACTATTACGAAATTGTGTCTCCTAACCGCAGATCCATCGAGAGTTGATTCTTCTAGTGAAAGGCTCATGTGTAGTTGTTTATACACAACTCAAAACTGGCTATTGCCTCAAAAATAATAGCAAATGCTACAAACAACAATAACAGAAACTTTAATGTATATGAATTTAGTTAAAGTTTACTCTATCAAATTTTGACATTGGCTAACCCACATTATGTTGGCTAAATTGGAAGCACATGGAAAAATATCATTGGTAAGTTAAAAACAAATGATATCCCAATGTACAAAATTGGCTTTCCATTTTCTGATGGATATGCATTCCAGTTCTCGTTACCGGGCTGTTGTGAAGCAAAACCTTAGAGCTGCAATGCTTCCCACTCTCGTTGCTGTTCTTGGGCTCTTGTAAAGCAAACCCTTAGAGCTGCAATGCTTCACATTCTTGTTGCTGTTGTAAAGCAAAACCTCAGAGCTGGAATGCTTCCCACTCTTGTTGCTGTTGTAAAGCAAAACATTAGAGCCGGAATGCTTCCCACTCTCGTAGCTGTTCTTGTGCTGTTGTAAAGCAAAACCTTAGAGCTGCAATGCTTCCCACTCTCGTAGCTGTTCTTGTGCTGTTGTAAAGCAAAACCTTAGAGCTGGAATGATTCCCACTCTCATTGCTGTTCTCGTTGCTGTTGTAAAGCAAAACCTTAGAGCCTGGAATGCTTCCCACTCTCGTAGCTGTTCTACTGCTGTTGTAAAGCAAAACCTTAGAACTGCAATGCTTCCCACTCTCGTTGCTGTTCTTGGGCTGTTGTAAAGCAAAACCTTAGAGCTGGAATGCTTCCCATTCTTGTTGCTGTTGTAAAGCAAAACCATAGAGCTGGAATGCTTCCCACTCTTGTTGCTGTTGTAAAGCAAAACCTTAGAGCTGGAATACTTCCCACTCTTGTTGCTGTTCTTGGGCTGTTGTAAAGCAAAACCTTAGAGCTGCAATGCTTCCCACTCTTGTTGCTGTTCTTGTGCTGTTGTAACGCAAAACCTTAGAGCTGCATTGCTTCCCACTCTCGTTGCTGTTCTTGTGATGTTGTAAAACAAAACCTTAGAGCTGCAATGCTTCCCACTTTTGTTGCTGTTGTAAAGCAAAACCTTAGAGCTCCAATGCTTCCCACTTTTGTTGCTGTTGTAAAGCAAAACCTTAGAGCTGGAATGCTTCCCACCCTTGTTGCTGTTGTAAAGCAAAACCTTAGACCTGGAATGCTTCCCACTCTCGTAGCTGTTCTTGTGCTGTTGTAAAGCAAAACCTTAGAGCTGCATTGCTTCCCACTCTCGTTGCTGTTCTTGTGCTGTTGTAAAGAAAAACCTTAGAGCTGCAATGCTTCCCACTCTTGTTGCTGTTGTAAAGCAAAACCTTAGAGCTGGAATGCTTCCCATTCTTGTTGCTGTTGTAAAGCAAAACCTTAGAGCTGGAATGCTTCCCACTCTTGTTGCTCTTGTAAAGCAAAACCATAGAACTGGAATGCTTCCCACTCTTGTTGCTGTTGTAAAGCAAAACCTTAGAGCTGGAATGCTTCCCACTCTCGTAGCTGTTCTTGTGCTGTTGTAAAGCAAAACCTTAGAGCTGCATTGCTTCCCACTCTCGTTGCTGTTCCTGTGCTATTGTAAAGAAAAACCTTAGAGCTGAATGGCTTCCCACTCTCGTAGCTGTTCTTGTGCTGTTGTAAAGCAAAACCTTAGTACTGCAATGCTTCCCACTCTTGTTGCTGCTCTTGTGCTGTTGTAAAGAAAAACCTTAGAGCTCCAATGCTTCCCACTCTTGTTGCTGTTCTTGTGTTGTTGTAAAGCAAAACCTTAGAGCTGCAATGCTTCCCACTCTCGTTGCTGTTCTTGGGCTGTTGTGAAGCAAAACCTTACAGCTGAAATGCTTCCCATTCTTGGGCTGTTGTAAAGCAAAACCTTAGAGCTGGAATGCTTCCCACTCTTGTTGCTGTTCTTGTGCTGTTGTAAAGCAAAACCTTAGAGCTGCAATGCTTCCCACTCTTGTTGCTGTTCTTGTGCTGTTGTAAAGCAAAACCTTAGAGCTGCAATGCTTCTCACGCTCGTTGCTGTTCTTGTGCTGCTGTAAAGAAAAACCTTAGAGCTGCAATGCTTCCCACTCTTGTTGCTTTTCTTGTGCTGTTGTAAAGCAAAACCTTAGAGCTGCAATGCTTCCCACTCTTGTTGCTGTTCTTGGGCTGTTGTAAAGTAAAACCTTAGAGCTGCAATGCTTCCCACTCTTGTTGCTGTTCTTGGGCTGTTGTAAAGCAAAACCTTAGAGCTGGAATTCTTCCCACTCTTGTTGCTCTTGTAAAGCAAAACCTTAGAGCTGGAATGCTACCCATTCTTGTTGCTGTTGTAAAGCAAAACCTTAGACCTGGAATGCTTCCCACTCTTGTTGCTGTTGTAAAGCAAAACCATAGAGCTGGAATGCTTCCCACTCTTGTTGCTGTTGTAAAGCAAAACCTTAGAGCTGGAATGCTTCCCACTCTCGTAGCTGTTCTTGTGTTGTTGTAAAGCAAAACCTCAGAGCTGCATTGCTTCCCACTCTCGTTGCTGTTCCTGTGCTATTGTAAAGAAAACCCTTAGAGCTGAATGGCTTCCCACTCTCGTAGCTGTTCTTGTGTTATTGTAAAGCAAAACCTTAGAGCTGCATTTCTTCCCACTCTTGTTGCTGTTCTTGTGCTGTTGTAAAGCAAAACCTTAGTACTGCAATGCTTCCCACTCTTGTTGCTGCTCTTGTGCTGTTGTAAAGAAAAACCCTAGAGCTCCAATGCTTCCCACTCTTATTGCTGTTCTTGTGCTGTTGAAAAGCAAAACCTTAGAGCTCCAATGCTTCCCACTCTTATTGCTGTTCTTGTGCTGTTGTAAAGCAAAACCTTAGAGCTGCAATGCTTCCCATTCTTGGGCTGTTGTAAAGCAAAACTTTAGAGCTGCAATGCTTCCCACTCTTGTTGCTGTTCTTGTGCTGTTGTAAAGCAAAACCTTAGTACTGCAATGCTTCCCACTCTTGTTGCTGCTCTTGCGCTGTTGTAAAGAAAAACCCTAGAGCTCCAATGCTTCCCACTCTTATTGCTGTTCTTGTGCTGTTGTAAAGCAAAACCTTAGAGCTCCAATGCTTCCCACTCTTATTGCTGTTCTTGTGCTGTTGTAAAGCAAAACCTTAGAGCTGCAATGATTCCCATTCTTGGGCTGTTGTAAAGCAAAACTTTAGAGCTGCAATGCTTCCCACTCTTGTTGCTGTTCTTGTGCTGTTGTAAAGCAAAACCTTAGAGCTGCAATGCTTCCCACTCTCGTTGCTGATCTTGGGCTGTTGTGAAGCAAAACCTTACAGCTGAAATGCTTCCCATTCTTGGGCTGTTGTAAAGCAAAACCTTAGAGCTGGAATGCTTCCCACTCTTGTTGCTGTTCTTGTGCTGTTGTAAAGCAAAACCTTAGAGCTGCAATGCTTCTCACGGTCGTTGCTGTTCTTGTGCTGTTGTAAAGAAAAACCTTAGAGCTGCAATGCTTCCCACTCTTGTTGCTTTTCTTGTGCTGTTGTAAAGCAAAACCTTAGAGCTGCAATGCTTCCCACTCTTGTTGCTGTTCTTGGGCTGTTGTAAAGCAAAACTTTAGAGCTGCATTGCTTCCCACTCTCGTTGCTGTTCTTGGGCTGTTGTAAAGCAAAACCTTAGAGCTGCAATGCTTCCCACTCTTGTTGCTGTTCTTGGGCTGTTGTAAAGCAAAACCTTAGAGCTGCAATGCTTCCCACCCTCGTTGTTGTTCTTGGGCTGTTGTAAAGCAAAACCTTAGAGCTGGAATTCTTCCCACTCTTGTTGCTCTTGTAAAGCAAACCTTAGAGCTGGAATGCTTCCCACTCTTGTTGCTGTTCTTGGGCTGTTGTAAAGTAAAACCTTAGAGATGGAATGCTTCCCACTCTTGTTGTTGTTCTTGGGCTGTTGTAAAGTAAAAGCTTAGAGCTGGAATGCTTCCCACTCTTGTTGCTGTTCTTGGGCTGTTGTAAAGTAAAACCTTAGAGATGGAATGCTTCTCACTCCTGTTGCTGTTCTTGGGCTGTTGTAAAGTAAAACCTTAGAGATGGAATGCTTCCCACTCTTGTTGCTGTTCTTGGGCTGTTGTAAAGCAAAAGCTTAGAGCTGGAATGCTTCCCACTCTTGTTGCTGTTCTTGGGCTGTTGTAAAGCAAAACATTAGAGATGGAATGCTTCCCACTCTTGTTGCTGTTCTTGGGCTGTTGTAAAGCAAAAGCGTAGAGCTGCAATGCTTCCCACTCTTGTTGCTGTTCTTGGGCTGTTGTAAACCAAAACCTTAGAGCTGCAATGCTTCCCATTCTTTTTGCTGTTGTAAAGCAAAACCTTAGAGCTGCAATGCTTCCCATTCTTTTTGCTGTTGTAAAGCAAAACCTTAGAGCTGCAATGCTTCCCATTCTTTTTGCTGTTGTAAACCAAAACCTTAGAGCTGCAATGCTTCCCATTCATTTTGCTGTTGTAAAGCAAAACCTTAGAGCTGCAATGCTTCCTATTCTTGTTGCTGTTCTTGGGCTGTTGTAAACCAAAACCTTAGAATTGCAATGCTTCCCATTCTTTTTGCTATTGTAAAGCAAAACCTTAGAGCTGCAATGCTTCCCACTCTTGTTGCTGTTCTTGGGCTGTTGTAAACCAAAACCTTAGAATTGCAATGCTTCCCATTCTTTTTGCTGTTGTAAAGCAAAACCTTAGAATTGCAATGCTTCCCACTCTTGTTGCTGTTCTTGGGCTGTTGTAAACCAAAACCTTAGAGCTGCAATGCTTCCTATTCTTGTTGCTGTTGTAAACCAAAACCTCAGAGCTGCAATGCTTCCTATTCTTGTTGCTGTTGTAAAGCAAAACCTTAGAGCTGCAATGCTTCCCATTCTTTTTGCTGTTGTAAAGCAAAACCTTAGAACTGCAATGCCTCCCATTCTCGTTGCTGTTCTTGGGCTGTTGTAAAGCAAAACCTTAGAGCTGCAATGCTTCCTATTCTTGTTTGCTGTTGTAAAGCAAAACCTTAGAGCTGCAATGCCTCCCATTCTCGTTGCTGTTTTTGGGCTGTTGTAAAGCAAAACCTTAGAGCTGCAATGCTTCCTATTCTTGTTGCTGTTGTAAAGCAAAACCTTAGAGCTGCAATGCTTCCTATTCTTGTTGCTGTTGTAAAGCAAAACCTTAGAGCTGCAATGCTTCCCATTCTTTTTGCTGTTGTAAAGCAAAACCTTAGAGCTGGAATGCTACCCACTCTTGTTGCTGTTCTTGGGCTGTTGTAACGCAAAACCTTAGAGCTGCAATGCTTCCCATTCTTTTTGCTGTTGTAAAGCAAAACCTTAGAGCTGGAATGCTACCCACTCTCGTTGCTGTTCTTGGGCTGTTGTAACGCAAAACCTTAGAGCTGCAATGCTTCCCATTCTTTTTGCTGTTGTAAAGCAAAACCTTAGAGCTGGAATGCTACCCACTCACGTTGCTGTTCTTGGGCTGTTGTAACGCAAAACCTTAGAGCTGCAATGCTTCCCATTCTTTTTGCTGTTGTAAAGCAAAACCTTAGAGCTGCAATGCTTTCCATTCTTTTTGCTGTTGTAAAGCAAAACCTTAGAGCTGGAATGCTACCCACTCTTGTTGCTGTTCTTGGGCTGTTGTAACGCAAAACCTTAGAGCTGCAATGCTTCGCATTCTTGTTGCTGTTGTAAAAACCTTAGAGCTGCAATGCTTCCCACTCTCGTTGCTGTTCTTGTGCTGTTGTAAAGCAAAACCTTAGAGCTGCATTGCTTCCCACTCTCGTTGCTGTTCTTGTGCTGTTGTCAAGTAAAACCTTAGAGCTGCAATGCTTCCCACTCTCGTTGCTGTTCTTGTGCTGTTGTAAAGCAAAACCTTAGAGCTGCAATGCTTCCCACTCTTGTTGCTGTTCTTGTGCTGTTGTAAAGCAAAACCTTAGAGCTGCAATGCTTCCCATTCATGGTCTGTTGTAAAGAAAAACCTTAGAGCTGCAATGCTTCACATTCTTGGGCTGTTGTAAAGCAAAACCTTAGAGCTGCAATGCTTCCCACTCTTGTTGATGTTGTAAAGCAAAACCTTAGAGCTGCAATGCTTCCCACTCTCGTTGCTGTTCTTGTGGTGTTGTAAAGCCAAATCTTAGTGCTGCAATGCATCCCACTCTTGTTGATGTTCTTGTTCTGTTGTAAAGCAAAATCTAAGAGCTGCAATGCTTCCCACTCTCGTTGCTCTTCTTGTGCTGTTGTAAAGCAAAACCTTAGAGCTGCAATGCTTCCCATTCATGGGCTGTTGTAAAGCAAAACCTTAGAGCTTCAATGCTTCCCACTCTTGTTGCTGTTCTTGGGCTGTTGTAAAGCAAAACCTTAGAGCTGCAATGCTTCCCACTCTTGTTGCTGTTCTTGTGCTGTTGTAACGCAAAACCTTAGAGCTGCATTGCATCCCACTCTCGTTGCTCTTCTTGTGCTGTTGTAAAGCAAAACCTTAGAGCTGCAATGCTTCCCACTCTCGTTGCTGTTCTTGTGCTGTTGTAAAGCAAAACCTTAGAGCTGCAATGCTTCCCACTCTCATTGGTGTTCTTGGGCTGTTGTAAAGCAAAACCTTAGAGCTGCAATGCTTCCCACTCTCGTAGCTGTTCTTGCGCTGTTGTAAAGCAAAACCTTAGAGCTGAAATGCTTCCCATTCTTGGGCTGTTGTAAAGCAAAACCTTAGAGCGGCAATGCTTCCCACTCTCATTGCTGTTTTTGGGCTGTTGTAAAGCAAAACCTTAGAGCTGCAATGCTTCCCACTCTCATTGCTGTTTTTGGGCTGTTGTAAAGCAAAACCTTAGAGCTGCAATGCTTCCCATTCTTTGGCTGTTGTAAAGCAAAACCTTAGAGCGGCAATGCTTCCCACTCTCGTTGCTGTTCTTGTGCTGTTGTAAAGCAAAATCTTAGAGCTGCAATGCTTCCCACTCTCGTTGCTGATTAGATTAGATTAGATTGGACTGTATTCTGTGAGTTCACTAGCAGCCATAAAGACTTGTGAACATAGAACATGTCAAGGAAATGCACAAAAATTATATATAAACATAAATATTACATAGAATATGGAACATTTGAAATAAAATACAAATACTATATGCGTGTTAAGGAAATGTACAATCTGTTCTTGTGCTGTTGTAAAGCAAAACCTTAGAGCTGCAATGCTTCCCATACATGGGCTGTTGTAAACCAAAACCTTAGAGGTGCAATGCTTCAAACTCTTGTTTCTGTTCTTGTGCTGGTGTAAAGCAAAACCTTAGAGCTGCAATGCTGCCCATTCATGGGCTGTTGTAAAGAAAAACCTTAGAGCTGCAATGCTTCCCATTCTTGGGCTGTTGTAAAGCAAAACCTTAGAGCTGCAATGCTTCCCACTCTTGTTGCTGTTGTAAAGCAAAACCTTAGAGCTGCAATGCTTCCCACTCTCGTTGCTGTTCTTGTGGTGTTGTAAAGCAAAATCTTAGAGCTGCAATGAATCCCACTCTCGATGCTGTTCTTGTGCTGTTGTAAAGCAAAACCTTAGAGCTGCAATGCTTCCCACTCTTGTTGCTGTTCTTGTGCTGTTGTAAAGCAAAACCTTAGAGCTGCAATGCTTCCCACTCTTGTTGCTGTTCTTGTGCTGTTGTAAAGCAAAACCTTAGAGCTGCAATGCTGCCCATTCATGGGCTGTTGTAAAGAAAAACCTTAGAGCTGCAATGCTTCCCATTCTTGGGCTGTTGTAAAGCAAAACCTTAGAGCTGCAATGCTTCCCACTCTTGTTGCTGTTGTAAAGCAAAACCTTAGAGCTGCAATGCTTCCCACTCCCGTTGCTGTTCTTGTGGTGTTGTAAAGCAAAATCTTAGAGCTGCAATGCATCCCACTCTCGTTGCTGTTCTTGTGCTGTTGTAAAGCAAAATCTAAGAGCTGCAATGCATCCCACTCTCGTTGTTGTTCTTGTGCTGTTGTAAAGCAAAGCCTTAGAGCTGCAATGCTTCCCATTCATGGGCTGTTGTAAAGCAAAACCTTAGAGCTGCAATGCTTCCCACTCTTGTTGCTGTTCTTTGGCTGTTGTAAAGCAAAACCTTAGAGCTGCAATGCTTCCCACTCTTGTTGCTGTTCTTGTGCTGTTATAACGCAAAACCTTAGAGCTGCATTGCTTCCCACTCTCGTTGCTGTTCTTCTGCTGTTGCAAAGCAAAACCTTAGAGCTGCAATGCTTCCCACTCTCGTTGCTGTTCTTGTGCTGTTGTAAAGCAAAACCTTAGTGCTGCAATGCTTCCCACTCTGGTTGCTGTTGTAAAGCAAAACCTTAGAGCTGCAATGCTTCCCACTCTGGTTGCTGTTGTAAAGCAAAACTTTAGAGCTGCAATGCTTCCCACTCTCGTAGCTGTTCTTGCGCTGTTGTAAAGCAAAACCTTAGAGCTGCAATGCTTCCTATTCTTGGGCTGTTGTAAAGCAAAACCTTAGAGCTGCAATGCTTCCCACACTTGTTGCTGTTGTAAAGCAAAACCTTAGAGCTGCAATGCTTCCCATTCTTGTTGCTGTTGTAAAGCAAAACCTTAGAGCTGGAATGCTTCCCACTCTTTTTGCTGTTGTAAAGCAAAACCTTAGAGCTGGAATGCTTCCCATTGTTGTTGGTGTTGTAAAGCAAAACCTTAGAGCTGGAATGCTTCCCACTCTCATAGCTGTTCTTGTGCTGTTGTAAAGCAAAACCTTAGAGCTGCAATGCTTCCCATTCTTGTTGCTGTTGTAAAGCAAAACCTTAGAGCTGGAATGCTTCCCACTCTTTTTGCTGTTGTAAAGCAAAACCTTAGAGCTGGAATGCTTCCCATTGTTGTTGCTGTTGTAAAGCAAAACCTTAGAGCTGGAATGCTTCCCACTCTCATAGCTGTTCTTGTGCTGTTGTAAAGCAAAACCTTAGAGCTGCATTGCTTCCGACTCTCGTTGCTGTTCTTGTGCTATTGTAAAGAAAAACCTTAGAGCTGCAATGCTTCCCACTCTCGTAGCTGTTCTTGTGCTGTTGTAAAGCAAAACCTTAGAGCTGCAATGCTTCCCACTCTCGTAGCTGTTCTTGTGCTGTTGTAAAGAAAAACCTTAGACCTGGAATGCTTCCCACTCTCGTAGCTGTTCTTGTGCTGTTGTAAAGCAAAACCTTAGAGCTGCATTGCTTCCCACTCTCGTTGCTGTTCTTGTGCTGTTGTAAAGAAAAACCTTAGGGCTGCAATGCTTCCCACTCTTGTTGCTGTTGTAAAGCAAAACCTTAGAGCTGGAATACTTCCCATTCTTGTTGCTGTTGTAAAGCAAAACCTTAGAGCTGGAATGCTTCCCACTCTTGTTGCTGTTGTAAAGCAAAACCATAGAGCTGGAATGCTTCCCACTCTTGTTGCTGTTGTAAAGCAAAACCTTAGAGCTGGAATGCTTCCCACTCTCGTAGCTGTTCTTGTGTTGTTGTAAAGCAAAACCTTAGAGCTGCATTGCTTCCCACTCTCGTTGCTGTTCCTGTGCTATTGTAAAGAAAACCCTTAGAGCTGAATGGCTTCCCACTCTCGTAGCTGTTCTTGTGTTATTGTAAAGCAAAACCTTAGAGCTGCATTTCTTCCCACTCTTGTTGCTGTTCTTGTGCTGTTGTAAAGCAAAACCTTAGTACTGCAATGCTTCCCACTCTTGTTGCTGCTCTTGTGCTGTTGTAAAGATAAACCTTAGAGCTCCAATGCTTCCCACTCTTATTGCTGTTCTTAAGCTGTTGTAAAGCAAAACCTTAGAGCTGCAATGCTTCCCATTCTTGGGCTGTTGTAAAGCAAAACTTTAGAGCTGCAATGCCTCCCACTCTTGTTGCTGTTCTTGTGCTGTTGTAAAGCAAAACCTTAGAGCTGCAATGCTTCCCACTCTCGTTGCTGATCTTGGGCTGTTGTGAAGCAAAACCTTACAGCTGAAATGCTTCCCATTCTTGGGCTGTTGTAAAGCAAAACCTTAGAGCTTCAATGCTTCCCACTCTTGTTGCTGTTCTTGGGCTGTTGTAAAGCAAAACCTTAGAGCTGCAATGCTTCCCACTCTTGTTGCTGTTCTTGTGCTGTTGTAACGCAAAACCTTAGAGCTGCATTGCATCCCACTCTCGTTGCTCTTCTTGTGCTGTTGTAAAGCAAAACCTTAGAGCTGCAATGCTTCCCACTCTCGTTGCTGTTCTTGTGCTGTTGTAAAGCAAAACCTTAGAGCTGCAATGCTTCCCACTCTTGTTGCTGTTCTTGTGCTGTTGTAAAGCAAAACCTTAGAGCTGCAATGCTTCCCACTCTCATTGGTGTTCTTGGGCTGTTGTAAAGCAAAACCTTAGAGCTGCAATGCTTCCCACTCTCATTGCTGTTTTTGGGCTGTTGTAAAGCAAAACCTTAGAGCTGCAATGCTTCCCATTCTTGGGCTGTTGTAAAGCAAAACCTTAGAGCTGCAATGCTTCCCATTCTTTGGCTGTTGTAAAGCAAAACCTTAGAGCGGCAATGCTTCCCACTCTCGTTGCTGTTCTTGTGCTGTTGTAAAGCAAAATCTTAGAGCTGCAATGCTTCCCACTCTCGTTGCTGTTCTTGTGCTGTTGTAAAGCAAAATCTTAGAGCTGCAATGCTTCCCACTCTCGTTGCTGATTAGATTAGATTAGATTAGATTAGATTGTATTCTGTGAGTTCACTAGCAGCCATAAAGACTTGTGAACATAGAACATGTCAAGGAAATGTACAAAAATTATATATAAACATAAATATTACATAGAATATGGAACATTTGAAATAAAATACAAATACTATATGCGTGTTAAGGAAATGTACAATCTGTTCTTGTGCTGTTGTAAAGCAAAACCTTAGAGCTGCAATGCTTCCCATACATGGGCTGTTGTAAACCAAAACCTTAGAGGTGCAATGCTTCCCAGTCTTGTTGCTGTTCTTGTGCTGTTGTATAGCAAAACCTTAGAGCTGCAATGCTGCCCATTCATGGGCTGTTGTAAAGAAAAACCTTAGAGCTGCAATGCTTCCCATTCTTGGGCTGTTGTAAAGCAAAACCTTAGAGCTGCAATGCTTCCCACTCTTGTTGCTGTTGTAAAGCAAAACCTTAGAGCTGCAATGCTTCCCACTCTCGTTGCTGTTCTTGTGGTGTTGTAAAGCAAAATCTTAGAGCTGCAATGCATCCCACTCTCGTTGCTGTTCTTGTGCTGTTGTAAAGCAAAACCTTAGAGCCGCAATGTTTCCCACTCTTGTTGCTGTTCTTGTGCTGTTGTAAACCAAACCTTAGAGCTGCAATGCTTCCCACTCTTGTTGCTGTTCTTGTGCTGTTGTAAAGCAAAGCCTTAGAGCTGCAATGCTGCCCATTCATGGGCTGTTGTAAAGAAAAACCTTAGAGCTGCAATGCTTCCCATTCTTGGGCTGTTGTAAAGCAAAACCTTAGAGCTGCAATGCTTCCCACTCTTGTTGCTGTTGTAAAGCAAAACCTTAGAGCTGCAATGCTTCCCACTCTCGTTGCTGTTCTTGTGGTGTTGTAAAGCAAAATCTTAGAGCTGCAATGCATCCCAATCTCGTTGCTGTTCTTGTGCTGTTGTAAAGCAAAATCTAAGAGCTGCAATGCATCCCACTCTTGTTGTTGTTCTTGTGCTGTTGTAAAGCAAAGCCTTAGAGCTGCAATGCTTCCCATTCATGGGCTGTTGTAAAGCAAAACCTTAGAGCTGCAATGCTTCCCACTCTTGTTGCTGTTCTTTGGCTGTTGTAAAGCAAAACCTTAGAGCTGCAATGCTTCCCACTCTTGTTGCTGTTCTTGTGCTGTTGTAACGCAAAACCTTAGAGCTGCATTGCTTCCCACTCTCGTTGCTGTTCTTGTGCTGTTGCAAAGCAAAACCTTAGAGCTGCAATGCTTCCCACTCTCGTTGCTGTTCTTGTGCTGTTGTAAAGCAAAACCTTAGAGCTGATGTGCTTCCCACTCTGGTTGCTGTTGTAAAGCAAAACCTTAGAGCTGCAATGCTTCCCACTCTTGTTGCTGTTGTAAAGCAAAACTTTAGAGCTGCAAGGCTTCCCACTCTCGTAGCTGTTCTTGCGCTGTTGTAAAGCAAAACCTTAGAGCTGCAATGCTTCCCATTCTCATTGCTGTATTTGGGCTGTTGTAAAGCAAAACCTTAGAGCTGCAATGCTTCCTATTCTTGGGCTGTTGTACAGCAAAACCTTAGAGCTGCAATGCTTCCCACACTTGTTGCTGTTGTAAAGCAAAACCTTAGAGCTGCAATGCTTCCCATTCTTGTTGCTGTTGTAAAGCAAAACCTATGAGCTGGAATGCTTCCCACTCTTTTTGCTGTTGTAAAGCAAAACCTTAGAGCTGGAATGCTTCCCACTCTCATAGCTGTTCTTGTGCTGTTGTAAAGCAAAACCTTAGAGCTGGAATGCTTCCCACTCTTTTTGCTGTTGTAAAGCAAAACCTTAGAGCTGGAATGCTTCCCATTGTTGTTGCTGTTGTAAAGCAAAACCTTAGAGCTGGAATGCTTCCCACTCTCATAGCTGTTCTTGTGCTGTTGTAAAGCAAAACCTTAGAGCTGCATTGCTTCCCACTCTCGTTGCTGTTCTTGTGCTATTGTAAAGAAAAACCTTAGAGCTGCAATGCTTCCCACTCTCGTAGCTGTTCTTGTGCTGTTGTAAAGCAAAACCTTAGAACTGCAATGCTTCCCACTCTCGTAGCTGTTCTTGTGCTGTTGTAAAGAAAAGCTTAGACCTGAAATGCTTCCCACTCTCCTAGCTGTTCTTGTGCTGTTGTAAAGCAAAACCTTAGAGCTGCATTGCTTCCCACTCTCGTTGCTGTTCTTGTGCTGTTGTAAAGCAAAACCTTAGAGCTGGAATACTTCCCATTCTTGTTGCTGTTGTAAAGCAAAACCTTAGAGCTGGAATGCTTCCCACTCTTGTTGCTGTTGTAAAGCAAAACCATAGAGCTGGAATGCTTCCCACTCTTGTTGCTGTTGTAAAGCAAAACCTTAGAGCTGGAATGCTTCCCACTCTCGTAGCTGTTCTTGTGTTGTTGTAAAGCAAAACCTTAGAGCTGCATTGCTTCCCACTCTCGTTGCTGTTCCTGTGCTATTCTAAAGAAAACCCTTAGAGCTGAATGGCTTCCCACTCTCGTAGCTGTTCTTGTGTTATTGTAAAGCAAAACGTTAGAGCTGCATTTCTTCCCACTCTTGTTGCTGTTCTTGTGCTGTTGTAAAGCAAAACCTTAGTACTGCAATGCTTCCCACTCTTGTTGCTGTTCTTGTGCTGTTGTAAAGATAAACCTTAGAGCTCCAATGCTTCCCACTCTTATTGCTGTTCTTGTGCTGTTGTAAAGCAAAACCTTAGAGCTGCAATGCTTCCCATTCTTGGGCTGTTGTAAAGCAAAACTTTAGAGCTGCAATGCTTCCCACTCTTGTTGCTGTTCTTGTGCTGTTGTAAAGCAAAACCTTAGAGCTGCAATGCTTCCCACTCTCGTTGCTGATCTTGGGCTGTTGGAAAGTAAAAACCTTACAGCTGAAATGCTTCCCATTCTTGGGCTGTTGTAAAGCAAAACCTTAGAGCTGGAATGCTTCCCATTCTTGGGCTGTTGTGAAGCAAACCCTTACAGCTGAAATGCTTCCTATTCTTGGGCTGTTGTAAAGCAAAACCTTACAGCTGAAATGCTTCCCATTCTTGGGCTGTTGTAAAGCAAAACCTTACAGCTGAAATGCTTCCCATTCTTGGGCTGTTGTGAAGCAAAACCTTACAGCTGAAATGCTTCCCATTCTTGGGCTGTTGTAAAGCAAAACCTTACAGCTGAAATGCTTCCCATTCTTGGGCTGTTGTGAAGCAAAACCTTACAGCTGAAATGCTTCCCATTCTTGGGCTGTTGTAAAGCAAAACCTTACAGCTGAAATGCTTCCCATTCTTGGGCTGTTGTGAAGCAAAACCTTACAGCTGGAATGCTTCCCACTCATGGGCTGTTGTAAAGCAAAACCTTACAGCTGGAATGCTTCCCATTCTTGGGCTGTTGTGAAGCAAAACCTTACAGCTGAAATGCTTCCCATTCTTGGGCTGTTGTAAAGCAAAACCTTAGAGCTTCAATGCTTCCCACTCTTGTTGCTGTTCTTGGGCTGTTGTAAAGAAAACCTTAGAGCTGCAATGCTTCCCACTCTTGTTGCTGTTCTTGTGCTGTTGTAACCCAAAACCTTAGAGCTGCATTGCATCCCACTCTCGTTGCTCTTCTTGTGCTGTTGTAAAGCAAAACCTTAGAGCTGCAATGCTTCCCACTCTCGTTGCTGTTCTTGTGCTGCTGTAAAGCAAATCCTTAGAGCTGCAATGCTTCCCACTCTTGTTGCTGTTCTTGTGCTGTTGTAAAGCAAAACCTTAGAGCTGCAATGCTTCCCACTCTCATTGGTGTTCTTGAGCTGTTGTAAAGCAAAACCTTAGAGCTGCAATGCTTCCCACTCTCGTAGCTGTTCTTGCGCTGTTGTAAAGCAGAACCTTAGAGCTGCAATGCTTCCCACTCTCATTGCTGTTTTTGGGCTGTTGTAAAGCAAAACCTTAGAGCTGCAATGCTTCCCATTCTTGGGCTGTTGTAAAGCAAAACCTTAGAGCTGCAATGCTTCCCATTCTTTGGCTGTTGTAAAGCAAAACCTTAGAGCGGCAATGCTTCCCACTCTCGTTGCTGTTCTTGTGCTGTTGTAAAGCAAAATCTTAGAGCTGCAATGCTTCCCACTCTCATTGCTGATTAGATTAGATTAGATTAGATTGTATTCTGTGAGTTCACTAGCAGCCATAAAGACTTGTGAACATTGAACATGTCAAGGAAATGTACAAAAATTATATATAAACATAAATATTACATAGAATATGGAACATTTGAAATAAAATACAAATACTATATGCGTGTTAAGGAAATGTACAATCTGTTCTTGTGCTGTTGTAAAGCAAAACCTTAGAGCTGCAATGCTTCCCATACATGGGCTGTTGTAAACCAAAACCTTAGAGGTGCAATGCTTCAAACTCTTGTTGCTGTTCTTGTGCTGTTGTAAAGCAAAACCTTAGAGCTGCAATGCTTCCCATACATGGGCTGTTGTAAACCAAAACCTTAGAGGTGCAATGCGTCCCACACTTGTTGCTGTTCTTGTGCTGTTGTAAAGCAAAACCTTAGAGTTGCAATGCTGCCCATTCATGGGCTGTTGTAAAGAAAAACCTTAGAGCTGCAATCCTTCCCATTCTTGGGCTGTTGTAAAGCAAAACCTTAGAGCTGCAATGCTTCCCACTCTTGTTGCTGTTGTAAAGCAAAACCTTAGAGCTGCAATGCTTCCAACTCTCGTTGCTGTTCCTGTGGTGTTGTAAAGCAAAATCTTAGAGCTGCAATGCATCCCACTCTCGTTGCTGTTCTTGTGCTGTTGTAAAGCAAAACCTTAGAGCTGCAATGCTTCCCACTCTTGTTGCTGTTCTTGTGCTGTTGTAAAGCAAAACCATAGAGCTGCAATGCTTCCCACTCTTGTTGCTGTTCTTGTGCTGTTGTAAAGCAAAACCTTAGAGCTGCAATGCTGCCCATTCAAGGGCTTTTGTAAAGAAAAACCTTAGAGCTGCAATGCTTCCCATTCTTGGGCTGTTGTAAAGCAAAACCTTAGAGCTGCAATGCTTCCCACTCTTGTTGCTGTTGTAAAGGAAAACCTTAGAGCTGCAATGCTTCCCACTCTCGTTGCTGTTCTTGTGGTGTTGTAAAGCAAAACCTTAGAGCTGCAATGCTTCCCACTCTCGTTGCTGATCTTGGGCTGTTGTGAAGCAAAACCTTACAGCTGAAATGCTTCCCAATCTTGGGCTGTTGTAAAGCAAAACCTTAGAGCTGGAATGCTTCCCACTCTTGTTGCTGTTCTTGTGCTGTTGTAAAGCAAAACCTTAGAGCTGCAATGCTTCTCACGCTCGTTGCTGTTCTTGTGCTGTTGTAAAGAAAAACCTTAGAGCTGCAATGCTTCCCACTCTTGTTGCTTTTCTTGTGCTGTTGTAAAGCAAAACCTTAGAGCTGCAATGCTTCCCACTCTTGTTGCTGTTCTTGGGCTGTTGTAAAGCAAAACTTTAGAGCTGCAATGCTTCCCACCCTCGCTGCTGTTCTTGGGCTGTTGTAAAGCAAAAGCTTAGAGCTGCAATGCTTCCCACTCTTGTTGCTGTTCTTGGGCTGTTGTAAACCAAAACCTTAGAGCTGCAATGCTTCCCATTCTTTTTGCTGTTGTAAACCAAAACCTTAGAGCTGCAATGCTTCCTATTCTTGTTGCTGTTGTAAAGCAAAACCTTAGAGCTGGAATGCTTCCCAATCTTGTTGCTGTTCTTGGGTTGTTGTAAAGCAAAACCTTAGAGCTGCAATGCCTCCCACTCTCGTTGCTGTTCTTGGGCTGTTGTAAAGCAAAACCTTAGTGCTGCAATGCTTCCCATTTTTTTTGCTGTTGTAAAGCAAAACCTTAGAGCTGGAATGCTACCCACTCTTGTTGCTGTTCTTGGGCTGTTGTAAAGCAAAACCTTAGAGCTGCAATGCTTCCCATTCTTGTTGCTGTTGTAAAAACCTTAGAGCTGCAATGCTTCCCACTCTCGTTGCTGTTCTTGTGCTGTTGTAAAGCAAAACCTTAGAGCTGCATTTCTTCCCACTCTTGTTGCTGTTCTTGTGCTGTTGTAAAGCAAAACCTTAGAGCTGCAATGCTTCCCACTCTCGTAGCTGTTCTTGCGCTGTTGTAAAGCAAAACCTTAGAGCTGCAATCCTTCTTACTCTCATTGCTGTTCTTGGGCTGTTGTAAAGCAAAACCTTAGAGCTGCAATGCTTCCCATTCTTTGGCTGTTGTAAAGCAAAACCTTAGAGCTGCAATGCTTCCCACACTTGTTGCTGTTTTTTGCTGTTGTAAAGCAAAACCTTAGAGCTGCAATGCTTCCCATTCTTTGGCTGTTGTAAAGCAAAACCTTAGAGCTGCAATGCTTCCCACTCTCGTAGCTGTTCTTGCGCTGTTGTAAAGCAAAACCTTAGAGCTGCAATGCTTCCCACACTTATTGCTGTTGTAAAGCAAAACCTTAGAGCTGCAATGCTTCCCATTCTTGTTGCTGTTGTAAAGCACAACCTTTGAGATGGAATGCTTCCCATTGTTGTTGCTGTTGTAAAGCAAAACCTTAGAGCTGCAATGCTTCCCATTCTTGTTGCTGTTGTAAAGCAAAACCATAGAGCTGGAATGCTTCCCATTGTTGTTGCTGTTGTAAAGTAAAACCTTAAAGCTGGAATGCTTCCCACTCTTGTTGCTGTTGTAAAGCAAAACCTTAGAGCTGGAATGCTTCCCACTCTCGTAGCTAAACTTGTGCTGTTGTAAAGCAAAACCTTAGAGCTGCATTGCTTCCCACTCTCGTTGCTGTTCTTTTGCTAATGTAAAGAAAAACCTTAGAGCTGGAATGCTTCCCACTCTCGTAGCTGTTCTTGTGCTGTTGTAAATCAAAACCTTAGAGCTGCAATGCTTCCCACTCTCGTAGCTGTTCTTGTGCTGTTGTAAAGAAAAACCTTAGAGCTGCAATGCTTCCCACTCTCGTTGCTGTTCTTGTGCTGCTGTAAAGCAAAACCTTAGAGCTGCAATGCTTCCCACTCTTGTTGCTGTTCTTGTGCTGTTGTAAAGCAAAACCTTAGAGCTGCAATGCTTCCCACTCTCATTGGTGTTCTTGGGCTGTTGTAAATCAAAACCTTAGAGCTGCAATGCTTCCCACTCTCGTAGCTGTTCTTGTGCTGTTGTAAAGCAGAACCTTAGAGCTGCAATGCTTCCCACTCTCATTGCTGTTTTTGGGCTGTTGTAAAGCAAAACCTTAGAGCTGCAATGCTTCCCATTCTTGGGCTGTTGTAAAGCAAAACCTTAGAGCTGCAATGCTTCCCATTCTTTGGCTGTTGTAAAGCAAAACCTTAGAGCGGCAATGCTTCCCACTCTCGTTGCTGTTCTTGTGCTGTTGTAAAGCAAAATCTTAGAGCTGCAATGCTTCCCACTCTCCTTGCTGATTAGATTAGATTAGATTGTATTCTGTGAGTTCACTAGCAGCCATAAAGACTTGTGAACATAGAACATGTCAAGGAAATGTACAAAAATTATATATAAACATAAATATTACATAGAATATGGAACATTTGAAATAAAATACAAATACTATATGCGTGTTAAGGAAATGTACAATCTGTTCTTGTGCTGTTGTAAAGCAAAACCTTAGAGCTGCAATGCTTCCCATACATGGGCTGTTGTAAACCAAAACCTTAGAGGTGCAATGCTTCAAACTCTTGTTGCTGTTCTTGTGCTGTTGTAAAGCAAAACCTTAGAGCTGCAATGCTTCCCATACATGGGCTGTTGTAAACCAAAACCTTAGAGGTGCAATGCGTCCCACTCTTGTTGCTGTTCTTGTGCTGTTGTAAAGCAAAACCTTAGAGCTGCAATGCTGCCCATTCATGGGCTGTTGTAAAGAAAAACCTTAGAGCTGCAATCCTTCCCATTCTTGGGCTGTTGTAAAGCAAAACCTTAGAGCTGCAATGCTTCCCACTCTTGTTGCTGTTGTAAAGCAAAACCTTAGAGCTGCAATGCTTCCAACTCCCGTTGCTGTTCCTGTGGTGTTGTAAAGCAAAATCTTAGAGCTGCAATGCATCCCAATCTCGTTGCTGTTCTTGTGCTGTTGTAAAGCAAAACCTTAGAGCTGCAATGCTTCCCACTCTTGTTGCTGTTCTTGTGCTGTTGTAAAGCAAAACCATAGAGCTGCAATGCTTCCCACTCTTGTTGCTGTTCTTGTGCTGTTGTAAAGCAAAACCTTAGAGCTGCAATGCTGCCCATTCATGGGCTGTTGTAAAGAAAAACCTTAGAGCTGCAATGCTTCCCATTCTTGGGCTGTTGTAAAGCAAAACCTTAGAGCTGCAATGCTTCCCACTCTTGTTGCTGTTGTAAAGGAAAACCTTAGAGCTGCAATGCTTCCCACTCTCGTTGCTGTTCTTGTGGTGTTGTAAAGCAAAACCTTAGAGCTGCAATGCTTCCCACTCTCGTTGCTGATCTTGGGCTGTTGTGAAGCAAAACCTTACAGCTGAAATGCTTCCCAATCTTGGGCTGTTGTAAAGCAAAACCTTAGAGCTGGAATGCTTCCCACTCTTGTTGCTGTTCTTGTGCTGTTGTAAAGCAAAACCTTAGAGCTGCAATGCTTCTCACGCTCGTTGCTGTTCTTGTGCTGTTGTAAAGAAAAACCTTAGAGCTGATATGCTTCCCACTCTTGTTGCTTTTCTTGTGCTGTTGTAAAGCAAAACCTTAGAGCTGCAATGCTTCCCACTCTTGTTGCTGTTCTTGGGCTGTTGTAAAGCAAAACTTTAGAGCTGCAATGCTTCCCACCCTCGCTGCTGTTCTTGGGCTGTTGTAAAGCAAAAGCTTAGAGCTGCAATGCTTCCCACTCTTGTTGCTGTTCTTGGGCTGTTGTAAACCAAAACCTTAGAGCTGCAATGCTTCCCATTCTTTTTGCTGTTGTAAACCAAAACCTTAGAGCTGCAATGCTTCCTATTCTTGTTGCTGTTGTAAAGCAAAACCTTAGAGCTGGAATGCTTCCCAATCTTGTTGCTGTTCTTGGGCTGTTGTAAAGCAAAACCTTAGAGCTGCAATGCCTCCCACTCTCGTTGCTGTTCTTGGGCTGTTGTGAAGCAAAACCTTAGTGCTGCAATGCTTCCCATTCTTTTTGCTGTTGTAAAGCAAAACCTTAGAGCTGGAATGCTACCCACTCTTGTTGCTGTTCTTGGGCTGTTGTAACGCAAAACCTTAGAGCTGCAATGCTTCCCATTCTTGTTGCTGTTGTAAAAACCTTAGAGCTGCAATGCTTCCCACTCTCGTTGCTGTTCTTGTGCTGTTGTAAAGCAAAACCTTAGAGCTGCATTTCTTCCCACTCTCGTTGCTGTTCTTGTGCTGTTGTAAAGCAAAACCTTAGAGCTGCAATGCTTCCCACTCTCGTAGCTGTTCTTGCGCTGTTGTAAAGCAAAACCTTAGAGCTGCAATCCTTCTTACTCTCATTGCTGTTCTTGGGCTGTTGTAAAGCAAAACCTTAGAGCTGCAATGCTTCCCATTCTTGGGTTGTTGTAAAGCAAAACCTTAGAGCTGCAATGCTTCCCATTCTTTGGCTGTTGTAAAGCAAAACCTTAGAGCTGCAATGCTTCCCACACTTGTTGCTGTTTTTTGCTGTTGTAAAGCAAAACCTTAGAGCTGCAATGCTTCCCATTCTTTGGCTGTTGTAAAGCAAAACCTTAGAGCTGCAATGCTTCCCACTCTCGTAGCTGTTCTTGCGCTGTTGTAAAGCAAAACCTTAGAGCTGCAATGCTTCCCACACTTATTGCTGTTGTAAAGCAAAATCTTAGAGCTGCAATGCTTCCCATTCTTGTTGCTGTTGTAAAGCAAAACCTTAGAGCTGGAATGCTTCCCATTGTTGTTGCTGTTGTAAAGTAAAACCTTAAAGCTGGAATGCTTCCCACTCTTGTTGCTGTTGTAAAGCAAAACCTTAGAGCTGGAATGCTTCCCACTCTCGTAGCTGTACTTGTGCTGTTGTAAAGCAAAACCTTAGAGCTGCATTGCTTCCCACTCTCGTTGCTGTTCTTTTGCTAATGTAAAGAAAAACCTTAGAGCTGGAATGCTTCCCACTCTCGTAGCTGTTCTTGTGCTGTTGTAAATCAAAACCTTAGAGCTGCAATGCTTCCCACTCTCGTAGCTGTTCTTGTGCTGTTGTAAAGAAAAACCTTAGAGGTGTAATGCTTCCCACTCTTGTTGCTGTTCTTGTGCTGTTGTAAAGTAAAACCTTAGAGCTGCAATGCTTCCCACTCTTGTTGCTGTTCTTGTGCTGTTGTAAAGCAAAACCTTAGAGCTGCAATGCTTCCCATTCATGGGCTGTTGTAAACCAAAACCTTAGAGCTGCAATGCTTCCCACTCTTGTTGCTGTTCTTGTGCTGTTGTAAAGCAAAACCTTAGAGCTGCAATGCTTCTCTGGCTCGTTGCTGTTCTTGTGCTGTTGTAAAGCAAAACCTTAGAGCTGCAATGCTTCCCACTCTCGTTGCTGTTCTTGGGCTGTTGTAAAGCAAAACCTTAGAGCTGCAATGCTTCCCAACCTTGTTGCTGTTCTTGGGCTGTTGTAAAGCAAAACCTTAGAGCTGCAATGCTTCCCACTCTCGTTGCTGTTCTTGGGCTGTTGTAAAGCAAAACCTTAGAGCTGCAATGCTTCCCAACCTCGTTGCTGTTCTTGGGCTGTTGTAAAGCAAAACCTTAGAGCTGCAATGCTTCCCACTCTCGTTGCTGTTCTTGGGCTGTTGTAAAGCAAAACCTTAGAGCTGCAATGCTTCCCACTCTCGTTGCTGTTCTTGGGCTGTTGTAAAGCAAAACCTTAGAGCTGCAATGCTTCCCACTCTTGTTGCTGTTCTTGGGCTGTTGTGAAGCAAAACCTTAGAGCTGCAATGCTTCCCAGTGATGATGATGATATGCGGTTTAAGGGCGCTAAACTGCTATGGTCATCAGCGCCCTTACAGTGTATAAAAGATAAGGTCAAAATATAAAATAGCTAAAAGAACCGCATAGTTAAAAACGGGACACAAACCCGCGATGTTCAAAAGGTTAAAACTAACAATATAATAATAACAAATATAACAATAAAACAATAATAACAATAACAACAATAACAATAATAACAATAATAACAATAACAACAATAAAAAGAACAAGACAAACGTCTGAAAACCAACACACTAAAAGCATAGGCAGTAAAGGATTAAAACGTGTCAGAAACTGTAGAATGCGAGGGACATGAGCGCCATATGTCCACTGGGGATAAGAGTTCCCATAAAAACAGACAGAATAAAAGTACCAAGCTAACAGACGCCCAACGCATTAAATGCGCAGATTAAAATCACTGTCGTGAATAAAACGTAAAACACATTCTACAGCACGCGTGTCGTCTGCCAAAACGTTGGCTAGGCCAACAGGCAAGCCCACTTGAGCACGCAATGCAGCTAAAACCTGACACTCTGTTAAAATGTGACGCACCGTTAAGGGCACGTCACACTGCCCACAGAGTGGTGCGGGGTCACCACTGAGCAAATACCTATGACTAAAAACACAATGTCCAATCCGTAGACGAGCTAAAATTACCTCTTACCGACGACAAGAACGAGAAGAGGTACCCCAGATCAACGGGAAAGGCTTAACCTCCCGCAACTTGTTCCCCCGGAGGGCCGTCCACTCATCGCGCCAGCGCGAGAGGATGCGGCGACGTAAAATAACATACGAATCTGACGAGGGAACAACAGAGGTAAAAAATCTGGGTAATAAAATCGCCGATTTCGCAGCGGCGTCGGCAGACTCGTTACCTGAGATGCCCACATGACCTGGAATCCACATGAAGGAGACGCTGATGCCAGAGACACCGAGCGAGTGGAGCAGGTCATGTATGCGCTGTACGAGTGGGTGGTAATTGTACAGCGCATGAATAGCCTGAAGGGCACTCAGAGAGTCCGTACAAATAAAACAGTGCCGTAAGTCGTGCCGCTGAATGAATAAAACAGATTGATAAATGCTAAAAAGTTCGGCGGTAAAAATTGAACATTGTCGAGGTAAACGAAAAGTAAAACTCTGTACACCAAAAACAAAGGCACATCCTACTCCAACATCAGTCTTAGACCCATCAGTATATATAAAATGACAGTCCCCGAACTGCGCCTGTAGTTCTAAAAAGGCGGATCTAAGAACAGAAGCAGGGGTCGCATTTTTCGGCATCGACGTCAGCCCAAGTTGGATGTGGGCCTCAGCGCGCGACCATGGAGGAAAACGCGTTTCCCCTCGGGTAAGGGCCGGCGATGGCGGAACGTCCAAATGCAGAAGTAGCAGTCGAAATCGAACCCCTGGAGGGAGCAAAGCAGAGGAGCTAACTAAATATTGCCGGTCAAGTGAATCCTCGTAAAATGCCGCGAAGGACGGGTGGTCAGGCAAGCTGGAGAGTCGACAGGCATAGCTACATAAGAGCATCTCACGCCTGAAAGACAGCGGAGGCTCTGCAGCCTCAGCGTAAAGACTGGGCACGGGGCTAGTTGGAAAGGCCCCTGTAGCGACTCTAATACCACGATGATGAATGGGATTCAAACGACGTAACACCGATGGACGTGCCGACGAATAAACAATACACCCGTAATCAAGTTTGGATCGGACCAAAGAGCGATAAAGGCGAAGAAGGACGGTCCGATCAGCTCCCCAGGATGTGCCACTTAAAACACGTAAAATATTAAGAGAACGGTCACACTTTGCTTTTAAAAAGGAAACGTGCGAGGTCCAACACAACTTCCTATCAAAAATCAACCCCAAAAATTTCGCCTCGTCTGCAAACGGAAGTATCCCTGGCCCAAGATGGAGAGAGGGCGGAGGGAAATACTTCCGGCGCCAGAAGTTGATGCAGACGGATTTCTCGGCGGAGAAATTAAAGCCGTTGGCGTTACTCCAGGTGTAGAGACGGTCGATACAGCTCTGGAGACGGCGTTCGAGTAGACAGGTCCGCCGTGAACTGCAATAAATAGCGAAATCGTCAACAAAAAGGGACGATGAAATGCCAGGTGGAATACAATCAACAATGGGGTTGATAGCAATCGCAAAAAGTGTGACACTGAGTACAGAGCCCTGCGGTACTCCGTTCTCTTGAATAAAACGGCGAGATAAAACCGAGCCCACACGTACACGAAAGACGCGGTCCGTCATGAACTCCCTAAGAAATATGGGAAGACGACCGCGGATATTCCATGCGTGAAGTGTACGTAAAATGCCGCCCCTCCAACAAGTGTCATAAGCTTTCTCCAGGTCAAAAAATACAGCCACGGTTTGACACTTTCTCAGAAATCCATTCATAATATGCGTCGACAAGGACACCAGATGGTCGACGGTAGAGCGATAGCGACGAAACCCGCACTGAGCGTTCGCTAGAAGTTTCTGAGACTCAAGCCACCATGTCAACCGCCCGTTGATCATGCGCTCCATCACCTTGCAAATGCAACTGGTGAGGGAGATAGGGCGGTAGCTGGAAGGTAGTTGGCGATCCTTCCCAGGCTTAAGTATAGGGACAATGGTGGCTTCGCGCCAAACGGAAGGAAAAATGCCGTCCTGCCAAATACGGTTATAGACCTGTAAGAGAAAGAGTTTACTGTCGGCTGAAAGGTTCTTTAACATCAGGACATGAATGCCGTCCGGCCCAGGAGCGGAGTGCCGAGAGCAATGAAGAGCATGCTCCAGCTCCCTCATTGTGAATAGTTCGTTATAGCATTCATCATTAGCAGACCGAAAAGTATATGATGCGGAATCCTGCCGGTCCTTAATAGAGCGAAAGCCGGCGGAATAATGGTCTGAACTGGAAACCGCCTCAAAGGCAGAACCCAGAGTGTTAGCGATGGCAGCCGGATCCACTATGGTGGCATTAGAAACCTGAAGGCCAGAAACAGTACAATGTGACACTTTACCTGAGAAGCGACGAAGTTTATCCCAAACAACGGATGAAGGCGTAAAACGATTAAAAGACTCGACAAAACGAGCCCAAGATGCCTTCTTGCTATCCTGAATAATGCGACGAGCCCTGGCGCGCGATTGTTTAAAAGTCACCAAATTATCAAGTGTAGGGTGGCGCCGAAACACCCTAAGGGCAGTCCTACGGGCACGAACGGCGTCCCGACAATCCTCGTTCCACCACGGAACAGGTGGCCGCCGAGGTTGCGAGGATGAACGGGGTATTGCACGTTCGGCGGCTGAGAAAATAATAGACGTAAGGTGCTGCACTAGTTGATTAATGTCGGAGAAGGGCTGGTCGTCAAAATGCACGAGGCTGGAATACAAGCTCCAGTCGGCTTTTGCGAATATCCAGGTAGGTACTCTGGAATGCTGTACGTGGTGCGACAGAAGAGAAACGATGCAGGGGAAATGGTCGCTGGAGTAGGTGTCAGCGACGACGTTCCACTGAAGACGACGTGCAAGCTGGATTGAGCATATGGCAAGGTCCAGGTGAGAGAATGTACCGGAAGAATCAGAAATAAAAGTAGGTGCACCTGTATTGAGGATGGAAAGATTGAACTGATAAAAAATGTCGGAAAGAAGAGTTCCCCTCGCACAAGCCCTTGGCGAACCCCATAGTGGGTGATGGGCATTAAAATCTCCCAACAGAAGAAATGGTGTTGGGAGAGCGGACAGGAGAGCTCGAATGTCCGCGGGAGCGAGGGGAGACGATGGAGGTGAATATACAGAGCAAACAGAAAACAAAAAGCCGGGTAAGTGAAGGCGAACGGCAACAGCTTGCAAGTCGGATGTAAGTGTGACAGGTGTAAAATGAACGTCGTTACGCACTAACAACATGACACCTCCATGAGCAGGAGTACCCTCCTCCGGTTCAAGGTCGTAGCGAACCGGAGTATATCCTCGGAGATCAAAAGGATCGTGAGGGCGAAGCTTAGTCTCCTGCAAACAGACGACCATAGGCGAATGGGAACGCAATAAAAGTTGCAGTTCCGCCCTATGCGATCGTACACCACGTACATTCCAGGTAGGATAGCCATTAAGAATAAGGGGATAAACTTTCTATTTAGAAGGGCGGCTCAAAATTACCTTTTGTTTAACTTTTGGGCTCGGGCTTTTTGTATGGAGTTGGTCAGACTCCATAGCTTCCTCGGAGGGAGGGCCCACGCGCTCAGTGCCAGAAACCGATTCAAGCGCCGTGAATCGGTTCTGGGTGGCGATGGGTGAAGGGTGCCGCTGAGCGCGGCTTGTCCCAGGACCATCCTGGGACAGCGACCTCCGAGGAGGAGAAGGTGAACTTTTGTTACCGCGCGCACGCGGAGGGTCTTTCAAAAAATCTTCCCTACGAAGTTTCTGCTTGGGCTTCCTTTCAACGGCTTGCGACTTCATTGACTTGGGACCAGGTTTATACGGCTTGGTAACTGTAGCCTTAATAGACGGCCGGATGGTAGTGGCGGTTAATCCAGTCAAGGTCCAGGTCTGAGTTTCGGCATCTACTCGTGGTACCGGCGAGGCAACAACAGAACTAAATGTGCCAGATCGCAGGAGTGATGGTTGGCGCGCATGGTAACGCCTCCGGGCTTCAGCGAAGGAGAGTTTTTCCTTTACCCGGATCTCCTGGATCGCCTTCTCGTCCAAGTACCGCGGACAGTCGGCAAACGAAGCAGAATGAGACCCTTTACAATTAACGCAGACGGGGGCTGTTGAACAGGTACCTTCGTGTGAGGGCTGGCTACATGTTGCACAGATGTTAACGGCACTCTTACATGAGACTTGCGTATGCCCAAAACGTTGGCATTTAAAACAACGCAGAGGTCTAGGAATATAAGGCCTCACAGAAATTCGTTCGTACCCTGCGGAGATGCTCGTGGGCAGATCGACGCCATCAAATGTAATAAACAGGGTACGAGTGGGTACCAATACGCCGTCGCGTTTGGCCTGCACTCGATGGACCGCTGTCACCTTCTGGTCTGCAAGATATTCTACCAGGTCCTCGTCCGATATACCATCGAGGCTATGGGTGGTAATAACGCCTCGACAGGAATTCAATGTGCGGTGCTTCTCCACACGGATGGGATAGCCGTGGAGAAGCGTAGCGCGCAACAAGGTCTTACTTTGCTGATCGGATTTCGTTTGGGCTAATAAGGAACCATTCCGTAAACGAGTGCAGGACTGAACCGCACCAGCAAGTGCATCAATCCCCTTTTGTATGATGAAAGGGTTCACCTTCTCAAAGTTTTGTCCTTCTTCTGTTCTCGAAATGACCAAGTAACAACCAGATGACGGCGGTGCTACTTCTGTTACAATGACTTTTCGGCGCTTGTTGTTAATAATGGAGAAAGGGTGCTCCATAGCGAAAAAAATCCTCCACCATTGCAACCGTCTCCGACCTCGGGCTCTGACTTCTCGGGCGTTACCCCGGCTTGGGTGAGTGGCCTATCTATACCAGACTCACCCCAGGGTCACACCTCCCAGAACATAGACAGAGGGACCCAATCGCCGTCAGAAGTCAGCAGCTCATGCAATGGCCCCCCCGCGGGACTGCAGTTGAACAGCGGATACGAACACAAACCCTACATGACGACCCCGGGTGGTGGGGATGACGCCATTACCCACTCACCCAGCTGCGCACGCGGTGCGCGGGTATCCGTCAGGCTGTGTCCACGGAGGATTTAAATAAAAAGATAAAAGAAACTAAAACTGTGTGGGCGTTTCGCACGCAAGGTAGGCCGGCGGGGAAGAAAAAGAGATATGCGAATGTCGTGGTGCGAAATGGCCGGAAAGTGATAAGGGAAGAAAGAAACGATGGTGAGGTGCGGTATGAATGGAATGCAAAGAACGCACGAGAGCCTACCTTGGGTCCACCGGTCACTTGAAGAACCCACCTCGACCGGATGGGGGTGAGGGGATGAATATGGCGATGATTGGCTCGGGAACCCCCGGGTGCGCCAAAAACCCGTACTCACATAAGGTGAGCCCCTGAGGGGCAATGCTTCCCATTCTTAGGCTGTTGTAAAGCAAAACCTTAGAGCTGGAATGCTTCCCACTCTTGTTGCTGTTCTTGGGCTGTTGTAAAGCAAAACCTTAGAGCTGCAATGCTTCCCAACCTCGTTGCTGTTCTTGGGCTGTTGTAAAGCAAAACCTTAGAGCTGGAATGCTTCCCACTCTTGTTCCTGTTCTTGGGCTGTTGTAAAAAAAAACCTTAGAGCTGCAATGCTTCCCATTCTTGTTGCTGTTGTAAAGCAAAACCTTAGAGCTGCAATGCTTCCCACTCTTGTTGCTGTTCTTGGGCTGTTGTGAAGCAAATCCTTAGAGCTGCAATGCTTCCCATTCTTGGGCTGTTGTAAAGCAAAACCTTAGAGCTGGAATGCTTCCCACTCTTGTTGCTGTTCTTGGGCTGTTGTAAAGCAAAACCTTAGAGCCGGAATGCTTCCCACTCTTGTTGCTGTTCTTGGGCTGTTGTAAAGCAAAACCTTAGAGCTGCAATGCTTCCCATTCTTGTTGCTGTTGTAAAGCAAAACCTTAGAGCTGCAATGCTTCCCACTCTCGTTGCTGTTCTTGTGCTGTTGTAAAGCAAAACTTTAGAGCTGCAATGCTTCCCACTCTTGTTGCTCTTCTTGTGCTGTTGTAAAGCAAAACCTTAGAGCTGGAATGCTTCCCACTCTCTTTGTTGTTCTTGTGCTATTGTAAAGCAAAACCTTAGAGCCGCATTGCTTCCCACTCTCGTTGCTGTTCTTGTGCTGTTGTAAAGCAAAACCTTAGAGCTGCAATGCTTCCCACTCTCGTAGCTGTTCTTGTGCTGTTGTAAAGCAAAACCTTAGAGCTGCAATGCCTCCCACTCTCATTGCTGTTCTTGGGCTGTTGTAAAGCAAAACCTTAGAGCTGCAATGCTTCCCAATCTTGGGCTGTTGTAAAGCAAAACCTTAGAGCTGCAATGCTTCCCACTCTTGTTGCTGTTCTTGTGCTGTTGTAAAGAAAAACCTTAGAGCTGCAATGCTTCCCACTCTCATTGCTGTTCTTGGGCTGTTGTAAAGCAAAATCTTAGAGCTGCAATGCTTCCCACTCTTGTTGCTGTTCTTGTGCTGCTGTAAAGCAAAACCTTAGGGCTGCAATGCTTTTCATTCTCGTTGCTGTTCTTGGGCTGTTGAAAAGTAAAACCTTAGTGCTGCAATGCTTCCCTTTCTTGGGCTGTTGTAAAGCAAAACCTTAGAGCTGCAATGCTTCCCACTCTTGTTGCTGTTGTAAACAAAACCTTAGAGCTGCAATGCTTCCAACCCTCGTTACTGTTCTTGTGCTGTTGTAAAGCAAAATCTTAGAGCCGCATTGCTTCCCACTCTCGTTGCTGTTCTTGTGCTGTTGTAAAGCAAAACCTTAGAGGTGCAATGCTTCCCATTCTTGGGCTGTTGTAAAGCAAAACCTTAGAGCTGCAATGCTTCCCACTCTTGTTGCTGTTCTTGTGCTGCTGTAAAGCAAAACCTTAGAGCTGCAATGCTTCCTACTCTGGTTGTAGTCCTAGTGCTGTTGTAAAGCAAAACCTTAGAGCTGCAATGCTTCCCACTCTCGTTGCTGTTCTTGTGATGTTGTAAAGCAAAACCTTAGAGCTGCAATGCTTCCCACTCTCGTTTATGTTCTTGGGCTGTTGTAAAGCAAAACCATAGAGCTACAATGCTTCCCACCCTTGTTGCTGTTCTTGGGCTGTTGTAAAGCAAAACCTTAGAGCTGCAATGCTTCCCATTCTTGTTGTTGTTCTTGTGCTGTTGTAAAGCAAAACCTTAGAGCTGCAGTGCTTCCCACTCTCGTTGCTGTTCTTGTGATGTTGTAAAGCAAAACCCTAGAGCTGTATGCTTCCCACTCTCGTTGCTGTTCTTGTGCTGTTGTAAAGCTAAACCTTAGAGCTGTAATGCTTCCCACTCTTGTTGCTGTTCTTGTGCTGTTGTAAAGCAAAACCTCAGACCTGCAATGCTTCCCATTCTTGGGTTGTTGTAAAGCAAAGCCTTAGAGCTGCAATACTTCCCACTCTCGTTGCTGTTCTTGTGCTGTTGTAAAGCAAAATCTTAGAGCTGCAAAGCTTCCCACTCTCGTTGCTGTTCTTGTGCTGTTGTAAAGCAAAATCTTAGAGCTGCAATGCTTCCCATTCTTCGGCTGTTGTAAAGCAAAACCTTAGAGCTGCAATGCTTCCCACTCTTGTTGCTGTTCTTGAGCTGTTGTAACGCAAAATCTTAGAGCTGCAATGCTTCCCACTCTTGTTGCTGTTCTTGTGCTGTTGAAAAAGCAAAACCTTAGAGCTGCAATGCTTCCCACTCTCGATGCTGTTCTTGGGCTGTTGTAAAGCAAAACCTTAGAGCTGCAATGCTTCCCATTCTTGGTCTGTTGTAAAGCAAAACCATAGAGCTGCAATGCTTCCCACTCTTGTTGCTGTTCTTGGTCTGTTGTAAAGCAAAACCTTAGAGCTGCAATGCTTCCCACTCTTGTTGGCGTTCTTGTGCTGTTGTAAAGCAAACCTTAGAGCTGCAATTTTTCCCATTCATGGGCTGTTGTAAAGAAAAACCTTAGAGCTGCAATGCTTCCCATTCTTGGGCTGTTGTAAAGCAAAACCTTAGAGCTGCAATGCTTCCCACTCTCATTGGTGTACTTGTGCTGTTGTAAAGCAAAACCTTAGAGCTGCAATGCTTCCCATTCATGGGCTGTTGTAAAGCAAAGCCTTAGAGCTGCAATGCTTCCCACTCTCATTGGTGTTCTTTTGCTGTTGTAAAGCAAAACCTTAGAGCTGCAATGCTTCCCATTCTTGGGCTGTTGTAAAGCAATCCTTAGAACCGCAATGCTTCCCACTCTCATTGGTGTTCTTGGGCTGCTGTAAAGCAAAACCTTAGAGCTGCAATGCTTCCCACTCTCGTTGCTGTTTTTGGGCTGTTGTAAAGCAAAACCTTAGAACTGCAATGCTTCCCATTCTTGGGCTGTTGTAAAGCAAAACCTTAGAGCTGCAATGCTTCCCACTCTTGTTGCTGTTCTTGTGCTGTTGTAAAGCAAAACCCTAGAGCTGCAATGCTTCCCATTCTTGGGCTGTTGTAAAGCAAAACCTTAGAGCTGCAATGCTTCCCACTCTTGTTACTTATTAAAGCAAAAGCTTAGAGCTGCAACGCTTCCCACTCTTGTTGCTGTTGTAAAGCAAAACCTTAGAGCTGCAATGCTTCCCACTCTCGTTGCTGTTCTTGTGCTGTTGTAAAGCAAAATATTAGAGCTGCAATGCTTCCCACTCTCGTTGCTGTTCTTGTGCTGTTGTAAAGCAAAATCTTAGAGCTGCAATCTTACCACTCTCGTTGCTGTTCTTGTGCTGTTGTAAAGCAAAACCTTAGAGCTGCAATGCTTCCCATTCATGGGCTGTTGTAAACCAAAACCTTAGAGCTGCGATGCTTCCCACTCTTGTTGCTGTTCTTGGGCTGTTGTAAAGCAAAACCTTAGAGCTGCAATGCTTCCCACTCTTGTTGCTGTTTTTGTGCTGTTGTAAAGCAAAACCTTAGAGCTGCAATGCTTCCCATTCATGGTCTGTTGTAAAGAAAATCCTTAGAGCTGCAATGCTTCCCATTCTTGGGCTGTCGTAAAGCAAAACCTAAGAGCTGCAATGCTTCCCACTCTTGTTGATGTTGTAAAGCAAAACCTTAGAGCTGCAATGCTTCCCACTCTCATTGCTGTTCTTGTGGTGTTGTAAAGCCAAATCTTAGAGCTGCAATGCATCCCACTCTTGTTGATGTTCTTGTGCTGTTGTAAAGCAAAATCTAAGAGCTGCAATGCTTCCCACTCTCGTTGCTGTTCTTGTGCTGTTGTAAAGCAAAACCTTAGAGCTGCAATGCTTCCCATTCATGGGCTGTTGTAAAGCAAAACCTTAGAGCATCAATGCTTCCCACTCTTGTTGCTGTTCTTGGGCTGTTGTAAAGCAAAACCTTAAAGCTGTAATGCTTCCCACTCTTGTTGCTGTTCTTGTGCTGTTGTAACGCAAAACCTTAGAGCTGCATTGCTTCCCACTCTCGTTGCTGTTCTTGTGCTGTTGTAAAGCAAAACCATAGAGCTGCAATGCTTCCCACTCTCGTTGCTGTTGTAAAGCAAAACCTTAGAGCTGCAATGCTTCCCACTCTGGTTGCTGTTCTTGGGCTGTTGTAAAGCAAAACCTTAGAGCTGCAATGCTTCCCACTCTTGTTGCTGTTCTTGTGCTGTTGTAATGCAAAACCTTAGAGCTGCAATGCTTCCCACTCTCATTGGTGTTCTTGGGCTGTTGTAAAGCAAAACCTTAGAGCTGCAATGCTTCCCACTCTCGTTGCTTTTCTTGTGCTGTTGTAAAGCAAAACCTTAGAGCTGCAATGCTTCCCACTCTGGTTGCTGTTCTTGGGCTGTTGTAAAGCAAAACCTTAGATCTGCAATGCTTCCCACTCTTGTTGCTGTTCTTGTGCTGTTGTAAAGCAAAACCTTAGAGCTGCAATGCTTCCCACTCTCATTGGTGTTCTTGGGCTGTTGTAAAGCAAAACCTTAGAGCTGCAATGCTTCCCACTCTCATAGCTGTTCTTGCGCTGTTGTAAAGCAAAACCTTAGAGCTGCAATGCTTCCCATTCTTGGGCCGTTGTAAAGCAAAAGCTTAGAGCTGCAATGCTTCCCATTCTTTGGCTGTTGTAAAGCAAAACCTTAGAGCTGCAATGCTTCCCACTCTCGTTGCTGTTCTTGTGCTGTTGTAAAGCAAAATCTTAGAGCTGCAATGCTTCCCACTCTCGTTACTGTTCTTGTGCTGTTGTAAAGCAAAACCTTAGAGCTGCAATGCTTCCCATACATGGGCTGTTGTAAACCAAAACCTTAGAGGTGCAATGCTTCCCACTCTTGTTGCTGTTCTTGGGCTGTTGTAAAGCAAAACCTTAGAGCTGCAATGCTTCCCACGTTTGTTGCTGTTCTTGTGCTGTTGTAAAGCAAAACCTTAGAGCTGCAATGCTTCCCATTCATGGGCTGTTGTAAAGAAAAACCTTAGAGCTGCAATGCTTCCCATTCTTGGGCTGTTGTAAAGCAAAACCTTAGAGCTGCAATGCTTCCCACTCTTGTTGCTGTTGTAAAGCAAAACCTTAGAGCTGCAATGCTTCCCACTCTCGTTGCTGTTCTTGTGGTGTTGTAAAGCAAAATCTTAGAGCTGCAATGCATCACACTCTCGTTGCTGTTCTTGTGCTGTTGTAAAGCAAAATCTAAGAGCTGCAATGCATCCCACTCTCTTTGATGTTCTTGTGCTGTTGTAAAGCAAAACCTTAGAGCTGCAATGCTTCCCACTCTTGTTGCTGTTCTTTGGCTGTTGTAAAGCAAAACCTTAGAGCTGCAATGCTTCCCACTCTTGTTGCTGTACTTGTGCTGTTGTAACGCAAAACCTTAGAGCTGCATTGCTTCCCACTGTCGTTGCTGTTCTTGTGCTGTTGTAAAGTAAAACCTTAGAGCTGCAATGCTTCCCACTCTCGTTGCTGTTCTTGTGCTGTTGTAAAGCAAAACCTTAGAGCTGCAATGCTTCCCACTCTTGTTGCTGTTCTTGTGCTGTTGTAAAGCAAAACCTTAGAGCCGCAATGCTTCCCATTCATGGTCTGTTGTAAAGAAAAACCTTAGAGCTGCAATGCTTCCCATTCTTGGGCTGTTGTAAAGCAAAACCTTAGAGCTGCAATGCTTCCCACACTTGTTGCTTATTAAAGCAAAACCTTAGAGCTGCAATGCTTCCCACTCTCGTTGCTGTTTTTGGACTGTTGTAAAGCAAAACCTTAGAACTGCAATGCTTCCCATTCTTGGGCTGTTGTAAAGCAAAACCTTAGAGCTGCAATGCTTCCCACTCTTGTTGCTGTTCTTGTGCTGTTGTAAAGCAAAACCCTAGAGCTGCAATGCTTCCCATTCTTGGGCTGTTGTAAAGCAAAACCTTAGAGCTGAATGCTTCCCACTCTTGTTGCTTATTAAAGCAAAACCTTAGAGCTGCAACGCTTCCCACTCTTGTTGCTGTTGTAAAGCAAAAGCTTAGAGCTGCAATGCTTCCAACTCTCGTTGCTGTTCTTGTGCTGTTGTAAAGCAAAATCTTAGAGCTGCAATGCTTCCCACTCTCGTTGCTGTTCTTGTGCTGTTGTAAAGCAAAATCTTAGAGCTGCAATCTTCCCACTCTCGTTGCTGTTCTTGTGCTGTTGTAAAGCAAAACCTTAGAGCTGCAATGCTTCCCATTCATGGGCTGTTGTAAACCAAAACCTTAGAGCTGCAATGCTTCCCATTCTTGGGCTGTTGTAAAGCAAAACCTAAGAGCTGCAATGCTTCCCACTCTTGTTGATGTTGTAAAGCAAAACCTTAGAGCTGCAATGCTTCCCACTCTCGTTGCTGTTCTTGTGGTGTTGTAAAGCCAAATCTTAGAGCTGCAATGCATCCCACTCTTGTTGATGTTCTTGTGCTGTTGTAAAGCAAAATCTAAGAGCTGCAATGCTTCCCACTCTCGTTGCTGTTCTTGTGCTGTAGTAAAGCAAAACCTTAGAGCTGCAATGCTTCCCATTCATGGGCTGTTGTAAAGCAAAACCTTAGAGCTTCAATGCTTCCCACTCTTGTTGCTGTTCTTGGGCTGTTGTAAAGCAAAACCTTAGAGCTGCAATGCTTCCCACTCTTGTTGCTGTTCTTGTGCTGTTGTAACGCAAAACCTTAGAGCTGCATTGCTTCCCACTCTCGTTGCTGTTCTTTTGCTGTTGTAAAGCAAAACCATAGAGCTGCAATGCTTCCCACTCTCGTTGCTGTTGTAAAGCAAAACCTTAGAGCTGCAATGCTTCCCACTCTGGTTGCTGTTCTTGGGCTGTTGTAAAGCAAAACCTTAGAGCTGCAATGCTTCCCAGTCTTGTTGCTGTTCTTGTGCTGTTGTAATGCAAAACCTTAGAGCTGCAATGCTTCCCACTCTCATTGGTGTTCTTGGGCTGTTGTAAAGCAAAACCTTAGAGCTGCAATGCCTCCCACTCTCGTTGCTTTTCTTGTGCTGTTGTAAAGCAAAACCTTAGAGCTGCAATGCTTCCCACTCTGGTTGCTGTTCTTGGGCTGTTGTAAAGCAAAACCTTAGAGCTGCAATGCTTCCCACTCTTGTTGCTGTTCTTGTGCTGTTGTAAAGCAAAACCTTAGAGCTGCAATGCTTCCCACTCTCATTGGTGTTCTTGGGCTGTTGTAAAGCAAAACCTTAGAGCTGCAATGCTTCCCACTCTCATAGCTGTTCTTGCGCTGTTGTAAAGCAAAACCTTAGAGCTGCAATGCTTCCCACTCTCATTGCTGTTTTTGGGCTGTTGTAAAGCAAAACCTTAGAGCTGCAATGCTTCCCATTCTTGGGCCGTTGTAAAGCAAAATCTTAGAGCTGCAATGCCTCCCATTCTTTGGCTGTTGTAAAGCAAAACCTTAGAGCTGCAATGCTTCCCACTCTCGCTGCTGTTCTTGTGCTGTTGTAAAGAGAAATCTTAGAGCTGCAATGCTTCCCACTCTCGTTACTGTTCTTGTGCTGTTGTAAAGCCAAATCTTAGAGCTGCAATGCATCCCACTCTTGTTGATGTTATTGTGCTGTTGTAAAGCAAAATCTAAGAGCTGCAATGCTTCCCACTCTCGTTGCTGTTCTTGTGATGTTGTAAAGCAAAACCTTAGAGCTGCAATGCTTCTCATTCATGGGCTGTTGTAAAGCAAAACCTTAGAGCTTCAATGCTTCCCACTCTTGTTGCTGTTCTTGGGCTGTTGTAAAGCAAAACCTTAGAGCTGCAATGCTTCCCACTCTTGTTGCTGTTCTTGTGCTGTTGTAACGCAAAACCTTAGAGCTGCATTGCTTCCCACTCTCGTTGCTGTTCTTGTGCTGTTGTAAAGCAAAACCATAGAGCTGCAATGCTTCCCACTCTCGTTGCTGTTGTAAAGCAAAACCTTAGAGCTGCAATGCTTCCCACTCTGGTTGCTGTTCTTGGGCTGTTGTAAAGCAAAACCTTAGAGCTGCAATGCTTCCCACTCTTGTTGCTGTTCTTGTGCTGTTGTAATGCAAAACCTTAGAGCTGCAATGCTTCCCACTCTCATTGGTGTTCTTGGGCTGTTGTAAAGCAAAACCTTAGAGCTGCAATGCTTCCCACTCTCGTTGCTTTTCTTGTGCTGTTGTAAAGCAAAACCTTAGAGCTGCAATGCTTCCCACTCTCGTTGCTTTTCTTGTGCTGTTGTAAAGCAAAACCTTAGAGCTGTAATGCTTCCCACTCTTGTTGCTGTTCTTGTGCTGTTGTAAAGCAAAACCTTAGAGCTGCAATGCTTCCCATTCATGGGCTGTTGTAAAGAAAAACCTTAGAGCTCCAATGCTTCCCATTCTTGGGCTGTTGTAAAGCAAAACCTTAGAGCTGCAATGCTTCCTACTCTTGTTGCTGTTGTAAAGCAAAACCTTAGAGCTGCAATGCTTCCCACTCTCGTTGCTGTTCTTGTGGTGTTGTAAAGCAAAATCTTAGAGCTGCAATGCATCACACTCTCGTTGCTGTTCTTGTGCTGTTGTAAAGCAAAATCTAAGAGCTGCAATGCATCCCACTCTCGTTGCTGTTCTTGTGCTGTTGTAAAGCAAAACCTTAGAGCTGCAATGCTTCCCATTCATGGGCTGTTGTAAAGCAAAACCTTAGAGCTGCAATGCTTCCCACTCTTGTTGCTGTTCTTTGGCTGTTGTATAGCAAAACCTTAGAGCTGCAATGCTTCCCACTTTTGTTGCTGTTCTTGTGCTGTTGTAACGCAAAACCTTAGAGCTGCATTGCTTCCCACTCTCGTTGCTGTTCTTGTGCTGTTGTAAAGCAAAACCTTAGAGCTGCAATGCTTCCCACTCTTGTTGCTGTTCTTGTGCTGTTGTAAAGCAAAACCTTAGAGCTGCAATGCTTCCCACTCTTGTTGCTGTTCTTGTGCTGTGGTAAAGCAAAACCTTAGAGCTGCAATGCTTCCCACTCTCATTGGTGTTCTTGGGCTGTTGTAAAGCAAAACCTTAGAGCTGTAATGCTTCCCACTCTCATAGCTGTTCTTGCGCTGTTGTAAAGCAAAACCTTAGAGCTGCAATGCTTCCCACTCTCATTGCTGTTTTTGGGCTGTTGTAAAGCAAAATCTTAGAGCTGCAATGCTTCCCATTCTTGGGCGTTGTAAAGCAAAATCTTAGAGCTGCAATGCTTGCCATTCTTTGGCTGTTGTAAAGCAAAACCTTAGAGGTGCAATGCTTCCCACTCTCGTTGCTGTTCTTGTGCTGTTGTAAAGCAAAATCTTAGAGCTGCAATGCTTCCCACTCTCGTTACTGTTCTTGTGCTGTTGTAAAGCAAAACCTTAAAGCTGCAATGCTTCCCACTCTGGTTGCTGTTCTTGGGCTGTTGTAAAGCAAAACCTTAGAGCTGCAATGCTTCCCACTCTTGTTGCTGTTCTTGTGCTGTTGTAAAGCAAAACCTTAGAGCTGCAATGCTTCCCACTCTCATTGGTGTTCTTGGGCTGTTGTAAAGCAAAACCTTAGAGCTGCAATGCTTCCCACTCTTATAGCTGTTCTTGCGCTGTTGTAAAGCAAAATCTTAGAGCTGCAATCCTTCCCACTCTCATTGCTGTTTTTGGGCTGTTGTAAAGCAAAACCTTAGAGCTGCAATGCTTCCCATTCTTGGGCCGTTGTAAAGCAAAATCTTAGAGCTGCAATGCTTCCCATTCTTTGGCTGTTGTAAAGCAAAACCTTAGAGCTGCAATGCTTCCCACTCTCGTTGCTGTTCTTGTGCTGTTGTAAAGCAAAATCTTAGAGCTGCAATGCTTCCCACTCTCGTTACTGTTCTTGTGCTGTTGTAAAGCAAAACCTTAGAGCTGCAATGCTTCCCATACATGGGCTGTTGTAAACCAAAACCTTAGAGGTGCAATGCTTCCCACCCTTGTTGCTGTTCTTGGGCTGTTGTAAACCAAATCCTTAGAGCTGCAATGCTTCCCACTTTTGTTGCTGTTCTTGTGCTGTTGTAAAGCAAAACCTTAGAGCTGCAATGCTTCCCATTCATGGGCTGTTGTAATGAAAAACCTTAGAGCTGCAATGCTTCTCATTCTTGGGCTGTTGTAAAGCAAAACCTTAGAGCTGCAATGCTTCCCACTCTTTTTGCTGTTGTAAAGCAAAACCTTAGAGCTGCAATGCTTCCCACTCTCGTTGCTGTTCTTGTGGTGTTGTAAAGCAAAATCTTAGAGCTGCAATGCATCACACTCTCGTTGCTGTTCTTGTGCTGTTGTAAAGCAAAATCTAAGAGCTGCAATGCATCCCACTCTCGTTGCTGTTCTTGTGCTGTTGTAAAGCAAAACCTTAGAGCTGCAATGCTTCCCACTCTTGTTGCTGTTCTTGTGCTGTTGTAAAGCAAAACCTTAGAGCTGCAATGCTTCCCACTCTTGTTGCTGTTCTTTTGCTGTTGTATAGCAAAACCTTAGAGCTGCAATGCTTCCCACTCTTGTTGCTGTTCTTTGGCTGTTGTATAGCAAAACCTTAGAGCTGAAATGCTTCCCACTCTTGTTGCAGTTCTTGTGCTGTTGTAACGCAAAACCTTAGAGCTGCATTGCTTCCCACTCTCGTTGCTGTTCTTGTGCTGTTGTAAAGTAAAACCTTAGAGCTGCAATGCTTCCCACTCTTGTTGCTGTTCTTTGGCTGTTGTATAGCAAAACCTTAGAGCTGCAATGCTTCCCACTCTTGTTGCTGTTCTTTGGCTGTTGTATAGCAAAACCTTAGAGCTGCAATGCTTCCCACTCTTGTTGCTGTTCTTGTGCTGTTGTAACGCAAAACCTTAGAGCTGCATTGCTTCCCACTCTCGTTGCTGTTCTTGTGCTGTTGTAAAGTAAAACCTTAGAGCTGCAATGCTTCCCACTCTCGTTGCTGTTCTTGTGCTGTTGTAAAGCAAAACCTTAGAGCTGCAATGCTTCCCACTCTTGTTGCTGTTCTTGTGCTGTTGTAAAGCAAAACCTTAGAGCCGCAATGCTTCCCATTCATGGTCTGTTGTAAAGAAAAACCTTAGAGCTGCAATGCTTCCCATTCTTGGGCTGTTGTAAAGCAAAACCTTAGAGCTGCAATGCTTCCCACACTTGTTGATGTTGTAAAGCAAAACCTTAGAGCTGCAATGCTTCCCACTCTCGTTGCTGTTCTTGGGTGTTGTAAAGCCAAATCTTAGAGCTGCAATGCATCCCACTCTTGTTGATGTTCTTGTGCTGTTGTAAAGCAAAATCTAAGAGCTGCAATGCTTCCCACTCTTGTTGCTGTTCTTGTGATGTTGTAAAGCAAAACCTTAGAGCTGCAATGCTTCCCACTCTCATTGGTGTTCTTGGGCTGTTGTAAAGCAAAACCGTAGAGCTGCAATGCTTCCCACTCTCGTAGCTGTTCTTGCGCTGTTGTAAAGCAAAACCTTAGAGCTGCAATGCTTCCCACTCTCATTGCTGTTTTTGGGCTGTTGTAAAGCAAAACCTTAGAGCTGCAATTCTTCCCATTCTTGGGCTGTTGTAAAGCAAAACCTTAGAGCTGCAATGCTTCCCATTCTTTGGCTGTTGTAAAGCAAAACCTTAGAGCGGCAATGCTTCCCACTCTCGTTGCTGTTCTTGTGCTGTTGTAATGCAAAATCTTAGAGCTGCAATGCTTCCCACTCTCGTTGCTGATTAGTTTAGATAAGATTAGATTGTATTCTGTGAGTTCACTAGCAGCCATAAAGACTTGTGAACATAGAACATGTCAAGGAAATGTACAAAAATTATATATAAACATAAATATTACATAGAATATGGAACATTTGAAATAAAATACAAATACTATATGCGTGTTAAGGAAATGCACAATCTGTTCTTGTGCTGTTGTAAAGCAAAACCTTAGAGCTGCAATGCTTCCCATACATGGGCTGTTGTAAACCAAAACCTTAGAGGTGCAATGCTTCCCACTCTTGTTGCTGTTCTTGTGCTGTGGTAAAGCAAAACCTTAGAGCTGCAATGCTGCCCATTCATGGGCTGTTGTAAAGAAAAACCTTAGAGCTGCAATGCTTCCCATTCTTGGGCTGTTGTAAAGCAAAACCTTAGAGCTGCAATGCTTCCCACTCTTGTTGCTGTTGTAAAGCAAAACCTTAGAGCTGCAATGCTTCCCACTCTCGTTCCTGTTCTTGTGGTGTTGTAAAGCAAAATCTTAAGAGCTGCAATGCATCCCACTCTCGTTGCTGTTCTTGTGCTGTTGTAATGCAAAACCTTAGAGCTGCAATGCTTCCCACTCTTGTTGCTGTTCTTGTGCTGTTGTAAAGCAAAACCTTAGAGCTGCAATGCTTCCCACTCTTGTTGCTGTTCTTGTGCTGTTGTAAAGCAAAACCTTAGAGCTGCAATGCTGCCCATTCATGGGCTGTTGTAAAGAAAAACCTTAGAGCTGCAATGCTTCCCATTCTTGGGCTGTTGTAAAGCAAAACCTTAGAGCTGCAATGCTTCCCACTCTTGTTGCTGTTGTAAAGCAAAATCTTAGAGCTGCAATGCATCTCACTCTCGTTGCTGTTCTTGTGCTGTTGTAAAGTAAAATCTAAGAGCTGCAATGCATCCCACTCTCGTTGCTGTTCTTGTGCTGTTGTACAGCAAAGCCTTAGAGCTGCAATGCTTCCCATTCATGGACTGTTGTAAAGCAAAACCTTAGAGCTGCAATGCTTCCCACTCTTGTTGTTGTTCTTTGGCTGTTGTAAAGCAAAACCTTAGAGCTGCAATGCTTCCCACTCTTGTTGCTGTTCTTGTGCTGTTGTAACGCAAAACCTTAGAGCTGCATTGCTTCCCACTCTCGTTGCTGTTCTTGTGCTGTTGCAAAGCAAAACCTTAGAGCTGCAATGCTTCCCACTCTCGTTGCTGTTCTTGTGCTGTTGTAAAGCAAAACCTTAGAGCTGCAATGCTTCCCACTCTGGTTGCTGTTCTTGGGCTGTTGTAAAGCAAAACCTAAGAGCTGCAATGCTTCCCACTCTGGTTGCTGTTGTAAAGCAAAACCTTAGAGCTGCAATGCTTCCCATTCTCATTGCTGTTTTTGGGCTGTTGTAAAGCAACACCTTAGAGCTGCAATGCTTCCCATTCTTGGGCTGTTGTAAAGCAAAACCTTAGAGCTGCAATGCTTCCCATACATGGGCTGTTGTAAACCAAAACCTTAGAGGTGCAATGCTTCCCACTCTTGTTGCTGTTCTTGTGCTGTTGTAAAGCAAAACCTTAGAGCTGCAATGCTGCCCATTCATGGGCTGTTGTAAAGAAAAACCTTAGAGCTGCAATGCTTCCCATTCTTGGGCTGTTGTAAAGCAAAACCTTAGAGCTGCAATGCTTCCCACTCTCGTTGCTGTTCTTGTGCTGTTGTAAAGCAAAACCTTAGAGCTGCAATGTTTCCCACTCTTGTTGCTGTTCTTGTGCTGTTGTAAAGCAAAACCTTAGAGCTGCAATGCTTCCCACTCTTGTTGCTGTTCTTGTGCTGTTGTAAAGCAAAACCTTAGAGCTGCAATGCTGCCCATTCATGGGCTGTTGTAAAGCAAAACCTTAGAGCTGCAATGCTTCCCATTCTTGGGCTGTTGTAAAGCAAAACCTTAGAGCTGCAATGCTTCCCACTCTTGTTGCTGTTGTAAAGCAAAATCTTAGAGCTGCAATGCATCCCACTCTCGTTGTTGTTCTTGTGCTGTTGTAAAGCAAAATCTAAGAGCTGCAATGCATCCCACTCTCGTTGCTGTTCTTGTGCTGTTGTAAAGCAAAGCCTTAGAGCTGCAATGCTTCCCATTCATGGGCTGTTGTAAAGCAAAACCTTAGAGCTGCAATGCTTCCCACACTTGTTGCTGTTCTTTGGCTGTTGTAAAGCAAAACCTTAGAGCTGGAATGCTTCCCACTCTTTTTGCTGTTGTAAAGCAAAACCTTAGAGCTGGAATGCTTCCTATTGTTGTTGCTGTTGTAAAGCAAAACCTTAGAGCTGGAATCCTTCCCACTCTCATAGCTGTTCTTGTGCTGTTGTAAAGCAAAACCTTAGAGCTGCAATGCTTCCCATTCTTGTTGCTGTTGTAAAGCAAAACCTTAGAGCTGGAATGCTTCCCACTCTTTTTGCTGTTGTAAAGCAAAACCTTAGAGCTGGAATGCTTCCCATTGTTGTTGCTGTTGTAAAGCAAAACCTTAGAGCTGGAATGCTTCCCACTCTCATAGCTGTTCTTGTGCTGTTGTAAAGCAAAACCTTAGAGCTGAATTGCTTCCCACTCTCGTTGCTGTTCTTGTGCTGTTGTAAAGAAAAAGCTTAGAGCTGCAATGTTTCCCACTCTCGTAGCTGTTCTTGTGCTGTTGTAAAGCAAAACCTTAGAGCTGCAATGCTTCCCACTCTCGTAGCTGTTCTTGTGCTGTTGTAAAGAAAAACCTTAGAGCTGTAATGCTTCCCACTCTCGTTGCTGTTCTTGTGCTGTTGTAAAGCAAAACCTTAGAGCTGCAATGCTTCCCACTCTCGTAGCTGTTCTTGTGCTGTTGTAAAGAAAAACCTTAGAGCTGTAATGCTTCCCACTCTTGTTGCTGTTCTTGTGCTGTTGTAAAGCAAAACCTTAGAGCTGCAATGCTTCCCACTCTTGTTGCTGTTCTTGTGCTGTTGTAAAGCAAAACCTTAGAGCCGCAATGCTTCCCACTCTTGTTACTGTTGTAAAGCAAAACCTTAGAGCCGCAATGCTTCCCACTCTTGTTACTATTGTAAAGCAAAACCTTAGAGCCGCAATGCTTCCCACTCTTGTTACTGTTGTAAAGCAAAACCTTAGAGCTGCAATGCTTCTCATTCTTGGGCTGTTGTAAAGCAAACCTTAGAGCTGCAATGCTTCTCTCGCTCATTGCTGTTCTTGTGCTGTTGTAAAGCAAAACCTTAGAGCGGCAATGCTTCCCACTCTCGTTGCTGTTCTTGTGCTGTTGTAAAGCAAAATCTTAGAGCTGCAATGCTTCCCTCTCTCGTTGCTGATTAGATTAGATTAGATTAGATTGTATTCTGTGAGTTCACTAGCAGCCATAAAGACTTGTGATCATAGAACATGTCAAGGAAATGTACAAAAATTATATATAAACATAAATATTACATAGAATATGGAACATTTGAAATAAAATACAAATACTATATGCGTGTTAAGGAAATGTAGAATCTGTTCTTGTGCTGTTGTAAAGCAAAACCTTAGAGCCGCAATGCTTCCCAAACATGGGCTGTTGTAAACCAAAACCTTAGAGGTGTAATGCTTCCCACTCTTGTTGCTGTTCTTGTGCTGTTGTAAAGCAAAACCTTAGAGCTTCAATGCTGCCCATTCATGGGCTGTTGTAAAGAAAAACCTTAGAGCTGCAATGCTTCCCATTCTTGGGCTGTTGTAAAGCAAAACCTTAGAGCTGCAATGCTTCCCACTCTTGTTGCTGTTGTAAAGCAAAACCTTAGAGCTGCAATGCTTCCCACTCTCGTTGCTGTTCTTGTGGTGTTGTAAAGCAAAATCTTAGAGCTGCAATGCATCCCACTCTCGTTGCTGTTCTTGTGCTGTTGTAAAGCAAAACCTTAGAGCTGCAATGCTTCCCACTCTTGTTGCTGTTCTTGTGCTGTTGTAAAGCAAAACCTTAGAGCTGCAATGCTTCCCACTCTTGTTGCTGTTCTGGTGCTGTTGTAAAGCAAAACCTTAGAGCTGCAATGCTGCCCATTCATGGGCTGTTGTAAAGAAAAACCTTAGAGCTGCAATGCTTCCCATTCTTGGGCTGTTGTAAAGCAAACCCTTAGAGCTGCAATGCTTCCCACTCTTGTTGCTGTTGTAAAGCAAAATCTTAGAGCTGCAATGCATCCCACTCTCGTTGCTGTTCTTCTGCTGTTGTAAAGCAAAATCTAAGAGCTGCAATGCATCCCACTCTCGTTGCTGTTCTTGTGCTGTTGTAAAGCAAAGCCTTAGAGCTGCAATGCTTCCTATTCATGGGCTGTTGTAAAGCAAAACCTTAGAGCTGCAATGCTTCCCACTCTTGTTGCTGTTCTTTGGCTGTTGTAAAGCAAAACCTTAGAGCTGCAATGCTTCCCACTCTTGTTGCTGTTCTTGTGCTGTTGTAATGCAAAACCTTAGAGCTGCAATGCTTCCCACTCTCGTTGCTGTTCTTGTGCTGTTGCAAAGCAAAACCTTAGAGCTGCAATGCTTCCCACTCTCGTTGCTGTTCTTGTGCTGTTGTAAAGCAAAACCTTAGAGCTGCAATGCTTCCCACTCTGGTTGCTGTTCTTGGGCTGTTGTAAAGCAAAACCTTAGAGCTGCAATGCTTCCCACTCTGGTTGCTGTTGTAAAGCAAAACTTTAGAGCTGCAATGCTTCCCACTCTCGTAGCTGTTCTTGCGCTGTTGTAAAGCAAAACCTTAGAGCTGCAATGCTTCCCATTCTCATTGCTGTTTTTGGGCTGTTGTAAAGCAAAACCTTAGAGCTGCAATGCTTCCCATTCTTGGGCTGTTGTAAAGCAAAACCTTAGAGCTGCAATGCTTCCCACACTTGTTGCTGTTGTAAAGCAAAACCTTAGAGCTGCAATGCTTCCCATTCTTGTTGCTGTTGTAAAGCAAAACCTTAGAGCTGGAATGCTTCCCACTCTTTTTGCTGTTGTAAAGCAAAAGCTTAGAGCTGGAATGCTTCCCATTGTTGTTGCTGTTGTAAAGCAAAACCTTAGAGCTGGAATGCTTCCCACTCTCATAGCTGTTCTTGTGCTGTTGTAAAGCAAAACCTTAGAGCTGCAATGCTTCCCATTCTTGTTGCTGTTGTAAAGCAAAACCTTAGAGCTGGAATGCTTCCCACTCTTTTTGCTGTTGTAAAGCAAAACTTTAGAGCTGGAATGCTTCCCATTGTTGTTGCTGTTGTAAAGCAAAACCTTAGAGCTGGAATGCTTCCCACTCTCATAGCTGTTCTTGTGCTGTTGTAAAGCAAAACCTTAGAGCTGCATTGCTTCCCACTCTCGTTGCTGTTCTTGTGCTATTGTAAAGAAAAACCTTAGAGCTGCAATGCTTCCCACTCTCGTAGCTGTTCTTGTGCTGTTGTAAAGCAAAACCTTAGAGCTGCAATGCTTCCCACTCTCGTAGCTGTTCTTGTGCTGTTGTAAAGAAAAACCTTAGAGCTGTAATGCTTCCCACTCTTGTTGCTGTTCTTGTGCTGTTGTAAAGCAAAACCTTTGAGCTGCAATGCTTCCCACTCTTGTTGCTGTTCTTGTGCTGTTGTAAAGCAAAACCTTAGAGCCGCAATGCTTCCCACTCTTGTTACTGTTGTAAAGCAAATCCTTAGAGCTGCAATGCTTCCCATTCTTGGGCTGTTGTAAAGCAAACCTTAGAGCTGCAATGCTTCTCACGCTTGTTGCTGTTCTTGTGCTGTTGTAAAGCAAAACCTTAGAGCTGCAATGCTTCTCTCGCTCGTTGCTGTTCTTGTGCTGTTGTAAAGCAAAACCTTAGAGCTGCAATGCTTCCCACTCTTGTTGCTGTTCTTGTGCTGTTGTAAAGCAAAACCTTAGAGCTGGAATGCTTCCCACTCTTGTTGCTGTTCTTGTGCTGTTGTAAAGCAAAACCTTAGAGCTGGAATGCTTCTCACTCTTGTTGCTGTTCTTGTGCTGTTGTAAACCAAACCTTAGAGCTGGAATGCTTCCCACTCTTGTTGCTGTTCTTGTGCTGTTGTAAAGCAAAACCTTAGAGCTGGAATGCTTCCCACCCTCGTTGCTGTTCTTGGTCTGTTGTAAAGCAAAACCTTAGAGCTGGAATGCTTCCCACTCTTGTTGCTGTTCTTGGTCTGTTGTAAAGCAAAACCTTAGAGCTGGAATGCTTCCCACCCTCGTTGCTGTTCTTGGTCTGTTGTAAAGCAAAACCTTAGAGCTGGAATGCTTCCCACTCTTGTTGCTGTTCTTGGCTGTTGTAAAGCAAAACCTTAGAGCTGCAATGCTTCCCATTCTTGTTGCTGTTGTAAAGCAATACCTTAGAGCTGCAATGCTTCCCATTCTTGGGCTGTTGTAAAGTAAAACCTTAGAGCTGCAATGCTTCCCACTCTTGTTGCTGTTCTTGGGCTGTTGTGAAGCAAAACCTTAGAGCTGCAGTGCTTCCCATTCTTGGGCTGCTGTAAAGCAAAACCTTAGAGCTGGCATGCTTCCCACTCTTGTTGCTGTTCTTGGGCTGTTGTAAAGCAAAACCTTAGAGCTGCAGCGCTTCCCACTCTCGTTGCTGTTCTTGGGCTGTTGTAAAGCAAAACCTTAGAGCTGCAATGCTTCCCATTCTTGTTGCTGTTGTAAAGCAAACCTTAGAGCTGGAATGCTACCCACTCTTGTTGCTGTTGTAAAAACCTTAGAGCTGGAATGCTTCCCACTCTCGTTGCTGTTCTTGTGCTGTTGTAAAGCAAAACCTTAGATGATGATGATGATGATGATGATGATATGCGGCTTAAGGGCGCTAAACTGCTGAGGTCATCAGCGCCCTTACAATGTATAAAATATAAAGTCAAAATATAAAAGGCAGGTAAAAGAACTGCATAATTAAAAACCCGCGATGTCCATAAGGCTAAAAATAACAATAAGATAACAATAACAATAATAAGAACAATAACAACAATAATAACAATAGCAACAATAATATCAATAACAACAATAATAACAATACAAATATCTGAAAAAACCAACACACTAAAAGCATAGGCAATAAACGATTGTAACGTGTCAAGAACTGTAGAATACGAGGGACATGAGTGCCATATGTCCACTGGGGATTAGAGTCCCCATAAAAACTGACAGAATAAAAGTACTATGCTAAAAGACGCTCAACGTCGCGCAACATGGGGAGAAAGAAGAAACACCGCCTCGACGCAGCTGCAACGCCGGAGTCGACCACCGCAGCTACCGGCACCGCTCCTCCGCCTGAGCCGGCGCAGATTAACGCAGCCTTGGCTGCAGACATCTCTGCTGCCCGGACAGCCAGCGAAGCCGGAGCCACACCACCGCCACAGGAGCTGACCACACCAGTCTGCACCGCACCGCCGCCGAGAACACCAACACCGGAAGCTCCGCATTCACCGCCGCAGCCCCGGCAGTCCTATGCCGAAGTTGCTGCCTCGCCACCGGGAGACACAACAGGCCGTTTCGGCGCTATTAGCGCTGTTGTCTGCGGTGTCCACCGCCTCTTACCGGAGCGGATTGTCATGGAGGCCGCCCAAGCGCTCTGGCCTTCCGTCATCCGCGTCTCGAGGATCTCGTCCGGCAGAGGACCAACGCCGCTGTTGCGCCTGACCTTTATGGACAGGGCGCACTACACCGCAGCCATCACGACTGGCCTCGCACTCCTGGGCCAGTCACACCGCATTGAGGCAAGCCGTAGTGACCGGCATGTCCCTTGCCGCCGCTGCTGCCAATACGGGCACGCGGCGGCCACTTGCAAGGCTCAAGCAAGGTGTCACTACTGCGGCTTGCCCTCGCTCACCGCCAGCTGCACCGGGCACAACCTGGCTTCTCGGCACCGCTACTGTGCTACCTGCGGTGGTGGTGACCACTTCACCGGCCAGGCATCGTGCCCGCGCTACCCAAGGACACAGCAACGTCGACATCAGCCGACTCCGCCTCCTGCACCGCCTCTCATCCATTCAGAACCAGCAGCGCAGAACGCCACTACTCCGAATAATCCGGAACCGAGGACTACCACACAAATACTGCAACAAAATGGGCCTTCCTGCACACCGGACTTCCAGGGCGCTTTTGAGGAGATTCAGCACACCTTGCGCGACATCGGCCTTCGCCTCGAGGCGTTGCACCGGACTTCCAGTGCGCGCCTTGCGGCATTGGAGGCCAAGCACCGCACCACCATACGACACCTCTCAACACTCGCCACCCAGTTCCTGCGACTTCTTCAAACAGTCCAGGACGACAACAGCTCCGAAGTGCTCGATTCGTGCCAGCGCAAGCTGATGCGCATTGAGCACAACCTCACGGTACCAGACAACTCCACGGACAGCGACTGCGACGACCGACCCACGCGGCTGGGCGCCCTTGAGGCCTCGGTTGCTGGGCTTCGAGAGCAGCACCGGGACACCGAGACTACCATCCTGCAGAAACTTCAAGTGCTTCAGAACAACCACCAGCAGCTGCACGAAGGCTACATCCTTTGCCGAGCCTTCATGGAATCGCACACTTCACATGTCCAACTGCCAAATCTACCCCTAGTAAGGCCAAACTATCGACGCAGCAATCGCTGAGACAAGTAAACATTAAACAATGAATAAAGCAATAAATACTCCTAACCTTCCTTCACCCTAACCCCCGGGTGGCAGCCAGGGACTTGTGCCATGGCTGTGCTCCAGGTCCGATAAACCGCTCCCGGCACGGCCGGCAGCTAGTAACCAACAGTTTACTAACGGAGGTGCTAACGCGGTACTCCCCCTACCTTTACCCATATCTCCTTCTAACTCCTATCAACACCTGATGAATATCCCTACCTATAACCCCCCCCCCCAAAAAAAAAACGCTCAACGCATTAAATGCGCAGAGTAAAATCACTATCATGAATAAAACGTAAAACACATTCTACAGCACGCGTGTCGTCTGCCAAAACGTTGGCTAGGCCAATAGGCAGACCCACACGGGCACGCAATGCAGCTAAAACCTGACAATCTGTTAAAATATGACGCACCGTTAAGGGCACGTCACACTGCCCACAGAGTGGTGCGGGCTCACCACTGAGCAAATACCTATGACTAAAAACACAATGTCCAATCCGTAAACGAGCTAAAATTACCTCTTCCCGACGACAAGAACGAGAAGAGGTACCCCAGATCAACGGGAAAGGCTTAACCTCCCGCAACTTGTTCCCCCGGAGGGCCGTCCACTCATCGCGCCAGCGCGAGAGGATGCAGCGACGTAAAATAACACACGAATCTGACGAGGGAACAACAGAAGTAAAAAATCTGGGTAATAAAATCGCCGATTTCGCAGCGGCGTCGGCAGACTCATTACCTGAGATGCCCACATGACCTGGAATCCACACGAAGGACACGCTGATGCCAGAGACACCAAGCGAGTGGAGCAGGTCATGTATGCGCTGTACGAGTGGGTGGTAATGGTACAGCGCATGAATAGCCTGAAGGGCACTCAGAGAGTCCGTACAAATAAAACAGTGCCGTAAGTCGTGCCGCTGGATGTGTATAAACAGATTGATAAATGCTAAAAGTTCGGCGGTAAAAATTGAACATTGTCCAGGTAAACGAAAAGTAAAACTCTGTACACCAAAAACAAAGGCACATCCTACTCCAACATCAGTCTTAGACCCATCAGTATATATAAAATGACAGTCCTCGAACTGCGCCTGTAGTTCTAAAAAGGCGGATCTAAGAACAGAAGCAGGGGTCGCATTTTTCGGCATCGACGTTAGCCCAAGGTGGATGTGGGCCTCAGCGCGCGACCATGGAGGAAAACGCGTTTCCCCTCGGGTAAGGGCCGGCGCTGGCGGAACGTCCAAATGCCGAAGTAGCAGTCGAAATCGAACCCCTGGAGGGAGCAAAGCAGAGGAGCTAACTAAATATTGCCGGTCAAGTGAATCCTCGTAAAATGCCGCGAAGGACGGGTGGTCAGGCAAGCTGGAGAGTCGACAGGCATAGCTACATAAGAGCATCTCACGCCTGAAAGACAGCGGAGGCTCTGCAGCCTCAGCGTAAAGACTGGGCACGGGGCTAGTTGGAAAGGCCCCTGTAGCGACTCTAATACCACGATGATGAATGGGATTCAAACGACGTAACACAGATGGACGTGCCGACGAATAAACAATACACCCGTAATCAAGTTTGGATCGGACCAAAGAGCGATAAAGGCGAAGCAGGACGGTCCGATCAGCTCCCCAGGATGTGCCACTTAAAACACGTGAAAGATTAAGAGAACGGTCACACTTTGCTTTTAAAAAGGAAACGTGCGAGGTCCAACACAACTTCCTATCAAAAATCAACCCCAAAAATTTCGCCTCGTCTGCAAACGGAAGTATCCCTGGCCCAAGATGGAGAGAGGGCGGAGGGAAATACTTCCGGCGCCAGAAGTTGATGCAGACGGATTTCTCGGCGGAGAAATTAAAGCCGTTGGCGTTACTCCAGGCGTAGAGACGGTCGATACAGCTCTGGAGACGGCGTTCGAGTAGACAGGTCCGCCGTGAACTACAATAAATGGCAAAATCATCAACAAAAAGGGACGATGAAATGCCAGGTGGAATACAATCAACAATGGGGTTGATAGCAATCGCAAAAAGTGTGACACTGAGTACAGAGCCCTGCGGTACTCCGTTCTCTTGAATAAAACGACTAGATAAAACCGAGCCCACACGTACACGAAAGACGCGGTCCGTCATGAACTCCCGAAGAAATATGGGGAGACGACCGCGGATATTCCATGCGTGAAGTGTACGTAAAATGCTGCCCCACCAACAAGTGTCATAAGCTTTCTCCAGGTCAAAAAACACAGCCACGGTTTGACACTTTCTCAGAAATCCATTCATAACATGCGTCGACAGGGACACCAGATGGTCGACGGTAGAGCGATAACGACGAAATCCGCACTGAGCGTTCGCTAAAAGTTTCTGAGACTCAAGCCACCATGTCAACCGCCCGTTGATCATGCGCTCCATCACCTTGTAAATGCAACTGGTGAGGGAGATAGGGCGGTAGCTGGAAGGTAGTTGGCGATCCTTCCCAGGCTTAAGAATAGGGACAATGGTGGCTTCGCGCCAAACGGAAGGAAAAACGCCGTCTTGCCAAATACGGTTATAGACCTATAAGAGAAAGAGTTTACTGTCGGCTGAAAGGTGCTTTAACATCAGGACATGAATGCCATCCGGGCCAGGAGCGGAGTGCCTAGAGCAATGAAGAGCGTGCTCCAGCTCCCGCATTGTAAAAAGTTCGTTATAACATTCAGTGTTAGCAGACCTAAAATTATATGGTGCATAATCCAGCCGGTCTTTAATAGAGCGAAAGCCGGCGGAATAATGGTCTGAACCGGAAAGCGCCTCAAAGGCAGCACCCAGAGTGTTAGCGATGGCAGCCGGATCCACTATAGTGGCATTAGAAACCTGAAGGCCAGAAACAGTACAATGCGACACTTTACCTGAGAAGCGACGAAGTTTATCCCAAACAACAGATGAAGGCGTAAAGCGATTAAAAGACTCGACAAAACGAGCCCACGACGCCTTCTTGCTATCCTGAATAGTGCGACGAGCCCTGGCGCGCGATTGTTTAAAAGTTACCAAATTATCAAGTGTAGGGTGGCGCCGAAACACCCTAAGTGCAGTCCTACGAGCACGAACGGCGTCCCGACAATCCTCGTTCCACCACGGAACAGGCATTCGCCGAGGTTGAGAGGATGAACGGGGAATTGCGCGTTCGGCAGCAGAGAAAATAGTAGACGCAAGGTACTGCACTAGTTGGTTAATGTCGGTGAAGGGCTGGTCCTCAAAATGCACGAGGCTGGAATACAAGCTCCAGTCGGCTTTTGGGAATATCCAGGTAGGTACTCTGGAATGTTGTACGTGGTGTGACAGAAGAGAAACGATGCAGGTGTAATGGTCGCTGGAGTAGGTGTCAGCGACGACGTTCCACAGCAGACGACTAGCAAGCTGGAGGGAGCAAACGGCAAGGTCCAGGTGTGAGAATGTACCAGAAGAATCGGAAAGAAAAGTAGGCTCACCTGTATTGAGGATTGAAAGATTGAACTGGTAAAAAATGTCGGAAAGAAGAGTTCCCCTCGCACAAGCCCTTGGCGAACCCCATAGTGGGTGATGGGCATTAAAATCTCCCAACAGAAGAACTGGTGTTGGGAGAGCGGACAGAAGATCTCGAATGTCCGCGGGAGCGAGTGGAGACGATGGAGGTGAATACACAGAACAAACAGAAAAGAAAAAACCGGGTAACTGCAGTCTAATGGCAACAGCTTGCAAGTCGGACGTAAGAACGAGAGTTTGAAAATAAACGTCGTTACGCACTAACAACATGACACCTCCATCGGCAGGAGCGCCCTCCACCGGTTCAAGATCGTATCGAACCGGAGTGTACCCTCGGAGATCGAAAGGGTCTTGAGGGCGAAGCTTGGTCTCCTGCAAACATACGACCATAGGGGAATGGGAACGCAATAAAAGTTGCAGTTCCGCCCTATGCGATCGAACACCACGTAAATTCCAGCTCAGGATAGCCATGAATAGAAGGGATAAACTGTCTACTTAGAAGGGCGGCTTAAAAGAATCTTTTGCTTAACCTTTGGGCTCGGGCTTTTTGTATGGAGTTGGTCAGACTCCATAGCCTCCTCGAGGGGAGGGCCCACGCGCTCAGAGCCAGAAACCGACTCCAGCGCCGAGAATCGGTTCTGGGTGGCAACGGATGAAGGGGACCGCTGAGCGCGGCTAGTCCCAGGTGCGTCCTGGGACAGCGACCTCCGAGGAGGAGAAGGTGAACTTGGCTTGCCGCACGCACGCGGAGGGTCTTTTAAAAAATCTTCCCTGCGGTATTTCTGCTTCGATTTCTTCTCAGGAGCTTGTGACTTCATACATATTGGACCAGGTTTATAGGGCTTGGTAACAGTAATAGGCTTGGACGGCCGGGTGGTAGTGGCGGTCAATGCAGTCAAGGTCCAAGTTTGAGTCTCTGCATCCTTCCGGGGTACTGGCGAGGCAACAACAGAGCTAAATGTACCAGATCGCAGGAGTGAAGGTTGGCGCGCATGGTAACGCCTCCGGGCTTCGGCGAAGGAGAGCTTTTCCTTAAGCCGGATCTCCTGGATCGCCTTCTCGTCCAAAAAGCGCGGACAGTCGCCAAAGGAAGCAGAATGTGACCCTTTGCAATTGACGCAGACGGGGGCTGTTGAACAGGCACCTTCGTGTGAGGGCTGGCTACATGTGGCACAGATGTTAACGGCACTCTTACAGGAGACTTGCGTATGCCCAAAACGTTGGCATTTAAAACAACGCAGAGGTCTAGCAATATAAGGCCTCACAGAAATCCGTTCGTACCCTGCGGAAATGCTCGTGGGCAGATCGACGCCATCGAAGGTTATAAACAGGGTACGAGTGGGTACCAATACTCCGTCGCGTTTAGCCTGCACTCGATGAACTGCCGTTACCTTTTGGTCGGAAAGATATTCCACTAGCTCTTCGTCCGACATACCATCGAGGCTATGGGTGGTGATGACGCCTCGACAGGAATTCAAGGTACGGTGCTTCTCAACACGGATAGGATAACCGTGGAGAAGCGTGGCGCTCAACAAGGCCTTACTTTGTGCCTCGGACTTGCTTTGCACTAACAACGAACCATTACGAAGCCGAGTGCAGGAAAGAACCGGACCAGCAATTGAATCAATGCCCTTTTGGATAACAAAAGGGTTCACCTTCTCGAAAGTTTGACCTTCCTCGGTACGGGTAATCACTAAGTAACAACCAGCTGTTGGCGGTGCTACTTCTGTTACTAAAACTTTGCGACGCTTGTTGTTAACAATGGAGAAAGGGTGCTCCATAGCGAAAAAAATCCTTCACCATTGCAACCGTCTCCGACCTCGGGCTCTGACTTCCCGGGCGTTACCCCGGCTTGGGTGAGTGGCCTATCTATACCTAGCTCACCTCAGGGTCACACCTCCCAGAACATAGACAGAGGGAACCAATCACCGTCAGAAGTCAGCAGCTCATGCAATGGCCCCCCCGCTGGACTGCAGTTGAACAGCGGATACGAACACAAACCCTACATGACAACCCCGGGTAGTGGGGATGACGCCATTACCCACTCACCCAGCTGCGCACCTGGTGCGCGGGTATCCGTCAGGCTGTGTCCACGGAGGATTAAAAGAAAGATAAAAGAAACTAAAACTGTGTGGGCGTTTCGCACGCAAGGTAGGCCGGCGAGAAGGAACAGAGATGTGTAAATGAATGGGCGTGGGGCGAAATGTGTGTAAGGAGAAGAGAAGAAAGAAACGATGGCGAGGCGCTGTATGAATGTAATGCTAACAATGCACGAGAGCCTACCTTGGGTCCCCCGGACACGAGAACCAACCCACTCGACTGGACGGGGATGAATGGGTGAAAATGGCTATGAATGGCTCGGGTACCCCGGGTGCGCCTAACCCGTACTCACATAAGGTGAGCCCCTGGGGGAAAAAAAAAAAAAACCTTAGAGCTGCATTGCTTCCCACTCTCGTTGCTGTTCTTGTGCTGTTGTAAAGCAAAACCCTAGAGCTGCAATGCTTCCCACTCTTGTTGCTGTTCTTGGGCTGTTGTAAAGCAAAACCTTAGAGCGGCAATGCTTCCCATTCTTGGGCTGTTGTAAAGCAAAACCTTAGAGCTGCAATGCTTCCCACTCTTGTTGCTGTTCTTGTGCTGTTGTAAAGAAAAACCTTAGAGCTGCAATGCTTCCCACTCTCATTGCTGTTCTTGGGCTGTTAAAAAGCAAAACCTTAGAGCTGCAATGCTTCCCACTCTTGGGCTGTTGTAAAGCAAAACTTTAGAACTGCAATGCTTCCCACTATTGTTGCTGTTCTTGTGCTGTTGTAAAGAAAAATCTTAGAGCTGCAATGCTTCCCATTCTTGGGCTGTTGTAAAGCAAACCTTAGAGCTGCAATGCTTCCCATTCTTGGGCTGTTGTAAAGCAAAACCTTAGAGCTGCAATGCTTCCCACTCTTGTTGCTGTTCTTGTGCTGTTGTAAAGCAAAATCTTAGAGCTGCATTGCTTCCCACTCTTGTTGCTGTTCTTGTGCTGTTGTAAAGCAAAACCTTAGAGCTGCAATGCTTCCCATTCTTGGGCTGTTGTAAAGCAAAACCTTAGAGCTGCAATGCTTCCCACTCTTGTTGCTGCTGTAAAGCAAAACCTTAGAGCTGCAATGCTTCCCATTCTTGGGCTGTTGTAAAGCAAAACCTTAGAGCTGCATTGCTTCCCACTCTTGTTGCTGTTCTTGTGCTGTTGTAAAGCAAAACCTTAGAGCTGCATTGCTTCCCACTCTTGTTGCTGTTCTTGGGCTGTTGTAAAGCAAAACCTTAGAGCTGCATTGCTTCCCACTCTTGTTGCTGTTCTTGTGCTGTTGTAAAGCAAAACCTTAGAGCTGCTATGCTTCCCACTCTTGTTGCTGCTGTAAAGCAAAACCTTAGAGCTGCAATGCTTCCCATTCTTGGGCTGTTGTAAAGCAAAACCTTAGAGCTGCAATGCTTCCCACTCTTGTTGCTGTTGTAAAGCAAAAACTTTGAGCTGCAATGCTTCCCATTCTTGGGCATTTGTAAAGCAAAACCTTAGAGCTGGAATGCTTCCCTCTCTGGTTGCTGTTCTTGTGCTGTTGTAAAGCAAAACCTTAGAGCTGGAATGCTTCCCACTCTCGTTGCTGTTCTTGTGCTGTTGTAAAGCAAAACCTTAGAGCCGCATTGCTTCCCACTCTCGTTGCTGTTCTTGTGTTGTTGTAAAGCAAAACGTTAGAGGTGCAATGCTTCCCATTCTTGGGCTGTTGTAAAGCAAAACCTTAGAGCTGCAATGCTTCCCACTCTTGTTGCTGTTCTTGTGCTGCTGTAAAGCAAAACCTTAAAGCTGCAATGCTTCCCACTCTGGTTGATGTTCTTGTGCTGTTGTAAAGCAAAACCTTAGAGCTGCAATGCTTCCCACTCCCCTTGCTGTTCTTGTGCTGTTGTAAAGCGAAACCTTAGAGCTGCAATGCTTCCCACTCTCGTTTCTGTTCTTGGACTGTTATAAAGCAAAACCTTAGAGCTGCAATGCTTCCCACCCTTGTTGCTGTTCTTGGGCTGTTGTAAAGAAAACCTTAGAGCTGCAATGCTTCCCACTCTTGTTGCTCTTCTTGTGCTGTTGTAAAGCAAAACCTTAGAGCTGGAATGCTTCCCACTCTCGTTGCTGTTCTTGTGCTGTTGTAAAGCAAAACCTTAGAGCTGCATTGCTTCCCACTCTCGTTGCTGTTCTTGTGATGTTGTAAAGCAAAACCTTAGAGCTGCAATGCTTCCCACTCTCGTTGCTGTTCTTGTGCTGTTGTAAAGCAAAACCTTAGAGCTGTAATGCTTCCCACTCTTGTTGCTGTTCTTGTGCTGTTGTAAAGCAAAACCTTAGAGCTGGAATGCTTCCCACTCTCGTTGCTGTTCTTGTGCTGTTGTAAAGCAAAACTTTAGAGCTGCAATGCTTCCCACTCTTGTTGCTGTTCTTGTGCTGTTGTAAAGCAAAATCTTAGAGCTGCAATGCTTTCCACTCTTGTTGCTGTTCTTGTGCTGTTGAAAAAGCAAAACCTTAGAGCTGCAATGCTTCCCACTCTTGTTGCTGTTCTTGGGCTGTTGTAAAGGAAAACCTTAGAGCTGCAATGCTTCCCACTCTTGTTGCTGTTCTTGTGCTGTTGTAAAGCAAAACCTTAGAGCTGCAATGCTTCCCAATTTCGTTGCTGTTCTTGGGCTGTTGTAAAGCAAAACCTTAGAGCTGCAATGCTTCCCACCCTCGTTGCTGCTCTTGGGCTGTTGTAAAGCAAAACCTTAGAGCTGGAATGCTTACCATTCTTGTTGCTGTTGTAAAGCAAAACCTTAAAGCTGCAATGCTTCCCACTCTTGTTGCTGTTCTTGGGCTGTTGACAAGCAAAACCTTAGAGCTGCAATGCTTCCCATTCTTGGGCTGTTGTAAAGCAAAACCTTAGAGCTGGAATGCTTCCCACTCTTGTTGCTGTTCTTGGACTGTTGTAAAGCAAAACCTTAGAGCTGCAATGCTTCCCACTCTCGTTGCTGTTCTTGGGCTGTTGTAAAGCAAAACCAAAGAGCTGCAATGCTTCCCATTCTTGTTGCTGTTGTAAAGCAAAACGTTAGAGCTGGAATGCTACCCACTCTTGTTGCTGTAGTAAAAACCTTAGAGCTGGAATGCTTCCCACTCTTGTTGCTGTTCTTGTGCTGTTGTAAAGCAAAACCTTAGAGCTGCTTTGCTTCCCACTCTCATTGCTGTTCTTGTGGTGTTGTAAAGCAAAACCTTAGAGCTGCAATGCTTCCCACTCTCATAGCTGTTCTTGTGCTGTTGTAAAGCAAAACCTTAGAGCTGCAATGCTTCCCACTCTCATTGCTGTTCTTGGGCTGTTGTAAAGCAAAACCTTAGAGCTGCAATGCTTCCCATTCTTGGGCTGTTGTAAAGCAAAACATTAGAGCTGCAATGCTTCCCACTCTTGTTGCTGTTCTTGTGCTGTTGTAAAGAAAAACCTTAGAGCTGCAATGCTTCCCAATCTCATTGCTGTTCTTGGGCTGTTGTAAAGCAAAACCTTATAGCTGCAATGCTTCCCACTCTTGTTGCTGTTCTTGTGCTGTTGTAAAGCAAAATCTTAGAGCTGCAATGCTTCCCTATCTCATTGCTGTTCTTGGGCTGTTGTAAAGCAAAATCTTAGAGCTGCAATGCTTCCAATTCTTGGGCTGTTCTTGTGCTGTTGTAAAGCAAAACCTTAGAGCTGCAATGCTTCCCACTCTCATAGCTGTTCTTGTGCTGTTGTAAAGCAAAATCTTAGAGCTGCAATGCTTCCCAATCTCATTGCTGTTCTTGTGCTGTTGTAAAGCAAAACCTTATAGCTGCAATGCTTCCCAATCTCATTGCTGTTCTTGGGCTGTTGTAAAGCAAAATCTTAGAGCTGCAATGCTTCCAATTCTTGGGCTGTTCTAAAGCAAAACCTTAGAGCTGCAATACTTCCCACTCTCGTTGCTGTTCTTGTGCTGTTGTAAAGCAAAATCTTAGAGCTGCAATGCTTCCCACTCTCGTTGCTGTTCTTGTGCTGTTGTAAAGCAAAATCTTAGAACTGCAATGCTTCCCATTCTTAGGCTGTTGTAAAGCAAAACCTTAGAGCTGCAATGCTTCCCACTCTTGTTGCTGTTCTTGTGCTGTTGTAAAGCAAAATCTTAGAACTGCAATGCTTCCCATTCTCGTTGCTGTTCTTGTGCTGTTGTAAAGCAAAATCTTAGAGCTGCAATGCTTCCCATTCTCGTTGCTGTTCTTGTGCTGTTGGAAAGCAAAATCTTAGAGCTGCAATGCTTCCCATTCTCGTTGCTGTTCTTGTGCTGTTGTAAAGCAAAATCTTAGAGCTGCAATGCTTCCCACTCTCGTTGCTGTTCTTGTGCTGTTGTAAAGCAAAATCTTAGAACTGCAATGCTTCCCATTCTTAGGCTGTTGTAAAGCAAAACCTTAGAGCTGCAATGCTTCCCACTCTTGTTGCTGTTCTTGTGCTGTTGTAAAGCAAAATCTTAGAACTGCAATGCTTTCCACTCTTGTTGCTGTTCTTGTGCTGTTGAAAAAGCAAAACCTTAGAGCTGCAATGCTTCCCACTCTTGTTGCTGTTCTGGGGCAGTTGTAAAGGAAAACCTTAGAGCTGCAATGCTTCCCACTCTTGTTGCTGTACTTGTGCTGTTGTAAAGAAAACCTTAGAGCTGCAATGCTTCCCATTCTTGGGCTGTTGTAAAGCAAAACCTTAGAGCTGCAATGCTTCCCATTCATGGGCTGTTGTAAAGAAAAACCTTAGAGCTGCAATGCTTCCCATTCTTGGGCTGTTGTAAAGAAAAACCTTAGAGCTGGAATGCTTCCCACTCTCGTAGCTGTTCTTGTGCTGTTGTAAAGCAAAACCTTAGAGCTGCATTGCTTCCCACTCTCATTGCTGTTCTTGTGCTATTGTAAAGAAAAACCTTAGAGCTGCAATGCTTCCCAATCTTGTTGCTGTTCTTGTGCTGTTGTAAAGCAAAACCTTAGAGCTGAAATGCTTCCCATTCTTGTTGCTGTTCTTGTGCTGTTGTAAAGCAAAACCTTAGAGTCGCAATGCTTCCCACTCTTGTTACTGTTGTAAAGCAAAACCTTAGAGCTGCAATGCTTCCCATTCTTGGGCTGTTGTAAAGCAAAACCTTAAAGCTGCAATGCTTCCCACTCGTGTTGCTGTTCTTGGGCTGTTGAGAAGCAAAACCTTAGAGCTGCAATGCTTCCCATTCTTGGGCTGTTGTAAAGCAAAACCTTAGAGCTTGAATACTTCCCACTCTCGTTGCTGTTCTTGGACTGTTGTTAAGCAAAACCTTAGAGCTGCAATGCTTCCCACTCTCGTTGCTGTTCTTGTGCTGTTGTAAAGCAAAACCTTAGAGCTGCAATGCTTCTCACTCTTGTTGCTGTTCTTGTGCTGTTGTAAAGCAAAACCTAAGAGCTGCAAAGCTTCTCTCGCTCGTTGCTGTTCTTGTGCTGTTGTAAAGCAAAACTTTAGAGCTGGAATGCTTCCCACTCTTGTTGCTGTTCTTGTGCTCTTGTAAAGCAAAACCTTAGAGCTGGAATGCTTCCCACTCTTGTTGCTGTTCTTGTGCTGTTGTAAAGCTAAACCTTAGAGCTGGAATGCTTCCCACTCTTGTTGCTGTTCTTGTGCTGTTGTAAAGCTAAACCTTAGAGCTGGAATGCTTCCCATTCTTGTTGCTGTTGTAAAGCAAAACCTTAGAGCTGCAATGCTTCCCATTCTTGGGCTGTTGTAAAGCAAAACCTTAAAGCTGCAATGCTTCCCACTCGTGTTGCTGTTCTTGGGCTGTTGAGAAGCAAAACCTTAGAGCTGCAATGCTTCCAATTCTTGGGCTGTTGTAAAGCAAAAGCTTAGAGCTGGAATGCTTCCCACTCTTGTTGCTGTTCTTGGACTGTTGTAAAGCAAAACCCTAGAGCTGCAATGCTTCCCACTCTCGTTGCTGTTCTTGGGCTGCTGTAAAGCAAAACCTTAGAGCTGCAATGCTTCCCATTCTTCTTGCTGTTGTAAAGCAAAACCTTAGAGCTGGAATGCTTCCCACTCTTGTTGCTGTTCTTGGACTGTTGTAAAGCAAAACCTTAGAGCTGCAATGCTTCCCACTCTCGTTGCTGTTCTTGTGCTGTTGTAAAGCAAAACCTTAGAGCTGCTTTGCTTCCCACTCTCATTGCTGTTCTTGTGGTGTTGTAAAGCAAAACCTTAGAGCTGCAATGCTTCCCACTCTCATAGCTGTTCTTGTGCTGTTGTAAAGCAAAACCTTAGAGCTGCAATGCCTCCCATTCCTGGGCTGTTGTAAAGCAAAACCTTAGAGCTGCAATGCTTCCCACTCTCATTGCTGTTCTTGTGGTGTTGTAAAGCAAAACCTAGAGCTGCAATGCTTCCCACTCTCATTGCTGTTCTTGTGCTGTTGTAAATAGAGCTGCAATGCTTCCCACTCTCATTGCTGTTCTTGTGGTGTTGTAAAGCAAAACCTTAGAGCTGCTTTGCTTCCCACTCTCATTGCTGTAGTTGGGCTGTTGTAAAGCAAAACCTTAGAGCTGCAATGCTTCCAATTCTTAGGCTGTTGTAAAGCAAAACCTTAGAGCTGCAATGCTTCCCATTCTTGGGCTGTTGTAAAGCAAAACCTTAGAGCTGCAATGCTTCCCACTCTTGTTGCTGTTCTTGTGCTGTTGTAAAGCAAAATCCTAGAGCTGCAATGCTTCCCACTCTTGTTGCTGTTCTTGTGACGTTGTAAAGCAAAACCTTAGAGCTGCAATGCTTCCCACTCTTGTTACTGTTCTTGTGCTGTTGTAAAGCAAAACCTTAGAGCTGCAATGCTTCCCATTCTTGGGCTGTTGTAAAGCAAAACCTTAGAGCTGCAATGCTTCCCACTCTTGTTGCTGTTCTTGTGCTGTTGTAAAGCAAAATCCTAGAGCTGCAATGCTTCCCACTCTAGTTGCTGTTCTTTTGCTGTTGTAAAGCAAAACCTTAGGGCTGCAATGCTTCCCACTCTCGTTGCTGTTCTTGGGCTGTTGTAAAGTAAAACCTTAGAGCTGCAATGCTTCCCATTCTTGGGCTGTTGTACAGCAAAACCTTAGAGCTGAATGCTTCCCACTCTTGTTGCTGTTGTAAAGCAAAACCTTAGAGCTGCAATGCTTCCCATTCTTGGGCTGTTGTTAAGCAAAACATTAGAGCTGACATGCTTCCCACTCTTATTGCTGTTCTAGTGCTGTTGTAAAGCAAAACCTTAGAGCTGCAATGCTTCCCATTCTTGGACTGTTGTAAAGCAAAACCTTAGAGCTGCAATGCTTCCCATTCTTGTTGCTGTTGTAAAGCAAAAACTTTGAGCTGCAAGGCTTCCCATTCTTGGACTGTTGTAAAGCAAAACCATAGAGCTGGAATGCTTCCCTCTCTTGTGCTGTTCTTGTGCTGTTGTAAAGCAAAACCTTAGAGCTGCAATGCTTCCCACTCTCTTTGCTGTTCTTGGGCTGTTGTAAAGCAAAACCTTAGAGCTGGAATGCTTCCCTCTCTTGTATCTGCTCTTGGGCTGTTCTAAAGCAAAACCTTAGAGCTGCAATGCTTCCCACTCTTGTTGCTGTTCTTGTGCTGTTGTAAAGCAAAACCTTAGAGCTGGAATGCTTCCCTCTCTTGTTTCTGTTCTTGGGCTTTTGTAAAGCAAAACCTTAGAGCTGCAATGCTTCCAACCCTTGTTGCTGTTCTTGTGCTGTTGTAAAGCAAAACCTTAGAGCTGGAATGCTTCCCACTCTTGTTGCTGTTCTTGTGCTGTTGTAAAGCAAAACCTTAGAGCCGCATTGCTTCCGACTCTCGTTGCTGTTCTTGTGCTGTTGTAAAGAAAAATCTTAGAGCTGCAATGCTTCCCACTCTGGTTGCTGTTCTTGTGCTGTTGTAAAGCAAAACCTTAGAGCTGCAATGCTTCCCACTCTTGGGGTGTTGTAAAGTAAAACCTTAGAGCTGCAATGCTTCCCACTCTGGTTGATGTTCTTGTGCTGTTGTAAAGCAAAACCTTAGAGCTGCAATGCTTCCCACTCTCCATGCTGTTCTTGTGCTGTTGTAAAGCAAAACCTTAGAGCTGGAATGCTTCCCACTCTTGTTGCAGTTCTTGTGCTGTTGTAAAGCAAAACCTTAGAGCTGCAATGCTTCCCACTCTCGTTTCTGTTCTTGGGCTGTTGTAAAGCAAAACCTTAGAGCTGCAATGCTTCCCACTCTGGTTTCTGTTCTTGGGGTGTTGTAAAGCAAAACCTTAGAGCTGCAATGCTTCCCACTCTCGTTTCTGTTCTTGGGGTGTTGTAAAGCAAAACCTTAGAGCTGCAATGCTTCCCATTCTTGGGGTGTTGTAAAGCAAAACCTTAGAGCTGCAATGCTTCCCACTCTCGTTTCTGTTCTTGGGCTGTTGTAAAGCAAAACCTTAGAGCTGCAATGCTTCCCACTCTCGTTTCTGTTCTTGGGCTGTTGTAAAGCAAAACCTTAGAGCTGCAATGCTTCCCATTCTTGGGGTGTTGTAAAGCAAAACCTTAGAGCTGCAATGCTTCCCACTCTGGTTGATGTTCTTGTGCTGTTGTAAAGCAAAACCTTAGAGCTGCAATGCTTCCCACTCTCGTTGCTGTTCTTGTGCCGTTGTAAAGCAAAACCTTAGAGCTGGGATGCTTCCCACTCTCGTTGCTGTTCTTGGGCTGTTGCAAAGAAAAACCTTAGAGCTGCAATGCTTCTTACCCTTGTTTCTGTTCTTGGGCTGTTGTAAAGCAAAACCTTAGAGCTGCAATGCTTCCCACTCTCGTTGCTGTTCTTGTGCCGTTGTAAAGCAAAACCTTAGAGCTGCAATGCTTCCCACTCTTGTTGCTGTTCTTGTGCCGTTGTAAAGCAAAACCTTAGAGCTGCAATGCTTCCCACTCTCGTTGCTGTTCTTGTGATGTTGTAAAGCAAAACCTTAGAGCTGCAATGCTTCCCACTCTTGTTGCTGTTCTTGTGCCGTTGTAAAGCAAAACCTTAGAGCTGCAATGCTTCCCACTCTCGTTGCTGTTCTTGTGATGTTGTAAAGCAAAACCTTAGAGCTGCATTGCTTCCCACTCTCGTTGCTGTTCTTGTGCTGTTGTAAAGCAAAACCTTAGAGCTGCATTGCTTCCCACTCTCGTTGCTGTTCTTGTGATGTTGTAAAGCAAAACCTTAGAGCTGCATTGCTTCCCACTCTCGTTGCTGTTCTTGTGATGTTGTAAAGCAAAACCTTAGAGCTGCATTGCTTCCCACTCTCGTTGCTGTTCTTGTGATGTTGTAAACATAAACCTTAGAGCTGCAATGCTTCCCACTCTCGTTGCTGTTCTTGTGCTGTTGTAAACCAAAACCTTAGAGCTGCATTGCTTCCCACTCTCGTTGCTGTTCTTGTGATGTTGTAAAGCAAAACCTTAGAGCTGGGATGCTTCCCACTCTCGTTGCTGTTCTTGTGCTGTTGTAAAGCAAAACCTTAGAGCTGCATTGCTTCCCACACTCGTTGCTGTTCTTGTGATGTTGTAAAGCAAAACCTTAGAGCTGCATTGCTTCCCACTCACGTTGCTGTTCTTGTGATGTTGTAAAGCAAAACCTTAGAGCTGCAATGCTTCCCACTGTCGTTGCTGTTCTTGTGCTGTTGTAAACCAAAACCTTAGAGCTGTAATGCTTCCCACTCTCGTTGCTGTTCTTGTGATGTTGTAAAGCAAAACCTTAGAGCTGCAATGCTTCCCACTCTCGTTGCTGTTCTTGTGATGTTGTAAAGCAAAACCTTAGAGCTGCATTGCTTCCCACTCTCGTTGCTGTTCTTGTGATGTTGTAAAGCAAAACCTTAGAGCTGCATTGCTTCCCACTCTCGTTGCTGTTCTTGTGATGTTGTAAAGCAAAACCTTAGAGCTGCAATGCTTCCCACTCTCGTTGCTGTTCTTCTGATGTTGTAAAGCAAAACCTTAGAGCTGCATTGCTTCCCACTCTCGTTGCTGTTCTTGTGATGTTGTAAAGCAAAACCTTAGAGCTGCATTGCTTCCCACTCTCGTTGCTGTTCTTGTGATGTTGTAAAGCAAAACCTTAGAGCTGCAATGCTTCCCACTCTCGTTGCTGTTCTTGTGCTGTTGTAAACCAAAACCTTAGAGCTGTAATGCTTCCCACTCTCGTTGCTGTTCTTGTGATGTTGTAAACCAAAACCTTAGAGCTGGGATGCTTCCCACTCTCGTTGCTGTTCTTGTGATGTTGTAAACCAAAACCTTAGAGCTGTAATGCTTCCCACTCTCGTTGCTGTTCTTGTGATGTTGTAAAGCAAAACCTTAGAGCTGCAATGCTTCCCACTCTCGTTGCTGTTCTTGTGATGTTGTAAACCAAAACCTTAGAGCTGTAATGCTTCCCACTTTTGTACTGTTCTTGTGCTGTTGTAAAGCAAAACCTTAGAGCTGCAATGCTTCCCATTCTTGGGTTGTTGTAAAGCAAAACCATAGAGCTGCAATACTTCCCACTCTCGTTGCAGTTCTTGTGCTGTTGTAAAGCAAATTCTTAGAGCTGCAATGCTTACCACTCTCGTTGCTGTTCTTGTGCTGTTGTAAAGCAAAACCTTAGAGCTGCAATGCTTCCCATTCATGGGCTGTTGTAATGCAAAACCTTAGAGCTGCAATGCTTCCCATTCTTGTTGCTGTTCTTGTGCTGTTGTAAAGCAAAATCTTAGAGCTGCAATGCTTCCCATTCATGGGCTGTTGTAAAGCAAAACCTTAGAGCTGCAATGCTTCCCATTCTTGTTACTGTTCTTGTGCTGTTGTAAAGCAAAACCTTAGAGCTGCAATGCTTCCCACTCTTGTTGCTGTTCTTGTGCTGTTGTAAAGCAAAACCTTAGAGCTGCAATGCTTCCCATTCATGGGCTGTTGTAAAGCAAAACCTTAGAGCTGCAATGCTTCTCACTCTTGTTGCTGTTCTTGTGCTGTTGTAAAGCAAAATCTTAGAGCTGCAATGCTTCCCACTCTTGTTGCTCTTCTTGTGCTGTTGAAAAAGCAAAACCTTAGAGCTGCAACGCTTCCCATTCTTGGGCTGTTGTAAAGCAAAATCTTAGAGCAGCAATGCTTCCCACTCTTGTTGCTCTTCTTGTGCTGTTGAAAAAGCAAAACCTTAGAGCTACAACGCTTCCCATTCTTGTGCTGTTGTAAAGCAAAATCTTAGAGCAGCAATGCTTCCCACTCTTGTTGCTCTTCTTGTGCTGATGAAAAAGCAAAACCTTAGAGCTGCAACGCTTCCCATTCTTGTGCTGTTGTAAAGCAAAATCTTAGAGCTGCAATGCTTCCCACTCTTGTTGCTCTTCTTGTGCTGTTGTAAAGCAAAACCTTAGAGCTGTAACGCCTCCCATTATTGGGCTGTTGTAAAGCAAAACCTTAGAGCTGCAATGCTTCTCACTCTTGTTGCTGTTCTTTTGCTGTTGTAAAGCAAAATCTTAGAGCTGCAATGCTTCCCACTCTTGTTGCTCTTCTTGTGCTGTTGAAAAAGCAAAACCTTAGAGCTGCAATGCTTCCCACTCTCGTTGCTGTTCTTGGGCTGTTGTAAAGCAAAACCTTAGAGCTGCAATGCTTCCCACTCTTTTTGCTGTTCTTGTGCTGTTGTAAAGCAAAACCTTAGAGCTGCAATGCTCCCCATTCATGGGCTGTTGTAAAGAAAAACCTTAGAGCTGCAATGCTTCCCATTCTTGGGCTGTTGTAAAGCAAAACCTTAGAGCTGCAATGCTTCCCATTCTTGGGCTCTTGTAAAGCAAAACCTTAGAGCTGCAATGCTTCCCACTCTTGTTGCTGTTCTTGTGCTGTTGTAAAGCAAAACCTTAGAGCTGCAATGCTTCCCACTCCTCTCGTTGCTGTTCTTGGGCTGTTGTAAAGCAAAACCTTAGAGCTGCAATGCTTCTCACTCTTGTTGCTGTTCTTGTGCTGTTGTAAAGCAAAATCTTAGAGCTGCAATGCTTCCCACTCTTGTTGCTCTTCTTTTGCTGTTGAAAAAGCAAAACCTTAGAGCTGCAATGCTTCCCACTCTCATTGGTGTTCTTGTGCTGTTGTAAAGCAAAACCTTAGAGCTGCAATGCTTCCCACTCTTGTGCTGTTGTAAAGCAAAACCTTAGAGCTGCAATGCTTCCCATTCATGGGCTGTTGTAAAGCAAAACCTTAGCGCTGCAATGCTTCCCACTCTTGTTGCTGTTCTTGTGCTGTTGTAAAGCAAAAACTTAGAGCTGCAATGCTTCCCACTCTCATTGGTGTTCTTGTGCCGTTGTAAAGCAAAACCTTAGAGCTGCAATGCTTCCCACTCTTGTTGCTGTTCTTGTGCTGTTGTAAAGCAAAAACTTAGAGCTGCAATGCTTCCCACTCTCATTGGTGTTCTTGGGCTGTTGTAAAGCAAAACCTTAGAGCTGCAATGCTTCCCACTCTTGTGCTGTTGTAAAGCAAAACCTTAGAGCTGCAATGCTTCCCACTCTCATTGGTGTTCTTGTGCTGTTGTAAAGCAAAACCTTAGAGCTGCAATGCTTCCCACTCTTGTGCTGTTGTAAAGCAAAACCTTAGAGCTGCAATGCTTCCCACTCTTGTGCTGTTGTAAAGCAAAACCTTAGAGCTGCAATGCTTCCCACTCTTGTGCTGTTGTAAAGCAAAACCTTAGAGCTGCAATGCTTCCCATTCATGGGCTGTTGTAAAGCAAAACCTTAGAGCTGCAATGCTTCCCACTCTTGTTGCTGTTCTTGTGCTGTTGTAAAGCAAAAACTTAGAGCTGCAATGCTTCCCACTCTCATTGGTGTTCTTGTGCTGTTGTAAAGCAAAACCTTAGAGCTGCAATGCTTCCCACTCTTGTTGCTGTTCTTGTGCTGTTGTAAAGCAAAAACTTAGAGCTGCAATGCTTCCCACCCTCATTGGTGTTCTTGGGCTGTTGTAAAGCAAAACCTTAGAGCTGCAATGCTTCCCAATCTTGGGCTGTTGTAAAGGAAAACCTTAGAGCTGCAATGCTTCCCACTCTTGTTGCTGTTCTTGTGCTGTTGTAAAGCAAAACCTTAGAGCTGCAATGCTTCCCACTCTCGTTGCTGTTCTTGGGCTGTTGTAAAGCAAAACCTTAGAGCTGCAATGCTTCCCATTCTTGGGCTGTTGTAAAGCGAAACCTTAGAGCTGGAATGCTTCCCACTCTTGTTGCTGTTCTTGTGCTGTTGTAAAGCAAAACCTTAGAGCTGCAATGTTTCCCATTCTTGGGCTGTTGTAAAGCAAAACCTTAGAGCTGCAATGCTTCCCACTCTTGTTGCTGTTGTAAAGCAAAACCTTAGAGCTGCAATGCTTCCCACTCTTGTTGCTGTTGTAAAGCAAAACCTTAGAGCTGCATAGCTTCCCACTCTCGTTGCTGCTCTTGTGCTGTTTTAAAGCAACATCTTAGAGCTGCAATGCTTCCCACTCTCGTTGCTGTTCTTGTGCTGTTGTAAAGCAAAATCTTAGAGCTGCAATGCTTCCCACTCTCGTTGCTGTTCTTGTGCTGTTGTAAAGCAAAATCTTAGAGCTGCAATGCTTCCCACTCTCGTTGCTGTTCTTGTGCTGTTGTAAAGCAAAACCTTAGAGCTGCAATGCTTCCCATTCATGGGCTGTTGTAAAGCAAAACCTTAGAGCTGCAATGCTTCCCACTCTTGTTGCTGTTGTAAAGCAAAACCTTAGAGCTGCAATGCTTCCCACTCTCGTTGCTGTTCTTGTGGTGTTATAAAGCAAAATCTTAGAGCTGCAATGCTTCCCACTCTCGTTGCTGTTCTTGTGCTGTTGTAAAGCAAAATCTTAGAGCTGTAATGCATCCCATTCTCGTTGCTGTTCTTGTGCTGTTGTAAAGCAAAATCTTAGAGCCGCAATGCTTCCCACTCTCGTTGCTTTTCTTGTGCTGTTGTAAAGCAAAACCTTAGAGCTGCAATGCTTCCCATTCATGGGCTGTTGTAAAGCAAAACCTTAGAGCTGCAATGCTTCCCACTCTTGTTGCTGTTCTTGGGCTGTTGTAAAGCAAAACCTTAGAGCTGCAATGCTTCCCGCTCTTGTTGCTGTTCTTGTGCTGTTGTAACGCAAAACCTTAGAGCTGCATTGCTTCCCACTCTCGTTGCTGTTCTTGTGCTGTTGTAAAGCAAAACCTTAGAGCTGCAATGCTTCCCACTCTCGTTGCTGTTCTTGTGCTGTTGTAAAGCAAAATCTTAGAGCTGCAATGCTTCCCACTCTCGTTGCTGTTCTTGTGCTGTTGTAAAGCAAAATCTTAGAGCTGCAATGCTTCCCACTCTCGTTGCTTTTCTTGTGCTGTTGTAAAGCAAAACCTTAGAGCTGCAATGTTTCCCATTCATGGGCTGTTGTAAAGCAAAACCTTAGAGCTGCAATGCTTCCCACTCTTGTTGCTGTTCTTGGGCTGTTGTAGTGCAAAACCTTAGAGCTCTAATACTTCCCACTCTTGTTGCTGTTCTTGTGCTGTTGTAACGCAAAACCTTAGAGCTGCATTGCTTCCGACTCTCGTTGCTGTGCTTGTGCTGTTGTAAAGCAAAACCTTAGAGCTGCAATGCTTCCCACTCTCGTTGCTGTTCTTGGGCTGTTGTAATGCAAAACCTTAGAGCTGCAATGCTTCCCATTCTTGTTGCTGTTCTTGGGCTGTTGTAAAGCAAAACCTTAGAGCTGCAATGCTTCCCGCTCTTGTTGCTGTTCTTGTGCTGTTGTAACGCAAAACCTTAGAGCTGCATTGCTTCCCACTCTCGTTGCTGTTCTTGTGCTGTTGTAAAGCAAAACCTTAGAGCTGCAATGCTTCCCACTCTCGTTGCTGTTCTTGTGCTGTTGTAAAGCAAAATCTTAGAGCTGCAATGCTTCCCACTCTCGTTGCTGTTCTTGTGCTGTTGTAAAGCAAAATCTTAGAGCTGCAATGCTTCCCACTCTCGTTTCTTTTCTTGTGCTGTTGTAAAGCAAAACCTTAGAGCTGCAATGTTTCCCATTCATGGGCTGTTGTAAAGCAAAACCTTAGAGCTGCAATGCTTCCCACTCTCGTTTCTGTTCTTGGGCCGTTGTAAAGCAAAACCTTAGAGCTGCAATGCTTCCCATTCTTGGGGTGTTGTAAAGCAAAACCTTAGAGCTGCAATGCTTCCCACTCTGGTTGATGTTCTTGTGCTGTTGTAAAGCAAAACCTTAGAGCTGCAATGCTTCCCACTCTCGTTGCTGTTCTTGTGCCGTTGTAAAGCAAAACCTTAGAGCTGGGATGCTTCCCACTCTCGTTGCTGTTCTTGGGCTGTTGCAAAGAAAAACCTTAGAGCTGCAATGCTTCTTACCCTTGTTTCTGTTCTTGGGCTGTTGTAAAGCAAAACCTTAGAGCTGCAATGCTTCCCACTCTTGTTGCTGTTCTTGTGCCGTTGTAAAGCAAAACCTTAGAGCTGCAATGCTTCCCACTCTCGTTGCTGTTCTTGTGATGTTGTAAAGCAAAACCTTAGAGCTGCATTGCTTCCCACTCTCGTTGCTGTTCTTGTGCTGTTGTAAAGCAAAACCTTAGAGCTGCATTGCTTCCCACTCTCGTTGCTGTTCTTGTGATGTTGTAAAGCAAAACCTTAGAGCTGCATTGCTTCCCACTCTTGTTGCTGTTCTTGTGATGTTGTAAAGCAAAACCTTAGAGCTGCATTGCTTCCCACTCTCGTTGCTGTTCTTGTGATGTTGTAAACATAAACCTTAGAGCTGCAATGCTTCCCACTCTCGTTGCTGTTCTTGTGCTGTTGTAAACCAAAACCTTAGAGCTGCATTGCTTCCCACTCTCGTTGCTGTTCTTGTGATGTTGTAAAGCAAAACCTTAGAGCTGGGATGCTTCCCACTCTCGTTGCTGTTCTTGTGCTGTTGTAAAGCAAAACCTTAGAGCTGCATTGCTTCCCACACTCGTTGCTGTTCTTGTGATGTTGTAAAGCAAAACCTTAGAGCTGCATTGCTTCCCACTCACGTTGCTGTTCTTGTGATGTTGTAAAGCAAAACCTTAGAGCTGCAATGCTTCCCACTCTCGTTGCTGTTCTTGTGCTGTTGTAAACCAAAACCTTAGAGCTGTAATGCTTCCCACTCTCGTTGCTGTTCTTGTGATGTTGTAAAGCAAAACCTTAGAGCTGCAATGCTTCCCACTCTCGTTGCTGTTCTTGTGATGTTGTAAAGCAAAACCTTAGAGCTGCATTGCTTCCCACTCTCGTTGCTGTTCTTGTGATGTTGTAAAGCAAAACCTTAGAGCTGCATTGCTTCCCACTCTCGTTGCTGTTCTTGTGATGTTGTAAAGCAAAACCTTAGAGCTGCAATGCTTCCCACTCTCGTTGCTGTTCTTCTGATGTTGTAAAGCAAAACCTTAGAGCTGCATTGCTTCCCACTCTCGTTGCTGTTCTTGTGATGTTGTAAAGCAAAACCTTAGAGCTGCATTGCTTCCCACTCTCGTTGCTGTTCTTGTGATGTTGTAAAGCAAAACCTTAGAGCTGCAATGCTTCCCACTCTCGTTGCTGTTCTTGTGCTGTTGTAAACCAAAACCTTAGAGCTGTAATGCTTCCCACTCTCGTTGCTGTTCTTGTGATGTTGTAAACCAAAACCTTAGAGCTGGGATGCTTCCCACTCTCGTTGCTGTTCTTGTGATGTTGTAAACCAAAACCTTAGAGCTGTAATGCTTCCCACTCTCGTTGCTGTTCTTGTGATGTTGTAAAGCAAAACCTTAGAGCTGCAATGCTTCCCACTCTCGTTGCTGTTCTTGTGATGTTGTAAACCAAAACCTTAGAGCTGTAATGCTTCCCACTTTTGTACTGTTCTTGTGCTGTTGTAAAGCAAAACCTTAGAGCTGCAATGCTTCCCATTCTTGGGTTGTTGTAAAGCAAAACCATAGAGCTGCAATACTTCCCACTCTCGTTGCAGTTCTTGTGCTGTTGTAAAGCAAATTCTTAGAGCTGCAATGCTTACCACTCTCGTTGCTGTTCTTGTGCTGTTGTAAAGCAAAACCTTAGAGCTGCAATGCTTCCCATTCATGGGCTGTTGTAATGCAAAACCTTAGAGCTGCAATGCTTCCCATTCTTGTTGCAGTTCTTGTGCTGTTGTAAAGCAAAATCTTAGAGCTGCAATGCTTCCCATTCATGGGCTGTTGTAAAGCAAAACCTTAGAGCTGCAATGCTTCCCATTCTTGTTACTGTTCTTGTGCTGTTGTAAAGCAAAACCTTAGAGCTGCAATGCTTCCCACTCTTGTTGCTGTTCTTGTGCTGTTGTAAAGCAAAACCTTAGAGCTGCAATGCTTCCCATTCATGGGCTGTTGTAAAGCAAAACCTTAGAGCTGCAATGCTTCTCACTCTTGTTGCTGTTCTTGTGCTGTTGTAAAGCAAAATCTTAGAGCTGCAATGCTTCCCACTCTTGTTGCTCTTCTTGTGCTGTTGAAAAAGCAAAACCTTAGAGCTGCAACGCTTCCCATTCTTGGGCTGTTGTAAAGCAAAATCTTAGAGCAGCAATGCTTCCCACTCTTGTTGCTCTTCTTGTGCTGTTGAAAAAGCAAAACCTTAGAGCTGCAACGCTTCCCATTCTTGTGCTGTTGTAAAGCAAAATCTTAGAGCAGCAATGCTTCCCACTCTTGTTGCTCTTCTTGTGCTGTTGAAAAAGCAAAACCTTAGAGCTGCAACGCTTCCCATTCTTGTGCTGTTGTAAAGCAAAATCTTAGAGCTGCAATGCTTCCCACTCTTGTTGCTCTTCTTGTGCTGTTGTAAAGCAAAACCTTAGAGCTGTAACGCCTCCCATTCTTGGGCTGTTGTAAAGCAAAACCTTAGAGCTGCAATGCTTCTCACTCTTGTTGCTGTTCTTGTGCTGTTGTAAAGCAAAATCTTAGAGCTGCAATGCTTCCCACACTTGTTGCTCTTCTTGTGCTGTTGAAAAAGCAAAACCTTAGAGCTGCAATGCTTCCCACTCTCGTTGCTGTTCTTGGGCTGTTGTAAAGCAAAACCTTAGAGCTGCAATGCTTCCCACTCTTTTTGCTGTTCTTGTGCTGTTGTAAAGCAAAACCTTAGAGCTGCAATGCTCCCCATTCATGGGCTGTTGTAAAGAAAAACCTTAGAGCTGCAATGCTTCCCATTCTTGGGCTGTTGTAAAGCAAAACCTTAGAGCTGCAATGCTTCCCATTCTTGGGCTCTTGTAAAGCAAAACCTTAGAGCTGCAATGCTTCCCACTCTTGTTGCTGTTCTTGTGCTGTTGTAAAGCAAAACCTTAGAGCTGCAATGCTTCCCACTCCTCTCGTTGCTGTTCTTGGGCTGTTGTAAAGCAAAACCTTAGAGCTGCAATGCTTCTCACTCTTGTTGCTGTTCTTGTGCTGTTGTAAAGCAAAATCTTAGAGCTGCAATGCTTCCCACTCTTGTTGCTCTTCTTTTGCTGTTGAAAAAGCAAAACCTTAGAGCTGCAATGCTTCCCACTCTCATTGGTGTTCTTGTGCTGTTGTAAAGCAAAACCTTAGAGCTGCAATGCTTCCCACTCTTGTGCTGTTGTAAAGCAAAACCTTAGAGCTGCAATGCTTCCCATTCATGGGCTGTTGTAAAGCAAAACCTTAGCGCTGCAATGCTTCCCACTCTTGTTGCTGTTCTTGTGCTGTTGTAAAGCAAAAACTTAGAGCTGCAATGCTTCCCACTCTCATTGGTGTTCTTGTGCCGTTGTAAAGCAAAACCTTAGAGCTGCAATGCTTCCCACTCTTGTTGCTGTTCTTGTGCTGTTGTAAAGCAAAAACTTAGAGCTGCAATGCTTCCCACTCTCATTGGTGTTCTTGGGCTGTTGTAAAGCAAAACCTTAGAGCTGCAATGCTTCCCACTCTTGTGCTGTTGTAAAGCAAAACCTTAGAGCTGCAATGCTTCCCACTCTCATTGGTGTTCTTGTGCTGTTGTAAAGCAAAACCTTAGAGCTGCAATGCTTCCCACTCTTGTGCTGTTGTAAAGCAAAACCTTAGAGCTGCAATGCTTCCCACTCTTGTGCTGTTGTAAAGCAAAACCTTAGAGCTGCAATGCTTCCCACTCTTGTGCTGTTGTAAAGCAAAATCTTAGAGCTGCAATGCTTCCCATTCATGGGCTGTTGTAAAGCAAAACCTTAGAGCTGCAATGCTTCCCACTCTTGTTGCTGTTCTTGTGCTGTTGTAAAGCAAAAACTTAGAGCTGCAATGCTTCCCACTCTCATTGGTGTTCTTGTGCTGTTGTAAAGCAAAACCTTAGAGCTGCAATGCTTCCCACTCTTGTTGCTGTTCTTGTGCTGTTGTAAAGCAAAAACTTAGAGCTGCAATGCTTCCCACTCTCATTGGTGTTCTTGGGCTGTTGTAAAGCAAAACCTTAGAGCTGCAATGCTTCCCAATCTTGGGCTGTTGTAAAGGAAAACCTTAGAGCTGCAATGCTTCCCACTCTTGTTGCTGTTCTTGTGCTGTTGTAAAGCAAAACCTTAGAGCTGCAATGCTTCCCACTCTCGTTGCTGTTCTTGGGCTGTTGTAAAGCAAAACCTTAGAGCTGCAATGCTTCCCATTCTTGGGCTGTTGTAAAGCGAAACCTTAGAGCTGGAATGCTTCCCACTCTTGTTGCTGTTCTTGTGCTGTTGTAAAGCAAAACCTTAGAGCTGCAATGTTTCCCATTCTTGGGCTGTTGTAAAGCAAAACCTTAGAGCTGCAATGCTTCCCACTCTTGTTGCTGTTGTAAAGCAAAACCTTAGAGCTGCAATGCTTCCCACTCTTGTTGCTGTTGTAAAGCAAAACCTTAGAGCTGCATAGCTTCCCACTCTCGTTGCTGCTCTTGTGCTGTTTTAAAGCAACATCTTAGAGCTGCAATGCTTCCCACTCTCGTTGCTGTTCTTGTGCTGTTGTAAAGCAAAATCTTAGAGCTGCAATGCTTCCCACTCTCGTTGCTGTTCTTGTGCTGTTGTAAAGCAAAATCTTAGAGCTGCAATGCTTCCCACTCTCGTTGCTGTTCTTGTGCTGTTGTAAAGCAAAACCTTAGAGCTGCAATGCTTCCCATTCATGGGCTGTTGTAAAGCAAAACCTTAGAGCTGCAATGCTTCCCACTCTTGTTGCTGTTGTAAAGCAAAACCTTAGAGCTGCAATGCTTCCCACTCTCGTTGCTGTTCTTGTGGTGTTATAAAGCAAAATCTTAGAGCTGCAATGCTTCCCACTCTCGTTGCTGTTCTTGTGCTGTTGTAAAGCAAAATCTTAGAGCTGTAATTCATCCCATTCTCGTTGCTGTTCTTGTGCTGTTGTAAAGCAAAATCTTAGAGCAGCAATGCTTCCCACTCTTGTTGCTCTTCTTGTGCTGTTGAAAAAGCAAAACCTTAGAGCTGCAACGCTTCCCATTCTTGTGCTGTTGTAAAGCAAAATCTTAGAGCTGCAATGCTTCCCACTCTTGTTGCTCTTCTTGTGCTGTTGTAAAGCAAAACCTTAGAGCTGTAACGCCTCCCATTCTTGGGCTGTTGTAAAGCAAAACCTTAGAGCTGCAATGCTTCTCACTCTTGTTGCTGTTCTTGTGCTGTTGGAAAGCAAAATCTTAGAGCTGCAATGCTTCCCACTCTTGTTGCTCTTCTTGTGCTGTTGAAAAAGCAAAACCTTAGAGCTGCAATGCTTCCCACTCTCGTTGCTGTTCTTGGGCTGTTGTAAAGCAAAACCTTAGAGCTGCAATGCTTCCCACTCTTTTTGCTGTTCTTGTGCTGTTGTAAAGCAAAACCTTAGAGCTGCAATGCTCCCCATTCATGGGCTGTTGTAAAGAAAAACCTTAGAGCTGCAATGCTTCCCATTCTTGGGCTGTTGTAAAGCAAAACCTTAGAGCTGCAATGCTTCCCATTCTTGGGCTCTTGTAAAGCAAAACCTTAGAGCTGCAATGCTTCCCACTCTTGTTGCTGTTCTTGTGCTGTTGTAAAGCAAAACCTTAGAGCTGCAATGCTTCCCACTCCTCTCGTTGCTGTTCTTGGGCTGTTGTAAAGCAAAACCTTAGAGCTGCAATGCTTCTCACTCTTGTTGCTGTTCTTGTGCTGTTGTAAAGCAAAATCTTAGAGCTGCAATGCTTCCCACTCTTGTTGCTCTTCTTTTGCTGTTGAAAAAGCAAAACCTTAGAGCTGCAATGCTTCCCACTCTCATTGGTGTTCTTGTGCTGTTGTAAAGCAAAACCTTAGAGCTGCAATGCTTCCCACTCTTGTGCTGTTGTAAAGCAAAACCTTAGAGCTGCAATGCTTCCCATTCATGGGCTGTTGTAAAGCAAAACCTTAGCGCTGCAATGCTTCCCACTCTTGTTGCTGTTCTTGTGCTGTTGTAAAGCAAAAACTTAGAGCTGCAATGCTTCCCACTCTCATTGGTGTTCTTGTGCCGTTGTAAAGCAAAACCTTAGAGCTGCAATGCTTCCCACTCTTGTTGCTGTTCTTGTGCTGTTGTAAAGCAAAAACTTAGAGCTGCAATGCTTCCCACTCTCATTGGTGTTCTTGGGCTGTTGTAAAGCAAAACCTTAGAGCTGCAATGCTTCCCACTCTTGTGCTGTTGTAAAGCAAAACCTTAGAGCTGCAATGCTTCCCACTCTCATTGGTGTTCTTGTGCTGTTGTAAAGCAAAACCTTAGAGCTGCAATGCTTCCCACTCTTGTGCTGTTGTAAAGCAAAACCTTAGAGCTGCAATGCTTCCCACTCTTGTGCTGTTGTAAAGCAAAACCTTAGAGCTGCAATGCTTCCCACTCTTGTGCTGTTGTAAAGCAAAACCTTAGAGCTGCAATGCTTCCCATTCATGGGCTGTTGTAAAGCAAAACCTTAGAGCTGCAATGCTTCCCACTCTTGTTGCTGTTCTTGTGCTGTTGTAAAGCAAAAACTTAGAGCTGCAATGCTTCCCACTCTCATTGGTGTTCTTGTGCTGTTGTAAAGCAAAACCTTAGAGCTGCAATGCTTCCCACTCTTGTTGCTGTTCTTGTGCTGTTGCAAAGCAAAAACTTAGAGCTGCAATGCTTCCCACTCTCATTGGTGTTCTTGGGCTGTTGTAAAGCAAAACCTTAGAGCTGCAATGCTTCCCAATCTTGGGCTGTTGTAAAGGAAAACCTTAGAGCTGCAATGCTTCCCACTCTTGTTGCTGTTCTTGTGCTGTTGTAAAGCAAAACCTTAGAGCTGCAATGCTTCCCACTCTCGTTGCTGTTCTTGGGCTGTTGTAAAGCAAAACCTTAGAGCTGCAATGCTTCCCATTCTTGGGCTGTTGTAAAGCGAAACCTTAGAGCTGGAATGCTTCCCACTCTTGTTGCTGTTCTTGTGCTGTTGTAAAGCAAAACCTTAGAGCTGCAATGTTTCCCATTCTTGGGCTGTTGTAAAGCAAAACCTTAGAGCTGCAATGCTTCCCACTCTTGTTGCTGTTGTAAAGCAAAACCTTAGAGCTGCAATGCTTCCCACTCTTGTTGCTGTTGTAAAGCAAAACCTTAGAGCTGCATAGCTTTCCACTCTCGTTGCTGCTCTTGTGCTGTTTTAAAGCAACATCTTAGAGCTGCAATGCTTCCCACTCTCGTTGCTGTTCTTGTGCTGTTGTAAAGCAAAATCTTAGAGCTGCAATGCTTCCCACTCTCGTTGCTGTTCTTGTGCTGTTGTAAAGCAAAATCTTAGAGCTGCAATGCTTCCCACTCTCGTTGCTGTTCTTGTGCTGTTGTAAAGCAAAACCTTAGAGCTGCAATGCTTCCCATTCATGGGCTGTTGTAAAGCAAAACCTTAGAGCTGCAATGCTTCCCACTCTTGTTGCTGTTGTAAAGCAAAACCTTAGAGCTGCAATGCTTCCCACTCTCGTTGCTGTTCTTGTGGTGTTATAAAGCAAAATCTTAGAGCTGCAATGCTTCCCACTCTCGTTGCTGTTCTTGTGCTGTTGTAAAGCAAAATCTTAAAGCTGTAATGCATCCCATTCTCGTTGCTGTTCTTGTGCTGTTGTAAAGCAAAATCTTAGAGCCGCAATGCTTCCCACTCTCGTTGCTTTTCTTGTGCTGTTGTAAAGCAAAACCTTAGAGCTGCAATGCTTCCCATTCATGGGCTGTTGTAAAGCAAAACCTTAGAGCTGCAATGCTTCCCACTCTTGTTGCTGTTCTTGGGCTGTTGTAAAGCAAAACCTTAGAGCTGCAATGCTTCCCGCTCTTGTTGCTGTTCTTGTGCTGTTGTAACGCAAAACCTTAGAGCTGCATTGCTTCCCACTCTCGTTGCTGTTCTTGTGCTGTTGTAAAGCAAAACCTTAGAGCTGCAATGCTTCCCACTCTCGTTGCTGTTCTTGTGCTGTTGTAAAGCAAAATCTTAGAGCTGCAATGCTTCCCACTCTCGTTGCTGTTCTTGTGCTGTTGTAAAGCAAAATCTTAGAGCTGCAATGCTTCCCACTCTCGTTGCTTTTCTTGTGCTGTTGTAAAGCAAAACCTTAGAGCTGCAATGTTTCCCATTCATGGGCTGTTGTAAAGCAAAACCTTAGAGCTGCAATGCTTCCCACTCTTGTTGCTGTTCTTGGGCTGTTGTAGTGCAAAACCTTAGAGCTCTAATACTTCCCACTCTTGTTGCTGTTCTTGTGCTGTTGTAACGCAAAACCTTAGAGCTGCATTGCTTCCGACTCTCGTTGCTGTGCTTGTGCTGTTGTAAAGCAAAACCTTAGAGCTGCAATGCTTCCCACTCTCGTTGCTGTTCTTGGGCTGTTGTAATGCAAAACCTTAGAGCTGCAATGCTTCCCACTCTTGTTGCTGTTCTTGGGCTGTTGTAAAGCAAAACCTTAGAGCTGCAATGCTTCCCGCTCTTGTTGCTGTTCTTGTGCTGTTGTAACGCAAAATTTTAGAGCTGCATTGCTTCCCACTCTCGTTGCTGTTCTTGTGCTGTTGTAAAGCAAAAACCTTAGAGCTGCAATGCTTCCCACTCTCGTTGCTGTTCTTGTGCTGTTGTAAAGCAAAATCTTAGAGCTGCAATGCTTCCCACTCTCGTTGCTGTTCTTGTGCTGTTGTAAAGCAAAATCTTAGAGCTGCAATGCTTCCCACTCTCGTTGCTTTTCTTGTGCTGTTGTAAAGCAAAACCTTAGAGCTGCAATGTTTCCCATTCATGGGCTGTTGTAAAGCAAAACCTTAGAGCTGCAATGCTTCCCACTCTTGTTGCTGTTCTTGGGCTGTTGTAGTGCAAAACCTTAGAGCTCTAATACTTCCCACTCTTGTTGCTGTTCTTGTGCTGTTGTAACGCAAAACCTTAGAGCTGCATTGCTTCCGACTCTCGTTGCTGTGCTTGTGCTGTTGTAAAGCAAAACCTTAGAGCTGCAATACTTCCCACTCTTGTTGCTGTTCTTGGGCTGTTGTAATGCAAAACCTTAGAGCTGCAATACTTCCCACTCTTGTTGCTGTTCTTGTGCTGTTGTAAAGCAAAACCTTAGAGCTGCAATGCTTCCCACTCTCGTTGCTGTGCTTGTGCTGTTGTAAAGCAAAACCTTAGAGCTGCAATGCTTCCCACTCTGGTTGCTGTTCTTGGGCTGTTGTAAAGCAAAACCTTAGAGCTGCAATGCTTCCGACTCTTGTTGCTGTTCTTGGGCTGTTGTAAAGCAAAACTTTAGAGCTGCAATGCTTCCCACTCTGGTTGCTGTTCTTGTGCTGTTGTAAAGCAAAACCTTAGAGCTGCAATGCTTCCCACTCTCATTGGTGTTCTTGGGCTTTTGTAAAGCAAAACCTTAGAGCTGCAATGCTTCCCACTCTGGTTGCTGTTCTTGGGCTGTTGTAAAGCAAAACCTTAGAGCTGCAGTGCTTTCCACTCTCGTTGCTGTTCTTGGGCTGTTGTAAAGCAAAACCTTAGAGCTGGAATGCTTCCCACTCTGGTTGCTGTTCTTGGGCTGTTGTAAAGCAAAACCTTAGAGCTGCAATGCTTCCCTCTCTGATTGGTGTTCTTGGGCTTTTGTAAAGCAAAACCTTAGAGCTGCAATGCTTCCCACTCTCCTTGGTGTTCTTGGGCTGTTGTAAAGCAAAACCTTAGAACTGCAATGCTTCCCATTCTTGGGCTGTTGTAAATCAAAACCTTAGAGCTGCAATGCTTCCCACTCTCTTTGCTGTTCTTGTGCTGTTGTAAAGCAAAACCTTAGAGCTGCATTGCTTTCCACTCTTGTTGCTGTTCTTGTGTTGTTGTAAAGCAAAACCTTAGAGGTGCATTGCTTCCCACTCTTGTTGCTGTTCTTGTGTTGTTGTAAAGCAAAACCTTAGAGGTGCATTGCTTCCCACTCTTGTATCTGTTCTTGGGCTGTTGTGAACCAGCCAGCTTGAAACTTGTCTTGTATTCATTTAGTTGGGAGATGTGTGAACAAACACAAAGTTGTTTAATAATAAGATAATTATGTTATATCAGCTGTGCAGCTTAAAATATGCACAAGTCAGTGACTATGTTACATCGAGTTTAGAGGAGCAGCACAGTAGGTTTTGAATTACTGCATATACAATACATTTAATAGCATTCAAAGACAAAACATCCAAATACTTTGTTCAAGTTGACATGCTCTTATACAAGTGATGTTAGATAGACCAGAGCTTATCCTGCAATATGACCATGGTCCCCCTCACCGTATAGCTGCAGATCCAAAATTTGATTGACCACCTGTAGTACCCAGCAGAAATTGGGTGTGAACATTCAGTAATAGATGACATGAATTGTAAAAATCAACTCCCTCAGGTAAATTGTTTATCTTATATGCATTCTATGGCTGTGGCATACGTTCCCATTTTTATGACAGTTTTTGTTTATAGTTCATTTTACGGAGCACAAAATATGGACTAGAAATGAGCGTATACGTGGTGTTCTGCATTTATTGTGGTACAGCAACAAGCACTACTACCAAGTCTTCAAGGATTCTTATAAAATGGTATTTCCATTTACTTTACATGTAATTCTTATATATTACTGTAGCAAATATTTTAGATATTTGAGGGAAACTTTTACAAGTTTGAATTTCAGCAAGTTCAATAGAATGGCTTATGATTCATGTCAATGGTGTGTATTACAAATACAGTAATCTTACCAGAGGTTAAGCTTTTTCTGCTCCTCTTCCTATTTTTTGCCTGGGCCTCCAAAGCTTTGTAAATCTCTCTCTGAAGTTCATTGAAACTATTGGAATATTCTTCTTCGTCGATCAGCTGCACATACAAATTCAGTTTATTTAACAATCTGAGCTGAAATGGGTTTGCCATTGAGACACAGAATAACACTAACATACAAAAATGATTAACAGAAAACATATATATTAAACAGGTTCATGAAGCAGAATATAACAGTTGTAGAACAGTTGTCCTCTTGAAATAAGTTATAAACTGAGTATCATATAAATAAGGAAATAGATGCAGTAAATACGAACAGAGTTAGGAACTTCTAATACCATACAAATGGTTTCAAACAATGACAACTGAATGTTTTATAATGTTAGTGTGTAATTGCTTATCAATTTTGTACGACTCTCTGCATTTAATAAAAAATGTAGAAATGATCCTAAGGAATACCAGTCACTTTAATGTGAATAAGGTTGCATTTGTTTACAAAATATGGTATTGTGGGCTCACATGTGATTTTATTTTCTTTGTCAACTTCCAAATGCTGGGTATTTCAAATCTTACGGTTGGATCAATAATTTCACCTTGAGCTTTTGAATGGTTAATCGCAATGATGTTAATTTGACGACTGCTAGCATGGTCAGCAAGGCAGTGAACCTCACTCCCTTAATTTGGAGAGCATTTTCCAGCATCATGCATACAGTGATTCTCAGTAGCACTCCCGTAAGGCAACTTCCCAGCACATGGGGAAAGGTTTCATACTTGTTGCAGCCACAACTGCAAAGATTTGTGCATGGTGGAGCATTCATCTCTCCATCCAGAAACTGACAGACCTTCCTTAGTCATCATCCAGGAATTTGCAGGTGTTACTTCACGAATAAATTTCACTCCTTGACCTTTGTGACGGTAGGTATACCATGAAATGTATTCTTGTTCTTGAACTTTTCTCAGCTGCGAACAGTTTTGTTTTCTTCAGATGGATCAATAAACAGCGACCTTGAATGTAGCAGTAGTCTGTTACAACATTAACATGGGACTGACTAACGTTTTCAAGTTTGTTAATTATGTTTATTTCATGTAAGAAGACTTCCCAACAAACTCAAAGGATAGATCGTCCTTCGTTAGGAAGTTGTAGAATTTGTTTGCTTCAAAGGATAGGTAGTTCTTCGTTAGGAAGTTGTAGAATTTGTTTGATTCAAAGGATAGTCCTTCATTTGGAAGTTGTACAATTTGTTTGCTTCAAAGGATAGATAGTCCTTCATTAGGAAGTTGTAGAATTTGTTTGATTCAAAGGATAGTCCTTCATTTGGAAGTTGTACAATTTGTTTGCTTCAAAGGATAGATAGTCCTTCATTTGGAAGTTCTACAAATTGTTTGCTTCAAAGGATAGATAGTCCTTCATTTGGAAGTTGTAGAATTTGTTTGCTTCAAAGGATAGATAGTTCTTCGTTAGGAAGTTGTAGAATTTGTCTGAATTGAAGGATAGATGGTCCTTCATTAGGAAGCTGTAGAATTTGTTTACTTCAAAGGATAGATAGTCCTTCATTTGGAAGTTGTACAATTTGTTTGCTTCAAAGGATAGATAGTTCTTCGTTAGGGAAGTTGTAGAATTTGTCTGAATTGAAGGATAGATGGTCCTTCATTAGGAAGCTGTAGAATTTGTTTGATTTGAAGGATAGATAGTCCTTCATTAGGAAGTTGTAGAATTTGTTTGATTTGAAGGATAGATAGTCCTTCATTAGGAAGTTGTAGAATTTGTTTGATTCAAAGGATAGTCCTTCATTTGGAAGTTGTACAATTTGTTTGCTTCAAAGGATAGATAGTCCTTCATTTGGAAGTTGTACAATTTGTTTGCTTCAAAGGATAGATAGTCCTTCATTTGGAAGTTGTAGAATTTGTTTGCTTCAAAGGATAGATAGTTCTTCGTTAGGAAGTTGTAGAATTTGTCTGAATTGAAGGATAGATGGTCCTTCATTAGGAAGCTGTAGAATTTGTTTGCTTCAAAGGATAGATAGTCCTTCATTTGGAAGCTGTACAATTTGTTTGCTTCAAAGGATAGATAGTTCTTCGTTAGGAAGTTGTAGAATTTGTCTGAATTGAAGGATACATGGTCCTTCATTAGGAAGCTGTAGAATTTGTTTGCTTCAAAGGATAGATAGTCCTTCATTTGGAAGTTGTAGAATTTGTTTGCTTCAAAGGATAGATAGTTCTTCGTTAGGAAGTTGTAGAATTTGTCTGAATTGAAGGATAGATGGTCCTTCATTAGGAAGCTGTAGAATCTGTTTGATTTGAAGGATAGATAGTCCTTCATTACGAAGTTGTAGAATTTGTTAGATTTGAAGGATAGATAGTCCTTCATTAGGAAGTTGTACAATTTGTTTGATTCAAAGGATAGATAGTCCTTCGTTAGGAAGTTGTAGAATTTGTTTGATTTGAAGGATAGATAGTGCTTCATTAGGAAGTTGTAGAATTTGTTTGATTCAAAGGATAGTTAGTCCTTCGTTAGGAAATTGTAGAATTTGTTTGATTCAAAGGATAGATAGTCCTTCATTAGGAAGTAGTAGAATTTGTTTGATTCAAAGGATAGATAGTTCTTCGTTAGGAAGTTGTAGAATTTGTTTGATTCAAAGGATAGATAGTCCTTCATTAGGAAGTTGTAGAATTTGTTTGATTCAAAGGATAGATAGTTCTTCGTTAGGAAGTTGTAGAATTTGTTTGATTCAAAGGATAGATAGTCCTTCATTAGGAAGTTGTAGAATTTGTTTGATTCAAAGGATAGATAGTCCTTCATTAGGAAGTTGTACAATTTGTTTGATTCAAAGGATAGATAGTCCTTCATTAGGAAGTTGTAGAATTTGTTTGATTTGAAGGATAGATAGTCCTTCATTAGGAAGTTGTAGAATTTGTTTGATTCAAAGGATAGATAGTCCTTCATTAGGAAGATGTAGAAGTTGTTTGATTTGAAGGATAGATAGTCCTTCATTAGGAAGTTGTACAATTTGTTTGCTTCAAAGGATAGATAGTCCTTCCTTAGGAAGCTGTAGAATTTGTTTGATTCAAAGGATAGATAGTTCTTCGTTAGGAAGTTGTAGAATTTGTCTGAATTGAAGGATAGATGGTCCTTCGTTAGGAAGTTGTAGAATTTGTTTGATTCAAAGGATAGATAGTCCTTCGTTAGGAAGTTGTAGAATTTGTTTGATTCAAAGGATAGATAGTCCTTCGTTAGGAAGTTGTACAATTTGTTTGATTCAAAGGATAGATAGTCCTTCGTTAGGAAGTTGTAGAATTTGTTTGATTCAAAGGATAGATAGTCCTTCGTTAGGAAGTTGTAGAATTTGTTTGATTCAAAGGATAGATAGTCCTTCGTTAGGAAGTTGTAGAATTTGTTTGATTCAAAGGATAGATAGTTCTTCGTTAGGAAGTTGTACAATTTGTTTGATTCAAAGGATAGATAGTCCTTCGTTAGGAAGTTGTAGAATTTGTTTGATTCAAAGGATAGATAGTTCTTCGTTAGGAAGTTGTAGAATTTGTCTGAATTGAAGGATAGATGGTCCTTCATTAGGAAGCTGTAGAATTTGTTTGATTTGAAGGATAGATAGTCCTTCTTTAGAAAGTTGTAGAATTTGTTTGATTCAAAGGATAGATAGTCCTTCGTTAGGAAGTTGTAGAATATGTTTGATTTGCAGGATAGATAGTCCCTCATTAGGAAGCTGTAGAATTTGTTTGATTCAAAGCATAGCTAGTCCTTCGTTAGGAAGTTGTAGAATTTGTCTGAATTGAAGGATAGATGGTCCTTCATTAGGAAGCTGTAGAATTTGTTTGATTCAAAGGATAGATAGTTCTTCATTAGGAAGTTGTACAACTTGTTTGATTCAAAGGATAGATAGTCCTTCGATAGGAAATTGTAGAATTTGTCTGAATTCAAGGATAGATGGTCCTTCATTAGGAAGCTGTAGAATTTGTTTGATTTGAAGGATAGATAGTCTTTCATTAGGAAGTTGTAGAATTTGTTTGCTTCAAAGGATAGATAGTCCTTCATTTGGAAGTTGTACAATTTTTTGATTCAAATGATAGATAGCCCTTCGTTAGGAAGTTGTAGAATTTGTTTGATTCAAAGGATAGATCGTTCTTCGTTAGGAAGTTGCAGAATTTGTCTGACTTGAAGGATAGATGGTCCTTCATTAGGAAGCAGTAGAATTTGTTTGATTTGAAGGATAGATAGTCCTTCATTAGGAAGTTGTAGAATTTGTTTGATTCAAAGGATAGATAGTCCTTCGTTAGGAAGTTGTACAATTTGTCTGAATTGAAGGATAGATGGTCCTTCATTAGGAAGCTGTAGAATTTGTTGATTTGAAGGATAGATAGTCCTTCATTAGGAAGTTGTAGAATTTGTTTGATTCAAAGGATAGATAGTCCTTCGTTAGGAAGTTGTACAATTTGTCTGAATTGAAGGATAGATGGTCCCTCATTAGGAAGCTGTAGAATTTGTTTGATTCAAAGGATAGATAGTCCTTTGTTAGGAAGTTGTAGAATTTGTATGAATTGAAGGATGGATGGTCCTTCATTAGGGAGCTGTAGAATTTGTTTGATTCAAAGGATAGATAGTTCTTCGTTAGGAAGTTGTACAATTTGTCTGAATTGAAGGATAGATAGTCCTTCATTAGGAAGTTGTAGAATATGTTTGATTTGCAGCATAGATAGTCCCTCATTAGGAAGTTGTAGAATTTGTTTGATTCAAAGGATAGATAGTCCTTCGTTAGGAAGTTGTAGAATATGTTTGATTTGCAGGATAGATAGTCCCTCATTAGGAAGTTGTTGAATTTGTTTGCTCCAAAGGATACATAGTCCTTCATTAGGAAGTTGTAGAATTTATTTGATTCAAAGGATAGATAGACCTTCGATAGAAAGTTGAAGAATTTGTTTGCTTCAAAGGATAGATAGTCCTTCATTAGAACATTGTAGAATTTGTTTGATTCAAAGGATGGATAGTCCTTCATTAGGAAGTTGTAGAATTTGTTTGATTCAAAGGATAGATAGTCCTTCATTAGGAAGTTGTAGAATTTGTTTGCTTCAAAGGATAGATAGTCCTTTAATAGAAAGTTGTAGAATTTGTTTGATTCAAAGGATAGATAGTCCTTAATTACGAAGTTGTAGAATTTGTTTGTTTCAAAGGATAGATAGTCCTTCATTAGGAAGTTGTAGAATTTGTTTGAATTGAAGGATAGATAGTCCTTCATTAGGAAGTTGTAGAATTTGTGTAACTTGAAGGATAGATAGTCCTTCATTAGGAAGTTGTAGAATTTCTTTGTTTCAAAGGATAGATAGTCCTTCATTAGGAAGCTGTAGAATTTGTTTGATTCAAAGGATAGATAGTCCTTCGTTAGGAAGTTGTACAATTTGTCTGAATTGAAGGATAGATGGTCCTACATTAGGAAGCTGTAGAATTTGTTTGATTTGAAGGATAGATAGTCCTTCGTTAGAAAGTTGTAGAATTTCTTTGATTCAAAGGATAGATAGTCCTTCGTTAGGAAGTTGTAGAATATGTTTGATTTGCAGGATAGATAGTCCCTCAATAGGAAGTTGTAGAATTTGTTTGATTCAAAGGATAGATAGTCCTTCGTTAGGAAGTTGTAGATTATGTTTGATTTGCAGGATAGATAGTCCCTCATTAGGAAGTTGTAGAATTTGTTTGCTCCAAAGGATACATAGTCCTTCATTAGGAAGTTGTAGAATTTATTTGATTCAAAGGATAGATAGACCTTCGATAGAAAGTTGAAGAATTTGTTTGCTTCAAAAAATAGATAGTCCTTCGTTAGAACATTGTAGAATTTGTTTGATTCAAAGGATGGATAGTCCTTCATTAGGAAGTTGTAGAATTTGTTTGATTCAAAGGATAGATAGTCCTTCATTAGGAAGTTGTAGAATTTGTTTGATTCATAGGATAGATAGTCCTTCATTAGGAAGTTGTAGAATTTGTTTGATTCAAAGGATAGATAGTCCTTCATTAGAAAGTTGTAGAATTTGTTTGCTTCAAAGGATAGATAGTCCTTTAATAGCAAGTTGTAGAATTTGTTTGATTCAAAGGATAGATAGTCCTTCATTACGAAGTTGTAGAATTTGTTTGTTTCAAAGGATAGATAGTCCTTCATTAGGAAGTTGTAGAATTTGTTTGAAATGAAGGATAGATAGTCCTTCATAAGGAAGTTATAGAATTTGTGTAATTTGAAAGATAGATAGTCCTTCATTAGGAAGTTGTAGAATTTGTTTGTTTCAAAGGATAGATAGTCCTTCATTAGGAAGCGTAAGAATTTGTTTGATTCAAAGGATAGATAGTTCTTCGTTAGGAAGTTGTACAATTTGTCTGAATTGAAGCATAGATAGTCCTTCGTTACGAAGTTGTGCAATTTGTTTAATTCAAACAATAGATAGTCCTTCGTTAGGAAGTTGTAGAATTTGTTTGATTCAAAGGATAGATAGTTCTTCGTTAGGAAGTTGTAGAATTTGTCTGAATTGAAGGATAGATGGTCCTTCATTAGGAAGCTGTAGAATTTGTTTGATTCAAAGGATACATAGTCCTTCGTTAGGAAGTTGTAGAATTTGTATGAATTGAAGGATAGATGGTCCTTCATTAGGAAGTTGTAGAATTTGTTTGATTCAAAGGATAGATGGTCCTTCATTAGGAAGCTGTAGAATATGTTTGATTTGCAGGATAGATAGTCCCTTATTAGGAAGTTGTAGAATTTGTTTGATTCAAAGGATAGATAGTCCTTCGTTAGGAAGTTGTAGAATATGTTTGATTTTCAGGATAGATAGTCCCTCATTACGAAGTTGTAGAATTTGTTTGCTCCAAAGGATACATAGTCCTTCATTAGGAAGTTGTAGAATTTATTTGATTCATAGGATAGATAGTTCTTCATTAGGAAGTTGTAGAATTTGTTTGATTCAAAGGATAGATAGTCCTTCATTAGAAAGTTGTAGAATTTGTTTGCTTCAAAGGATAGATAGTCCTTTAATAGAAAGTTGTAGAATTTGTTTGATTCAAAGGATAGATGGTCCTTCATTAGGAAGTTGTAGAATTTGTTTGTTTCAAAGGATAGATAGTCCTTCATTAGGAAGTTGTAGAATTTGTTTGAATTGAAGGATAGATAGTCCTTCATTAGGAAGTTGTAGAATTTGTTTGATTTGAAGGATAGATAGACCTTCGATAGAAAGTTGAAGAATTTGTTTGCTTCAAAGGATAGATAGTCCTTCGTTAGAACATTGTAGAATTTGTTTGATTCAAAGGATGGATAGTCCTTCATTAGGAAGTTGTAGAATTTGTTTGATTCAAAGGATAGATAGGCCTTCATTAGGAAGTTGTAGAATTTGTTTGTTTCAAAGGATAGATAGTCCTTCGTTAGAACATTGTAGAATTTGTTTGATTCAAAGGATGGATAGTCCTTCATTACAAAGTTGAAGAATTTGTTTGCTTCAAAGGATAGATAGTCCTTTAATAGAAAGTTGTAGAATTTGTTTGATTCAAAGGATAGATAGTCCTTCATTAGGAAGTTGTAGAAGTTGTTTGATTTGAAGGATAGATAGTCCTTCATTAGGAAGTTGTACAATTTGTTTGATTCAAAGGATAGTCCTTCATTAGGAAGTTGTACAATTTGTTTGCTTCAAAGGATAGATAGTCCTTCCTTAGGAAGCTGTAGAATTTGTTTGATTCAAAGGATAGATAGTTCTTCATTAGGAAGTTGTAGAATTTGTCTGAATTGAAGGATAGATAGTCCTTCGTTAGGAAGTTGTAGAATTTGTTTGATTCAAAGGATAGATAGTCCTTCGTTAGGAAGTTGTAGAATTTGTTTGATTCAAAGGATAGATAGTCCTTCGTTAGGAAGTTGTACAATTTGTTTGATTCAAAGGATAGATAGTCCTTCGTTAGGAAGTTGTAGAATTTGTTTGATTCAAAGGATAGATAGTCCTTCGTTAGGAAGTTGTAGAATTTGTTTGATTCAAAGGATAGATAGTCCTTCGTTAGGAAGTTGTAGAATTTGTTTGATTCAAAGGATAGATAGTTCTTCGTTAGGAAGTTGTACAATTTGTTTGATTCAAAGGATAGATAGTCCTTCGTTAGGAAGTTGTAGAATTTGTTTGATTCAAAGGATAGATAGTTCTTCGTTAGGAAGTTGTAGAATTTGTCTGAATTGAAGGATAGATGGTCCTTCATTAGGAAGCTGTAGAATTTGTTTGATTTGAAGGATAGATAGTCCTTCTTTAGAAAGTTGTAGAATTTGTTTGATTCAAAGGATAGATAGTCCTTCGTTAGGAAGTTGTAGAATATGTTTGATTTTCAGGATAGATAGTCCCTCATTAGGAAGCTGTAGAATTTGTTTGATTCAAAGCATAGCTGGTCCTTCGTTAGGAAGTTGTAGAATTTGTCTGAATTGAAGGATAGATGGTCCTTCATTAGGAAGCTGTAGAATTTGTTTGATTCAAAGGATAGATAGTTCTTCATTAGGAAGTTGTACAACTTGTTTGATTCAAAGGATAGATAGTCCTTCGTTAGGAAGTTGTAGAATTTGTCTGAATTGAAGGATAGATGGTCCTTCATTAGGAAGCTGTGGAATTTGTTTGATTTGAAGGATAGATAGTCTTTCATTAGGAAGTTGTAGAATTTGTTTGCTTCAAAGGATAGATAGTCCGTCATTTGGAAGTTGAACAATTTTTTGATTCAAAGGATAGATAGCCCTTCGTTAGGAAGTTGTAGAATTTGTTTGATTCAAAGGATAGATCGTTCTTCGTTAGGAAGTTGTAGAATTTGTCTGAATTGAAGGATAGATGGTCCTTCATTAGGAAACTGTAGAATTTGTTTGATTTGAAGGATAGATAGTCCTTCATTAGGAAGTTGTAGAATTTGTTTGATTCAAAGGATAGATAGTCCTTCGTTAGGAAGTTGTACAACTTGTCTGAATTGAAGGATAGATGGTCCTTCATTAGGAAGCTGTAGAATTTGTTTGATTCAAAGGATAGATAGTCCTTTGTTAGGAAGTTGTAGAATTTGTATGAATTGAAGGATGGATGGTCCTTCATTAGGGAGCTGTAGAATTTGTTTGATTCAAAGGATAGATAGTTCTTCGTTAGGAAGTTGTACAATTTGTCTGAATTGAAGGATAGATAGTCCCTCATTAGGAAGTTGTAGATAATGTTTGATTTGCAGGATAGATAGTCCCTCATTAGGAAGTTGTAGAATTTGTTTGATTCAAAGGATAGATAGTCCTTCGTTAGGAAGTTGTAGAATATGTTTGATTTGCAGGATAGATAGTCCCTCATTAGGAAGTTGTAGAATTTGTTTGCTCCAAAGGATACATAGTCCTTCATTAGGAAGTTGTAGAATTTATTTGATTCAAAGGATAGATAGACCTTCGATAGAAAGTTGAAGAATTTGTTTGCTTCAAAGGATAGATAGTCCTTCGTTAGAACATTGTAGAATTTGTTTGATTCAAAGGATGGATAGTCCTTCATTAGGAAGTTGTAGAATTTGTTTGATTCAAAGGATAGATAGTCCTTCATTAGGAAGTTGTAGAATTTGTTTGCTTCAAAGGATAGATAGTCCTTTAATAGAAAGTTGTAGAATATGTTTGATTCAAAGGATAAATAGTCCTTAATTACGAAGTTGTAGAAATTGTTTGTTTCAAAGGATAGATAGTCCTTCATTAGGAAGTTGTAGAATTTGTTTGAATTGAAGGATAGATAGTCCTTCATTAGGAAGTTGTAGAATTTGTGTAACTTGAAGGATAGATAGTCCTTCATTAGGAAGTTGTAGAATTTCTTTGTTTCAAAGGATAGATAGTCCTTCATTAGGAAGCTGTAGAATTTGTTTGATTCAAAGGATAGATAGTTCTTCGTTAGGAAGTTGTACAATTTGTCTGAATTGAAGGATAGATGGTCCTTCATTAGGAAGCTGTAGAATTTGTTTGATTTGAAGGATAGATAGTCCTTCGTTAGAAAGTTGTAGAATTTGTTTGATTCAAAGGATAGATAGTCCTTCGTTAGGAAGTTGTAGAATATGTTTGATTTGCAGGATAGATAGTCCCTCAATAGGAAGTTGTAGAATTTGTTTGATTCAAAGGATAGATAGTCCTTCGTTAGGAAGTTGTAGATTATGTTTGATTTGCAGGATAGATAGTCCCTCATTAGGAAGTTGTAGAATTTGTTTGCTCCAAAGGATACATAGTCCTTCATTAGGAAGTTGTAGAATTTATTTGATTCAAAGGATAGATAGACCTTCGATAGAAAGTTGAAGAATTTGTTTGCTTCAAAAAATAGATAGTCCTTCGTTAGAACATTGTAGAATTTGTTTGATTCAAAGGATGGATAGTCCTTCATTAGGAAGTTGTAGAATTTGTTTGATTCAAAGGATAGATAGTCCTTCATTAGGAAGTTGTAGAATTTGTTTGATTCAAAGGATAGATAGTCCTTCATTAGAAAGTTGTAGAATTTGTTTGCTTCAAAGGATAGATAGTCCTTTAATAGAAAGTTGTAGAATTTGTTTAATTCAAAGGATAGATAGTCCTTCATTACGAAGTTGTAGAATTTGTTTGTTTCAAAGGATAGATAGTCCTTCATTAGGAAGTTGTAGAATTTGTTTGAATTGAAGGATAGATATTCCTTCATAAGGAAGTTGTAGAATTTGTGTAATTTGAAAGATAGATAGTCCTTCATTAGGAAGTTGTAGAATTTGTTTGTTTCAAAGGATAGACAGTCCTTCATTAGGAAGCGTTAGAATTTGTTTGATTCAAAGGATAGATAGTTCTTCGTTAGGAAGTTGTACAATTTGTCTGAATTGAAGCATAGATAGTCCTTCGTTACGAAGTTGTACAATTTGTTTAATTCAAACAATAGATAGTCCTTCGTTAGGAAGTTGTAGAATTTGTTTGATTCAAAGGATAGATAGTTCTTCGTTAGGAAGTTGTAGAATTTGTCTGAATTGAAGGATAGATGGTCCTTCATTAGGAAGCTGTAGAATTTGTTTGATTCAAAGGATACATAGTCCTTCGTTAGGAAGTTGTAGAATTTGTATGAATTGAAGGATAGATGGTCCTTCATTAGGAAGTTGTAGAATTTGTTTGATTCAAAGGATAGATGGTCCTTCATTAGGAAGTTGTAGAATTTATTTGCTCCAAAGGATACATAGTCCTTTATTAGGAAGTTGTAGAATTTATTTGATTCATAGGATAGATAGTTCTTCATTAGGAACTTGTAGAATTTGTTTGATTCAAAGGATAGATAGTCCTTCATTAGAAACTTGTAGAATATGTTTGATTTTCAGGATAGATAGTCCCTCATTACGAAGTTGTAGAATTTATTTGCTCCAAAGGATACATAGTCCTTCATTAGGAAGTTGTAGAATTTATTTGATTCATAGGATAGATAGTTCTTCATTAGGAACTTGTAGAATTTGTTTGATTCAAAGGATAGATAGTCCTTCATTAGAAAGTTGTAGAATTTGTTTGCTTCAAAGGATAGATAGTCCTTCCTTAGAAAGTTGTAGAATTTGTTTGATTCAAAGGATAGATGGTCCTTCATTAGGAAGTTGTATAATTTGTTTGTTTCAAAGGATAGATAGTCCTTCATTAGGAAGTTGTAGAATTTGTTTGAATTGAAGGATAGATAGTCCTTCATTAGGAAGTTGTAGAATTTGTTTGATTTGAAGGATAGATAGTCCTTCATTAGGAAGTTGTAGAATTTATTTGATTCAAAGGATAGATAGACCTTCGATAGAAAGTTGAAGAATTTGTTTGCTTCAAAGGATAGATAGTCCTTCGTTAGAACATTGTAGAATTTGTTTGATTCAAAGGATGGATAGTCCTTCATTAGGAAGTTGTAGAATTTGTTTGATTCAAAGGATAGATAGTCCTTCATTAGGAAGTTGTAGAATTTGTTTGATTCATAGGATAGATAGTCCTTCATTAGGAAGTTGTAGAATTTGTTTGATTCAAAGGATAGATAGTCCTTCATTACAAAGTTGAAGAATTTGTTTGCTTCAAAGGATAGATAGTCCTTTAATAGAAAGTTGTAGAATTTGTTTGATTCAAAGGATAGATAGTCCTTCATTACGAAGTTGTAGAATTTGTTTGTTTCAAAGGATAGATAGTCCTTCATTAGGAAGTTGTAGAATTTGTTGAATTGAAGGATAGATAGTCCTTCATTAGGAAGTTGTAGAATTTGTGTAATTTGAAAGATAGATAGTCCTTCATTAGGAAGTTGTAGAATTTGTTTGTTTCAAAGGATAGATAGTCCTTCATTAGGAAGCGTTCGAATTTGTTTGATTCAAAGGATAGATAGTTCTTCATTAGGAAGTTGTACAACTTGTTTGATTCAAAGGATAGATAGTCCTTCGTTAGGAAGTTGTAGAATTTGTCTGAATTGAAGGATAGATGGTCCTTCATTAGGAAGCTGTGGAATTTGTTTGATTTGAAGGATAGATAGTCTTTCATTAGGAAGTTGTAGAATTTGTTTGCTTCAAAGGATAGATAGTCCGTCATTTGGAAGTTGAACAATTTTTTGATTCAAAGGATAGATAGCCCTTCGTTAGGAAGTTGTAGAATTTGTTTGATTCAAAGGATAGATCGTTCTTCGTTAGGAAGTTGTAGAATTTGTCTGAATTGAAGGATAGATGGTCCTTCATTAGGAAACTGTAGAATTTGTTTGATTTGAAGGATAGATAGTCCTTCATTAGGAAGTTGTAGAATTTGTTTGATTCAAAGGATAGATAGTCCTTCGTTAGGAAGTTGTACAACTTGTCTGAATTGAAGGATAGATGGTCCTTCATTAGGAAGCTGTAGAATTTGTTTGATTCAAAGGATAGATAGTCCTTTGTTAGGAAGTTGTAGAATTTGTATGAATTGAAGGATGGATGGTCCTTCATTAGGGAGCTGTAGAATTTGTTTGATTCAAAGGATAGATAGTTCTTCGTTAGGAAGTTGTACAATTTGTCTGAATTGAAGGATAGATAGTCCCTCATTAGGAAGTTGTAGATAATGTTTGATTTGCAGGATAGATAGTCCCTCATTAGGAAGTTGTAGAATTTGTTTGATTCAAAGGATAGATAGTCCTTCGTTAGGAAGTTGTAGAATATGTTTGATTTGCAGGATAGATAGTCCCTCATTAGGAAGTTGTAGAATTTGTTTGCTCCAAAGGATACATAGTCCTTCATTAGGAAGTTGTAGAATTTATTTGATTCAAAGGATAGATAGACCTTCGATAGAAAGTTGAAGAATTTGTTTGCTTCAAAGGATAGATAGTCCTTCGTTAGAACATTGTAGAATTTGTTTGATTCAAAGGATGGATAGTCCTTCATTAGGAAGTTGTAGAATTTGTTTGATTCAAAGGATAGATAGTCCTTCATTAGGAAGTTGTAGAATTTGTTTGCTTCAAAGGATAGATAGTCCTTTAATAGAAAGTTGTAGAATATGTTTGATTCAAAGGATAAATAGTCCTTAATTACGAAGTTGTAGAAATTGTTTGTTTCAAAGGATAGATAGTCCTTCATTAGGAAGTTGTAGAATTTGTTTGAATTGAAGGATAGATAGTCCTTCATTAGGAAGTTGTAGAATTTGTGTAACTTGAAGGATAGATAGTCCTTCATTAGGAAGTTGTAGAATTTCTTTGTTTCAAAGGATAGATAGTCCTTCATTAGGAAGCTGTAGAATTTGTTTGATTCAAAGGATAGATAGTTCTTCGTTAGGAAGTTGTACAATTTGTCTGAATTGAAGGATAGATGGTCCTTCATTAGGAAGCTGTAGAATTTGTTTGATTTGAAGGATAGATAGTCCTTCGTTAGAAAGTTGTAGAATTTGTTTGATTCAAAGGATAGATAGTCCTTCGTTAGGAAGTTGTAGAATATGTTTGATTTGCAGGATAGATAGTCCCTCAATAGGAAGTTGTAGAATTTGTTTGATTCAAAGGATAGATAGTCCTTCGTTAGGAAGTTGTAGATTATGTTTGATTTGCAGGATAGATAGTCCCTCATTAGGAAGTTGTAGAATTTGTTTGCTCCAAAGGATACATAGTCCTTCATTAGGAAGTTGTAGAATTTATTTGATTCAAAGGATAGATAGACCTTCGATAGAAAGTTGAAGAATTTGTTTGCTTCAAAAAATAGATAGTCCTTCGTTAGAACATTGTAGAATTTGTTTGATTCAAAGGATGGATAGTCCTTCATTAGGAAGTTGTAGAATTTGTTTGATTCAAAGGATAGATAGTCCTTCATTAGGAAGTTGTAGAATTTGTTTGATTCAAAGGATAGATAGTCCTTCATTAGAAAGTTGTAGAATTTGTTTGCTTCAAAGGATAGATAGTCCTTTAATAGAAAGTTGTAGAATTTGTTTAATTCAAAGGATAGATAGTCCTTCATTACGAAGTTGTAGAATTTGTTTGTTTCAAAGGATAGATAGTCCTTCATTAGGAAGTTGTAGAATTTGTTTGAATTGAAGGATAGATATTCCTTCATAAGGAAGTTGTAGAATTTGTGTAATTTGAAAGATAGATAGTCCTTCATTAGGAAGTTGTAGAATTTGTTTGTTTCAAAGGATAGACAGTCCTTCATTAGGAAGCGTTAGAATTTGTTTGATTCAAAGGATAGATAGTTCTTCGTTAGGAAGTTGTACAATTTGTCTGAATTGAAGCATAGATAGTCCTTCGTTACGAAGTTGTACAATTTGTTTAATTCAAACAATAGATAGTCCTTCGTTAGGAAGTTGTAGAATTTGTTTGATTCAAAGGATAGATAGTTCTTCGTTAGGAAGTTGTAGAATTTGTCTGAATTGAAGGATAGATGGTCCTTCATTAGGAAGCTGTAGAATTTGTTTGATTCAAAGGATACATAGTCCTTCGTTAGGAAGTTGTAGAATTTGTATGAATTGAAGGATAGATGGTCCTTCATTAGGAAGTTGTAGAATTTGTTTGATTCAAAGGATAGATGGTCCTTCATTAGGAAGTTGTAGAATTTATTTGCTCCAAAGGATACATAGTCCTTTATTAGGAAGTTGTAGAATTTATTTGATTCATAGGATAGATAGTTCTTCATTAGGAACTTGTAGAATTTGTTTGATTCAAAGGATAGATAGTCCTTCATTAGAAACTTGTAGAATATGTTTGATTTTCAGGATAGATAGTCCCTCATTACGAAGTTGTAGAATTTATTTGCTCCAAAGGATACATAGTCCTTCATTAGGAAGTTGTAGAATTTATTTGATTCATAGGATAGATAGTTCTTCATTAGGAACTTGTAGAATTTGTTTGATTCAAAGGATAGATAGTCCTTCATTAGAAAGTTGTAGAATTTGTTTGCTTCAAAGGATAGATAGTCCTTCCTTAGAAAGTTGTAGAATTTGTTTGATTCAAAGGATAGATGGTCCTTCATTAGGAAGTTGTATAATTTGTTTGTTTCAAAGGATAGATAGTCCTTCATTAGGAAGTTGTAGAATTTGTTTGAATTGAAGGATAGATAGTCCTTCATTAGGAAGTTGTAGAATTTGTTTGATTTGAAGGATAGATAGTCCTTCATTAGGAAGTTGTAGAATTTATTTGATTCAAAGGATAGATAGACCTTCGATAGAAAGTTGAAGAATTTGTTTGCTTCAAAGGATAGATAGTCCTTCGTTAGAACATTGTAGAATTTGTTTGATTCAAAGGATGGATAGTCCTTCATTAGGAAGTTGTAGAATTTGTTTGATTCAAAGGATAGATAGTCCTTCATTAGGAAGTTGTAGAATTTGTTTGATTCATAGGATAGATAGTCCTTCATTAGGAAGTTGTAGAATTTGTTTGATTCAAAGGATAGATAGTCCTTCATTACAAAGTTGAAGAATTTGTTTGCTTCAAAGGATAGATAGTCCTTTAATAGAAAGTTGTAGAATTTGTTTGATTCAAAGGATAGATAGTCCTTCATTACGAAGTTGTAGAATTTGTTTGTTTCAAAGGATAGATAGTCCTTCATTAGGAAGTTGTAGAATTTGTTGAATTGAAGGATAGATAGTCCTTCATTAGGAAGTTGTAGAATTTGTGTAATTTGAAAGATAGATAGTCCTTCATTAGGAAGTTGTAGAATTTGTTTGTTTCAAAGGATAGATAGTCCTTCATTAGGAAGCGTTCGAATTTGTTTGATTCAAAGGATAGATAGTTCTTCGTTAGGAAGTTGTACAATTTGTTTGATTCAAAGGATAGATACTTCTTCGTTAAGAAGTTGTACAATTTGTCTGAATTGAAGGATAGATGGTCCTTCGTTAGGAAGCTGTAGAATTTGTTTGATTCAAAGGATAGATAGTCCTTCGTTAGGAAGTTGTAGAATTTGTATGAATTGAAGGATAGATGGTCCTTCGTTAGGAAGTTGTAGAATTTGTTTGATTCAAAGGATAAATGGTCCTTCATTAGGAAGCTGTAGAATATGTTTGATTTGCAGGATAGATAGTCCCTTATTAGGAAGTTGTAGAATTTGTTTGATTCAATGGATAGATATTCCTTCGTTAGGAAGTTGTAGAATATGTTTCATTTTCAGGATAGATAGTCCCTCATTAGGAAGTTGTAGAATTTGTTTGCTCTAAAGGATACATAGTCCTTCATTAGGAAGTTGTAGAATTTATTTGATTCATAGGATAGATAGTTCCTCATTAGGAAGTTGTAGAATTTGTTAGATTCAAAGGATAGATAGTATTTCATTAGGAAGTTGTAGAATTTGTTTGTTTCAAAGGATAGATAGTCCTTCATTCGGAAGTTATAGAATTTGTTTGATTCAAAGGATAGATAGTCCTTCCTTAGAAAGTTGTACAATTTGTTTGATTCCAAGGATAGAAAGTCCTTCCTTAGAAAGATGTAGAATTTGTTTGATTCAAAGGATAGATAGTCCTTCATTAGGAAGTTGTAGTATTTGTTTGATTCTAAGGATAGATAGTCGTTCATTAGGAAGTTGTAGAATTTGTCTGATTCAAAGGATAGATAGTCCTTCGTTAGAAAGTTGTAGAATTTGTGTGATTCAAAGGATCAATAGTCCTTCGTTAGAAATATGTAGAATTTGTTTGACTCAAAGGATAGAGAGTCCTTCATTAGGAAGTTGTAGAATGTGTTTGAATTGAAGGATAGATAGTCGTTCATTAGGAAGTTGTAGAATTTGTTTGATTCAAAATATAGATAGATAGTCCTTCGTTAGAACGTTGTAGAATTTGTTTGAATTGAAAGATACATAGTTCTTCATTAGAAAGTTGTAGAATTTGTTTGATTCAGAGGATAGATAGTCCATCATTAGGAAGTTGTAGAATTTGTTTGATTCAAAGGATAGATAGTCCTTCATTAGGAAGTTGTAGAATTTCTTTGATTCAAAGGATAGGTAGTCCTTCATTAGGAAGTTGTAGAATTTATTTGATTTGAAGGATAGATGGTCCTTTATTAGGAAGCTGTAGAATTCGTTTGATTCCAAGGATAGATAGTCCTTCGTTAGGAAGCTGTAGAACTTGTTTGATTCAAAGGATAGATAGTCCTTCGTTAGGAAGCTGTAGAATTTGTTTGATTCAAAGGATAGATAGTTCTTCGTTAGGAAGTTGTAGAATTTGTCTGAATTGAAGGATAGATGGTCCTTCGTTAGGAGGTTGTAGAATTTGTTTGATTCAAAGGATAGATAGTCCTTCATTTGGAAGTTGTAGAATTTGTTTGATTCAAAGGATAGATCGTTCTTCGTTAGGAAGTTGTAGAATTTGTCTGAATTGAAGGATAGATGGTCCTTCATTAGGAAACTGTAGAATTTGTTTGATTTGAAGGATAGATAGTCCTTCATTAGGAAGTTGTAGAATTTGTTTGATTCAAAGGATAGATAGTCCTTCGTTAGGAAGTTGTACAATTTGTTTGATTCAAAGGATAGATACTTCTTCGTTAAGAAGTTGTACAATTTGTCTGAATTGAAGGATAGATGGTCCTTCATTAGGAAAGTGTAGAATTTGTTTGATTTAAAGGATAGATAGTCCTTCGTTAGGAAGTTGTAGAATTTGTCTGAATTGAAGGATAGATGGTCCTTCATTAGGGAGCTGTACCATTTGTTTGATTCAAAGGATAGATAGTTCTTCGTTAGGAAGTTGTACAATTTGTCTGAATTGAATGATAGATAGTCCTTCATTAGGAAGTTGTATAATTTGTTTGATTCAAAGGATAGATAGTCCTTCGTTAGAAAGTTGTAGAATATGTTAGATTTTCAGGATAGATAGTCCCTCATTAGGAAGTTGTAGAATTTGTTTGCTCTAAAGGATACATAGTCCTTCATTAGGAAGTTGTAGAATTTATTTGATTCATAGGATAGATAGTTCTTCATTAGGAAGTTGTAGAATTTGTTTGATTCAAAGGATAGATAGTATTTCATTAGAAAGTTGTAGAATTTGTTTGCTTCAAAGGATAGATAGTCCTTTAATAGAAAGTTGTAGAATTTGTTTGATTCAAAGGATAGATGGTCCTTCATTAGGAAGTTGTAGAATTTGTTTGTTTCAAAGGAAAGATAGTCCTTCATTAGGAAGTTGTAGAATTTGTTTGAATTGAAGGATAGATAGTCCTTCATTAGGAAGTTGTAGAATTTGTTTGATTTGAAGGATAGATAGTCCTTCATTAGGAAGTTGTAGAATTTGTTTGTTTCAAAGGATAGATAGTCCTTCGTTAGAACATTGTAGAATTTGTTTGATTCAAAGGATGGATAGTCCTTCATTAGGAAGTTGTAGAATTTGTTTGATTCAAAGGATAGATAGTTTTTCATTAGGAAGTTGTAGAATTTGTTTGATTCAAAGGATAGATAGTCCTTCATTAGAAAGTTGTAGAATTTGTTTGCTTCAAAGGATAGATAGTCCTTTAATAGAAAGTTGTAGAATTTGTTTGATTCAAAGGATAGATGGTCCTTCATTAGGAAGTTGTAGAATTTGTTTGAATTGAAGGATAGATAGTCCTTCATTAGGAAGTTGTAGAATTTGTTTGATTTGAAGGATAGATAGTCCTTCATTAGGAAGTTGTAGAATTTATTTGTCTCAAAGGATAGATAGTCCTTCATTCGGAAGTTATAGAATTTGTTTGATTCAAAGGATAGATAGTCCTTCCTTAGAAAGTTGTAGAATTTGTTTGATTGACAGGATAGATAGTCCTTTGTTAGAAAGTTGTACAATTTGTTTAATTCCAAGGATAGATAGTCCTTCCTTAGAAAGTTGTAGAACTTGTTTGATTCTAAGGATAGATAGTCGTTCATTAGGAAGTTGTAGAATTTGTCTGATTCAAAGGATAGATAGTCCTTCGTTAGAAAGTTGTAGAATTTGTGTGATTCAAAGGATCAATAGTCCTTCGTTAGAAAGTTGTAGAATTTGTTTGACTCAAAGGATAGATAGTCCTTCATTAGGAAGTTGTAGAATGTGTTTGAATTGAAGGATAGATAGTCGTTCATTAGGAAGTTGTAGAATTTGTTAGATTCAAAATATAGATAGATAGTCCTTCGTTAGAACGTTGTAGAATTTGTTTGAATTGAAAGATACATAGTTCTTCATTAGAAAGTTGTAGAATTTGTTTGATTCAAAGGATAGATAGTCCATCATTAGGAAGTTGTAGAATTTGTTTGATTCAAAGGATAGATAGTCCTTCATTAGGAAGTTGTAGAATTTGTTTGATTCAAAGGATAGATAGTCCGTCGTTAGGAAGTTGTAGAATTTGTCTGAATTGAAGGATAGATGGTCCTTCATTAGGGAGCTGTACAATTTGTTTGATTCAAAGGATAGATAGTTCTTCGTTAGGAAGTTGTACAATTTGTCTGAATTGAATGATAGATAGTCCTTCATTAGGAAGTTGTATAATTTCTTTGATTCAAAGGATAGATAGTCCTTCGTTAGGAAGTTGTAGAATTTGTTTGTTTCAAAGGATAGATAGTCCTTCATTAGGAAGTTGTAGAATGTGTTTGAATTGAAGGATAGATAGTCGTTTATTAGGAAGTTGTAGAATTTGTTTGATTCAAAATATAGATAGATAGTCCTTCGTTAGAACGTTGTAGAATTTGTTTGAATTGAAAGATACATAGTTCTTCATTAGAAAGTTGTAGAATTTGTTTGATTCAAAGGATAGATAGTCCATCATTAGGAAGTTGTAGAATTTGTTTGATTCAAAGGATAGATAGTCCTTCATTAGGAAGTTGTAGAATTTGTTTGATTCAAAGGATAGGTAGTCCTTCATTAGGAAGTTGTAGAATTTATTTGATTTGAAGGATAGATGGTCCTTTATTAGGAAGCGTTAGAATTCGTTTGATTCCAAGGATAGATAGTCCTTCGTTAGGAAGCTGTAGAACTTGTTTGATTCAAAGGATAGATAGTCCTTCGTTAGGAAGCTGTAGAATTTGTTTGATTCAAAGGATAGATAGTTCTTCGTTAGGAAGTTGTAGAATTTGTCTGAATTGAAGGATAGATGGTCCTTCGTTAGGAGGTTGTAGAATTTGTTTGATTCAAAGAATAGATAGTCCTTCATTTGGAAGTTGTACAATTTTTTTGATTCAAAGGATAGATAGCCCTTCGTTAGGAAGTTGTAGAATTTGTTTGATTCAAAGGATAGATAGACCTTCGATAGAAAGTTGAAGAATTTGTTTGCTTCAAAGGATAGATAGTCCTTCGTTAGAACATTGTAGAATTTGTTTGATTCAAAGGATGGATAGTCCTTCATTAGGAAGTTGTAGAATTTGTTTGATTCAAAGGATAGATAGTCCTTCATTAGGAAGTTGTAGAATTTGTTTGCTTCAAAGGATAGATAGTCCTTTAATAGAAAGTTGTAGAATATGTTTGATTCAAAGGATAAATAGTCCTTAATTACGAAGTTGTAGAAATTGTTTGTTTCAAAGGATAGATAGTCCTTCATTAGGAAGTTGTAGAATTTGTTTGAATTGAAGGATAGATAGTCCTTCATTAGGAAGTTGTAGAATTTGTGTAACTTGAAGGATAGATAGTCCTTCATTAGGAAGTTGTAGAATTTCTTTGTTTCAAAGGATAGATAGTCCTTCATTAGGAAGCTGTAGAATTTGTTTGATTCAAAGGATAGATAGTTCTTCGTTAGGAAGTTGTACAATTTGTCTGAATTGAAGGATAGATGGTCCTTCATTAGGAAGCTGTAGAATTTGTTTGATTTGAAGGATAGATAGTCCTTCGTTAGAAAGTTGTAGAATTTGTTTGATTCAAAGGATAGATAGTCCTTCGTTAGGAAGTTGTAGAATATGTTTGATTTGCAGGATAGATAGTCCCTCAATAGGAAGTTGTAGAATTTGTTTGATTCAAAGGATAGATAGTCCTTCGTTAGGAAGTTGTAGATTATGTTTGATTTGCAGGATAGATAGTCCCTCATTAGGAAGTTGTAGAATTTGTTTGCTCCAAAGGATACATAGTCCTTCATTAGGAAGTTGTAGAATTTATTTGATTCAAAGGATAGATAGACCTTCGATAGAAAGTTGAAGAATTTGTTTGCTTCAAAAAATAGATAGTCCTTCGTTAGAACATTGTAGAATTTGTTTGATTCAAAGGATGGATAGTCCTTCATTAGGAAGTTGTAGAATTTGTTTGATTCAAAGGATAGATAGTCCTTCATTAGGAAGTTGTAGAATTTGTTTGATTCAAAGGATAGATAGTCCTTCATTAGAAAGTTGTAGAATTTGTTTGCTTCAAAGGATAGATAGTCCTTTAATAGAAAGTTGTAGAATTTGTTTAATTCAAAGGATAGATAGTCCTTCATTACGAAGTTGTAGAATTTGTTTGTTTCAAAGGATAGATAGTCCTTCATTAGGAAGTTGTAGAATTTGTTTGAATTGAAGGATAGATATTCCTTCATAAGGAAGTTGTAGAATTTGTGTAATTTGAAAGATAGATAGTCCTTCATTAGGAAGTTGTAGAATTTGTTTGTTTCAAAGGATAGACAGTCCTTCATTAGGAAGCGTTAGAATTTGTTTGATTCAAAGGATAGATAGTTCTTCGTTAGGAAGTTGTACAATTTGTCTGAATTGAAGCATAGATAGTCCTTCGTTACGAAGTTGTACAATTTGTTTAATTCAAACAATAGATAGTCCTTCGTTAGGAAGTTGTAGAATTTGTTTGATTCAAAGGATAGATAGTTCTTCGTTAGGAAGTTGTAGAATTTGTCTGAATTGAAGGATAGATGGTCCTTCATTAGGAAGCTGTAGAATTTGTTTGATTCAAAGGATACATAGTCCTTCGTTAGGAAGTTGTAGAATTTGTATGAATTGAAGGATAGATGGTCCTTCATTAGGAAGTTGTAGAATTTGTTTGATTCAAAGGATAGATGGTCCTTCATTAGGAAGTTGTAGAATTTATTTGCTCCAAAGGATACATAGTCCTTTATTAGGAAGTTGTAGAATTTATTTGATTCATAGGATAGATAGTTCTTCATTAGGAACTTGTAGAATTTGTTTGATTCAAAGGATAGATAGTCCTTCATTAGAAACTTGTAGAATATGTTTGATTTTCAGGATAGATAGTCCCTCATTACGAAGTTGTAGAATTTATTTGCTCCAAAGGATACATAGTCCTTCATTAGGAAGTTGTAGAATTTATTTGATTCATAGGATAGATAGTTCTTCATTAGGAACTTGTAGAATTTGTTTGATTCAAAGGATAGATAGTCCTTCATTAGAAAGTTGTAGAATTTGTTTGCTTCAAAGGATAGATAGTCCTTCCTTAGAAAGTTGTAGAATTTGTTTGATTCAAAGGATAGATGGTCCTTCATTAGGAAGTTGTATAATTTGTTTGTTTCAAAGGATAGATAGTCCTTCATTAGGAAGTTGTAGAATTTGTTTGAATTGAAGGATAGATAGTCCTTCATTAGGAAGTTGTAGAATTTGTTTGATTTGAAGGATAGATAGTCCTTCATTAGGAAGTTGTAGAATTTATTTGATTCAAAGGATAGATAGACCTTCGATAGAAAGTTGAAGAATTTGTTTGCTTCAAAGGATAGATAGTCCTTCGTTAGAACATTGTAGAATTTGTTTGATTCAAAGGATGGATAGTCCTTCATTAGGAAGTTGTAGAATTTGTTTGATTCAAAGGATAGATAGTCCTTCATTAGGAAGTTGTAGAATTTGTTTGATTCATAGGATAGATAGTCCTTCATTAGGAAGTTGTAGAATTTGTTTGATTCAAAGGATAGATAGTCCTTCATTACAAAGTTGAAGAATTTGTTTGCTTCAAAGGATAGATAGTCCTTTAATAGAAAGTTGTAGAATTTGTTTGATTCAAAGGATAGATAGTCCTTCATTACGAAGTTGTAGAATTTGTTTGTTTCAAAGGATAGATAGTCCTTCATTAGGAAGTTGTAGAATTTGTTGAATTGAAGGATAGATAGTCCTTCATTAGGAAGTTGTAGAATTTGTGTAATTTGAAAGATAGATAGTCCTTCATTAGGAAGTTGTAGAATTTGTTTGTTTCAAAGGATAGATAGTCCTTCATTAGGAAGCGTTCGAATTTGTTTGATTCAAAGGATAGATAGTTCTTCATTAGGAAGTTGTACAACTTGTTTGATTCAAAGGATAGATAGTCCTTCGTTAGGAAGTTGTAGAATTTGTCTGAATTGAAGGATAGATGGTCCTTCATTAGGAAGCTGTGGAATTTGTTTGATTTGAAGGATAGATAGTCTTTCATTAGGAAGTTGTAGAATTTGTTTGCTTCAAAGGATAGATAGTCCGTCATTTGGAAGTTGAACAATTTTTTGATTCAAAGGATAGATAGCCCTTCGTTAGGAAGTTGTAGAATTTGTTTGATTCAAAGGATAGATCGTTCTTCGTTAGGAAGTTGTAGAATTTGTCTGAATTGAAGGATAGATGGTCCTTCATTAGGAAACTGTAGAATTTGTTTGATTTGAAGGATAGATAGTCCTTCATTAGGAAGTTGTAGAATTTGTTTGATTCAAAGGATAGATAGTCCTTCGTTAGGAAGTTGTACAACTTGTCTGAATTGAAGGATAGATGGTCCTTCATTAGGAAGCTGTAGAATTTGTTTGATTCAAAGGATAGATAGTCCTTTGTTAGGAAGTTGTAGAATTTGTATGAATTGAAGGATGGATGGTCCTTCATTAGGGAGCTGTAGAATTTGTTTGATTCAAAGGATAGATAGTTCTTCGTTAGGAAGTTGTACAATTTGTCTGAATTGAAGGATAGATAGTCCCTCATTAGGAAGTTGTAGATAATGTTTGATTTGCAGGATAGATAGTCCCTCATTAGGAAGTTGTAGAATTTGTTTGATTCAAAGGATAGATAGTCCTTCGTTAGGAAGTTGTAGAATATGTTTGATTTGCAGGATAGATAGTCCCTCATTAGGAAGTTGTAGAATTTGTTTGCTCCAAAGGATACATAGTCCTTCATTAGGAAGTTGTAGAATTTATTTGATTCAAAGGATAGATAGACCTTCGATAGAAAGTTGAAGAATTTGTTTGCTTCAAAGGATAGATAGTCCTTCGTTAGAACATTGTAGAATTTGTTTGATTCAAAGGATGGATAGTCCTTCATTAGGAAGTTGTAGAATTTGTTTGATTCAAAGGATAGATAGTCCTTCATTAGGAAGTTGTAGAATTTGTTTGCTTCAAAGGATAGATAGTCCTTTAATAGAAAGTTGTAGAATATGTTTGATTCAAAGGATAAATAGTCCTTAATTACGAAGTTGTAGAAATTGTTTGTTTCAAAGGATAGATAGTCCTTCATTAGGAAGTTGTAGAATTTGTTTGAATTGAAGGATAGATAGTCCTTCATTAGGAAGTTGTAGAATTTGTGTAACTTGAAGGATAGATAGTCCTTCATTAGGAAGTTGTAGAATTTCTTTGTTTCAAAGGATAGATAGTCCTTCATTAGGAAGCTGTAGAATTTGTTTGATTCAAAGGATAGATAGTTCTTCGTTAGGAAGTTGTACAATTTGTCTGAATTGAAGGATAGATGGTCCTTCATTAGGAAGCTGTAGAATTTGTTTGATTTGAAGGATAGATAGTCCTTCGTTAGAAAGTTGTAGAATTTGTTTGATTCAAAGGATAGATAGTCCTTCGTTAGGAAGTTGTAGAATATGTTTGATTTGCAGGATAGATAGTCCCTCAATAGGAAGTTGTAGAATTTGTTTGATTCAAAGGATAGATAGTCCTTCGTTAGGAAGTTGTAGATTATGTTTGATTTGCAGGATAGATAGTCCCTCATTAGGAAGTTGTAGAATTTGTTTGCTCCAAAGGATACATAGTCCTTCATTAGGAAGTTGTAGAATTTATTTGATTCAAAGGATAGATAGACCTTCGATAGAAAGTTGAAGAATTTGTTTGCTTCAAAAAATAGATAGTCCTTCGTTAGAACATTGTAGAATTTGTTTGATTCAAAGGATGGATAGTCCTTCATTAGGAAGTTGTAGAATTTGTTTGATTCAAAGGATAGATAGTCCTTCATTAGGAAGTTGTAGAATTTGTTTGATTCAAAGGATAGATAGTCCTTCATTAGAAAGTTGTAGAATTTGTTTGCTTCAAAGGATAGATAGTCCTTTAATAGAAAGTTGTAGAATTTGTTTAATTCAAAGGATAGATAGTCCTTCATTACGAAGTTGTAGAATTTGTTTGTTTCAAAGGATAGATAGTCCTTCATTAGGAAGTTGTAGAATTTGTTTGAATTGAAGGATAGATATTCCTTCATAAGGAAGTTGTAGAATTTGTGTAATTTGAAAGATAGATAGTCCTTCATTAGGAAGTTGTAGAATTTGTTTGTTTCAAAGGATAGACAGTCCTTCATTAGGAAGCGTTAGAATTTGTTTGATTCAAAGGATAGATAGTTCTTCGTTAGGAAGTTGTACAATTTGTCTGAATTGAAGCATAGATAGTCCTTCGTTACGAAGTTGTACAATTTGTTTAATTCAAACAATAGATAGTCCTTCGTTAGGAAGTTGTAGAATTTGTTTGATTCAAAGGATAGATAGTTCTTCGTTAGGAAGTTGTAGAATTTGTCTGAATTGAAGGATAGATGGTCCTTCATTAGGAAGCTGTAGAATTTGTTTGATTCAAAGGATACATAGTCCTTCGTTAGGAAGTTGTAGAATTTGTATGAATTGAAGGATAGATGGTCCTTCATTAGGAAGTTGTAGAATTTGTTTGATTCAAAGGATAGATGGTCCTTCATTAGGAAGTTGTAGAATTTATTTGCTCCAAAGGATACATAGTCCTTTATTAGGAAGTTGTAGAATTTATTTGATTCATAGGATAGATAGTTCTTCATTAGGAACTTGTAGAATTTGTTTGATTCAAAGGATAGATAGTCCTTCATTAGAAACTTGTAGAATATGTTTGATTTTCAGGATAGATAGTCCCTCATTACGAAGTTGTAGAATTTATTTGCTCCAAAGGATACATAGTCCTTCATTAGGAAGTTGTAGAATTTATTTGATTCATAGGATAGATAGTTCTTCATTAGGAACTTGTAGAATTTGTTTGATTCAAAGGATAGATAGTCCTTCATTAGAAAGTTGTAGAATTTGTTTGCTTCAAAGGATAGATAGTCCTTCCTTAGAAAGTTGTAGAATTTGTTTGATTCAAAGGATAGATGGTCCTTCATTAGGAAGTTGTATAATTTGTTTGTTTCAAAGGATAGATAGTCCTTCATTAGGAAGTTGTAGAATTTGTTTGAATTGAAGGATAGATAGTCCTTCATTAGGAAGTTGTAGAATTTGTTTGATTTGAAGGATAGATAGTCCTTCATTAGGAAGTTGTAGAATTTATTTGATTCAAAGGATAGATAGACCTTCGATAGAAAGTTGAAGAATTTGTTTGCTTCAAAGGATAGATAGTCCTTCGTTAGAACATTGTAGAATTTGTTTGATTCAAAGGATGGATAGTCCTTCATTAGGAAGTTGTAGAATTTGTTTGATTCAAAGGATAGATAGTCCTTCATTAGGAAGTTGTAGAATTTGTTTGATTCATAGGATAGATAGTCCTTCATTAGGAAGTTGTAGAATTTGTTTGATTCAAAGGATAGATAGTCCTTCATTACAAAGTTGAAGAATTTGTTTGCTTCAAAGGATAGATAGTCCTTTAATAGAAAGTTGTAGAATTTGTTTGATTCAAAGGATAGATAGTCCTTCATTACGAAGTTGTAGAATTTGTTTGTTTCAAAGGATAGATAGTCCTTCATTAGGAAGTTGTAGAATTTGTTGAATTGAAGGATAGATAGTCCTTCATTAGGAAGTTGTAGAATTTGTGTAATTTGAAAGATAGATAGTCCTTCATTAGGAAGTTGTAGAATTTGTTTGTTTCAAAGGATAGATAGTCCTTCATTAGGAAGCGTTCGAATTTGTTTGATTCAAAGGATAGATAGTTCTTCGTTAGGAAGTTGTACAATTTGTTTGATTCAAAGGATAGATACTTCTTCGTTAAGAAGTTGTACAATTTGTCTGAATTGAAGGATAGATGGTCCTTCGTTAGGAAGCTGTAGAATTTGTTTGATTCAAAGGATAGATAGTCCTTCGTTAGGAAGTTGTAGAATTTGTATGAATTGAAGGATAGATGGTCCTTCGTTAGGAAGTTGTAGAATTTGTTTGATTCAAAGGATAAATGGTCCTTCATTAGGAAGCTGTAGAATATGTTTGATTTGCAGGATAGATAGTCCCTTATTAGGAAGTTGTAGAATTTGTTTGATTCAATGGATAGATATTCCTTCGTTAGGAAGTTGTAGAATATGTTTCATTTTCAGGATAGATAGTCCCTCATTAGGAAGTTGTAGAATTTGTTTGCTCTAAAGGATACATAGTCCTTCATTAGGAAGTTGTAGAATTTATTTGATTCATAGGATAGATAGTTCCTCATTAGGAAGTTGTAGAATTTGTTAGATTCAAAGGATAGATAGTATTTCATTAGGAAGTTGTAGAATTTGTTTGTTTCAAAGGATAGATAGTCCTTCATTCGGAAGTTATAGAATTTGTTTGATTCAAAGGATAGATAGTCCTTCCTTAGAAAGTTGTACAATTTGTTTGATTCCAAGGATAGAAAGTCCTTCCTTAGAAAGATGTAGAATTTGTTTGATTCAAAGGATAGATAGTCCTTCATTAGGAAGTTGTAGTATTTGTTTGATTCTAAGGATAGATAGTCGTTCATTAGGAAGTTGTAGAATTTGTCTGATTCAAAGGATAGATAGTCCTTCGTTAGAAAGTTGTAGAATTTGTGTGATTCAAAGGATCAATAGTCCTTCGTTAGAAATATGTAGAATTTGTTTGACTCAAAGGATAGAGAGTCCTTCATTAGGAAGTTGTAGAATGTGTTTGAATTGAAGGATAGATAGTCGTTCATTAGGAAGTTGTAGAATTTGTTTGATTCAAAATATAGATAGATAGTCCTTCGTTAGAACGTTGTAGAATTTGTTTGAATTGAAAGATACATAGTTCTTCATTAGAAAGTTGTAGAATTTGTTTGATTCAGAGGATAGATAGTCCATCATTAGGAAGTTGTAGAATTTGTTTGATTCAAAGGATAGATAGTCCTTCATTAGGAAGTTGTAGAATTTCTTTGATTCAAAGGATAGGTAGTCCTTCATTAGGAAGTTGTAGAATTTATTTGATTTGAAGGATAGATGGTCCTTTATTAGGAAGCTGTAGAATTCGTTTGATTCCAAGGATAGATAGTCCTTCGTTAGGAAGCTGTAGAACTTGTTTGATTCAAAGGATAGATAGTCCTTCGTTAGGAAGCTGTAGAATTTGTTTGATTCAAAGGATAGATAGTTCTTCGTTAGGAAGTTGTAGAATTTGTCTGAATTGAAGGATAGATGGTCCTTCGTTAGGAGGTTGTAGAATTTGTTTGATTCAAAGGATAGATAGTCCTTCATTTGGAAGTTGTAGAATTTGTTTGATTCAAAGGATAGATCGTTCTTCGTTAGGAAGTTGTAGAATTTGTCTGAATTGAAGGATAGATGGTCCTTCATTAGGAAACTGTAGAATTTGTTTGATTTGAAGGATAGATAGTCCTTCATTAGGAAGTTGTAGAATTTGTTTGATTCAAAGGATAGATAGTCCTTCGTTAGGAAGTTGTACAATTTGTTTGATTCAAAGGATAGATACTTCTTCGTTAAGAAGTTGTACAATTTGTCTGAATTGAAGGATAGATGGTCCTTCATTAGGAAAGTGTAGAATTTGTTTGATTTAAAGGATAGATAGTCCTTCGTTAGGAAGTTGTAGAATTTGTCTGAATTGAAGGATAGATGGTCCTTCATTAGGGAGCTGTACCATTTGTTTGATTCAAAGGATAGATAGTTCTTCGTTAGGAAGTTGTACAATTTGTCTGAATTGAATGATAGATAGTCCTTCATTAGGAAGTTGTATAATTTGTTTGATTCAAAGGATAGATAGTCCTTCGTTAGAAAGTTGTAGAATATGTTAGATTTTCAGGATAGATAGTCCCTCATTAGGAAGTTGTAGAATTTGTTTGCTCTAAAGGATACATAGTCCTTCATTAGGAAGTTGTAGAATTTATTTGATTCATAGGATAGATAGTTCTTCATTAGGAAGTTGTAGAATTTGTTTGATTCAAAGGATAGATAGTATTTCATTAGAAAGTTGTAGAATTTGTTTGCTTCAAAGGATAGATAGTCCTTTAATAGAAAGTTGTAGAATTTGTTTGATTCAAAGGATAGATGGTCCTTCATTAGGAAGTTGTAGAATTTGTTTGTTTCAAAGGAAAGATAGTCCTTCATTAGGAAGTTGTAGAATTTGTTTGAATTGAAGGATAGATAGTCCTTCATTAGGAAGTTGTAGAATTTGTTTGATTTGAAGGATAGATAGTCCTTCATTAGGAAGTTGTAGAATTTGTTTGTTTCAAAGGATAGATAGTCCTTCGTTAGAACATTGTAGAATTTGTTTGATTCAAAGGATGGATAGTCCTTCATTAGGAAGTTGTAGAATTTGTTTGATTCAAAGGATAGATAGTTTTTCATTAGGAAGTTGTAGAATTTGTTTGATTCAAAGGATAGATAGTCCTTCATTAGAAAGTTGTAGAATTTGTTTGCTTCAAAGGATAGATAGTCCTTTAATAGAAAGTTGTAGAATTTGTTTGATTCAAAGGATAGATGGTCCTTCATTAGGAAGTTGTAGAATTTGTTTGAATTGAAGGATAGATAGTCCTTCATTAGGAAGTTGTAGAATTTGTTTGATTTGAAGGATAGATAGTCCTTCATTAGGAAGTTGTAGAATTTATTTGTCTCAAAGGATAGATAGTCCTTCATTCGGAAGTTATAGAATTTGTTTGATTCAAAGGATAGATAGTCCTTCCTTAGAAAGTTGTAGAATTTGTTTGATTGACAGGATAGATAGTCCTTTGTTAGAAAGTTGTACAATTTGTTTAATTCCAAGGATAGATAGTCCTTCCTTAGAAAGTTGTAGAACTTGTTTGATTCTAAGGATAGATAGTCGTTCATTAGGAAGTTGTAGAATTTGTCTGATTCAAAGGATAGATAGTCCTTCGTTAGAAAGTTGTAGAATTTGTGTGATTCAAAGGATCAATAGTCCTTCGTTAGAAAGTTGTAGAATTTGTTTGACTCAAAGGATAGATAGTCCTTCATTAGGAAGTTGTAGAATGTGTTTGAATTGAAGGATAGATAGTCGTTCATTAGGAAGTTGTAGAATTTGTTAGATTCAAAATATAGATAGATAGTCCTTCGTTAGAACGTTGTAGAATTTGTTTGAATTGAAAGATACATAGTTCTTCATTAGAAAGTTGTAGAATTTGTTTGATTCAAAGGATAGATAGTCCATCATTAGGAAGTTGTAGAATTTGTTTGATTCAAAGGATAGATAGTCCTTCATTAGGAAGTTGTAGAATTTGTTTGATTCAAAGGATAGATAGTCCGTCGTTAGGAAGTTGTAGAATTTGTCTGAATTGAAGGATAGATGGTCCTTCATTAGGGAGCTGTACAATTTGTTTGATTCAAAGGATAGATAGTTCTTCGTTAGGAAGTTGTACAATTTGTCTGAATTGAATGATAGATAGTCCTTCATTAGGAAGTTGTATAATTTCTTTGATTCAAAGGATAGATAGTCCTTCGTTAGGAAGTTGTAGAATTTGTTTGTTTCAAAGGATAGATAGTCCTTCATTAGGAAGTTGTAGAATGTGTTTGAATTGAAGGATAGATAGTCGTTTATTAGGAAGTTGTAGAATTTGTTTGATTCAAAATATAGATAGATAGTCCTTCGTTAGAACGTTGTAGAATTTGTTTGAATTGAAAGATACATAGTTCTTCATTAGAAAGTTGTAGAATTTGTTTGATTCAAAGGATAGATAGTCCATCATTAGGAAGTTGTAGAATTTGTTTGATTCAAAGGATAGATAGTCCTTCATTAGGAAGTTGTAGAATTTGTTTGATTCAAAGGATAGGTAGTCCTTCATTAGGAAGTTGTAGAATTTATTTGATTTGAAGGATAGATGGTCCTTTATTAGGAAGCGTTAGAATTCGTTTGATTCCAAGGATAGATAGTCCTTCGTTAGGAAGCTGTAGAACTTGTTTGATTCAAAGGATAGATAGTCCTTCGTTAGGAAGCTGTAGAATTTGTTTGATTCAAAGGATAGATAGTTCTTCGTTAGGAAGTTGTAGAATTTGTCTGAATTGAAGGATAGATGGTCCTTCGTTAGGAGGTTGTAGAATTTGTTTGATTCAAAGAATAGATAGTCCTTCATTTGGAAGTTGTACAATTTTTTTGATTCAAAGGATAGATAGCCCTTCGTTAGGAAGTTGTAGAATTTGTTTGATTCAAAGGATAGATCGTTCTTCGTTAGGAAGTTGTAGAATTTGTCTGAATTGAAGGATAGATGGTCCTTCATTAGGAAACTGTAGAATTTGTTTGATTTGAAGGATAGATAGTCCTTCATTAGGAAGTTGTAGAATTTGTTTGATTCAAAGGATAGATAGTCCTTCGTTAGGAAGTTGAACAATTTGTTTGATTCAAAGGATAGATACTTCTTCGTTAAGAAGTTGTACAATTTGTCTGAATTGAAGGATAGATGGTCCTTCATTAGGAAAGTGTAGAATTTGTTTGATTCATAGGATAGATAGTCCTTCATTAGGAAGTTGTAGAATTTGTTTGATTCAAAGGATAGATAGTCCTTCATTACAAAGTTGAAGAATTTGTTTGCTTCAAAGGATAGATAGTCCTTTAATAGAAAGTTGTAGAATTTGTTTGATTCAAAGGATAGATAGTCCTTCATTACGAAGTTGTAGAATTTGTTTGTTTCAAAGGATAGATAGTCCTTCATTAGGAAGTTGTAGAATTTGTTGAATTGAAGGATAGATAGTCCTTCATTAGGAAGTTGTAGAATTTGTGTAATTTGAAAGATAGATAGTCCTTCATTAGGAAGTTGTAGAATTTGTTTGTTTCAAAGGATAGATAGTCCTTCATTAGGAAGCGTTCGAATTTGTTTGATTCAAAGGATAGATAGTTCTTCGTTAGGAAGTTGTACAATTTGTTTGATTCAAAGGATAGATACTTCTTCGTTAAGAAGTTGTACAATTTGTCTGAATTGAAGGATAGATGGTCCTTCATTAGGAAAGTGTAGAATTTGTTTGATTTAAAGGATAGATAGTTCTTCGTTAGGAAGTTGTAGAATTTGTCTGAATTGAAGGATAGATGGTCCTTCGTTAGGAAGCTGTAGAATTTGTTTGATTCAAAGGATAGATAGTCCTTCGTTAGGAAGTTGTAGAATTTGTATGAATTGAAGGATAGATGGTCCTTCTTTAGGAAGTTGTAGAATTTGTTTGATTCAAAGGATAAATGGTCCTTCATTAGGAAGCTGTAGAATATGTTTGATTTGCAGGATAGATAGTCCCTTATTAGGAAGTTGTAGAATTTGTTTGATTCAATGGATAGATATTCCTTCATTAGGAAGTTGTAGAATTTGTTTGCTCTAAAGGATACATAGTCCTTCATTAGGAAGTTGTAGAATTTATTTGATTCATAGGATAGATAGTTCTTCATTAGGAAGTTGTAGAATTTGTTAGATTCAAAGGATAGATAGTATTTCATTAGGAAGTTGTAGAATTTGTTTGTTTCAAAGGATAGATAGTCCTTCATTCGGAAGTTATAGAATTTGTTTGATTCAAAGGATAGATAGTCCTTCCTTAGAAAGTTGTAGAATTTGTTTGATTGACAGGATAGATAGTCCTTTGTTAGAAAGTTGTACAATTTGTTTGATTCCAAGGATAGATAGTCCTTCCTTAGAAAGTTGTTGAATTTGTTTGATTCAAAGGATAGATAGTCCTTCATTAGGAAGTTGTAGTATTTGTTTGATTCTAAGGATAGATAGTCGTTCATTAGGAAGTTGTAGAATTTGTCTGATTCAAAGGATAGATAGTCCTTCGTTAGAAAGTTGTAGAATTTGTGTGATTCAAAGGATCAATAGTCCTTTGTTAGAAATATGTAGAATTTGTTTGACTCAAAGGATAGAGAGTCCTTCATTAGGAAGTTGTAGAATGTGTTTGAATTGAAGGATAGATAGTCGTTCATTAGGAAGTTGTAGAATTTGTTTGATTCAAAATATAGATAGATAGTCCTTCGTTAGAACGTTGTAGAATTTGTTTGAATTGAAAGATACATAGTTCTTCATTAGAAAGTTGTAGAATTTGTTTGATTCAGAGGATAGATAGTCCATCATTAGGAAGTTGTAGAATTTGTTTGATTCAAAGGATAGATAGTCCTTCATTAGGAAGTTGTAGAATTTCTTTGATTCAAAGGATAGGTAGTCCTTCATTAGGAAGTTGTAGAATTTATTTGATTTGAAGGATAGATGGTCCTTTATTAGGAAGCTGTAGAATTCGTTTGATTCCAAGGATAGATAGTCCTTCGTTAGGAAGCTGTAGAACTTGTTTGATTCAAAGGATAGATAGTCCTTCGTTAGGAAGCTGTAGAATTTGTTTGATTCAAAGGATAGATAGTTCTTCGTTAGGAAGTTGTAGAATTTGTCTGAATTGAAGGATAGATGGTCCTTCGTTAGGAGGTTGTAGAATTTGTTTGATTCAAAGGATAGATAGTCCTTCATTTGGAAGTTGTACAATTTTTTTGATTCAAAGGATAGATAGCCCTTCGTTAGGAAGTTGTAGAATTTGTTTGATTCAAAGGATAGATCGTTCTTCGTTAGGAAGTTGTAGAATTTGTCTGAATTGAAGGATAGATGGTCCTTCATTAGGAAACTGTAGAATTTGTTTGATTTGAAGGATAGATAGTCCTTCATTAGGAAGTTGTAGAATTTGTTTGATTCAAAGGATAGATAGTCCTTCGTTAGGAAGTTGTACAATTTGTTTGATTCAAAGGATAGATACTTCTTCGTTAAGAAGTTGTACAATTTGTCTGAATTGAAGGATTGATGGTCCTTCATTAGGAAAGTGTAGAATTTGTTTGATTTAAAGGATAGATAGTCCTTCGTTAGGAAGTTGTAGAATTTGTCTGAATTGAAGGATAGATGGTCCTTCATTAGGGAGCTGTACAATTTGTTTGATTCAAAGGATAGATAGTTCTTCGTTAGGAAGTTGTACAATTTGTCTGAATTGAATGATAGATAGTCCTTCATTAGGAAGTTGTATAATTTGTTTGATTCAAAGGATAGATAGTCCTTCGTTAGAAAGTTGTAGAATATGTTTGATTTTCAGGATAGATAGTCCCTCATTAGGAAGTTGTAGAATTTGTTTGCTCTAAAGGATACATAGTCCTTCATTAGGAAGTTGTAGAATTTATTTGATTCATAGGATAGATAGTTCTTCATTAGGAAGTTGTAGAATTTGTTTGATTCAAAGGATAGATAGTATTTCATTAGAAAGTTGTAGAATTTGTTTGCTTCAAAGGATAGATAGTCCTTTAATAGAAAGTTGTAGAATTTGTTTGATTCAAAGGATAGATGGTGCTTCATTAGGAAGTTGTAGAATTTGTTTGTTTCAAAGGAAAGATAGTCCTTCATTAGGAAGTTGTAGAATTTGTTTGAATTGAAGGATAGATAGTCCTTCATTAGGAAGTTGTAGAATTTGTTTGATTTGAAGGATAGATAGTCCTTCATTAGGAAGTTGTAGAATTTGTTTGTTTCAAAGGATAGATAGTCCTTCGTTAGAACATTGTAGAATTTGTTTGATTCAAAGGATGGATAGTCCTTCATTAGGAAGTAGTAGAATTTGTTTGATTCAAAGGATAGATAGTTTTTCATTAGGAAGTTGTAGAATTTGTTTGATTCAAAGGATAGATAGTCCTTCATTAGAAAGTTGTAGAATTTGTTTGCTTCAAAGGATAGATAGTCCTTTAATAGAAAGTTGTAGAATTTGTTTGATTCAAAGGATAGATGGTCCTTCATTAGGAAGTTGTAGAATTTGTTTGTTTCAAAGGATAGATAGTCCTTCATTAGGAAGTTGTAGAATTTGTTTGAATTGAAGGATAGATAGTCCTTCATTAGGAAGTTGTAGAATTTGTTTGATTTGAAGGATAGATAGTCCTTCATTAGGAAGTTGTAGAATTTATTTGTCTCAAAGGATAGATAGTCCTTCATTCGGAAGTTATAGAATTTGTTTGATTCAAAGGATAGATAGTCCTTCCTTAGAAAGTTGTAGAATTTGTTTGATTGACAGGATAGATAGTCCTTTGTTAGAAATTTGTACAATTTGTTTGATTCCAAGGATAGATAGTCCTTCCTTAGAAAGTTGTAGAATTTGTTTGATTCTAAGGATAGATAGTCGTTCATTAGGAAGTTGTAGAATTTGTCTGATTCAAAGGATAGATAGTCCTTCGTTAGAAAGTTGTAGAATTTGTGTGATTCAAAGGATCAATAGTCCTTCGTTAGAAAGTTGTAGAATTTGTTTGACTCAAAGGATAGATAGTCCTTCATTAGGAAGTTGTAGAATGTGTTTGAATTGAAGGATAGATAGTCGTTCATTAGGAAGTTGTAGAATTTGTTAGATTCAAAATATAGATAGATAGTCCTTCGTTAGAACGTTGTAGAATTTGTTTGAATTGAAAGATACATAGTTCTTCATTAGAAAGTTGTAGAATTTGTTTGATTCAAAGGATAGATAGTCCATCATTAGGAAGTTGTAGAATTTGTTTGATTCAAAGGATAGATAGTCCTTCATTAGGAAGTTGTAGAATTTGTTTGATTCAAAGGATAGATAGTCCTTCGTTAGGAAGTTGTAGAATTTGTCTGAATTGAAGGATAGATGGTCCTTCATTAGGGAGCTGTACAATTTGTTTGATTCAAAGGATAGATAGTTCTTCGTTAGGAAGTTGTACAATTTGTCTGAATTGAATGATAGATAGTCCTTCATTAGGAAGTTGTATAATTTCTTTGATTCAAAGGATAGATAGTCCTTCGTTAGGAAGTTGTAGAATTTGTTTGTTTCAAAGGATAGATAGTCCTTCATTAGAAAGTTGTAGAATGTGTTTGAATTGAAGGATAGATAGTCGTTTATTAGGAAGTTGTAGAATTTGTTTGATTCAAAATATAGATAGATAGTCCTTCGTTAGAACGTTGTAGAATTTGTTTGAATTGAAAGATACATAGTTCTTCATTAGAAAGTTGTAGAATTTCTTTGATTCAAAGGATAGATAGTCCATCATTAGGAAGTTGTAGAATTTGTTTGATTCAAAGGATAGATAGTCCTTCATTAGGAAGTTGTAGAATTTGTTTGATTCAAAGGATAGGTAGTCCTTCATTAGGAAGTTGTAGAATTTATTTGATTTGAAGGATAGATGGTCCTTTATTAGGAAGCTGTAGAATTCGTTTGATTCCAAGGATAGATAGTCCTTCGTTAGGAAGCTGTAGAACTTGTTTGATTCAAAGGATAGATAGTCCTTCGTTAGGAAGCTGTAGAATTTGTTTGATTCAAAGGATAGATAGTTCTTCGTTAGGAAGTTGTAGAATTTGTCTGAATTGAAGGATAGATGGTCCTTCGTTAGGAGGTTGTAGAATTTGTTTGATTCAAAGGATAGATAGTCCTTCATTTGGAAGTTGTACAATTTTTTTGATTCAAAGGATAGATAGCCCTTCGTTAGGAAGTTGTAGAATTTGTTTGATTCAAAGGATAGATCGTTCTTCGTTAGGAAGTTGTAGAATTTGTCTGAATTGAAGGATAGATGGTCCTTCATTAGGAAACTGTAGAATTTGTTTGATTTGAAGGATAGATAGTCCTTCGTTAGGAAGCTGTAGAATTTGTTTGATTCAAAGGATAGATAGTTCTTCGTTAGGAAGTTGTAGAATTTGTCTGAATTGAAGGATAGATGGTCCTTCGTTAGGAGGTTGTAGAATTTGTTTGATTCAAAGGATAGATAGTCCTTCATTTGGAAGTTGTACAATTTTTTTGATTCAAAGGATAGATAGCCCTTCGTTAGGAAGTTGTAGAATTTGTTTGATTCAAAGGATAGATCGTTCTTCGTTAGGAAGTTGTAGAATTTGTCTGAATTGAAGGATAGATGGTCCTTCATTAGGAAACTGTAGAATTTGTTTGATTTGAAGGATAGATAGTCCTTCATTAGGAAGTTGTAGAATTTGTTTGATTCAAAGGATAGATAGTCCTTCGTTAGGAAGTTGTACAATTTGTTTGATTCAAAGGATAGATACTTCTTCGTTAAGAAGTTGTACAATTTGTCTGAATTGAAGAATAGATGGTCCTTCATTAGGAAAGTGTAGAAATTGTTTGATTCATAGGATAGATAGTCCTTCATTAGGAAGTTGTAGAATTTGTTTGATTCAAAGGATAGATAGTCCTTCATTACAAAGTTGAAGAATTTGTTTGCTTCAAAGGATAGATAGTCCTTTAATAGAAATTTGTAGAATTTGTTTGATTCAAAGGATAGATAGTCCTTCATTACGAAGTTGTAGAATTTGTTTGTTTCAAAGGATAGATAGTCCTTCATTAGGAAGTTGTAGAATTTGTTGAATTGAAGGATAGATAGTCCTTCATTAGGAAGTTGTAGAATTTGTGTAATTTGAAACATAGATAGTTCTTCATTAGGAAGTTGTAGAATTTGTTTGTTTCAAAGGATAGATAGTCCTTCATTAGGAAGCGTTCGAATTTGTTTGATTCAAAGGATAGATAGTTCTTCGTTAGGAAGTTGTACAATTTGTTTGATTCAAAGGATAGATACTTCTTCGTTAAGAAGTTGTACAATTTGTCTGAATTGAAGGATAGATGGTCCTTCATTAGGAAAGTGTAGAATTTGTTTGATTTAAAGGATAGATAGTTCTTCGTTAGGAAGTTGTGGAATTTGTCTGAATTGAAGGATAGATGGTCCTTCGTTAGGAAGCTGTAGAATTTGTTTGATTCAAAGGATAGATAGTCCTTCGTTAGGAAGTTGTAGAATTTGTATGAATTGAAGGATAGATGGTCCTTCGTTAGGAAGTTGTAGAATTTGTTTGATTCAAAGGATAAATGGTCCTTCATTAGGAAGCTGTAAAATATGTTTGATTTGCAGGATAGATAGTCCCTTATTAGGAAGTTGTAGAATTTGTTTGATTCAAAGGATAGATATTCCTTCGTTAGGAAGTTGTAGAATATGTTTGATTTTCAGGATAGATAGTCCCTCATTAGGAAGTTGTAGAATTTGTTTGCTCTAAAGGATACATAGTCCTTCATTAGGAAGTTGTAGAATTTATTTGATTCATAGGATAGATAGTTCTTCATTAGGAAGTTGTAGAATTTGTTTGATTCAAAGGATAGATAGTATTTCATTAGGAAGTTGTAGAATTTGTTTGTTTCAAAGGATAGATAGTCCTTCATTCGGAAGTTATAGAATTTGTTTGATTCAAAGGATAGATAGTCCTTCCTTAGAAAGTTGTAGAATTTGTTTGATTGACAGGATAGATAGTCCTTTGTTAGAAAGTTGTACAATTTGTTTGATTCCAAGGATAGATAGTCCTTCCTTAGAAAGTTGTAGAATTTGTTTGATTCAAAGGATAGATAGTCCTTCATTAGGAAGTTGTAGTATTTGTTTGATTCTAAGGATAGATAGTCGTTCATTAGGAAGTTGTAGAATTTGTCTGATTCAAAGGATAGATAGTCCTTCGTTAGAAAGTTGTAGAATTTGTGTGATTCAAAGGATCAATAGTCCTTCGTTAGAAAGTTGTAGAATTTGTTTGACTCAAAGGATAGATAGTCCTTCATTAGGAAGTTGTAGAATGTGTTTGAATTGAAGGATAGATAGTCGTTCATTAGGAAGTTGTAGAATTTGTTTGATTCAAAATATAGATAGATAGTCCTTCGTTAGAACGTTGTAGAATTTGTTTAAATTGAAAGATACATAGTTCTTCATTAGAAAGTAGTAGAATTTGTTTGATTCAGAGGATAGATAGTCCATCATTAGGAAGTTGTAGAATTTGTTTGATTCAAAGGATAGATAGTCCTTCATTAGGAAGTTGTAGAATTTCTTTGATTCAAAGGATAGGTAGTCCTTCATTAGGAAGTTGTAGAATTTATTTGATTTGAAGGATAGATGGTCCTTTATTAGGAAGCTGTAGAATTCGTTTGATTCCAAGGATAGATAGTCCTTCGTTAGGAAGCTGTAGAACTTGTTTGATTCAAAGGATAGATAGTCCTTCGTTAGGAAGCTGTAGAATTTGTTTGATTCAAAGGATAGATAGTTCTTCGTTAGGAAGTTGTAGAATTTGTCTGAATTGAAGGATAGATGGTCCTTCGTTAGGAGGTTGTAGAATTTGTTTGATTCAAAGGATAGATAGTCCTTCATTTGGAAGTTGTACAATTTTTTTGATTCAAAGGATAGATAGTCCTTCATTAGGAAGCGTTGGAATTTGTTTGATTCAAAGGATAGATAGTTCTTCGTTAGGAAGTTGTAGAATTTGTATGAATTGAAGGATAATGGTCCTTCGTTAGGAAGATGTAGAATTTGTTTGATTCAAAGGATAAATGGTCCTTCATTAGGAAGCTGTAGAATATGTTTTATTTGCAGGACAGATAGTCCCTTATTAGGAAGTTGTAGAATTTGTTTGATTCAAAGGATAGATATTCCTTCGTTAGGAAGTTGTAGAATATGTTTGATTTTCAGGATAGATAGTCCCTCATTAGGAAGTTGTAGAATTTGTTTGCTCTAAAGGATACATAGTCCTTCATTAGGAAGTTGTAGAATTTATTTGATTCATAGGATAGATAGTTCTTCATTAGGAAGTTGTAGAATTTGTTTGATTCAAAGGATAGATAGTATTTCATTAGGAAGTTGTAGAATTTGTTTGTTTCAAAGGATAGATAGTCCTTCATTCGGAAGTTATAGAATTTGTTTGATTCAAAGGATAGATAGTCCTTTCTTAGAAAGTTGTAGAATTTGTTTGATTGACAGGATAGATAGTCCTTTGTTAGAAAGTTGTACAATTTGTTTGATTCCAAGGATAGATAGTCCTTCCTTAGAAAGTTGTAGAATTTGTTTGATTCAAAGGATAGATAGTCCTTCATTAGGAAGTTGTAGTATTTGTTTGATTCTAAGGATAGATAGTCGTTCATTAGGAAGTTGTAGAATTTGTCTGATTCAAAGGATAGATAGTCCCTCGTTAGAAAGTTGTAGAATTTGTGTGATTCAAAGGATCAATAGTCCTTCGTTAGAAAGTTGTAGAATTTGTTTGACTCAAAGGATAGATAGTCCTTCATTAGGAAGTTGTAAAATGTGTTTGAATTGAAGGATAGATAGTCGTTCATTAGGAAGTTGTAGAATTTGTTTGATTCAAAATATAGATAGATAGTCCTTCGTTAGAACGTTGTAGAATTTGTTTGAATTGAAAGATACATAGTTCTTCATTAGAAAGTTGTAGAATTTGTTTGATTCAGAGGATAGATAGTCCATCATTAGGAAGTTGTAGAATTTGTTTGATTCAAAGGATAGATAGTCCTTCATTAGGAAGTTGTAGAATTTCTTTGATTCAAAGGATAGGTAGTCCTTCATTAGGAAGTTGTAGAATTTATTTGATTTGAAGGATAGATGGTCCTTTATTAGGAAGCTGTAGAATTCGTTTGATTCCAAGGATAGATAGTCCTTCGTTAGGAAGCTGTAGAACTTGTTTGATTCAAAGGATAGATAGTCCTTCGTTAGGAAGCTGTAGAATTTGTTTGATTCAAAGGATAGATAGTTCTTCGTTAGGAAGTTGTAGAATTTGTCTGAATTGAAGGATAGATGGTCCTTCGTTAGGAGGTTGTAGAATTTGTTTGATTCAAAGGATAGATAGTCCTTCATTTGGAAGTTGTACAATTTTTTTGATTCAAAGGATAGATAGCCCTTCGTTAGGAAGTTGTAGAATTTGTTTGATTCAAAGGATAGATCGTTCTTCGTTAGGAAGTTGTAGAATTTGTCTGAATTGAAGGATAGATGGTCCTTCATTAGGAAACTGTAGAATTTGTTTGATTTGAAGGATAGATAGTCCTTCATTAGGAAGTTGTAGAATTTGTTTGATTCAAAGGATAGATAGTCCTTCGTTAGGAAGTTGTACAATTTGTTTGATTCAAAGGAGAGATACTTCTTCGTTAAGAAGTTGTACAATTTGTCTGAATTGAAGGATAGATGGTCCTTCATTAGGAAAGTGTAGAATTTGTTTGATTTAAAGGATAGATAGTCCTTCGTTAGGAAGTTGTAGAATTTGTCTGAATTGAAGGATAGATGGTCCTTCATTAGGGAGCTGTACAATTTGTTTGATTCAAAGGATAGATAGTTCTTCGTTAGGAAGTTGTACAATTTGTCTGAATTGAATGATAGATAGTCCTTCATTAGGAAGTTGTATAATTTGTTTGATTCAAAGGATAGATAGTCCTTCGTTAGAAAGTTGTAGAATATGTTTGATTTTCAGGATAGATAGTCCCTCATTAGGAAGTTGTAGAATTTGTTTGCTCTAAAGGATACATAGTCCTTCATTAGGAAGTTGTAGAATTTATTTGATTCATAGGATAGATAGTTCTTCATTAGGAAGTTGTAGAATTTGTTTGATTCAAAGGATAGATAGTATTTCATTAGAAAGTTGTAGAATTTGGTTGCTTCAAAGGATAGATAGTCCTTTAATAGAAAGTTGTAGAATTTGTTTGATTCAAAGGATAGATGGTCCTTCATTAGGAAGTTGTAGAATTTGTTTGTTTCAAAGGAAAGATAGTCCTTCATTAGGAAGTTGTAGAATTTGTTTGAATTGAAGGATAGATAGTCCTTCATTAGGAAGTTGTAGAATTTGTTTGATTTGAAGGATAGATAGTCCTTCATTAGGAAGTTGTAGAATTTGTTTGTTTCAAAGGATAGATAGTCCTTCGTTAGAACATTGTAGAATTTGTTTGATTCAAAGGATGGATAGTCCTTCATTAGGAAGTTGTAGAATTTGTTTGATTCAAAGGATAGATAGTTTTTCATTAGGAAGTTGTAGAATTTGTTTGATTCAAAGGATAGATAGTCCTTCATTAGAAAGTTGTAGAATTTGTTTGCTTCAAAGGATAGATAGTCCTTTAATAGAAAGTTGTAGAATTTGTTTGATTCAAAGGATAGATGGTCCTTCATCAGGAAGTTGTAGAATTTGTTTGTTTCAAAGGATAGATATTCCTTCGTTAGGAAGTTGTATAATTTGTATGAATTGAAGGATAGATGGTCCTTCGTTAGGAAGTTGTAGAATTTGTTTGATTCAAAGGATAAATGGTCCTTCATTAGGAAGTTGTAGAATTTGTTTGATTCAAAGGATAGATAGTCCTTCATTAGGAAGTTGTAGAATTTCTTTGATTCAAAGGATAGGTAGTCCTTCATTAGGAAGTTGTAGAATTTATTTGATTTGAAGGATAGATGGTCCTTTATTAGGAAGCTGTAGAATTCGTTTGATTCCAAGGATAGATAGTCCTTCGTTAGGAAGCTGTAGAACTTGTTTGATTCAAAGGATAGATAGTCCTTCGTTAGGAAGCTGTAGAATTTGTTTGATTCAAAGGATAGATAGTTCTTCGTTAGGAAGTTGTAGAATTTGTCTGAATTGAAGGATAGATGGTCCTTCGTTAGGAGGTTGTAGAATTTGTTTGATTCAAAGGATAGATAGTCCTTCATTTGGAAGTTGTAGAATGTGTTTGAATTGAAGGATAGATAGTCGTTCATTAGGAAGTTGTAGAATTTGTTAGATTCAAAATATAGATAGATAGTCCTTCGTTAGAACGTTGTAGAATTTGTTTGAATTGAAAGATACATAGTTCTTCATTAGAAAGTTGTAGAATTTGTTTGATTCAAAGGATAGATAGTCCATCATTAGGAAGTTGTAGAATTTGTTTGATTCAAAGGATAGATAGTCCTTCATTAGGAAGTTGTAGAATTTGTTTGATTCAAAGGATAGATAGTCCTTCGTTAGGAAGTTGTAGAATTTGTCTGAATTGAAGGATAGATGGTCCTTCATTAGGGAGCTGTACAATTTGTTTGATTCAAAGGATAGATAGTTCTTCGTTAGGAAGTTGTACAATTTGTCTGAATTGAATGATAGATAGTCCTTCATTAGGAAGTTGTATAATTTCTTTGATTCAAAGGATAGATAGTCCTTCGTTAGGAAGTTGTAGAATTTGTTTGTTTCAAAGGATAGATAGTCCTTCATTAGGAAGTTGTAGAATGTGTTTGAATTGAAGGATAGATAGTCGTTCATTAGGAAGTTGTAGAATTTGTTTGATTCAAAATATAGATAGATAGTCCTTCGTTAGAACGTTGTAGAATTTGTTTGAATTGAAAGATACATAGTTCTTCATTAGAAAGTTGTAGAATTTGTTTGATTCAAAGGATAGATAGTCCATCATTAGGAAGTTGTAGAATTTGTTTGATTCAAAGGATAGATAGTCCTTCATTAGGAAGTTGTAGAATTTGTTTGATTCAAAGGATAGGTAGTCCTTCATTAGGAAGTTGTAGAATTTATTTGATTTGAAGGATAGATGGTCCTTTATTAGGAAGCTGTAGAATTCGTTTGATTCCAAGGATAGATAGTCCTTCGTTAGGAAGCTGTAGAACTTGTTTGATTCAAAGCATAGATAGTCCTTCGTTAGGAAGCTGTAGAATTTGTTTGATTCAAAGGATAGATAGTTCTTCGTTAGGAAGTTGTAGAATTTGTCTGAATTGAAGGATAGATGGTCCTTCGTTAGGAGGTTATAGAATTTGTTTGATTCAAAGGATAGATAGTCCTTCATTTGGAAGTTGTACAATTTTTTTGATTCAAAGGATAGATAGCCCTTCGTTAGGAAGTTGTAGAATTTGTTTGATTCAAAGGATAGATCGTTCTTCGTTAGGAAGTTGTAGAATTTGTCTGAATTGAAGGATAGATGGTCCTTCATTAGGAAACTGTAGAATTTGTTTGATTTGAAGGATAGATAGTCCTTCATTAGGAAGTTGTAGAATTTGTTTGATTCAAAGGATAGATAGTCCTTCGTTAGGAAGTTGTACAATTTGTTTGATTCAAAGGATAGATACTTCTTCGTTAAGAAGTTGTACAATTTGTCTGAATTGAAGGATAGATGGTCCTTCATTAGGAAAGTGTAGAATTTGTTTGATTCATAGGATAGATAGTCCTTCATTAGGAAGTTGTAGAATTTGTTTGATTCAAAGGATAGATAGTCCTTCATTACAAAGTTGAAGAATTTGTTTGCTTCAAAGGATAGATAGTCCTATAATAGAAAGTTGTAGAATTTGTTTGATTCAAAGGATAGATAGTCCTTCATTACGAAGTTGTAGAATTTGTTTGTTTCAAAGGATAGATAGTCCTTCATTAGGAAGTTGTAGAATTTGTTGAATTGAAGGATAGATAGTCCTTCATTAGGAAGTTGTAGAATTTGTGTAATTTGAAAGATAGATAGTCCTTCATTAGGAAGTTGTAGAATTTGTTTGTTTCAAAGGATAGATAGTCCTTCATTAGGAAGCGTTCGAATTTGTTTGATTCAAAGGATAGATAGTTCTTCGTTAGGAAGTTGTACAATTTGTTTGATTCAAAGGATAGATACTTCTTCGTTAAGAAGTTGTACAATTTGTCTGAATTGAAGGATAGATGGTCCTTCATTAGGAAAGTGTAGAATTTGTTTGATTTAAAGGATAGATAGTTCTTCGTTAGGAAGTTGTAGAATTTGTCTGAATTGAAGGATAGATGGTCCTTCGTTAGGAAGCTGTAGAATTTGTTTGATTCAAAGGATAGATAGTCCTTCGTTAGGAAGTTGTAGAATTTGTATGAATTGAAGGATAGATGGTCCTTCGTTAGGAAGTTGTAGAATTTGTTTGATTCAAAGGATAAATGGTCCTTCATTGGGAAGCTGTAGAATATGTTTGATTTGCAGGATAGATAGTCACTTATTAGGAAGTTGTAGAATTTGTTTGATTCAAAGGATAGATATTCCTTCGTTAGGAAGTTGTAGAATATGTTTGATTTTCAGGATAGATAGTCCCTCATTAGGAAGTTGTAGAATTTGTTTGCTCTAAAGGATACATAGTCCTTCATTAGGAAGTTGTAGAATTTATTTGATTCATAGGATAGATAGTTCTTCATTAGGAAGTTGTAGAATTTGTTTGATTCAAAGGAAAGATAGTATTTCATTAGGAAGTTGTAGAATTTTTTTGTTTCAAAGGATAGATAGTCCTTCATTCGGAAGTTATAGAATTTGTTTGATTCAAAGGATAGATAGTCCTTCCTTAGAAAGTTGTAGAATTTGTTTGATTGACAGGATAGATAGTCCTTTGTTAGAAAGTTGTACAATTTGTTTGATTCCAAGGATAGATAGTCCTTCCTTAGAAAGTTGTAGAATTTGTTTGATTCAAAGGATAGATAGTCCTTCATTAGGAAGTTGTAGTATTTGTTTGATTCTAAGGATAGATAGTCGTTCATTAGGAAGTTGTAGAATTTGTCTGATTCAAAGGATAGATAGTCCTTCGTTAGAAAGTTGTAGAATTTGTGTGATTCAAAGGATCAATAGTCCTTCGTTAGAAAGTTGTAGAATTTGTTTGACTCAAAGGATAGATAGTCCTTCATTAGGAAGTTGTAGAATGTGTTTGAATTGAAGGATAGATAGTCGTTCATTAGGAAGTTGTAGAATTTTTTTGATTCAAAATATAGATAGATAGTCCTTCGTTAGAACGTTGTAGAATTTGTTTGAATTGAAAGATACATAGTTCTTCATTAGAAAGTTGTAGAATTTGTTTGATTCAGAGGATAGATAGTCCATCATTAGGAAGTTGTAGAATTTGTTTGATTCAAAGGATAGATAGTCCTTCATTAGGAATTGTAGAATTTGTTTGATTCAAAGGATAGGTAGTCCTTCATTAGGAAGTTGTAGAATTTATTTGATTTGAAGGATAGATGGTCCTTTATTAGGAAGCTGTAGAATTCGTTTGATTCCAAGGATAGATAGTCCTTCGTTAGGAAGCTGTAGAACTTGTTTGATTCAAAGGATAGATAGTCCTTCGTTAGGAAGCTGTAGAATTTGTTTGATTCAAAGGATAGATATTTCTTCGTTAGGAAGTTGTAGAATTTGTTGAATTGAAGGATAGATAGTCCTTCATTAGGAAGTTGTAGAATTTGTGTAATTTGAAAGATAGATAGTCCTTCATTAGGAAGTTGTAGAATTTGTTTGTTTCAAAGGATAGATAGTCCTTCATTAGGAAGCGTTCGAATTTGTTTGATTCAAAGGATAGATAGTTCTTCGTTAGGAAGTTGTAGAATTTGTATGAATTGAAGGATAATGGTCCTTCGTTAGGAAGTTGTAGAATTTGTTTGATTCAAAGGATAAATGGTCCTTCATTAGGAAGCTGTAGAATATGTTTTATTTGCAGGATAGATAGTCCCTTATTAGGAAGTTGTAGAATTTGTTTGATTCAAAGGATAGATATTCCTTCGTTAGGAAGTTGTAGAATATGTTTGATTTTCAGGATAGATAGTCCCTCATTAGGAAGTTGTAGAATTTGTTTGCTCTAAAGGATACATAGTCCTTCATTAGGAAGTTGTAGAATTTATTTGATTCATAGGATAGATAGTTCTTCATTAGGAAGTTGTAGAATTTGTTTGATTCAAAGGATAGATAGTATTTCATTAGGAAGTTGTAGAATTTGTTTGTTTCAAAGGATAGATAGTCCTTCATTCGGAAGTTATAGAATTTGTTTGATTCAAAGGATAGATAGTCCTTCCTTAGAAAGTTGTAGAATTTGTTTGATTGACAGGATAGATAGTCCTTTGTTAGAAAGTTGTACAATTTGTTTGATTCCAAGGATAGATAGTCCTTCCTTAGAAAGTTGTAGAATTTGTTTGATTCAAAGGATAGATAGTCCTTCATTAGGAAGTTGTAGTATTTGTTTGATTCTAAGGATAGATAGTCGTTCATTAGGAAGTTGTAGAATTTGTCTGATTCAAAGGATAGATAGTCCTTCGTTAGAAAGTTGTAGAATTTGTGTGATTCAAAGGATCAATAGTCCTTCGTTAGAAATATGTAGAATTTGTTTGACTCAAAGGATAGATAGTCCTTCATTAGGAAGTTGTAAAATGTGTTTGAATTGAAGGATAGATAGTCGTTCATTAGGAAGTTGTAGAATTTGTTTGATTCAAAATATAGATAGATAGTCCTTCGTTAGAACGTTGTAGAATTCGTTTGAATTGAAAGATACATAGTTCTTCATTAGAAAGTTGTAGAATTTGTTTGATTCAGAGGATAGATAGTCCATCATTAGGAAGTTGTAGAATTTGTTTGATTCAAAGGATAGATAGTCCTTCATTAGGAAGTTGTAGAATTTCTTTGATTCAAAGGATAGGTAGTCCTTCATTAGGAAGTTGTAGAATTTATTTGATTTGAAGGATAGATGGTCCTTTATTAGGAAGCTGTAGAATTCGTTTGATTCCAAGGATAGATAGTCCTTCGTTAGGAAGCTGTAGAACTTGTTTGATTCAAAGGATAGATAGTCCTTCGTTAGGAAGCTGTAGAATTTGTTTGATTCAAAGGATAGATAGTTCTTCGTTAGGAAGTTGTAGAATTTGTCTGAATTGAAGGATAGATGGTCCTTCGTTAGGAGGTTGTAGAATTTGTTTGATTCAAAGGATAGATAGTCCTTCATTTGGAAGTTGTACAATTTTTTTGATTCAAAGGATAGATAGCCCTTCGTTAGGAAGTTGTAGAATTTGTTTGATTCAAAGGATAGATCGTTCTTCGTTAGGAAGTTGTAGAATTTGTCTGAATTGAAGGATAGATGGTCCTTCATTAGGAAACTGTAGAATTTGTTTGATTTGAAGGATAGATAGTCCTTCATTAGGAAGTTGTAGAATTTGTTTGATTCAAAGGATAGATAGTCCTTCGTTAGGAAGTTGTACAATTTGTTTGATTCAAAGGATAGATACTTCTTCGTTAAGAAGTTGTACAATTTGTCTGAATTGAAGGATAGATGGTCCTTCATTAGGAAAGTGTAGAATTTGTTTGATTTAAAGGATAGATAGTCCTTCGTTAGGAAGTTGTAGAATTTGTCTGAATTGAAGGATAGATGGTCCTTCATTAGGGAGCTGTACAATTTGTTTGATTCAAAGGATAGATAGTTCTTCGTTAGGAAGTTGTACAATTTGTCTGAATTGAATGATAGATAGTCCTTCATTAGGAAGTTGTATAATTTGTTTGATTCAAAGGATAGATAGTCCTTCGTTAGAAAGTTGTAGAATATGTTTGATTTTCAGGATAGATAGTCCCTCATTAGGAAGTTGTAGAATTTGTTTGCTCTAAAGGATACATAGTCCTTCATTAGGAAGTTGTAGAATTTATTTGATTCATAGGATAGATAGTTCTTCATTAGGAAGTTGTAGAATTTGTTTGATTCAAAGGATAGATAGTATTTCATTAGAAAGTTGTAGAATTTGTTTGCTTCAAAGGATAGATAGTCCTTTAATAGAAAGTTGTAGAATTTGTTTGATTCAAAGGATAGATGGTCCTTCATTAGGAAGTTGTAGAATTTGCTTGTTTCATAGGAAAGATAGTCCTTCATTAGGAAGTTGTAGAATTTGTTTGAATTGAAGGATAGATAGTCCTTCATTAGGAAGTTGTAGAATTTGTTTGATTTGAAGGATAGATAGTCCTTCATTAGGAAGTTGTAGAATTTGTTTGTTTCAAAGGATAGATAGTCCTTCGTTAGAACATTGTAGAATTTGTTTGATTCAAAGGATGGATAGTCCTTCATTAGGAAGTTGTAGAATTTGTTTGATTCAAAGGATAGATAGTTTTTCATTAGGAAGTTGTAGAATTTGTTTGATTCAAAGGATAGATAGTCCTTCATTAGAAAGTTGTAGAATTTGTTTGCCTCAAAGGATAGATAGACCTTTAATAGAAAGTTGTAGAATTTGTTTGATTCAAAGGATAGATGGTCCTTTATTAGGAAGTTGTAGAATTTGTTTGTTTCAAAGGATAGATAGTCCTTCATTAGGAAGTTGTAGAATTTGTTTGAATTGAAGGATAGATAGTCCTTCATTAGGAAGTTGTAGAATTTGTTTGATTTGAAGGATAGATAGTCCTTCATTAGGAAGTTGTAGAATTTATTTGTCTCAAAGGATAGATAGTCCTTCATTCGGAAGTTATAGAATTTGTTTGATTCAAAGGATAGATAGTCCTTCCTTAGAAAGTTGTAGAATTTGTTTGATTGACAGGATAGATAGTCCTTTGTTAGAAAGTTGTACAACTTGTTTGATTCCAAGGATAGATAGTCCTTCCTTAGAAAGTTGTAGAATTTGTTTGATTCTAAGGATAGATAGTCGTTCATTAGGAAGTTGTAGAATTTGTCTGATTCAAAGGATAGATAGTCCTTCGTTAGAAAGTTGTAGAATTTGTTTGACTCAAAGGATAGATAGTCCTTCATTAGGAAGTTGTAGAATGTGTTTGAATTGAAGGATAGATAGTCGTTCATTAGGAAGTTGTAGAATTTGTTAGATTCAAAATATAGATAGATAGTCCTTCGTTAGAACGTTGTAGAATTTGTTTGAATTGAAAGATACATAGTTCTTCATTAGAAAGTTGTAGAATTTGTTTGATTCAAAGGATAGATAGTCCATCATTAGGAAGTTGTAGAATTTGTTTGATTCAAAGGCTAGATAGTCCTTCATTAGGAAGTTGTAGAATTTGTTTGATTCAAAGGATAGATAGTCCTTCGTTAGGAAGTTGTAGAATTTGTCTGAATTGAAGGATAGATGGTCCTTCATTAGGGAGCTGTACAATTTGTTTGATTCAAAGGATAGATAGTTCTTCGTTAGGAAGTTGTACAATTTGTCTGAATTGAATGATAGATAGTCCTTCATTAGGAAGTTGTATAATTTCTTTGATTCAAAGGATAGATAGTCCTTCGTTAGGAAGTTGTAGAATTTGTTTGTTTCAAAGGATAGATAGTCCTTCATTAGGAAGTTGTAGAATGTGTTTGAATTGAAGGATAGATAGTCGTTCATTAGGAAGTTGTAGGATTTGTTTGATTCAAAATATAGATAGATAGTCCTTCGTTAGAACGTTGTAGAATTTGTTTGAATTGAAAGATACATAGTTCTTCATTAGAAAGTTGTAGAATTTGTTTGATTCAAAGGATAGATAGTCCATCATTAGGAAGTTGTAGAATTTGTTTGATTCAAAGGATAGATAGTCCTTCATTAGGAAGTTGTAGAATTTGTTTGATTCAAAGGATAGGTAGTCCTTCATTAGGAAGTTGTAGAATTTATTTGATTTGAAGGATAGATGGTCCTTTATTAGGAAGCTCTAGAATTCGTTTGATTCCAAGGATAGATAGTCCTTCGTTAGGAAGCTGTAGAACTTGTTTGATTCAAAGGATAGATAGTCCTTCGTTAGGAAGCTGTAGAATTTGTTTGATTCAAAGGATAGATAGTTCTTCGTTAGGAAGTTGTAGAATTTGTCTGAATTGAAGGATAGATGGTCCTTCGTTAGGATGTTGTAGAATTTGTTTGATTCAAAGGATAGATAGTCCTTCATTTGCAAGTTGTACAATTTTTTTGATTCAAAGGATAGATAGCCCTTCGTTAGGAAGTTGTAGAATTTGTTTGATTCAAAGGATAGATCGTTCTTCGTTAGGAAGTTGTAGAATTTGTCTGAATTGAAGGATAGATGGTCCTTCATTAGGAAACTGTAGAATTTGTTTGATTTGAAGGATAGATAGTCCTTCATTAGGAAGTTGTAGAATTTGTTTGATTCAAAGGATAGATAGTCCTTCGTTAGGAAGTTGTACAATTTGTTTGATTCAAAGGATAGATACTTCTTCGTTAAGAAGTTGTACAATTTGTCTGAATTGAAGGATAGATGGTCCTTCATTAGGAAAGTGTAGAATTTGTTTGATTCATAGGATAGATTGTCCTTCATTAGGAAGTTGTAGAATTTGTTTGATTCAAAGCATAGATAGTCCTTCATTACAAAGTTGAAGAATTTGTTTGCTTCAAAGGATAGATAGTCCTTTAATAGAAAGTTCTAGAATTTGTTTGATTCAAAGGATAGATAGTCCTTCATTACGAAGTTGTAGAATTTGTTTGTTTCAAAGGATAGATAGTCCTTCATTAGGAAGTTGTAGAATTTGTTGAATTGAAGGATAGATAGTCCTTCATTAGGAAGTTGTAGAATTTGTGTAATTTGAAAGATAGATAGTCCTTCATTAGGAAGTTGTAGAATTTGTTTGTTTCAAAGGATAGATAGTCCTTCATTAGGAAGCGTTCGAATTTGTTTGATTCAAAGGATAGATAGTTCTTCGTTAGGAAGTTGTACAATTTGTTTGATTCAAAGGATAGATACTTCTTCGTTAAGAAGTTGTACAATTTGTCTGAATTGAAGGATAGATGGTCCTTCATTAGGAAAGTGTAGAATTTGTTTGATTTAAAGGATAGATAGTTCTTCGTTAGGAAGTTGTAGAATTTGTCTGAATTGAAGGATAGATGGTCCTTCGTTAGGAAGCTGTAGAATTTGTTTGATTCAAAGGATAGATAGTCCTTCGTTAGGAAGTTGTAGAATTTGTATGAATTGAAGGATAGATGGTCCTTCGTTAGGAAGTTGTAGAATTTGTTTGATTCAAAGGATAAATGGTCCTTCATTAGGAAGCTGTAGAATATGTTTGATTTGCAGGATAGATAGTCACTTATTAGGAAGTTGTAGAATTTGTTTGATTCAAAGGATAGATATTCCTTCGTTAGGAAGTTGTAGAATATGTTTGATTTTCAGGATAGATAGTCCCTCATTAGGAAGTTGTAGAATTTGTTTGCTCTATAGGATACATAGTCCTTCATTAGGAAGTTGTAGAATTTATTTGATTCATAGGATAGATAGTTCTTCATTAGGAAGTTGTAGAATTTGTTTGATTCAAAGGATAGATAGTCCTTCATTCGGAAGTTATAGAATTTGTTTGATTCAAAGGATAGATAGTCCTTCCTTAGAAAGTTGTAGAATTTGTTTGATTGACAGGATAGATAGTCCTTTGTTAGAAAGTTGTACAATTTGTTTGATTCCAAGGATAGATAGTCCTTCCTTAGAAAGTTGTAGAATTTGTTTGATTCAAAGGATAGATAGTCCTTCATTAGGAAGTTGTAGTATTTGTTTGATTCTAAGTATAGATAGTCGTTCATTAGGAAGTTGTAGAATTTGTCTGATTCAAAGGATAGATAGTCCTTCGTTAGAAAGTTGTAGAATTTGTGTGATTCAAAGGATCAATAGTCCTTCGTTAGAAAGTTGTAGAATTTGTTTGACTCAAAGGATAGATAGTCCTTCATTAGGAAGTTGTAGAATGTGTTTGAATTGAAGGATAGATAGTCGTTCATTAGGAAGTTGTAGAATTTGTTTGATTCAAAATATAGATAGATAGTCCTTCGTTAGAACGTTGTAGAATTTGTTTGAATTGAAAGATACATAGTTCTTCATTAGAAAGTTGTAGAATTTGTTTGATTCAGAGGATAGATAGTCCATCATTAGGAAGTTGTAGAATTTGTTTGATTCAAAGGATAGATAGTCCTTCATTAGGAAGTTGTAGAATTTGTTTGATTCAAAGGATAGGTAGTCCTTCATTAGGAAGTTGTAGAATTTATTTGATTTGAAGGATAGATGGTCCTTTATTAGGAAGCTGTAGAATTCGTTTGATTCCAAGGATAGATAGTCCTTCGTTAGGAAGCTGTAGAACTTGTTTGATTCAAAGGATAGATAGTCCTTCGTTAGGAAGCTGTAGAATTTGTTTGATTCAAAGGATAGATAGTTCTTCGTTAGGAAGTTGTAGAATTTGTCTGAATTGAAGGATAGATGGTCCTTCGTTAGGAGGTTGTAGAATTTGTTTGATTCAAAGGATAGATAGTCCTTCATTTGGAAGTTGTACAATTTTTTTGATTCAAAGGATAGATAGCCCTTCGTTAGGAAGTTGTAGAATTTGTTTGATTCAAAGGATAGATCGTTCTTCGTTAGGAAGTTGTAGAATTTGTCTGAATTGAAGGATAGATGGTCCTTCATTAGGAAACTGTAGAATTTGTTTGATTTGAAGGATAGATAGTCCATCATTAGGAAGTTGTAGAATTTGTTTGATTCAAAGGATAGATAGTCCTTCGTTAGGAAGTTGTACAATTTGTTTGATTCAAAGTATAGATACTTCTTCGTTAAGAAGTTGTACAATTTGTCTGAATTGAAGGATAGATGGTCCTTCATTAGGAAAGTGTAGAATTTGATTGATTTAAAGGATAGATAGTCCTTCGTTAGGAAGTTGTAGAATTTGTCTGAATTGAAGGATAGATGGTCCTTCATTAGGGAGCTGTACAATTTCTTTGATTCAAAGGATAGATAGTTCTTCGTTAGGAAGTTGTACAATTTGTCTGAATTGAATGATAGATAGTCCTTCATTAGGAAGTTGTATAAGTTGTTTGATTCAAACGATAGATAGTCCTTCGTTAGAAAGTTGTAGAATATGTTTGATTTTCAGGATAGATAGTCCCTCATTAGGAAGTTGTAGAATTTGTTTGCTCTAAAGGATACATAGTCCTTCATTAGGAAGTTGTAGAATTTATTTGATTCATAGGATAGATAGTTCTTCATTAGGAAGTTGTAGAATTTGTTTGATTCAAAGGATAGATAGTATTTCATTAGAAAGTTGTAGAATTTGTTTGCTTCAAAGGATAGATAGTCCTTTAATAGAAAGTTGTAGAATTTGTTTGATTCAAAGGATAGATGGTCCTTCATTAGGAAGTTGTAGAATTTGTTTGTTTCAAAGGATAGATAGTCCTTCATCAGGAAGTTGTAGAATTTGTTTGAATTGAAGGATAGATAGTCCTTCATTAGGAAGTTGTAGAATTTGTTTGATTTGAAGGATAGATAGTCCTTCATTAGGAAGTTGTAGAATTTGTTTGTTTCAAAGGATAGATAGTCCTTCGTTAGAACATTGTAGAATTTGTTTGATTCAAAGGATGTATAGTCCTTCATTAGGAAGTTGTAGAATTTGTTTGATTCAAAGGATAGATAGTTCTTCATTAGGAAGTTGTAGAATTTGTTTGATTCAAAGGATAGATAGTCCTTTAATAGAAAGTTGTAGAATTTGTTTGATTCAAAGGATAGATGGTCCTTCATTAGGAAGTTGTGGAATTTGTTTGTTTCAAAGGATAGATAGTCCTTCATTAGGAAGTTGTAGAATTTGTTTGAATTGAAGGATAGATAGTCCTTCATTAGGAAGTTGTAGAATTTGTTTGATTTGAAGGATAGATAGTCCTTCATTAGGAAGTTGTAGAATTTATTTGTCTCAAAGGATAGATAGTCCTTTATTCGGAAGATATAGAATTTGTTTGATTCAAAGGATAGATAGTCCTTCCTTAGAAAGTTGTAGAATTTGTTTGATTGACAGGATAGATAGTCCTTTGTTAGAAAGTTGTACAATTTGTTTGATTCCAAGGATAGATAGTCCTTCCTTAGAAAGTTTTAGAATTTGTTTGATTCTAAGCATAGATAGTCGTTCATTAGGAAGTTGTAGAATTTGTCTGATTCAAAGGATAGATAGTCCTTCGTTAGAAAGTTGTAGAATTTGTGTGATTCAAAGGATCAATAGTCCTTCGTTAGAAAGTTGTAGAATTTGTTTGACTCAAAGGATAGATAGTCCTTCATTAGGAAGTTGTAGAATGTGTTTGAATTGAAGGATAGATAGTCGTTCATTAGGAAGTTGTAGAATTTGTTAGATTCAAAATATAGATAGATAGTCCTTCGTTAGAACGTTGTAGAATTTGTTTGAATTGAAAGATACATAGTTCTTCATTAGAAAGTTGTAGAATTTGTTTGATTCAAAGGATAGATAGTCCATCATTAGGAAGTTGTAGAATTTGTTTGATTTGAAGGATAGATAGTCCTTCATTAGGAAGTTGTAGAATTTATTTGTCTCAAAGGATAGATAGTCCTTTATTCGGAAGTTATAGAATTTGTTTGATTCAAAGGATAGATAGTCCTTCCTTAGAAAGTTGTAGAATTTGTTTGATTGACAGGATAGATAGTCCTTTGTTAGAAAGTTGTACAATTTGTTTGATTCCAAGGATAGATAGTCCTTCCTTAGAAAGTTGTAGAATTTGTTTGATTCTAAGCATAGATAGTCGTTCATTAGGAAGTTGTAGAATTTGTCTGATTCAAAGGATAGATAGTCCTTCGTTAGAAAGTTGTAGAATTTGTGTGATTCAAAGGATCAATAGTCCTTCGTTAGAAAGTTGTAGAATTTGTTTGACTCAAAGGATAGATAGTCCTTCATTAGGAAGTTGTAGAATGTGTTTGAATTGAAGGATAGATAGTCGTTCATTAGGAAGTTGTAGAATTTGTTAGATTCAAAATATAGATAGATAGTCCTTCGTTAGAACGTTGTAGAATTTGTTTGAATTGAAAGATACATAGTTCTTCATTAGAAAGTTGTAGAATTTGTTTGATTCAGAGGATAGATAGTCCATCATTAGGAAGTTGTAGAATTTGTTTGATTCAAAGGATAGATAGTCCTTCATTAGGAAGTTGTAGAATTTGTTTGATTCAAAGGATAGGTAGTCCTTCATTAGGAAGTTGTAGAATTTATTTGATTTGAAGGATAGATGGTCCTTTATTAGGAAGCTGTAGAATTCGTTTGATTCCAAGGATAGATAGTCCTTCGTTAGGAAGCTGTAGAACTTGTTTGATTCAAAGGATAGATAGTCCTTCGTTAGGAAGCTGTAGAATTTGTTTGATTCAAAGGATAGATAGTTTTTCGTTAGGAAGTTGTAGAATTTGTCTGAATTGAAGGATAGATGGTCCTTCGTTAGGAGGTTGTAGAATTTGTTTGATTCAAAGGATAGATAGTCCTTCATTTGGAAGTTGTACAATTTTTTTGATTCAAAGGATAGATAGCCCTTCGTTAGGAAGTTGTAGAATTTGTTTGATTCAAAGGATAGATCGTTCTTCGTTAGGAAGTTGTAGAATTTGTCTGAATTGAAGGATAGATGGTCCTTCATTAGGAAACTGTAGAATTTGTTTGATTTGAAGGATAGATAGTCCTTCATTAGGAAGTTGTAGAATTTGTTTGATTCAAAGGATAGATAGTCCTTCGTTAGGAAGTTGTACAATTTGTTTGATTCAAAGGATAGATACTTCTTCGTTAAGAAGTTGTACAATTTGTCTGAATTGAAGGATAGATGGTCCTTCATTAGGAAAGTGTAGAATTTGTTTGATTTAAAGGATAGATAGTCCTTCGTTAGGAAGTTGTAGAATTTGTCTGAATTGAAGGATAGATGGTCCTTCATTAGGGAGCTGTACAATTTGTTTGATTCAAAGGATAGATAGTTCTTCGTTAGGAAGTTGTACAATTTGTCTGAATTGAATGATAGATAGTCCTTCATTAGGAAGTTGTATAAGTTGTTTGATTCAAAGGATAGATAGTCCTTCGTTAGAAAGTTGTAGAATATGTTTGATTTTCAGGATAGATAGTCCCTCATTAGGAAGTTGTAGAATTTGTTTGCTCTAAAGGATACATAGTCCTTCATTAGGAAGTTGTAGAATTTATTTGATTCATAGGATAGATAGTTCTTCATTAGGAAGTTGTAGAATTTGTTTGATTCAAAGGATAGATAGTATTTCATTAGAAAGTTGTAGAATTTGTTTGCTTCAAAGGATAGATAGTCCTTTAATAGAAAGTTGTAGAATTTGTTTGATTCAAAGGATAGATGGTCCTTCATTAGGAAGTTGTAGAATTTGTTTGTTTCAAAGGATAGATAGTCCTTCGTTAGGAAGTTGTAGAATTTGTTTGAATTGAAGGATAGATAGTCCTTCATTAGGAAGTTGTAGAATTTGTTTGATTTGAAGGATAGATAGTCCTTCATTAGGAAGTTGTAGAATTTGTTTGTTTCAAAGGATAGATAGTCCTTCGTTAGAACATTGTAGAATTTGTTTGATTCAAAGGATGTATAGTCCTTCATTAGGAAGTTGTAGAATTTGTTTGATTCAAAGGATAGATAGTTCTTCATTAGGAAGTTGTAGAATTTGTTTGATTCAAAGGATAGATAGTCCTTTAATAGAAAGTTGTAGAATTTGTTTGATTCAAAGGATAGATGGTCCTTCATTAGGAAGTTGTGGAATTTGTTTGTTTCAAAGGATAGATAGTCCTTCATTAGGAAGTTGTAGAATTTGTTTGAATTGAAGGATAGATAGTCCTTCATTAGGAAGTTGTAGAATTTGTTTGATTTGAAGGATAGATAGTCCTTCATTAGGAAGTTGTAGAATTTATTTGTCTCAAAGGATAGATAGTCCTTTATTCGGAAGATATAGAATTTGTTTGATTCAAAGGATAGATAGTCCTTCCTTAGAAAGTTGTAGAATTTGTTTGATTGACAGGATAGATAGTCCTTTGTTAGAAAGTTGTACAATTTGTTTGATTCCAAGGATAGATAGTCCTTCCTTAGAAAGTTTTAGAATTTGTTTGATTCTAAGCATAGATAGTCGTTCATTAGGAAGTTGTAGAATTTGTCTGATTCAAAGGATAGATAGTCCTTCGTTAGAAAGTTGTAGAATTTGTGTGATTCAAAGGATCAATAGTCCTTCGTTAGAAAGTTGTAGAATTTGTTTGACTCAAAGGATAGATAGTCCTTCATTAGGAAGTTGTAGAATGTGTTTGAATTGAAGGATAGATAGTCGTTCATTAGGAAGTTGTAGAATTTGTTAGATTCAAAATATAGATAGATAGTCCTTCGTTAGAACGTTGTAGAATTTGTTTGAATTGAAAGATACATAGTTCTTCATTAGAAAGTTGTAGAATTTGTTTGATTCAAAGGATAGATAGTCCATCATTAGGAAGTTGTAGAATTTGTTTGATTCAAAGGATAGATAGTCCTTCATTAGGAAGTTGTAGAATTTGTTTGATTCAAAGGATAGATAGTCCTTCGTTAGGAAGTTGTAGAATTTGTCTGAATTGAAGGATAGATGGTCCTTCATTAGGGAGCTGTACAATTTGTTTGATTCAAAGGATAGATAGTTCTTCGTTAGGAAGTTGTACAATTTGTCTGAATTGAAAGATAGATAGTCCTTCATTAGGAAGTTGTATAATTTCTTTGATTCAAAGGATAGATAGTCCTTCGTTAGGAAGTTGTAGAATATGTTTGATTTTCAGGATAGATAGTCCCTCATTAGGAAGTTGTAGAATTTGTTTGATTCAAAGGATAGATAGTCCTTCATTACAAAGTTGAAGAATTTGTTTGCTTCAAAGGATAGATAGTCCTTTAATAGAAAGTTGTAGAATTTGTTTGATTCAAAGGATAGATAGTCCTTCATTACGAAGTTGTAGAATTTGTTTGTTTCAAAGGATAGATAGTCCTTCATTAGGAAGTTGTAGAATTTGTTTGAATTGAAGGATAGATAGTCCTTCATTAGGAAGTTGTAGAATTTGTGTAATTTGAAAGATAGATAGTCCTTCATTAGGAAGTTGTAGAATTTGTTTGTTTCAAAGGATAGATAGTCCTTCATTAGGAAGCGTTCGAATTTGTTTGATTAAAAGGATAAATAGTTCTTCGTTAGGAAGTTGTACAATTTGTTTGATTCAAAGGATAGATACTTCTTCGTTAAGAAGTTGTACAATTTGTCTGAATTGAAGGATAGATGGTCCTTCATTAGGAAAGTGTAGAATTTGTTTGATTTAAAGGATAGATAGTTCTTCGTTAGGAAGTTGTAGAATTTGTCTGAATTGAAGGATAGATGGTCCTTCGTTAGGAAGCTGTAGAATTTGTTTGATTCAAAGGATAGATAGTCCTTCGTTAGGAAGTTGTAGAATTTGTATGAATTGAAGGATAGATGGTCCTTCGTTAGGAAGTTGTAGAATTTGTTTGATTCAAAGGATAAATGGTCCTTCATTAGGAAGCTGTAGAATATGTTTGATTTGCAGGATAGATAGTCCCTTATTCGGAAGTTGTAGAATTTGTTTGATTCAAAGGATAGATATTCCTTCGTTAGGAAGTTGTAGAATATGTTTGATTTTCAGGATAGATAGTCCCTCATTAGGAAGTTGTAGAATTTGTTTGCTCTAAAGGATACATAGTCCTTCATTAGGAAGTTGTAGAATTTATTTGATTCATAGGATAGATAGTCGTTCATTAGGAAGTTGTAGAATTTGTCTGATTCAAAGGATAGATAGTCCTTCGTTAGAAAGTTGTAGAATTTGTGTGATTCAAAGGATCAATAGTCCTTCGTTAGAAAGTTGTAGAATTTGTTTGACTCAAAGGATAGATAGTCCTTCATTAGGAAGTTGTAGAATGTGTTTGAATTGAAGGATAGATAGTCGTTCATTAGGGAGTTGTAGAATTTGTTTGATTCAAAATATAGATAGATAGTCCTTCGTTAGAACGTTGTAGAATTTGTTTGAATTGAAAGATACATAGTTCTTCATTAGAAAGTTGTAGAATTTGTTTGATTCAAAGGATAGATAGTCCATCATTAGGAAGTTGTAGAATTTGTTTGATTCAAAGGATAGATAGTCCTTCATTAGGAAGTTGTAGAATTTGTTTGATTCAAAGGATAGGTAGTCCTTCATTAGGAAGTTGTAGAATTTATTTGATTTGAAGGATAGATGGTCCTTTATTAGGAAGCTGTAGAATTCGTTTGATTCCAAGGATAGATAGTCCTTCGTTAGGAAGCTGTAGAACTTGTTTGATTCAAAGGATAGATAGTCCTTCGTTAGGAAGCTGTAGAATTTGTTTGATTCAAAGGATAGATAGTTCTTCGTTAGGAAGTTGTAGAATTTGTCTGAATTGAAGGATAGATGGTCCTTCGTTAGGAGGTTGTAGAATTTGTTTGATTCAAAGGATAGATAGTCCTTCATTTGGAAGTTGTACAATTTTTTTGATTCAAAGGATAGATAGCCCTTCGTTAGGAAGTTGTAGAATTTGTTTGATTCAAAGGATAGATCGTTCTTCGTTAGGAAGTTGTAGAATTTGTCTGAATTGAAGGATAGATGGTCCTTCATTAGGAAACTGTACAATTTGTCTGAATTGAAGGATAGATGGTCCTTCATTAGGAAAGTGTAGAATTTGTTTGATTTAAAGGATAGATAGTCCTTCGTTAGGAAGTTGTAGAATTTGTCTGAATTGAAGGATAGATGGTCCTTCATTAGGGAGCTGTACAATTTGTTTGATTCAAAGGATAGATAGTTCTTCGTTAGGAAGTTGTACAATTTGTCTGAATTGAATGATAGATAGTCCTTCATTAGGAAGTTGTATAATTTGTTTGATTCAAAGGATAGATAGTCCTTCGTTAGGAAGTTGTAGAATATGTTTGATTTTCAGGATAGATAGTCCCTCATTAGGAAGTTGTAGAATTTGTTTGCTCTAAAGGATACATAGTCCTTCATTAGGAAGTTGTAGAATTTATTTGATTCATAGGATAGATAGTTCTTCATTAGGAAGTTGTAGAATTTGTTTGATTCAAAGGATAGATAGTATTTCATTAGAAAGTTGTAGAATTTGTTTGCTTCAAAGGATAGATAGTCCTTTAATAGAAAGTTGTAGAATTTGTTTGATTCAAAGGATAGATGGCCCTTATTAGGAAGTTGTAGAATTTGTTTGTTTCAAAGGATAGATAGTCCTTCATTAGGAAGTTGTAGAATTTGTTTGAATTGAAGGATAGATAGTCCTTCATTAGGAAGTTGTAGAATTTGTTTGATTTGAAGGATAGATAGTCCTTCATTAGGAAGTTGTAGAATTTGTTTGTTTCAAAGGATAGATAGTCCTTCGTTAGAACATTGTAGAATTTGTTTGATTCAAAGGATGGATAGTCCTTCATTAGGAAGTTGTAGAATTTGTTTGATTCAAAGGATAGATAGTTCTTCATTAGGAATTTGTAGAATTTGTTTGATTCAAAGGATAGATAGTCCTTCATTAGAAAGTTGTAGAATTTGTTTGCTTCAAAGGATAGATAGTCCTTTAATAGAAAGTTGTAGAATTTGTTTGATTCAAAGGATAGATGGTCCTTCATTAGGAAGTTGTAGAATTTGTTTGTTTCAAAGGATAGATAGTCCTTCATTAGGAAGTTGTAGAATTTGTTTGAATTGAAGGATAGATAGTCCTTCATTAGGAAGTTGTAGAATTTGTTTGATTTGAAGGATAGATAGTCCTTCATTAGGAAGTTGTAGAATTTATTTGTCTCAAAGGATAGATAGTCCTTCATTCGGAAGTTATAGAATTTGTTTGATTCAAAGGATAGATAGTCCTTCCTTAGAAAGTTGTAGAATTTGTTTGATTGACAGGATAGATAGTCCTTTGTTAGAAAGTTGTACAATTTGTTTGATTCCAAGGATAGATAGTCCTTCCTTAGAAAGTTGTAGAATTTGTTTGATTCTAAGGATAGATAGTCGTTCATTAGGAAGTTGTAGAATTTGTCTGATTCAAAGGATAGATAGTCCTTCGTTAGAAAGTTGTAGAATTTGTTTGACTCAAAGGATAGATAGTCCTTCATTAGAAAGTTGTAGAATGTGTTTGAATTGAAGGATAGATAGTCGTTCATTAGGAAGTTGTAGAATTTGTTAGATTCAAAATATAGATAGATAGTCCTTCGTTAGAACGTTGTAGAATTTGTTTGAATTGAAAGATACATAGTTCTTCATTAGAAAGTTGTAGAATTTGTTTGATTCAAAGGATAGATAGTCCATCATTAGGAAGTTGTAGAATTTGTTTGATTCAAAGGATAGATAGTCCTTCATTAGGAAGTTGTAGAATTTGTTTGATTCAAAGGATAGATAGTCCTTCGTTAGGAAGTTGTAGAATTTGTCTGAATTGAAGGATAGATGGTCCTTCATTAGGGAGCTGTACAATTTGTTTGATTCAAAGGATAGATAGTTCTTCGTTAGGAAGTTGTACAATTTGTCTGAATTGAATGATAGATAGTCCTTCATTAGGAAGTTGTATAATTTCTTTGATTCAAAGGATAGATAGTCCTTCGTTAGGAAGTTGTAGAATATGTTTGATTTTCAGGATAGATAGTCCCTCATTAGGAAGTTGTAGAATTTGTTTGCTCTAAAGGATACATAGTCCTTCATTAGGAAGTTGTAGAATTTATTTGATTCATAGGATAGATAGTTTTTCATTAGGAAGTTGTAGAATTTGTTTGATTCAAAGGATAGATAGTATTTCATTAGAAAGTTGTAGAATTTGTTTGCTTCAAAGGATAGATGGTCCTTCATTAGGAAGTTGTAGAATTTGTTTGTTTCAAAGGATAGATAGTCCTTCATTAGGAAGTTGTAGAATTTGTTTGAATTGAAGGATAGATAGTCCTTCATTAGGAAGTTGTAGAATTTGTTTGATTTGAAGGATAGATAGTCCTTCATTAGGAAGTTGTAGAATTTGTTTGTTTCAAAGGATAGATAGTCCTTCGTTAGAACATTGTAGAATTTGTTTGATTCAAAGGATGGATAGTCCTTCATTAGGAAGTTGTAGAATTTGTTTGATTCAAAGGATAGATAGTTCTTCATTAGGAAGTTGTAGAATTTGTTTGATTCAAAGGATAGATAGTCCTTCATTAGAAAGTTGTAGAATTTGTTTGCTTCAAAGGATAGATAGTCCTTTAATAGAAAGATGTAGAATTTGTTTGATTCAAAGGATAGATGATCCTTCATTAGGAAGTTGTAGAATTTGTTTGTTTCAAAGGATAGATAGTCCTTCATTAGGAAGTTGTAGAATTTGTTTGAATTGAAGGATAGATAGTCCTTCATTAGGAAGTTGTAGAATTTGTTTGTCTAAAAGGATAGATAGTCCTTCATTCGGAAGTTATAGAATTTGTTTGATTCAAAGGATAGATAGTCCTTCCTTAGAAAGTTGTAGAATTTGTTTGATTGACAGGATAGATAGTCCTTTGTTAGAAAGTTGTACAATTTGTTTGATTCCAAGGATAGATAGTCCTTCCTTAGAAAGTTGTAGAATTTGTTTGATTTTAAGGATAGATAGTCGTTCATTAGGAAGTTGTAGAATTTGTCTGATTCAAAGGATAGATAGTCCTTTGTTAGAAAGTTGTAGAATTTGTGTGATTCAAAGGATCAATAGTCCTTCGTTAGAAAGTTGTAGAATTTGTTTGAGTCAAAGGATAGATAGTCCTTCATTAGGAAGTTGTAGAATGTGTTTGAATTGAAGGATAGATAGTCGTTCATTAGGAAGTTGTAGAATTTGTTTGATTCAAAATATAGATAGATAGTCCTTCGTTAGAACGTTGTAGAATTTGTTTGAATTGAAAGATACATAGTTTTCATTAGAAAGTTGTAGAATTTGTTTGATTCAAAGGATAGATAGTCCATCATTAGGAAGTTGTAGAATTTGTTTGATTCAAAGGATAGATAGTCCTTCATTAGGAAGTTGTAGAATTTGTTTGATTCAAAGGATAGGTAGTCCTTCATTAGGAAGTTGTAGAATTTATTTGATTTGAAGGATAGATGGTCCTTCATTAGGAAGCTGTAGAATTCGTTTGATTCCAAGGATAGATAGTCCTTCGTTAGGAAGCTGTAGAACTTGTTTGATTCAAAGGATAGATAGTCCTTCGTTAAGAAGCTGTAGAATTTGTTTGATTTAAAGGATAGATAGTTCTTCGTTAGGAAGTTGTACAATTTGTCTGAATTGAAGGATAGATGGTCCTTCATTAGGAAAGTGTAGAATTTGTTTGATTCAAAGGATAGATTGTCCTTCGTTAGGAAGTTGTAGAATTTGTCTGAATTGAAGGATAGATGGTCCTTCATTAGGGAGCTGTACAATTTGTTTGATTCAAAGGATAGATAGTTCTTCGTTAGGAAGTTGTACAATTTGTCTGAATTGAATGATAGATAGTCCTTCATTAGGAAGTTGTATAATTTGTTTGATTCAAAGGATAGATAGTCCTTCATTTGGAAGTTGTACAATTTGTTTGCTTCAAAGGATAGATAGTTCTTCGTTAGGAAGTTGTAGAATTTGTCTGAATTGAAGGATAGATGGTCCTTCATTAGGAAGCTGTAGAATTTGTTTGATTCAAAGGATAGATAGTCCTTCATTTGGAAGTTGTACAATTTCTTTGATTCAAAGGATAGATAGCCCTTCGTTAGGAAGTTGTAGAATTTGTTTGATTCAAAGGATAGATCGTTCTTCGTTAGGAAGTTGTAGAATTTGTCTGAATTGAAGGATAGATAGTCCTTCGTTAGAAAGTTGTAGAATTTGTTTGATTCAAAGGATAGATAGTCCTTCGTTAGGAAGTTGTAGAATATGTTTGATTTGCAGGATAGATAGTCCCTCATTAGGAAGTTGTAGAATTTGTTTGATTCAAAGGACAGATAGTCCTTCGTTAGGAAGTTGTAGAATATGTTTGATTTGCAGGGTAGATAGTCCGTCATTAGGAAGTTGTAGAATTTGTTTGCTCCAAAGGATACATAGTCCTTCATTAGGAAGTTGTAGAATTTATTTGATTCATAGGATAGATAGACCTTCGTTAGGAAGTTGAAGAATTTGTTTGCTTCAAAGGATAGATAGTCCTTCGTTAGAACATTGTAGAATTTGTTTGATTCAAAGGATGGATAGTCCTTCATTAGGAAGTTGTAGAATTTGTTTGATTCAAAGGATAGATAGTCCTTCATTAGGAAGTTGTAGAATTTGTTTGATTCATAGGATAGATAGTCCTTCATTAGGAAGTTGTAGAATTTGTTTGATTCAAAGGATAGATAGTGCTTAATTAGAAAGTTGTAGAATTTGCTTGCTTCAAAGGATAGATAGTCCTTTAATAGAAAGTTGTACAATTTGTTTGATTCAAAGGATAGATAGTCCTTCGTTAGGAAGTTGTAGAATTTGCCTGAATTGAAGGATAGATGGTCCTTCATTAGGAAGCTGTAGAATTTGTTTGATTCAAAGGATAGATAGTTCTTCGACAGGAAGTTGTACAATTTGTTTGATTCAAAGGATAGATAGTCCTTCGTTAGGAAGTTGTAGAATTTGTTTGATTCAAAGGATAGATAGTTCTTCGTTAGGAAGTTGTAGAATTTGTCTGAATTGAAGGATAGATGGTCCTTCATTAGAAAGCTGTAGAATTTGTTTGATTTGAAGGATAGATAGTCCTTCATTAGGAAGTTGTAGAATTTGTTTGATTCAAAGGATAGATAGTCCTTCATTAGGAAGTTGTAGAATTTGTTTGCTTCAAAGGATAGATAGTCCTTCATTTGGAAGTTGTACAATTTTTTTGATTCAAGGGATAGATAGTCCTTCGTTAGGAAGTTGTAGAATTTGTCTGAATTGAAGGATAGATGGTCCTTCATTAGGAGACAGTAGAACTTGTTTGATTTGAAGGATAGATAGTCCTTTATTAGGAAGTTGTAGAATTTGTTTGATTCAAAGGATAGATAGTCCTTCGTTAGGAAGTTGTACAATTTGTTTGATTCAAAGGATAGATAGTCCTTCGTTAGGAAGTTGTAGAATATGTTTGATTTGCAGGATAGATAGTCCCTTATTAGGAAGCTGTAGAATTTGTTTGATTCAAAGGATAGATAGTCCTTCGTTAGGAAGGTTTAGAATTTGTCTGAATTGAAGGATAGATGGTCCTTCATTAGGAAGCTGTAGAATTTGTTTGATTCAAAGGATAGTTCTTCATTAGGAAGTTGTACAACTTGTTTGATTCACAGGATAGATAGTCCTTCGTTAGGAAGTTGTAGAATTTGTCTGAATTGAAGGATAGATGGTCCTTCATTAGGAAGCTGTAGAATTTGTTTGATTTGAAGGATAGATAGTCCTTCATTAGGAAGTTGTAGAATTTGTTTGCTTCAAAGGATAGATAGTCCTTCATTTGGAAGTTGTACAATTTTTTTGACTCAAAGAATAGATAGCCCTTCGTTAGGAAGTTGTAGAATTTGTTTGATTCAAAGGATAGATCGTTCTTCGTTAGGAAGTTGTAGAATTTGTCTGAATTGAAGGATAGATGGTCCTTCATTAGGAAGCTGTAGAATTTGTTTGATTTGAAGGATAGATAGTCCTTCCTTAGGAAGTTGTAGAATTTGTTTGATTCAAACGATAGATACTTCTTCGTTAGGAAGGGTTACAATTTGTCTGAATTGAAGGATAGATGGTCCTTCATTAGGAAGCTGTAGAATTTGTTTGATTCAAAGGATAGATAGTCCTTCGTTAGGAAGTTGTAGAATTTGTCTGAATTGAAGGATAGATGGTCCTTCATTAGGAAGCTGTAGAATTTGTTTGATTCAAAGGACCGATAGTTCTTCATTAGGAAGTTGTACAACTTGTTTGATTCACAGGATAGATAGTCCTTCGTTAGGAAGTTGTAGAATTTGTCTGAATTGAAGGATAGATGGTCCTTCATTAGGAAGCTGTAGAATTTGTTTGATTAGAAGGATAGATAGTCCTTCATTAGGAAGTTGTAGAATTTGTTTGCTTCAAAGGATAGATAGTCCTTCATTTGGAAGTTGTACAATTTTTTTGATTCAAAGGATAGATAGCCCTTCGTTAGGAAGTTGTAGAATTTGTTTGATTCAAAGGATAGATCGTTCTTCGTTAGGAAGTTGTAGAATTTGTCTGAATTGAAGGATAGATGGTCCTTCATTAGGAAGCTGTAGAATTTGTTTGATTTTAAGGATAGATAGTCCTTCCTTAGGAAGTTGTAGAATTTGTCTGAATTGAAGGATAGATGGTCCTTCATTAGGGAGCTGTAGAATTGTTTTGATTCAAAGGATAGATAGTTCTTCGTTAGGAAGTTGTACAATTTGTCTGAATTGAAGGATAGATAGTCCTTCATTAGGAAGTTGTATAATTTGTTTGATTCAAAGGATAGATAGTCCTTCGTTAGGAACTTGTAGAATTTGTCTGAATTGAAGGATAGATGGTCCTTCATTAGGAAGCTGTAGAATTTGTTTGATTTGAAGGATAGATAGTCCTTCGTTAGAAAGTTGTAGAATTTGTTTGATTCAAAGGATAGATAGTCCTTCGTTAGGAAGTTGTAGAATATGTTTGATTTGCAGGATAGATAGTCCCTCATTAGGAAGTTGTAGAATTTGTTTGATTCAAAGAATAGATAGTCCTTCGTTAGGAAGTTGTAGAATATGTTTGATTTGCAGGATAGATAGTCCCTCATTAGGAAGTTGTAGAATTTGTTTGCTCCAAAGGATACATAGTCCTTCATTAGGAAGTTGTAGAATTTATTTGATTCAAAGGATACATAGACCTTCGATAGAACGTTGAAGAATTTGTTTGCTTCAAAGGATAGATAGTCCTTCGTTAGAACATTGTAGAATTTGTTTGATTCAAAGGATGGATAGTCCTTCATTAGGAAGTTGTAGAATTTGTTTGATTCATAGGATAGATAGTCCTTCATTAGGAAGTTGTAGAATTTGTTTGATTCAAAGGATAGATAGTCCTTCATTAGTAAGTTGTAGAATTTGTTTGCTTCAAAGGATAGGAAGTCCTTTAATAGAAAGTTGTAGAATTTGTTTGATTCAAAGGATAGATAGTCCTTCATTAGGAAGTTGTAGAATTTGTTTGATTCAAAGGATAGATAGTCCTTCATTAGGAAGTTGTAGAATTTGTTTGAATTGAAGGATAGTAGTCCTTTATTAGGAAGTTGTAGAATTTGTTTGACTTGAAGGATAGATAGACCTTCATTAGGAAGTTGTAGAATTTGTTTGTTTCAAAGGATAGATAGTCCTTCATTAGGAAGTTGTAGAATTTGTTTGAATTGAAGGATAGATAGTCCTTCATTAGGAAGTTGTAGAATTTGTTTGATTTAAAGGATAGATAGTCCTTCATTAGGAAGTTGTAGAATTTGTTTGTTTCAAAGGATAGATAGTCCTTCATTAGGAAGTTGTAGAATTTGTTTGATTCATAGGATAGATAGTTCTTCATTAGGAAGTTGTAGAATTTGTTTGATTCAAAGGATAGATAGTCCTTCATTAGAAAGTTGTAGAATTTGTTTGCTTCAAAGGATAGATAGTCCTTTAATAGAAAGTTGTAGAATCTGTTTGATTCAAAGGATAGATGGTCCTTCATTAGGAAGTTGTAGAATTTGTTTGTTTCAAAGGATAGATAGTCCTTCATTAGGAAGTTGTAGAATTTGTTTGAATTGAAGGATAGATAGTCCTTCATTAGGAAGTTGTAGAATTTGTTTGATTTAAAGGATAGATAGTCCTTCATTAGGAAGTTGTAGAATTTGTTTGTTTCAAAGGATAGATAGTCCTTCATTCGGAAGTAGTAGAATTTGTTTGATTCAAAGGATAGATAGTCCTTCCTTAGAAAGTTGTAGAATTTGTTTGATTGAAAGGATAGATAGTCCTTTGTTAGAAAGTTGTACAATTTGTTTGATTCCAAGGATAGATAGTCCTTCCTTAGAAAGTTGTAGAATTTGTTTGATTCAAAGGATAGATAGTCCTTCCTTAGGAAGTTGTAGAATTTGTTTGATTCTAAGGATAGATAGTCCTTTATTAGGAAGTTGTAGAATTTGTCTGATTCAAAGGATAGATAGTCCTTCGTTAGAAAGTTGTAGAATTTGTGTGATTCAAAGGATCAATAGTCCTTCGTTAGAAAGTTGTAGAATTTGTTTGACTCAAAGGATATATAGTCCTTCATTAGGAAGTTGTAGAATGTGTTTGAATTGAAGGATAGATAGTCCTTCATTAGGAAGTTGTAGAATTTGTTTGATTCAAAATATAGATAGATAGTCCTTCGTTAGAACGTTGTAGAATTTGTTTGAATTGAAAGATACACAGTTCTTTATTAGAAAGTTGTAGAATTTGTTTGATTCAAAGGATAGATAGTCCATCATTAGGAAGTTGTAGAATTTGTTTGATTCAAAGGATAGATAGTCCTTCATTAGGTAGTTGTAGAATTTCTTTGATTCAAAGGATAGGTAGTCCTTAATTAGGAAGTTGTAGAATTTGTTTGATTTGAAGGATAGATGGTCCTTCATTAGGAAGCTGTAGAATTCGTTTGATTTGAAGGATAGATGGTCCTTCATTAGGAAGCTGTAGATTTTGTTTGATTCAAAAGATAGATAGTCCTTCGTTAGGAAGCTGTAGAACTTGTTTGATTCATAGGATAGATAGTCCTTCGTTAGGAAGTTGTAGAATTTGTCTGAATTGAAGGATAGATGGTCCTTCGTTAGGAAGTTGTAGAATTTGTTTGATTCAAAGGATAGATAGTCCTTCGTTAGCAAGTTGTAGAATTTGTTTGATTCAAAGGATAGATAGTTCTTCGTTAGGAAGTTGTACAATTTGTTTGATTCAAAGGATAGATAGTCCTTCGTTAGGAAGTTGTAGAATTTGTTTGATTCAAAGGATAGATAGTTCTTCGTTAGGAAGTTGTAGAATTTGTCTGAATTGAAGGATAGATGGTCCTTCATTAGGAAGCTGTAGAATTTGTTTGATATGAACGATAGATAGTCCTTCGTTAGAAAGTTGTAGAATTTGTTTGATTCAAAGGATAGATAGTCCTTCGTTAGGAAGTTGTAGAATATGTTTGATTTGCAGGATAGATAGTCCCTCATTAGGAAGCTGTAGAATTTGTTTGATTCAAAGGATAGATAGTCCTTCGTTAGGAAGTTGTAGATTTTGTTAGATTCAAAGGATAGATAGTTCTTCGTTAGGAAGCTGTAGAATTTGTCTGAATTGAAGGATAGATGGTCCTTCATTAGGGAGCTGTAGAATTTGTTTGATTCAAAGGATAGATAGTTCTTCGTTAGGAAGTTGTACAATTTGTCTGAATTGAAGGATAGATAGTCCTTCATTAGGAAGTTGTATAATTTGTTTGATTCAAAGGATAGATAGTCCTTCGTTAGGAAGTGTTAGAATTTGTTTGATTCAAAGGATAGATAGTTCTTCGTTAGGAAGTTGTAGAATTTGTCTGAATTGAAGGATAGATGGTCCTTCATTAGGAAGCTGTAGAATTTGTTTGATTTGAAGGATAGATAGTCCTTCATTAGAAAGTTGTAGAATTTGTTTGATTCAAAGGATAGATAGTCCTTCGTTAGGAAGTTGTAGAATATGTTTGATTTGCAGGATAGATAGTCCCTCATTAGGAAGTTGTAGAATTTCTTTGATTCAAAGGATAGATAGTCCTTCGTTAGGAAGTTGTAGAATATGTTTGATTTGCAGGATAGATAGTCCCTCATTAGGAAGTTGTAGAATTTGTTTGCTCCAAAGGATACATAGTCCTTCATTAGGAAGTTGTAGAATTTATTTGATTCAAAGGATAGATAGACCTTCGATAGAACGTTGAAGAATTTGTTTGCTTCAAAGGATAGATAGTCCTTCGTTAGAACATTGTAGAATTTGTTTGATTCAAAGGATGGATAGTCCTTTATTAGGAAGTTGTAGAATTTGTTTGATTCATAGGATAGATAGTCCTTCATTAGGAAGTTGTAAAATTTGTTTGATTCAAAGGATAGATAGTCCTTCATTAGAAAGTTGTAGAATTTGTTTGCTTCAAAGGATAGATAGTCCTTTAATAGAAAGTTGTAGAATTTGTTTGATTCAAAGGATGGATAGTCCTTCATTAGGAAGTTGTAGAATTTGTTTGTTTCAAAGGATAGATAGTCCTTCATTAGGAAGTTGTAGAATTTGTTTGAATTGAAGGATAGTAGTCCTTCATTAGGAAGTTGTAGAATTTGTTTGACTTGAAGGATAGATAGTCCTTCATTAGGAAGTTGTAGAATTTGTTTGTTTCAAAGGATAGATAGTCCTTCATTAGGAAGCTGTAGAATTTGTTTGATTCAAAGGATAGATAGTTCCTCGTTAGGAAGTTGTACAATTTGTCTGAATTGAAGCATAGATAGTCCCTCGTTACGAAGTTGTACAAATTGCTTGATTCAAACAATAGATAGTCCTTCGTTAGGAAGTTGTAGAATTTGTTTGATTCAAAGGATAGATAGTTCTTCGTTAGGAAGTTGTAGAATTTGTCTGAATTGAACAATAGATGGTCCTTCATTAGGAAGCTGTAGAATTTGTTTGATTCAAAGGATAGATAGTCCTTCGTTAGGAAGTTGTAGAATTTGTCTGAATTGAAGGATAGATGGTCCTTCATTAGGAAGCTGTAGAATATGTTTGATTTGCAGGATAGATAGTCCCTTATTAGGAAGTTGTAGAATTTGTTTGATTCAAAGGATAGATTGTCCTTCGTTAGGAAGTTGTAGAATATGTTTGATTTGCAGGATAGATAGTCCCTCATTAGGAAGTTGTAGAATTTGTTTGCTCCAAAAGATACATAGTCCTTCATTAGGAAGTTGTAGAATTTATTTGATTCAAAGGATAGATAGACCTTCGTTAGAAAGTTGAAGAATTTGTTTGCTTCAAAGGATAGATAGTCCTTCGTTAGAACATTGTAGAATTTGTTTGATTCAAAGGATGGATAGTCCTTCATTAGGAAGTTGTAGAATTTGTTTGATTCAAAGGATAGATAGTCCTTCATTAGGAAGATGTAGAATTTGTTTGATTCATAGGATAGATAGTTCTTCATTAGGAAGCTATAGAATTTGTTTGATTCAAAGGATGGATAGTCCTTCATTAGGAAGTTGTAGAATTTGTTTGATTCAAAGGATAGATAGTCCTTCACTAGGAAGATGTAGAATTTGTTTGATTCATAGGATAGATAGTTCTTCATTAGGAAGTTGTAGAATTTGGTTTGATTCAAAGGATAGATAGTCCTTCATTAGAAAGTTGTAGAATTTGTTTGCTTCAAAGGATAGATAGTCCTTTAATAGAAAGTTGTAGAATTTGTTTGATTCAAAGGATAGATGGTCCTTCATTAGGAAGTTTTAGAATTTGTTTGTTTCAAAGGATAGATAGTCCTTCATTAGGACGTTGTAGAATTTGTTTGAATTGAAGGATAGATGGACCTTCCTTAGGAAGTTGTAGAATTTGTTTGATTTGAAGGATAGATAATCCTTTATTAGGAAGTTGTAGAATTTGTTTGTTTCAAAGGATAGATAGTCCTTCATTCGGAAGTAGTAGAATTTGTTTGATTCAAAGGATAGATAGTCCTTCCTTAGAAAGTTGTAGAATTTGTTTGATTGAAATGATAGATAGTCCTTTGTTAGAAAGTTGTACAATTTGTTTGATTCCAAGGATAGATAGTCCTTCCTTAGAAAGTTGTAGAATTTGTTTGATTCAAAGGATAGATAGTCCTTCCTTAGGAAGTTGTAGAATTTGTTTGATTCTAAGGATAGATAGTCTTTCATTAGGAAGTTGTAGAATTTGTCTGATTCAAAGGATAGATAGTCCTTCGTTAGAAAGTTGTAGAATTTGTGTGATTCAAAGGATCAATAGTCCTTCGTTAGAAAGTTGTAGAATTTGTTTGACTCAAAGGATATATAGTCCTTCATTAGGAAGTTGTAGAATGTGTTTGAATTGAAGGATAGATAGTCCTTCATTAGGAAGTTGTAGAATTTGTTTGATTCAAAATATAGATAGATAGTCCTTCGTTAGAACGTTGTAGAATTTGTTTGAATTGAAAGATACACAGTTCTTCATTAGAAAGTTGTAGAATTTGTTTGATTCAAAGGATAGATAGTCCATCATTAGGAAGTTGTAGAATTTGTTTGATTCAAAGGATAGATAGTCCTTCATTAGGAAGTTGTAGAATTTGTTTGATTCAAAGGATAGGTAGTCCTTCATTAGGAAGTTGTAGAATTTGTTTGATTTGAAGGATAGATGGTCCTTCATTAGGAAGCTGTAGAATTTGTTTGATTTGAAGGATAGATGGTCCTTCATTAGGAAGCTGTAGATTTTGTTTGATTCAAAGGATAGATAGTCCTTCGTTAGGAAGCTGTAGAACTTGTTTGATTCATAGGATAGATAGTCCTTCGTTAGGAAGTTGTAGAATTTGTCTGAATTGAAGGATAGATGGTCCTTCGTTAGGAAGTTGTAGAATTTGTTTGATTCAAAGGATAGATAGTCCTTCGTTAGCAAGTTGTAGAATTTGTTTGATTCAAAGGATAGATAGTTCTTCGTTAGAAAGTTGTACAATTTGTTTGATTCAAAGGATAGATAGTCCTTCGTTAGGAAGTTGTAGAATTTGTTTGATTCAAAGGATAGATAGTTCTTCGTTTGGAAGTTGTAGAATTTGTCTGAATTGAAGGATAGATGGTCCTTCATTAGGAAGCTGTAGAATTTGTTTGATTTGAAGGATAGATAGTCCTTCGTTAGAAAGTTGTAGAATTTGTTTGATTCAAAGGATAGATAGTCCTTCGTTAGGAAGTTGTAGAATATGTTTGATTTGCAGGATAGATAGTCCCTCATTAGGAAGCTGTAGAATTTGATTGATTCAAAGGATAGATAGTCGTTCGTTAGGAAGTTGTAGAATTTGTCTGAATTGAAGGATAGATGGTCCTTCATTAGGAAGCTGTAGAATTTGTTTGATTCAAAGGATATATAGTCCTTCGTTAGGAAGTTGTAGAATTTGTTAGATTCAAAGGATAGATAGTTCTTCGTTAGGAAGCTGTAGAATTTGTCTGAATTGTAGGATAGATGGTCCTTCATTAGGAAGATGTAGAATTTGCTTTATTTGAGGGATAGATAGTCCTTCATTAGGAAGTTGTAGAATTTGTTTGCTTCAAAGGATAGATAGTCCTTCATTTGGAAGTTGTACAATTTTTTTGATTCAAAGGATACATAGCCCTTCGTTAGGAAGTTGTAGAATTTGTTTGATTCAAAGGATAGATAGTTCTTCGTTAGGAAGTTGTAGAAGTTGTCTGAATTGAAGGATAGATGGACCTTCATTAGGAAGCTGTAGAATTTGTTTGATTTGAAGGATAGATAGTCCTTCATTAGGAAGTTGTAGAATTTGTTTGATTCAAAGGATAGATAGTCCTTCGTTAGGAAGTTGTACAATTTGTTTGATTCAAAGGATAGATACTTCTTCGTTAGGAAGTTGTACAATCTGTCTGAATTGAAGGATAGATGGTCCTTCATTAGGAAGCTGTAGAATTTGTTTGATTCAAAGGATAGATAGTCCTTCATTAGGAAGTTGTACAATTTGTTTGATTCAAAGGATAGATAGTCCTTCGTTAGGAAGTTGTAGAATTTGTTTGATTCAAAGGATAGATGGTCCCTCATTAGGAAGTTGTAGAATTTATTTGATTCAAAGGATAGATAGACCTTCGTTAGAAAGGTGAAGAATTTGTTTGCTTCAAAGGATAGATAGTCCTTCGTTAGAACATTGTAGAATTTGTTTGATTCAAAGGATGGATAGTCCTTCATTAGGAAGTTGTAGGATTTGTTTGATTCAAAGGATAGATAGTCCTTCATTAGAAAGTTGTAAAATTTGTTTGCTTCAAAGGATAGATAGTCCTTTAGTAGAAAGTTGTAGAATTTGTTTGATTCAAAGGATAGATGGTCCTTCATTAGGAAGTTGTAGAATTTGTTTAATTCATGGGATAGATAGTCCTTCATTAGGAAGTTGTAGAATTTGTTTGAATTGAAGGATAGATAGTCCTTCATTAGGAAGTTGTAGAATTTGTTTGATTTGAAGGATAGATAGTCCTTCATTAGGAAGTTGTAGAATTTGTTTGTTTCAAAGGATAGATAGTCCTTCATTCGGAAGTTGTAGAATTTGTTTGATTCAAAGGATAGATAGTCCTTCCTTAGAAAGTTGTAGAATTTGTTTGATTGAAAGGATAGATAGTCCTTTGTTAGAAAGTTGTACAATTTGTTTGATTCCAAGGATAGATAGTCCTTCCTTAGAAAGTTGTAGAATTTGTTTGGTTCAAAGGATAGATAGTCCTTCATTAGGAAGTTGTACAATTTTTTTGATTCAAAGGATACATAGCCCTTCGTTAGGAAGTTGTAGAATTTGTTTGATTCAAAGGATAGATAGTTCTTCGTTAGGAAGTTGTAGAAGTTGTCTGAATTGAAGGATAGATGGACCTTCATTAGGAAGCTGTAGAATTTGTTTGATTTGAAGGATAGATAGTCCTTCATTAGGAAGTTGTAGAATTTGTTTGATTCAAAGGATAGATAGTCCTTCGTTAGGAAGTTGTACAATTTGTTTGATTCAAAGGATAGATACTTCTTCGTTAGGAAGTTGTACAATCTGTCTGAATTGAAGGATAGATGGTCCTTCATTAGGAAGCTGTAGAATTTGTTTGATTCAAAGGATAGATAGTTCTTCGTTAGGAAGTTGTACAATTTGTCTGAATTGAAGGATAGATAGTCCTTCATTAGGAAGTTGTACAATTTGTTTGATTCAAAGGATAGATAGTCCTTCGTTAGGAAGTTGTAGAATTTGTTTGATTCAAAGGATAGATGGTCCCTCATTAGGAAGTTGTAGAATTTATTTGATTCAAAGGATAGATAGACCTTCGTTAGAAAGGTGAAGAATTTGTTTGCTTCAAAGGATAGATAGTCCTTCGTTAGAACATTGTAGAATTTGTTTGATTCAAAGGATGGATAGTCCTTCATTAGGAAGTTGTAGAATTTGTTTGATTCAAAGGATAGATAGTCCTTCATTAGAAAGTTGTAGAATTTGTTTGCTTCAAAGGATAGATAGTCCTTTAGTAGAAAGTTGTAGAATTTGTTTGATTCAAAGGATAGATGGTCCTTCATTAGGAAGTTGTAGAATTTGTTTGTTTCAAGGGATAGATAGTCCTTCATTAGGAAGTTGTAGAATTTGTTTGAATTGAAGGATAGATAGTCCTTCATTAGGAAGTTGTAGAATTTGTTTGATTTGAAGGATAGATAGTCCTTCATTAGGAAGTTGTAGAATTTGTTTGTTTCAAAGGATAGATAGTCCTTCATTCGGAAGTTGTAGAATTTGTTTGATTCAAAGGATAGATAGTCCTTCCTTAGAAAGTTGTAGAATTTGTTTGATTGAAAGGATAGATAGTCCTTTGTTAGAAAGTTGTACAATTTGTTTGATTCCAAGGATAGATAGTCCTTCCTTAGAAAGTTGTAGAATTTGTTTGGTTCAAAGGATAGATAGTCCTTCATTAGGAAGTTGTAGAATTTGTTTGATTCTAAGGATAGATAGTCTTTCATTAGGAAGTTGTAGAATTTGTCTGATTCAAAGGATAGATAGTCCTTCGTTAGAAAGTGTTAGAATTTGTGTGATTCAAAGGATCAATAGTCCTTCGTTAGAAAGTTGTAGAATTTGTTTGCTTCAAAGGATAGATAGTCCTTCATTAGGAAGTTGTAGAATATCTTTCTTTTGAAGGATAGGTAGTTCTTCATTAGGAAGTTGTATTTTTGTTAGATTCAAAGGACAGATAGTCCTTCATTACGATATTGTAGAATTTGTTAGATTCAAAGGACAGATGGTCCTTCATTAGGAAGTTGTAAAAATTGTTTGCTTCAAAGGATAGATAGTCCTTCATTAGGAAGTTGTAGAATTTGTTTGCTTCAATGGATACATAGTCCTTCCTTAGAAAGTTGTAGAATTTGTTTGCATGAAAGGATAGATAGTCCTTCATTAGAAAGTTGTAGAATTTGTTTTATTCAAAGGATAGATAGTCCTTCATTAGAAAGTTGTAGAATTTGTTTGCTTCAAAGGATAGATAGTCCTTCATTAGAAAGTTGTAAAATTTGTTTTATTCAAAGGATAGATAGTCCTTCATTAGAAAGTTGTAGAATTTGCTTTGTTCAAAGGATAGATAGTCCTTCATTAGAAAGTTGTAGAATTTGTTTGCTTCAAAGGATAGATAGTCCTTCATTAGAAAGTTGTAGAATTTGTTTTATTCAAAGGATAGATAGTCCTTCATTAGAAAGTTGTAGAATTTGTTTTATTCAAAGGATAGATAGTCCTTCATTAGAAAGTTGTAGAATTTGTTTGCTTCAAGGGATAGATAGTCCTTCATTAGAAAGTTGTAGAATTTGTTTTATTCAAAGGATAGATAGTCCTTCATTAGAAAGTTGTAGAATTTGTTTGCTTCAATGGATACATAGTCCTTAATTAGGAAGTTGTAGAATTTGTTTGATTTAAAGGATAGATAGTCCTTCATTAGAAAGTTGTAGAATTTGTTTGCTTCAAAGGATAGATAGTCCTTCATTAGGAAGTTGTAGAATTTGTTTGCTTCAATGGATACATAGTCCTTCATCAGAAAGTTGTAGAATTTGTTTGATTCAAAGGATAGATAGTCCTTCGTTAGAAAGTTGTAGAATTTGTTTGATTCAAAGGATGGATAGTCCTTCGTTGGAAAGTTGTAGAATTTGTTTGTTTCAAAGGATAGATAGTCCTTCATAAGGAAGTTGTAGAATTTGTTTGATTCAAAGGATAGATAGCTCTTCATTAGGAAGTTGTAGAATTTGTTTGTTTCAAAGGATAGATAGTCCTTCATTAGGAAGTTTTAGAATTTGTTTGATTCAAAGGATAGATAGTCCTGTGTTAGAAAGTTGTAGAATTTGTTTGATTCAAAGGATAGATAGGCCTTGGTTAGAAAGTTGTAGAATTTGTTTGATTCAAAGGATAGATAGCCCTTCATTAGAAAGTTGTAGAATTTGTTTTATTCAAAGGATAGATAGTCCTTCATTAGAAAGTTGTAGAATTTGTTTGCTTCAAAGGATAGATAGTCCTTCATTAAAAAGTTGTAGAATTTGTTTTAATCAAAGGATAGATAGTCCTTCATTAGAAAGTTGTAGAATTTGTTTGCTTCAAAGGATAGATAGTCCTTCATTAGAAAGTTGTAGAATTTGTTTGATTCAAAGGATAGATAGCTCTTCATTAGAAAGTTGTAGAATTTGTTTGCTTCAATGGATACATAGTCCTTAATTAGGAAGTTGTAGAATTTGTTTGATTTAAAGGATAGATAGTCCTTCATTAGAAAGTTGTAGAATTTGTTTGCTTCAAAGGATAGATAGTCCTTCATTAAGAGGTTGTAGAATTTGTTTGCTTCAATGGATACATAGTCCTTCATTAGAAAGTTGTAGAATTTGTTTGATTCAAAGGATAGATAGTCCTTCGTTAGAAAGTTGTAGAATTTGTTTGATTCAAAGGATAGATAGTCCTTCGTTGGAAAGTTGTAGAATTTGTTTGTTTCAAAGGATAGATAGTCCTTCATAAGGAAGTTGTAGAATTTGTTTGTTTCAAAGGATAGATAGTCCTTCATTAGGAAGTTGTAGAATTTGTTTGATTCAAAGGATAGATAGTCCTGTGTTAGAAAGTTGTAGAATTTGTTTGATTCAAAGGATAGATAGTCCTTGGTTAGAAAGTTGTAGAATTTGTTTGATTCAAAGGATAGATAGTCCTTCATTAGAAAGTTGTAGAATTTGTTTGTTTCAAAGGTTAGATAGTCCTTCGTTAGGAAGTTGTAGAATCTGTTTGTTTCAAAGGATAGATAGTCTTTCATTAGAAAGTTGCAGAATTTGTTTTATACAAAGGATAGATAGTCCTTCATTAGAAAGTTGTAGAATTTATTTTATTCAAAGGATAGACAGTCCTTCATTAGAAAGTTGTAGAATTTGTTTTATTCAACGGATAGATAGTCCTTCATTAGAAAGTTGTAGAATTTGTTTTATTCAAAGGAAAGATAGTTCTTCATTAGAAAGTTGTAGAATTTGTTTTATTCAAAGGATAGATAGTCCTTCATTAGAAAGTTGTAGAATTTGTTTGCTTCAAAGGATAGATAGTCCTTCATTAGGAAGTTGTAGAATTTGTTTTCTTCAATGGATACATAGTCCTTCATCAGAAAGTTGTAGAATTTGTTTGATTCAAAGGATAGATAGTCCTTCGTTAGAAAGTTGTAGAATTTGTTTGATTCAAAGGATGGATAGTCCTTCGTTGGAAAGTTGTAGAATTTGTTTGTTTCAAAGGATAGATAGTCCTTCATAAGGAAGTTGTAGAATTTGTTTGATTCAAAGGATAGATAGCTCTTCATTAGGAAGTTGTAGAATTTGTTTGTTTCAAAGGATAGATAGTCCTTCATTAGGAAGTTTTAGAATTTGTTTGATTCAAAGGATAGATAGTCCTGTGTTAGAAAGTTGTAGAATTTGTTTGATTCAAAGGATAGATAGGCCTTGGTTAGAAAGTTGTAGAATTTGTTTGATTCAAAGGATAGATAGCCCTTCATTAGAAAGTTGTAGAATTTGTTTTATTCAAAGGATAGATAGTCCTTCATTAGAAAGTTGTAGAATTTGTTTGCTTCAAAGGATAGATAGTCCTTCATTAGAAAGTTGTAGAATTTGTTTTAATCAAAGGATAGATAGTCCTTCATTAGAAAGTTGTAGAATTTGTTTGCTTCAAAGGATAGATAGTCCTTCATTAGAAAGTTGTAGAATTTGTTTGATTCAAAGGATAGATAGCTCTTCATTAGAAAGTTGTAGAATTTGTTTGCTTCAATGGATACATAGTCCTTAATTAGGAAGTTGTAGAATTTGTCTGAATTGAAGGATAGATGGTCCTTCGTTAGGAAGTTGTAGAATTTGTTTGATTCAAAGGATAGATAGTCCTTCGTTAGCAAGTTGTAGAATTTGTTTGATTCAAAGGATAGATAGTTCTTCGTTAGAAAGTTGTACAATTTGTTTGATTCAAAGGATAGATAGTCCTTCGTTAGAAAGTTGTAGAATTTGTTTGATTCAAAGGATAGATAGTCCTTCGTTGGAAAGTTGTAGAATTTGTTTGTTTCAAAGGATAGATAGTCCTTCATAAGGAAGTTGTAGAATTTGTTTGTTTCAAAGGATAGATAGTCCTTCATTAGGAAGTTGTAGAATTTGTTTGATTCAAAGGATAGATAGTCCTGTGTTAGAAAGTTGTAGAATTTGTTTGATTCAAAGGATAGATAGTCCTTGGTTAGAAAGTTGTAGAATTTGTTTGATTCAAAGGATAGATAGTCCTTCATTAGAAAGTTGTAGAATTTGTTTGTTTCAAAGGTTAGATAGTCCTTCGTTAGGAAGTTGTAGAATCTGTTTGTTTCAAAGGATAGATAGTCTTTCATTAGAAAGTTGCAGAATTTGTTTTATACAAAGGATAGATAGTCCTTCATTAGAAAGTTGTAGAATTTATTTTATTCAAAGGATAGACAGTCCTTCATTAGAAAGTTGTAGAATTTGTTTTATTCAACGGATAGATAGTCCTTCATTAGAAAGTTGTAGAATTTGTTTTATTCAAAGGAAAGATAGTTCTTCATTAGAAAGTTGTAGAATTTGTTTTATTCAAAGGATAGATAGTCCTTCATTAGAAAGTTGTAGAATTTGTTTTATTCAAAGGATAGATAGTTCTTCATTAGAAATTTGTAGAATTCCTGTTTGTCATGATGCCAAGCAAGTTAACTACACCCGGACATATGGACCACCGAAGATTCTTAAACTCGGCAATAAAATGCGCTCACTCATCAATACAATAGACTCCCCGCATACAATCTGGCCAATTTGTCAGAAGCTCTCCCAACCAAAACATCTGAGCACAAGTAACACTTATGACCTCATTGGGAAAATCAAGGAAATGGCAATAGAAGAAAATGATGTACTTGTTTCTTTTGATGTTTCCTAGCATACAAAAAGATAGGCTAGAAGAAGTTTTTAAAAAATTCCTATATTTCACAGAAAATGATAAGGAAGCAACACAGAATAAATGATATTGACAAAACTGTGCATCAATCAAAATTGCTTCCTCACATATATAAACTCTGGAGGAACAGATATTTTTGCCATAATAGATAGAAGTTTGTGAAGGATGCCACATCTCTGCTGAACTTACAAGATACACCAGTAAAATTCACATTAGAAACAAAAGCCAATAACATGCTTCCTTTTGTAGACATAAGAATCATTAAGTATCAGAATAAAATAAGTTTTGTAGACAAAGAAAAGACCACACATACAGATAACTACATAAAACTGACAGCTACAACCCTAAGGAACACAATAACTAACAACCTTACCTTCAGACTGCTAAACGTACCAATGAACGCACAAGAGCACAGAAAAGGAATGCAACAAGATCCTGGAAATCATACATAAAAATGTCTTCACCAAAGAGAGAGTATACAGAAGATAAAAAAATTCAAAAGGAGACTCAAATAAAGGAAATCACCGCACTATGCAATATTGAAGAAACAAAGAGGTTCAAAAAGTTCACTTTACACCCTTGGGCCTTACCAAAATTTGCAAAAATATTCAAAGAATATGATTACCCTTAGTTCCCATTAACAAACGTTTCATAAAAAATATACTCAGGACCAACACAAAGGACAAAATACAGTGGGAAAAACTTGTTGAAATTGGATGTCAGGCTTACAAGAAAGGTACATAGGAAGACAAAGAGGAATATAGACACAAGGTGAGAAATGTGAAATATAAACAAACGGAAAAATCAGCAGTTGCAGAGCATTTTTGATCCATAAATCTTCAACTAGAAGAGAGACCGAAGCTTTTAAAGGGCGTTGGACTAGCAGCAGCAGAATTCTCCATTTGGGAAAAGTTATTCATTCATAAAAAGAAGCACAATGTCCCATGTGAAAAGGATCCGATTACACAGCACGTCCAACCAGATAATGCCATCTATTAGTAACAAGAGGAAGCACGGCAGTGGATCCAGAAGTCTCTGAAACATATCCCAGTAAGTTCTCGTGAAAAAGTGAAGCTTTAATAATAAAAATCTTCATTTCTGCATTTATAAACACTTCACTGTGACTCCCAAAATATTTTCAAAGATACCTTTGTTATATTTACATTGCGATTCTTTAAACAGTAAGAAATAGCACACCTCACGTTGCAGTGGATGTAAAATGTCCATTTAATGAAAGTAGTTTCAAGCTTAAATAGCCTTCTTAAATTACAGCTGTTCTGTAACAGTCATTTGCAACCAATGACAAAAAAATGTATATATATTGTTTGTCACGTTTTCCTAATGTACCATTACTGCCAAATTCCAACTAGGCAGTGCAATTAGGATTTGTTGGACTTATCTGAATTTTCTGTTTGAAATATTTAACTCAATTTCCTGTGTCATAGTGTTTACCACCTGTTATTAATAATGATATTAAATCAGGCATCATAAACTGACAAACAGTTCGGGTTGTAGCATGAGGTCGTGCAAAGAGTTCTCAAAACTGCCATGCACAGCAATGTTGGTACACCTCCTCAAGTAGTTGTGAAAAAACTCCTTTCATTTAAAAATAATGCTAGGGAAAATTTGTATGATTTTTTTTTTAAAATAAATAGTGATGTAACAACCTTAAACTCTCTTATTTTAAATTATGACACATTAGTGTTACTAGCTTCTCAATCTTCAAATTAACACGTATGATTTATCATCATCATCATCATCATCATCATCATCATCATCATTATTTATGTCAATATGATTTTTAAAAAAGCCATAATTAGTGCAACTTGTGATAGTAATGGAACATATTATTTTACTGTGGTCATGATGTATTGCAGTTTACTATTTTTTTCATGGTTTAGTTTGCTGTACATTTATAACGTTGAAGGAAACAATAATTAGTATGTATTAATAATTTAACAGTACAAAGAAAACGAAAGCTGCACATAAAAGATTTCTTCATGTTCACAACTACTAAATACACTATTTGGTTTGAATCCATTTTGAGCACAAAGAAGTTGAGTATTATGATTTTAAAGTCAAACTGAAAAATAATTTTTTACTTCTTTTACCTTTTGTTTTCCAACTTCGCCTCTACCTATGTGCTATCTTGGGCATAGGTTTGAGTAAATGAGCACTTCTCAGTGCACCATGGAGCAAGACTTGATGGCCTGCATATTATAAGTTTCTATATTTTAACTGGACTAAAATTATATATATATTAAAATATTTATTACCAGAGAAAATAGCTGTAAAACATTTCTTGCACCTTAAAAAAGGAGATAGAATTCATGATGTTAGTTTTTATTAAGTGCCTTGATAGTAGATACTAGATTAAACAGCAACAGATATTCCAAATAAAAACTGAACAAAGAATTATAGCTAATCTCAAGTAAATTGCTAAGAAATTTATGATTTGGATAATGTACACGCAGCTATTAAAAATGTATCATATTTTGTTAAATCTGCATCAAGCGATGTTAGTGAAAGACATTTTGTTCAGCTTTATCTCACATAAGGTGATGCTTTATTTAATTTTTTTTATTTGAATAATTGCTTTTTGTTTTTGCTGACATATTTCATTTACTTTTCAATACATGTGTTAATGTATAATGTGGTGTTTTATGTACAATAAATGCTGACATTCTTTGTACATGCTAGGTTATTATTTTTGTTATAATTTGTATATCATTGAGAATGCAAATCAATGACATTTCTGTCATTGTAGGTTAACAGCTTTTAAATTAGTGAATGGTAAACAAAGAATAACATTACATAATACCAAAGCACAGTGCTTCCTACTTTCCCAGAGTAACAACATTGTCGGTTTAAGACAAAACTGAGAATCTCAATATTCTAGCAGGCAGGTTTGAATAAAGTTAGCTGTGTCATTGATGGCTTTCTCTCCAGGTTGTGACTTTGTTTAAAACTTGCACTCCTTCCTTACATTTCAAAAGTGGTGGGCAGACTAGCAGGTGGGTGCTTACTGACCACAGCGTTAGTTCTGCTAACATCAGGAAAAAGCACACTATGTGACACCATACCCCAACCATTCAGTTGAGAATGTGCGACTGCTACCATGCCGTAGCTGCCTGAACTCTGAGAAGTTCCTTTAACTTGTCCAATTTCCAGAATTGGCCTATGTGACTTCGCAAATGTGCTGAACTTACAACCTAACTGCATTCCAGGAATATTTATGCCTAATGCATTCATCTTCGCTGTTGCTAATTACCTTCCTCTTTCCGTACAAATGTTTCAATAAGCCTGTTACATTATACATTGATTTAATAAGTGGAAATTATTTATTGTGATTATATCTTTATCTTATTATCATTTTTGTATTTAATTACTTATATCTCCCGATCAATAATTACAGTATCACCCATTTAAGGTTTAAAGGAACAAGAGCTAGATGACTAATATTTCTAAAATGTATAATTACAGGATAAAAACAACCAGCTTACTTTTTGTAATCGCTCCTTATCTTTCTGGCGGGCTACTTTAAATGACGGTGGATCCTGCTCCTCTTCTAAATCTACAGTCATAAATTCATCTAAAGTTAAAGCACTTGAAGGTGTATCACCAAATTCTATTAACCTGCAAAAGGACAAATACACAATAGTTACTAGCCAAAACCAAAACCAAACTATTTTATAAATCATATACAGTATGTGACAACATTAAAATGCTAGTTAATGACATTTGTACAGAATGTTTCTGAAGTTTACTGCAAAGACAAGAATATGTTGTTATCTTGTTGCATATTTACAGGTGGGTCATCTGTCTTGAAAAGTGATTCTTTCAACATGGCACTTATACGACATTCCATTTCAAATTGTCCGAAGTAGAAGGAAAAATGCTTTTTTAAATGAAACAAAACTTTTTGTATTTGGAGACAATCCTGATACAGTGCTTTATGCAAACTTTTAAAATTCAGAACATCATAGTTTTGCAATTAAAATTTTTCAAATTTATCGTAGGTTCCTAAAATTCCCAACTTGAAGCAGCTATAACTCTGAAACCTTTAAATGAAGCTCCCCAAACTTTAATATCATACTGATGAGTAAAGTAAGAATGTATAGCTGGTCCTGGGCTCAGCTCTGGATCTGCCCGCCCCGTACTCTGTAACTCATGGCTGCCTTCTTTGAAATTACTGCTCCAGTAATATTGTACTCGCCTGGTGTGTCAGGTTGGCCGTAAACAAATCTAATTATTTAAATGAAGCGTTCTAAACTTTAATATCATACTGATGAGTGAAGTAAGAATGTATAGCCACATGATGAGCTCAGCTCTGGATCTGCTCGCCCCGTACTCTGTAACTCATGGCTGCCTTCTTTGAAATTACTGCTCCAGTAATATTGTACTCGCCTGGTGTGTCAGGTTGGCCGTATACAAACCTAATTAAGTGATTGTTGATCCATGCTAACTGTCATTACGTTATAAGACAGTTGTGGAAGTTTTCCTTTAATTTCTTGTGTGCATCCAGTTTATTTCTAGGATTTTCAAATGCAGTCTTCAACAGGGATTTCCTAACGTGTTTGAGAAAAGGTAATGCAATAAAAGTAGTGAGTAACTTCATGTAAAACTGTTTTATTTCCTTTCAGGCAATCGTAGTACAATAACTACTTCTTTATGGTTCCATTTTACTTACTCCATTCCATATCTTTAGTTCAATAAAATGTTACCAATGTTTGTTGACTGTTATAACAATGCAATACACCTTACAGTTGAAAATAATTTGCTTGAGTCTTGCTCAAGATGTCGGCATCTTGAAAATTTTCTTGAGACTATTTAAAAAAGAATTGAACATTGCTTACTTTCATGCTGTTGGTAAACTAACAAAATAAATTGTAACATATATGTATACAAATTATTTGCACTAAACAATTTACATTTGAATGCAGATAACAAATTAACAATATTAATTCCCTATTTCACACATCTCTGGTTTAGTTTTCATTTTAATTCCATTCTGTTCAAGTGTATTTATTTTGCAAATGCATTGTTTTTGTTCTTTCAGATTAATGTATTTTCCTTAATAGCTTTTCTTCTTCTTTCTTTTTATATGAAACAAATTTATTCATAACATAAATCTTCTTTACAAATATTTTATATATTTTACATAGTGTTTTCTAACAATTCTTAATTCAAAAATTTTAACACAACAATACATAGCATAATAAATGTGTCAAGCACTGTTCCTCTCTTTGGAATTACAATTCTCACTAGCTTTTAAATTATTTTAAATTCACATGTCTCTTTCAACTCATTTAAATTGTGCATCATAAGTAGACATGTTTTATTTTTATTTAAGTGAAGAAATTTCTATTTTTTCAAGTGTAGGTGGTAAAACATTAAGAAAAATAATTTTATATTCATTCCGTAATTTAAACGCGATCAAACATATATATTACTGATAAGGATTTATTTAAAATAATTACTGTATGCATGGGAGTAGTAAAACATGTGCTCATGGTTGCTCTCGCACATTTGTTTTGAACTGAAGGTCAAGCAAGCTGCTGTGCATAAGGTGATCTTCGTGCATGAAACACGTAAATCACTTTTTGTGTTATAACTACGAACAGCCTGACATTGCCTGCTGCTCTTAATGACACTATGGACTATTCTCAATCTATTATTGTAGTTTTATAAAAATCCAGACACATTTAAAATAAGTAAAAACTGTATATATATTTTTTGTGGATATTATAAAAATAATTAGTACATACTGTAATGAAATGTGGACTTTTATCTACAATGAGATTTGGTACAATATTCTTAAATAAAGCGTTCTGGAGCTATGTGCACTTAAAATGTGACAAAGTGAATTAATACAATACATTTACCATTCAATAACGTGACAACCATTGGGTTTTAGATGCTAATATTTGATAAATATGCTTCACATGTGTAGACAGCAGGGACAGGCAGGATATGGTGATGGGGTTCCACGTTGTAGAAGGGCAGGTGAATGCGTTCCTGAGTAAATCCATCCAGCTCCAGTTTCACTCAAACCAAGTTTTAGTAATGTTGATCACGGCTACAGTTTGTTCACTGACAGCCGTTGGTGATGGCTCTTGAGTGACCTGACATGGAACATAGCTTTGTTGCCTCCTTATTAAACCTCTCTTTAATGTGAAGCAAACCTCCACGTGACCAGACATAACGTTCCACAATAAACACCTTCTCTTCTGTTCAACCAAAACTACTATAAACAATACGTTGCTATGGAAACTCGGACAGCAAATGAATGATAATTTCAGTGTCTACAAGTTTTTTGTATAGTCACACTTACTGTAATATAGAACTGTATGAAGCATATTCCAGGTTTCTCTTAAATGATGTGAATAGTGGCCCACAATAATATGAATATGTTTAATTTTCATGTTAAAAATTGTTTGAAATAATGTCCCTCTCACTCTATACAAGCCTCTGCCTGTTCAACATATTATTGAACACTGGTGCAGCTGCAACATTCAAAAATGTGCATACTGTCTTTTCATTTGATGCATAAACTTTATCCTTAAGCATGTCCCACAGATAATAATCACCGATTTGGATCTGAAGCCAATTATTCTATCATAAAAAGCACATTGTAATGTGATGCAGAGATTTTCTTGGACATCTTTCCACAACAGCCGCTATCTTCTCGACTAATGTTGGCTAGTGCAACCAAAGCTGACAGTCCACTTGCGTCTGTGAGCAAAACCTAATAGAATAATGCAGAACATTATCCACCATTTCAAACAACGTGAGCTGGGTCATTCAACCTGATATGTACCTGCGTACACCAGTCATGTCATTCAAGACAAGCTCCATAATTACCAAAACTCAAGCATATAATTTTCCTTGAAACCATAGATAAACGTTTTTCTCTATTTTTAATACGCCAGTACTGTGCCATATTTCAAAACTATAAGCATGATAATCTATAAATTATTTCTTTGAAACATAGAAATGTAAAATGCATTTGTCACTATTGATCACGATAATAGTCTTCCAGGTGCTAAATATTACAGCGTGATATTCTTTCACTTAAACTATTATGAATGACATATTTTTAAGTTGCACGGTGAATGAATGAGCTATCAACTCACCTTTTTCTTACGGTGGATTCGTGTACTTTGACAATCTTGATTATATCATTCACTGTGCGATTGAATTCATGTAAACGAGCTGCCATCAGTAGTGCTGCAATTTTATGCAAATGTTTTAGTCAGTTGTTTAATGCTTTCCACAATATTAACAGAAATAAAAAACTGTACAAAGCAATTACTCATTTGAAAATCCCACAAGATTGGTAAGAATCTAATTTGTTGCACTCAGATGAAATTCTTGCAAAAGCTTATTGTACTTCAAGTTGATTAAGATAAGCACGTACACATTTCGTGTACACAATGCAAGATAATGTGTGCTTTACTCCCTGAATGTTTTAGTTATTATTGAATGAAGCTGTAAAACTGAGATTTGGTGACTTCCTGGACACGCCTCCTTAAACAACACGCAAGGGAAAGCAAGCAAGGCAGGGGTGAGAGACGTTACATTTGCCAGATACTCGGAAATTCATTCAACTGGGGTGTACTTTTCCAAAGGTGTGAGCCAATAAGGGTTGCTGAAACACATATAAATATAGGAACGATGTTTAATGTATGTAAAAGCCCGAGTGTGATAGCTAGTGCTCTTAAAATAGAGGGAGCATTATCAATATTAACACTCTCCTTGGTCCGTGCTCAGTCATTTGCTTATAAGACGATGTGTCCAAGTGATAGAAACAAATGAGCTGTGTTAAGGGGTTGAGGAGTGGTGATAACGCCAAGTGTCCACTCATCCACCTGCACAAGGGCAACATCTTGGTGGGCAGCTACAAGGGAATAGCAATATTCAAATGTTTGAAAACTATTCACACTCGGCCCTGAAATTCCATGCTCTTTCCATGGCATCATGAAAAACAACTGAATAGCAAGCCACAGCACTTTAAAAAAATGACAAAAGTACTGAAAAAATACAAAGCAATAATAACAAATAGTTCAGAAAAGCTAATGACACAAAAAAGTTATTTGAAATGAGCTGTGTTTTAGAGAGATCTACATGTTTTGTGCAGCAAGGTTTTGTTTATCTCTTATGATTTACTGGTTATATAAAATTCCTTCCAAATGAAGATGACTTCCCAGAAATTCATCATATTGATTTTATTTGTCAGGTAAATAATCCTAAATGTATGGTATTTTAATCAACATCATTAGAGCCATTTTTGAGAAAATAAAAAATAGTGAAAATTATTCCATGTAAACGGTAGTTGGGATGGGGGTATTCTCTTGAGAATCTTTGTGCTGCAGCTAAACTTCAATACCAAGTTTGGTATTTATTTAGGATACCTTAAAACATTTATTTCCATCTCAATGTTGAATGTTTAGGTGAAGTGTAATACTTCTACTTGCATAAGCAATACAGAAAGTACAACTGAGTATGAAAAATACCAAAGCAAAGTTAAGCTTGAGAACAAAATAAGTGAATTTAACAGAGGCAATGGATTATCCACTGCAACATATTGTTTATCTTAGCTCCACGCTATGAATATTTGATCAAAGGGGTGCAATTGTTATTAAAGTGAGTCAGATATGTAGACGACCAATATAAGTACAGTGGAAAGCAATACAGCAGATTGGATTGAAGCTGGGTACAGAGAAAGCAAAATATATCATCCTCAGAAACCAGCAGAAGACGAAAGGATCTAGAAATACTCTAAAGAGTATCCAATTTAAGTATTTCGGATATATAATTGATAATGAAATCAAAATCAGTAGCATTGATCACATGGGGCTGAAATAGGAAATGTTATGGAAATTTGAACATAAAATAATAAGAAAAATCTATGAACATATAAAGGAATACAATAATAGGCGAGCCAAGTATAATTGTGAAAATAACCAAGCCCACCCCCCCCCCCCAACAGGCCAACAAGCTTGCATTTGTTTACATGGTGCCTGTTGAACCTGTAACAATAATAAGGCATTCCCAACACAAGTGCATGTTGCACTACTCACTGTACTGTAAGCCATAGCTGGTTCCTATTCAAGTATTGTACTCAAGTTCCTTGAGCAGTATCACACTTAACTGATGTTAGAAAATATGTGTAAACCCCTTTAAAAGACTCCACCAGTCAAATAAATAGTAAAAAAAGACTCATTTTACTCTTTCTACTACTTAGCTACAGTAACAGGGTACCCAACAAAAATTTGAAGCTAAGTTCCCTGACTTTCCCTGACCATATTGCATAATTTTAACAGCCTCCTCCACACCTATTAGCTGTTCAAAACAGCTTTAAACGGTATTTTACTAGATACATACTGAAAAGGAACATACAACATATTGGACAGTAAAGTGCATAGAATAAGAGTGAAATGCCAAATATAACACTTCACTTTCAGCTTAGACAACATATTAACAAACTTGGCAATAGGCAGAGTTGTGAAATATACTTTTGAAACAAAATAGTAAGAAAAAGGTATTCTGGATACTAAACAATTAGAATGTTTATATTTTATTGCAAAAGTATAAAAAGCAAATAAATAATTCTGCCCTGAGCTTAACAGATACATAAATAATGAAACTACTCCTGTTACTTTACTAATGATTGCCCACTGCTGGTAATAATGTGTGCTTTCATCCCATCTTCTGTGAAGTTAGCGAATATTTTCTTCAATTCTGTCTTCACATACTTGTGACTGATTCTTTTTACTGTTTTTTTCCTCTTCCAACTTTCTTATTAATCATTTCTCAGTTGTTTTTCTGTCCTCTTCTCTGGTCATCTGCTGTTTCTTATGAGCACTTCTCACTGACAGTAACATTCTCTGATTGTACATTTGACAGCTTCTCATACAATTCCCTGTAATTCACTCTTCATCCATGTTTTCTACCAAAACTGATTTAGTTATAGAAAAGACCATCCTTCACTGCAGCATTTCCATGAGACAGTTTGAGACAAACCTTTATTACTTGTCATAGTTTAAATATGTTGTTTTGTTTTCTGTCAAAATCGCAACAAAGAAAAACATATCATCACCAGATGCTCAATTTGGTTTCCAAAACTTCCTTTGCTTCACAACACACACAAATCGATTGTGCTTTGGTTCTATCAGCTACATTTTCAGTTCATGCAACGTTTCCAACACATATTCCATTTGTGTGTAACCAAGATATGATATATTACATCTGGGTACGCCCTTTCACTAATCTATACTTTAAAGCACTCTTATCCAAGAGTTTCTTCACAATTGCCATTAACATTCTTGGTTTAAAACCAACAATCTCTTTTTCTGCCACTTTTGTTTACTACCTTGTTGGTACCTGTAGATCAAGCAAACTCAGACCATTAATATGAGTGGAAATTGCCATTTTTCTATGCTTGACAAAGCCATTCATATGAGAGTACAAAAATGGAGCAAGCAATATATTATTACTTTGAAATGGCTCACACTCCAAAGAAATTGTTTTAAAGAATGCTAGTTTGCATTTTATTAAAGAGTGTTGGATTTCTTCATTTATGTTTTAACAAGATTTACTTTCTGGCCACTTGCAACATATATCTTGATATGGTCACACAAGCAACATTTTCAAGCCATTGAACTGTACAATATTTTAGTGGGAACACTTTACGCCATCACAGCAGTGAACTAGCTCCAATGCCATTGAATAAATAATGTATGTTATGCAGGAATGATTTACGCTCCCAATGAACAGCTAAATGTACACCAAACACGCAGGTTCCACTTGAAGCGTTCTGAAGTTCACATCAGACCCATCCATTGAGACCTGCAATAAGTTCTTTCTTGGAAAATGTTGCAGTCCATGATTAAATTTCTGCAGCAGATATTGGGCAGTGGTATTACCCAGAAAAACACTCTTCCAATATCTACAAATTTTGTTAGTGTTGAGATGATGAGATCCATTTGTCCTCTTTGTGTTATGTAATTTACTGACTCATCAAAATAAACTACATAATCCTCACAAGAGTTTAAATTTTTATTAATAACTTGCATGAATGTGGTGCGATACCCGGGATTATCTCATACTTTCACCAAAGCCATTGCACTATCTGGGAACTTGAATTCAATTTAAACGTAGCACATGAGCTGCTTGTATATTTACTAACATCAGCTTTTAATGCCCACAGGATTTCTGCTGTTTTTTTTTTTTAAATAAGAGATAGTAAAATGTGCAGTCTTTACTGTTTCTGTTGAGGTTTGATAAAAAAATGTCAATGTGATATAACATTCATCCAGAGTCTGCACACTTTACAGTCCAGTCAACCACTAACTCTGGATTAAGCGATGAATCCAGCCACACGTTGTTGAAACTTGCTTTTTCGGCCATCAACCCCTCCTAACTCTAAAAAGATGTGAAGAGGCAAACAATGGAGTAAATCAACCTGTATGTATCAGTTCCTCTGCATTTAATTTGAAACTCATCATTTCAAGGATTGGGAGGGGACTTTAAGAACCAAAAAATGTTACTCCTCCTCCTTAATATGTGGTTTTTCATCAGTATGAATTACCAAACATGTGATAACTCTCAACCAATTTCCCTGACTTTCCAGGTCGCTGGGAACCTGAGTAAGAAGAGGAATTATTTTGAGACCCCAAGAATAAAAAAACATTTTAGAAAAACGTCATTGTGCATATGTGAATAGTACAACTAGAAAATGAAAAGTTGTATAAATACCTAACTTATTATTTCCATTCAGTATCTTCAAAAGACGTGACATGGAGGTTTCCCAAATAATCCCCCCCCCCAAAAACTACCTTTACATAGAAAATTTTTGTTATTTTTTATTTTCCCAAAAATGGCACTAGTAATTTTGATTAAACTACCATATGGCATATCTTGAATTTTCTCGGAGTAGCCTGTGAGGTCCTCTTCATTCTGAATGACTTTTATATAATTGGTAAACTGTAAGAGGCACAAAACATGTGGATCTCATTGAAGCACACAATTTATGCCAAATAAAATATTTTGTGCCATTAACCCATTTCCGAGGTATTCTGTGTTATTGGTTGAATTTTCAAATATTTTTATTTTTTTCTAGTTGTAAGTCATGTTTGTTTTCTCTTGTCATGCCAGAGTAATCTTCATTTTAAAAAATCAAGCCTACTGCACCTATGCTTCTTATATTTACAAAAAATAGTGTAAATATATAATGAAAGTCTTTTAACATAAAGTAGAACAAGAATAAACAACAGTTTGTAGTAGAGAACATCATGCGAATGCAACATTATCAGATCAAAGCTGAACCATTAACATAGCTGAGGCAATTTTTATTACTTTGATGGTACTTTATGAGTTTTATAATCTTTTGAAAATTGTACAAAAGTTTCCTATCTTCCTGTGCACAGTATTTTCAAAATTTTTTGAGACTTGAGCTTAAAACCAAGCACAGAGAAACATTGCCCACAGGAGTAAGACTTTGAATTTGGAAAAGATTCCAAGCATTGCTTCGTATCTCAGCTATGCCCTGATATTTGAAGATGTTTAATTGAAAGTGACTTTATAACCACTACCTGCACCACAGAGGCCTGAAGGCCTGCGACCTGAATGAATAAAATCCCTCTTCATCCGCTGCACCAGTCGAAGGGCTGTCATTGAAACTTCATGAGTCTTGTCACCAAACTCCAGTCTGTTTGCAAACCTCAAGATGTACAAACATGGATCTGAAATTAAAAAGCAACAAGATCGTAAACATACACATACCATATTGAGGAGGGAAAATGTATTATAATATTTGTGTGTAATCTCAAAAACCACTCAACTGATTTTCATAATTCTTTCTCATGGAGGTGACACACATTTAACTTTTTTTTTTTTTTTTTTTTTTTGAAAGAAGTAAGAATAGCATAGTGATGTAGTGTAACAACCCTCAACTCTCTATTTTAAATTATGACACATCACTGTTACCAGCTTCTAAATCTTCAAAATTAATCAACATTTAACTTTATTTTACAAAACCCTTGTACTTGAACACGAACACATCAGAATATGCTTACAAAGAAGACCTTGAAAATGCCATGGAGTAGAAAAAACAGTTGTTGCTCCATGGAATATAAGCAGTTGCTAAACTCCGTAAAGTATAGAAACGAAAGTTGTTACATTTTATTGCAAGGAATATGCATAGATGGTCAAGATGTAAGGTTTCAACAAACAGAAGACAGAGTTTAAAAAGCAATAATTGATCCTGTGTTATATTTGTTTATTTAATTGCCATTTATCAAAAACTGCAGATCTGTATGTGCAATGAGACAGTGTGAAAACATCTGAATAACCTTTATTGTAATTCTATAGATGTATGTACTGAAGATTCTGGATGCCAAAACCTTCTAATATCCCTCATGTAAGAAAGTTTTCTTTTATGTTGTAATCCAGTTCGATAGCAGGGCGAGAAAACTGCTGACATTAGATATTTGTTATTATCTGAGAAGATTATTTTTCTTGATGTTCGCAGACTTGGTGGTCTGCGAGAGCAGAATCTTATTTCACTGTATATGTTAAGGGTTTCTGTAGCTTTTATGTTATTAAGTAACAAAGTTTAAAATTTAGCAATTATCTAAAAAATTACTTGACTATCCAACTGAGGAATCGTCCACAACAAAAGGGTGCTGCATTTTCAGAACTTGGAAGAATGTTCTATCAATGTTTCACATAGTCTTGCATAAACATCAGGAGATTTTTCATTTGCCATTTGGAATACAAAATTACAATTATAGGGGGTAAAATGGAGGATTAGCTATATAAACCCTCAAAATTGTTGTAGAATAATTTAATTAAGAACGGGGAGGGGGAGGTAAATTAAATTAAATAATTTGTCACTGGAGTTTAAAAAGCTAACTGTGAAACATCAGCTATTATGTCTATAAAGAGAAAATTTGTGTGTGTATGTAAGGCAATCTCCACCCATTTTGACTACTCGTTCATCACTGAAAAGCCCAATTCTTTCTCACGTAATGCACCTTAATTACTAAAAGGATCTACAAAAGCCCTTGTACTTGAATGCAAACACATTGATGAAATAAAACAATATGTTTACAAAGAATGCCTTGACTTTTAGTTGAGAATGTCATGGGGTGGTACCCCACAAAATATGCATGTAAATGGTCAGCTTTAGGTAACAACAAAACAAAAGACAATCGAATATGGTTATAATACAGTGATACAAATGGTATACCAGTATGAACATCTCATGTGAGAAAGTTTTTGGATGATTGTCAGCAGGGCATGTTAAATAACTGTATAAACAGAGAAAATTAACTAACTTTTCCAAAGAGGTCCAGTTGCTGGCCTGAGAGTAGGCAATCTTGACATTCACCACTGCTTCATATTACATAACCGTGAAACTAGAACTGCCTAAAAACACCAGCCCCAGGCTCTCATTACGGTCCTTTCTAGTCCAGAATAAAAATTTATAAAAAATTGCCACAAAAATATAGAACAATAAAAGAAACAAATGTATTTCTCACAGTAAAAGAATACATGGAAGACAGTCTCTATAAACAATTCTAGTTATAGTTTAACACAGATCAGTATGTACATATTTTTGTATATAACTTTATGTGTAAATGCTTTTGTAATTTTTTGATCATATTTTCTGTAATCTTTTAGTTAGACAAAATTGTGTAAACCTGACGAGTCACCAGTTTACTGGGCTTTTGACTAAATTATATAAATGTATCTGATGAATAAAGTATCTATCTGCATATGTTGAGGGTCTATGTCTGTAGCTCCAGCAATATAGCTACCCAACTATTCTGACTGATGATTGTTCCACTGCCACAGTGACTGACTATACAGCATTTCCACAACTTGGAAGATGTCGAGGGAGGGGAGGTTAAGGACGTTAGATGTTCTGCCAATGTTTCACATCCTTTTGCATGACTTTTTGGAATAGTCAATATCACAATTATAAGCCGTAAAGGGGAGGTTTCTTCTACAGCGTTATACAACCATTTCATAAAAACAGCAGGAGGTAAACCAAAATAATTAAATTACTATTGGAGTTTAAAACATTAACCATGGAATGGGGGTTGTGCATATTTTTGGAAATTTCAGCAAGTTCTTCAAATAAACTATCCTTAGTTTTGTAGCAAAAATTACCAGTTAGTTCTTTTTAAAGCTCTTATACACAAATATGTTCTGTTGCTACTAGACATCATTCTGAGTGGGTTTGTCTCTCTTTGTTATGTTGATACATTCACATGACTTTCTACACCCACAGTCATTTATTTTTATACCTGTTCTTATAACAGTCTATTTCTCTGTCTACACAAGCGAGCGCAGGAATGCTTCCATTTCAAACAACAGGCTCAAACAATATTTAAAAGCAAATGGCTTTGAAACTACACATCATAACAAACAAAACATTCACATGACTTTCTACACCCACCTGTTCTTATAACAGTCTATTTCTCTGTCTACACAAGCGAGCGCAAGAATGCTTCCATTTCAAACAACAGGCTTAAACAATATTTAAAAGCAAATGGCTTTGAAACTACACATCATAACAAACAAAACATTCTCATGACTTTCTCTACCCTCTATCATTTATTAAGGGTATACAAGCTAAAGTTTGTTACTTCCTCTACCACGTACATAGTAGGTAGAGAAGGTATTCCATTACACCCAAAAATTCAATACACAGATTTCATCAGAAATACATGTTTTGAGGCCCCTGAATAATAAAAACGAATGCATTTTTAGGAAAACGTCCGTGTGTGTGTGAACAGCAAAAGTTGCATATACACCAAACTTAGTATTTGGGTTCAATACCTTCTGAAGATGGAACACGAATATTTTCAAGAGATTCCCCCCGCAACCCAAACTACCGTTTACTTAGAACATTTTTCGAAAACATTTTCTGGGAATAGCCTTTGAAGCCTTCTTCTGTATAACTAGTAAACGTTAAGCAATAGAAGAAAACGTACTACTAATGTAGACCTCTTTAAAACACATGATTTATTTGAAATACCTAACTATTTTGGTGGAACCAGCCATTTCCGAGATTATCCGTTATTAATAGTTCCATTTGTTCAATACTTTGTCAAAGTCCCATCGATCTTCAGTTGTTTCTCGCGATGTCATGGAAACAGTATGGAATTTTAAGGCAGCATATAGCGTCCAGTTGTTAAACATTTGACTATCGCTGTTCTCTTTGTATCTATAACGAAATGTGTAATGTAGCTGTTTCTGTAAACATTTATCTAGACTCGAATGAAGTAGATATAAAAATAAACTTTCGCAAGAATAATAATTGTATACCCACTAATAAACGATAGACCGCACACAAAGTTATCTGAATGTAATAAGTCCGATTTTTTACTATGCACTTCATTTTTAATTGAGATACACCTTTGTAATACCTACATTACACATTTCTCGTGTAGTCCGTTTTCGTCTATCGCTTAAAGTTTACTAGTTATACAAAATTCCTTCGGAATAAAGAGACCTTCAAAGGCAATTCCAAGAAAATTCAAGACATACATTTTATTTGTAACGTAAATATCATTAATATGTGGTAGCTTCTATAATAAAAATCGTTAGAGCCTTTTTTAGAAAATAAAAAATTTCAAAAATGTTCCATGTAAAGGGTAGTGTGCGGTGGGAGGATTTTCTTGAAAATTTTCGAGTCGCACGTTTGGAAGGCACTGAACGTAAATTCGATGCTTATCTGACTTTTTGAGTTATGCTGTTCAGAGACACAAATACACGCACGCGGAACTTTTTGTAGAAATGATTTTTTTTATTCAAAACAAGCATTTCGGTGAAATCTCACTATCTAACTTTTGAGTGGAAGGCAATAGCTTCTCTTACCTATTATGTACGTGGTACAGAAAGTTAAAACTTAAAATAATATAAATGTATTGAAAAATCCAAGGCTAGTAGAAAAAAAACTCAGAAATAGTTAATTCCACAAAAACTTAATCCATATAAATGATACATTTTAACAAGATGTAATTTTTCTTGTCATTTACCACTTATACAAAATTAATTCACAACTAAGAGGACTTCACAGGCAATCAAGATATGCATACGCTATTTTAATCAAAATCCCTACTCATGTTGAGAAATGGAACAACAGAAAATTTTCCGTGCAAAGGATAATTTAAGATGGGGAGGGGAGTTTCTTGCCACATCTTTGGAAGATGCTGTACTTAACCACCATGCATGGTATTTATCCGACTTTTTGTGTTTGATTTATGTTGTTCATACTTTTCCTAAAGGGCTGCTGTGTTGCATTCACATAACTTTCTCTAGTCACTCTTCTACAAAGCTTATTCTTCCATCTACCTTTTGTTAAACACGATGTTACACATTTATAAGAAGAATACAATAAGCTAAAGCGATAGTCAGTCACTATGTGACGTGAGAAACTGCCGGCATATGAAGCACGGATACCGTGAAGCTACAAAACTAGGAACTGCCCGCGGCATGGTATCCAGCCCTACAAAATGTTGAGGCACACGAACCAACAAAAATCCAATCCCCTTGCCGAGAAGCCATCAGCGCTCGAAACCACGGACACTACCGCTATAAAGTTTGGCGCACTTTCACCAACCTGCATCACCACCCGTTCCACCGGGGACCGAACTCGGACCCCGAGCCCCCGCGTGTGCATGGTGCCCCCACGCTCGTGGTCAGATTCCGGCCCGGCTGCAAACGTGGTGATTGCCACGGAGGGGCTCCCTCTTCTGTCTAGCGTCATCCAGGGTCTCGCACCTCATTTCTGTTCCCGTTGTGGCCCGACACATCAGGGGAATGTTCTTTTGCGTGCCCTGTACATCATTTTAGTCTCGGAAACACATCTCAAACCCAAAATCCCCTTCCGAGCTACAACTGTCTCAGGACAGACCGCGTGGAAGAGGAGGAGGAGACACAGCGGTCTTCGTGAAGAATACTGTAGTCCACCGATCCGTCCAGCCCGCGCCATTTCTTTGTGACTGAAGTACTGATGGTGTCGTTATACCACCCACCCCGAAGGCAGTTGTGCTTAACGATCATCTTTCCACCTTCGCCCTACACCCGTAATTATGGCCGGGGACTTCAATGCCAGACATCCGCGCCAATGACATCATTTATATGGTTGATGCGGACCATTATCTCAAGAGCAGAGGGCCTCACCCATCATCCATGAGGTCAAGGACGAGCTACTGTTATTGATTTCGTGATCACCAAGCACTTCCTCTTTCATACTTACTCAGATCACAATCCAGAGGTTGCCAGTCATGGCTTTACGTTCAACACCGGGGCTGCCTCAACGTCTCCATCTCTCCCTTCCCTAGAGGCTACGGTCTCACCTCCATCGTGGTGCGAACTGTCCACATCCCACCTTCCCTACATCCACATGTTCTAATTGTACAACTCGTCGCTCCTAGGCAGCCTGCAGACTCTACCAGCGTCACCGCACGCCGCACAATCGTGAGCTTCGAAGACGCTTGCGCCGCGAAGTCCGTCTCCGCCTACGCGAGCACAAGGTGCGCGCGTGGGAGGATACGATGGCTCGTATGAACCTCGAGAGTGACGACGTGTGGCACATAGCTAAAAGAGTTCGGAACCGCCGAGACTAACACACCCCCCGCTCCAAGGCACCCAAGGCCTGGCCTACGATCCCGAAGTCAAAGCTAACGTGTTTGCGGACTATCTTGAACGGACCATGTGGCCCAAAGACGATCCCTATGATGATGCCTTCTCCGAGTGTGTTCGGCGGGAGGTTCGCCGCTTTCTCTGGCGTCCTCCGGACGAGAATGTTCGTCCTCCTGTGACAAAAGCCAGTGAAGTCCAAGATGTATTCCGGCGTCTCAACACCAGCAAGGCCGTGGACCCTAACGGGTCATGCTCTACCCTTTCCCTTCAGGGCCGTGCTCTTTCTGACTAGAGTCTTCTATATGTGTCTTGCCCTTGATCACTTTCCATGAGAGTGGTGAGATCTTGGGTGATTTGCATCTTGAAGCCGGGGAAACATGCTGTTCATCCTACTAACTACCGATCAATTAGCCTTCTGTCGGTCTTCTCGAAGGTGAGGCTAGTACTTGCCCGCTTGTCCCCTGTACTGGATGACATTCACGCCATCATTGACCACCAGTTTAGGTTTCGTCCTAGGCACTCGACACCCCAGCAGCTGCAGACGCTGTCTTGGGCTTCCAGGGCAGGAGCTACACTGATGCAGGTGTCTCTGAAAGTCGAGAAGGTCTTCTCTATGACCTGGCATGCAGGTCTCCTGCAAAAGTTGATCCACTTGCTTCACACATATCTGAAACACCGATCTTTTGTTGTTTCTGTTGCGGGGAACAAATCTCCACATAGGCCAATAAGAGTCGAAGGCTCTGTATTATCCCCCCCCCACGTCTATGTGGCCGACCTACCTACACGTCAACATAGCCCAGTGTGCTGATGGCGCTGTAAAGAGAGGAACCCTTGCAGAGCCTTCAGCGACACTTCCACCTCATTTAAGAGTGGTGCAGGGGTCGGCGGTTGCCCAGTAATCTGGAGAAAAGTCACGCGCCGGTCCCCCCCCCCCAACATCCACATACCTTTCTCTAATTACATCGCTATCGCAAAAATCTGATGTGTTATATTCACACGGCTCTCTCTGCACTCTACCACTGTAATGCGTATAGTATATCTGTATACTGGATATATAAATTATTCTTGCGAACGTTTATTTTCCTCTCTACTTCATTTTAATCCAAATAAACCTTTACAGAAACAGCTACATTACACATTTCGTTGTAGATACAAAGAGAACAGCGATAGTCAAATGTTTAACAACTGGACGCTATATGCTGGCCTTAAAATTACTTACTGCTTCCATGACATCGCGAGAAACAACTGAATGTTGAAGGGAATGACCAATAAATGAACAATTCGAACCATCAATAACGGATATCTCAGAAATGGCTTATGCCACGAAAAAACTTGTTTGTAATAAATAGTATTTTAAAGAGATCTACAATTTTTGTGTAGTATGTTTTCGTGTATCGCATAACGTTTACCATTTATACAAGATTATACAAAATTCCTTCTGAATGAAGAGGACTTCAAAGGCTATTCCCAGAAAATTCAACATACACATTTTGCCATGTAAATATCTTTAATATGTAGTATTTTATCAAAATCTTTAGTTATTTTTTCAGAAAATCAAAATGTTTAAAACATGTTCTATTTAAAGGGAAGTTGCGGTGAGGGCATTTTCGTGAAAATTTTGTGTTGCATCTTTGGAAGATACTGAAACGAAATGCAAGTTTGGTGTTTATCCGGATTTTTCGTTTTGAGTTATGCTGTTTACATATACGCGCACGCGCGGACCTTTTTCTAAAAAGGCTTTTATTTATTCAGGGGACCTCCAAACATGTATTTCCGGTGAAACCTCGGTATCGTATTTGTGGGTGGAATGCAATTCTTCCCATACTTGCTATATACGTAGTAGAGAATTGTTATGAAGTTTTGTGCAATAAAACTAAATGTTTATGTTTCGTACTAAACGCGGATATGAATGGGAAGTAACGGTGGCAAGACGTGAAAGCGTGATGTGCAGCGTGAACCTGAACCTCAGGTTTCCTTCCTGTTTTGGGGGGCTATTACACCACTGGTGTAGGTGCGTGTCATTTCCGACTCTGAACTTGTGTTGCAATGTGAGAGCCCGTATTATAAACAAGCAACAGCTTTTGGAGGGAAATTCATGCAGCACAGTTGAACCTCTTCAGACCTGGCGTGTCTTATACGGCACACACCTTAAACTGCAGCTGCAACAATCGACCCTAATAGTAACCGAACCCAGGCCTTAAGGTCTGTATAGCATGAAGTGTACCCACACAGGCAATTAACGAATTCAGGTCTGCCTTCATGTTGCCTGACACATCTGCAACATTTGACTGTAACAACAACTGAACTCGGGTGTGTCTTCATGCTGCATGACAAACCTGCAACATTTGACTGTAACAACAACTGAACTTGTGTCTGTCTTCATGCTGCATGACACACCTGCAACATTTGACTGTAACAACAACTGAACTCAGGTGTGTCTTCATGCTGCATAACACACCTGGAACATTAGACTGTAACAACAACTGCACTTGTGTCTGTCTTCATGCTCCATGACACACCTGCAACTTCTGAATGTAACAACTGAACTCGGATCTGTCTTCATGCTCCATGACACACCTGCAACTTCTGAATGTAACAACTGAACTTGTGTCTGTCTTCATGCTGCATGACACACCTGCAACATTTGACTAACAACTTAACTTGTGTCTGTCTTCATGCTGCATGACACACCTGCAACATTTGACTGTAACAACAACTGAACTCAGGTGTGTCTTCATGCTGCATAACACACCTACAACATTAGACTGTAACAACAACTGCACTTGTGTCTGTCTTCATGCTCCATGACACACCTGCAACATCTGACTGTAACAACTGAACTTGTGTCTGTCTTCATGCTTCATGACACACCTGCAACATTTGACTGTAACAACTGAACTTGTGTCTGTCTTCATGCTTAATGACACACCTGTACCATTGGACTGTAACAACTGAACTTGTGTCTGTCTTCATGCTGCATGACACACCTGTAACATTTGACTGTAACAACTGAACTTGTGTCTGTCTTCATGCTTCATGACACACCTGTAACATTTGACTGTAACAACTGAACTTGTGTCTGTCTTCATGCTTCATGACACACCTGTAACATTTGACTGTAACAACTGAACTTGTGTCTGTCTTCATGCTTCATGACACACCTGTAACATTTGACTGTAACAACTGAACTTGTGTCTGTCTTCATGATTCATGACACACCTGCAACCTTTGACTGTAACAACAAATGAACTCGGGCCTGTCTTCATGCTGCATGACACACCTGCAACATCTGACTGTAACAACAACTGAATTCGGTTGTGTCTTCATGCTGCATGATACACCTGCAACATTTGACTGTAACAACAACTGAACTTGTGTCTGTCTTCATGCTGCATGACACACCTGCAACATTTGACTGTAACAACAACTGAACTCGAGTCCGATCAGTGTAAATGTTTAGGCCCCGAGGCTCAGTTATACGTTCTTGAGTAGCGATCGGGATGGCTCAGGTGGCAACGTCTGTAACCCGCATTCGGGAGGTCCCGGAATTCATCTTCGGTGTCCACAAAGTCTGGCCTGTGGGTTATCGTGGATTCCGCGGGTCGCCAGGCGAATGCTGGGGTGGTTCATCTTCGTTGTCATCTGTTGCAGTTGTAGGTCAGGCGACGGTGTTTTGCGGATTGCGGCTTGCGCTCGTAATGGTGTCTTCCCTAGCGTCGCTGCTGTACCGTTCGGTTAGATCACTCCTCCGCTGGGCTCCGCCACGGGTACCCTGGACGTTGGTGGCTTGTGGGCAGAGGCTGGGTGGCGTCGTGTGTGTTTATCTGCAAATGTTAGGGACCGGTCCTAGCTATGGTCACGCTTCTGGTCTCTCCCCTCCCTTCCTCCCAGGGGCCGACTGGCCTGCTTGCGGTGCTCTGCCGCATTTCGGGGGCGCTTCCGTGATTCTGGCTTTACTTTTTACGTTTACTCATTAATAGGTCCCCATGTACGAAATATGTAACTGCTCTTATTTATACATTATGTTAAGATATATAGCACTTTTCTTTCACACTGCGGCCACCGCCGACACTTTTACAATACGCAATAGCAACGCGTCAGTCACAATGTCACGTGCTATGTAAAGGGAAGTGGATGCTGTTCCAAGCGCAGAGTTCTTACTGTGGAGAAGCTTGATGAAACTGAAGAACTCTTAGAGAACTCTATGGTGGCTTGAACAGGAAACACAAGTCTCATGAGCTCAGCATGGCGAGCTACCGAACTGCTACTTGATCAACAGAGTCGCATACATTTCTGTAATTCGATTTCCGGAAATGTAAACGATAAGAGTAATTGATCCACGCTTAATATTCTTCTCAGACGAAGCACGGTTTAGTTTACAAGGCTATGTTTCGTCGCAGAATAACACTTACTGCAGCACACAGAAACCCGCAAGAGAGTTTTATGGACGCTCTTTAACTACAATGGTTCTTAGCGTCCCATTCTATATTGGCCGTGAAAGACCGGTAATTTTGCTCAGATGCCTCTTTATCAGGCTGGAGGTTCTTTTACGTGCCGTAAATCTACGACACGGGACTGCCGGCTTTACTTCCCTTCCGAAGGAAGCCATGCTAAGGATTTTTACGCCTTCTGGCGGCTTTGAACCCTCGACCTTGGGAACTAGAGGCTAGCACGGAGGACGACACAGTATATGCAGACATAGTTGTTTAACAAACACAGAGACGTACAAGCACTAACAACTTTTTTGAATAGCTGACCGACATTGGATGTTAGTCTGGATTTTTCCAACAAGACTCTGCTACCGCGCATAGGGCTCATGAGTTATTAACTTTAATTTAGGAAAGTTGGTAATTAGTAAAGGATTATGGCCCTCAAGATCCCCGATTTAACTGTACCCGATCTCTGTCTATGGGGGAACTAGAAGAAAACATGAGGCGAGAGATTCACTCAGTTTCAGAAATTGAACTCTCCAAAGTGAAATAAGATTTGCCAAGAATGAGTGCATAGAGGACAACATCTCTTATCATAAAGTATGGGCTTACTGTGACAATATAACAAAATATTACACAAAAGCTTGTGTTATATTCACACGGCTTTCTCTACTCGTCGTTTATCTCTTCACAAACTATTCGTACAAAAGCTTTGTGTGTTACTCGACATAAAGTATGGGCTTACTGTGACAATATAACAAAATATTACATAAAAAGCTTGTGTTATATTCACACGGCTTTCTCTACTCGTCCTTTATCTCTTCACAAACTATTCGTACAAAAGCTTTGTGTGTTACTCGACATAAAGGTTTACAGAAATAGTTTCATTATACATTTTGTTGTAGGAGACTGAAGTGACAGTCAAATCTTCAAAAACTGGCTTGCTATACGCTGTCTTGAACCACTTTATGTATATTGTGTGTTACATTCACATGACTTTCTCTGCCCTCCATCCTTATTACTGAGCATAGTTAATTATTATTATTACTAAAGTTTATTTTTTCATCTACATTTTAATTCAAATAAATCTTTACAGAAACAGCTACATTACACATTTCGTTATAGAGAACAGCGATAGTCAAATGTTTAACAACTGGACGCTATATGCTGGCCTTAAGGTTCCATACTGTTTCCATGACATCGCGAGAAACAACTGAAGTTTTTTTTTTTTAGTTCCATTTGTCGGCGGCCTTCCTTTGGAACCAATGGTGTTAGCTCGTTTCCTCTTGCACTTTTGGGTTTTAATCATTAGATCACACTCCTATTCATACCTCCAGACGCTGGGAGGATAGCGAATGATCTTGGCTAGAGAAAAATTTCCACCACCGCCGAGAATCAAACCCGGGAACCCTCGCACAGGAGGCACGTGTTCTACCGACTGAGCTAGGAAACCAGCCGAGCTAAATGTTGACAAGTACTAAACAACTTGAATCATTAATAAAGGATATCTCGGAAATGGAGTATGGCACAAAAAAGTTATTTGTAATATAAATTGTGTTTTTAAACAGATATACATGTACGTTTACACAACATTCTTCCGAATGAAGAGGAATTCCCAGATGTGCATGTAAATATCCTAATATATGTTATTTTAATCAAAATCGTTGGAGCCGTTCTTTAGAAAAATGTTGCATGTAAAGGGTTGTTTGGATCGAGGATATTTTCTTGAAAATCTTCGTGTCGCATATTTGAAAGATACTGAATTTAATACACAATTTGGTATTTATCCGACTTTTCGTTGTTGTTTACCATATAAATGATAGCTACGGACAATCTCGACCGCATACCTTTGTCTCCGTTGTACAAATGATTTTGGAATAGTGCCTCTAGCTCCAAATAACAGATCCGTTACCCATGAATGTCGGCTCCTTTGGGATTTAAGCTCTCAGCCTCTCCTGTCTATTTGACAGTTACTTTCACAATCAGCCACGCAATGCTGCTGTGACATCACACTTCGCTTCCTATTGTCTAGCACGACTTGTAACCTTGACTAAGGAAATTCAGGTCGAGTGCAGAAAGTATTGGTTTATGCACGTAACGAAACAGTGTAAGTGCTACTAGTTACAGCCAGGAAAACTAATTCTAATAATAATCTTGTTTTAGCATGCAGGCCGCGGAGAGATACACCCACAACGCCGATGCGTGACAAAGTATTTATAATCGTAACCTTGATTGGGAGGACAGACACTGTTTCCGTATTTGAAACCTTGTTCCGGATTAACCAGTCGACCTCACCGCCGCACCACAATATATTGGCACGGACCATATTCTAAATGATGGTGTGAAGCAAATATTTTACATGAAATTTAATCTAATCTTGTTTGACATAGATAAAACATTAATGCGTATGTAATGTTGGTATTGGTCAAAATACAAGCAAAGAAACATAGATATCTTTCTTTACGACATAAAACACTGACAAAAATCCGATGTGATACATTCACATTACTTTCTCTCGTTTATTAGTGGGTATACAAACTATTCTTACTAAATCTTATTTTTCTATGTACCTTATTTTAATCCAAATAAACCTTTACAGAAACAGCTACATTACACATTTCGTTATAGATACAAAGATAACAGCGATAGTCAAATGTTTAACAACTGGACGCTATATGCTGGCCTTAAAATTCCATACTGTTTCCATGACATCGCGAGAAACATCTGAATGTTGACAGGACTTAAAATGGCCAAGTACTGAACAGTTCGAATTAATAATAAGGGATATCTCAGAAATGGCTTATACCACAAAAAAAAACCTTTTTTTGAAATAAATTGGGTGTTTTAAAGAGACAGTTTTTTTTTGTACAGTAGGTTTTTGTCTATCGCTTAACGTTTACCAGCTATGCAAGATTATACAAAATTCCTTGCGAATGAAGACGGCTTCATGAGCTATTCCCAGAAAATTCAAGATATAACACTTTATTTGTCATATAAATAACTTTAATATATGGTATTTTAATACAAACGGTTACAGCCATTTTTTAGAAAATCAGAATTTTCGGAAAATGTTCCATGTAAAGGATAGTTGAGGATGGGGGAATTTTCTTGAAAATCTTCATGTCGCATCTTTGGAAGATGCTGAACTTAAATACCAAGGTTGGTATTTATCCGACTTTTGGTTTTTTTTGTTATGCTGTTCACAGACACACACACGTACCGACATGTTTCCATAAATGCTTCATTTGGACTTAGGGGCCTCAAAACATGTATTTTCGGTGAAATATCGGTATCGAATTTTTGGGTGAAATGCAGCACCTTCTCTGCCAACTATGTACGTGGTAAGCGAATGTCAGCGTATTAGCAACACGATACATTTAAGACAACAGTAGGGTGTTTTTAAACGTAATGAGGACGTGACCCGGGAGAAAGGGATGCGCAAGCATTGGCGGGTCCATAACGTTCCCAGTTCGAACGGATCCGACACCGTTTGGGCCCACCCATAAGCTCCTGACACCCAGGAACGCCTACCACGTAGCTAAGTGGTCTGACCGAAGCCAGGAAGAAATCTCTACAATGCCTACAAGCCGAACACCGTCGACCATGAAACAGATGATGATGATGATGATGATGCCTACACAAAAGTCGAGGTAAAGGACGGGGAAACCCAAGGTCAGAGTAGACGGTCGCCGGAAATCGAACTCCGAGACCTCCGTTACTACGGAGTGCGGTCAACAACAGGGTTACAGAGAATACGGGAAAAACAATAAACCATTTTAATGTATTTGTAGAAGTATGTGTTACAGTCACATGACTCTCTACCCATTACTTCACATTAATCGAGGCAAATGGTTACAACATAGCTCCAAGAGGAATCCAGGACACTGAAGCGTCAGTCAAATGTTTAAATAATGTGTCACTCTGGTTGCTTGACATCACATCCAAAATGGGAAAATGTACGTTAATAGCACCAAATATCTCGGAAAGGGTTACTGCCACAAATGAAGTATCCTAATGTTGTGAGGTGAGCTTTAACAAATTTCAGTCAGAATGAAGAGGACTTCACAGGATATTCAGTGAGGAAAAGTGTAGTCTGCGCTAGGAGGACTTCACAGGATATTGAGTGAGGTAAAGTGTAGTCTGGGCTAGGAGGACCAAATAGGATATTCAGTGAGATAAAGTGTGGTCTGGGCTAGGAAGACTTCACAGGATATTCAGTGAGATAAAGTGTACTCTGGGCTAGGAGGACCAAATAGGATATTCAGTGAGGTAAAGTGTAGTCTGGGCTAGGAGGACCAAATAGGATATTCAGTGAGATAAAGTGTGGTCTGGGCTAGGAAGACTTCACAGGACATTCAGTGAGATAAAGTGTGGTCTGAGCTAGGAAGACTTCATAGGATATTCAGTGAGATAAAGTGTGGTCTGAGCTAGGAAGACTTCACAGGACATTCAGTGAGATAAAGTGTGGTCTGGGCTAGGAAGACTTCATAGGATATTCAGTGAGATAAAGTGTGGTCTGAGCTAGGAAGACTTCACAGGACATTCAGTGAGATAAAGTGTGGTCTGAGCTAGGAGGACTTCACAGGACATTCAGTGAGATAAAGTGTGGTCTGAGCTAGGAAGACTTCACAGGACATTCAGTGAGATAAAGTGTGGTCTGAGCTAGGAAGACTTCACAGGATATTCAGTGAGATAAAGTGTGGTCTGGGCTAGGAAGACTTCATAGGATATTCAGTGAGATAAAGTGTGGTCTGGGCTAGGAGGACTTCACAGGACATCCAGTGAGGTAAAGTGTACTCTGGGCTGGGAGGACTTCATAGGACATCCAGTGAGGTAAAGTGTACTCTGGGCTGGGAGGACTTCATGGGATATTCAGTGAGGTAAAGTGTAGTCTGGGCTAGAAGGACTTCACAGGACATCCAGTGAGGTAAAGTGTACTCTGGGCTGGGAGGACTTCACAGGACATCCAGTGAGATAAAGTGTACTCTGAGCTAGGAGGACTTCACAGGACATCCAGTGAGATAAAGTGTAGTCTGGGCTGGGAGGACTTCACAGGACATCCAGTGAGATAAAGTGTACTCTGAGCTAGGAGGACTTCACAGGACATCCAGTGAGGTAAAGTGTACTCTGAGCTAGGAGGACTTCACAGGACATCCAGTGAGGTAAAGTGTACTCTGGGCTGGGAGGACTTCACAGGACATCCAGTGAGGTAAAGTGTACTCTGGGCTAGGAGGACTTCATAGGACATCCAGTGAGGTAAAGTGTACTCTGGGCTAGGAGGACTTCACAGGACATCCAGTGAGGTAAAGTGTACTCTGGGCTGGGAGGACTTCATAGGATATTCAGTGAGGTAAAGTGTACTCTGGGCTGGGAGGACTTCATAGGATATTCAGTGAGGTAAAGTGTAGTCTGGGCTGGGAGGACTTCATAGGATATTCAGTGAGATAAAGTGTAGTCTGGGCTGGGAGGACTTCATAGGATATTCAGTGAGATAAAGTGTAGTCTGGGCTGGGAGGACTTCATAGGATATTCAGTGAGGTAAAGTGTACTCTGGGCTGGGAGGACTTCATAGGATATTCAGTGAGGTAAAGTGTAGTCTGGGCTGGGAGGACTTCACAGGACATCCAGTGAGGTAAAGTGTACTCTGGGCTAGGAGGACTTCACAGGACATCCAGTGAGGTAAAGTGTACTCTGGGCTAGGAGGACTTCACAGGACATCCAGTGAGGTAAAGTGTACTCTGGGCTGGGAGGACTTCATAGGATATCCAGTGAGATAAAGTGTACTCTGGGCTAGGAGGACTTCACAGGACATCCAGTGAGGTAAAGTGTACTCTGAGCTAGGAGGACTTCACAGGACATCCAGTGAGGTAAAGTGTACTCTGGGCTAGGAGGACTTCACAGGACATCCAGTGAGGTAAAGTGTACTCTGGGCTGGGAGGACTTCACAGGACATCCAGTGAGGTAAAGTGTACTCTGGGCTGGGAGGACTTCACAGGACATCCAGTGAGGTAAAGTGTAGTCTGGGCTAGGAGGACTTCACAGGACATCCAGTGAGGTAAAGTGTACTCTGGGCTGGGAGGACTTCATAGGATATTCAGTGAGGTAAAGTGTAGTCTGGGCTAGGAGGACTTCACAGGACATCCAGTGAGATAAAGTGTACTCTGGGCTAGAAGGACTTCACAGGACATCCAGTGAGATAAAGTGTAGTCTGGGCTAGGAGGACTTCACAGGACATCCAGTGAGATAAAGTGTACTCTGGGCTAGAAGGACTTCACAGGACATCCAGTGAGATAAAGTGTAGTCTGGGCTAGGAGGACTTCACAGGACATCCAGTGAGGTAAACTTTACTCTGGGCTGGGAGGACTTCATAGGATATTCAGTGAGGTAAAGTGTAGTCTGGGCTAGGAGGACTTCACAGGACATCCAGTGAGATAAAGTGTACTCTGGGCTAGAAGGACTTCACAGGACATCCAGTGAGATAAAGTATAGTCTGGGCTAGGAGGACTTCACAGGACATCCAGTGAGGTAAACTGTACTCTGGGCTGGGAGGACTTCATAGGATATTCAGTGAGGTAAAGTGTAGTCTGGGCTAGGAGAACTTCACAGGACATCCAGTGAGGTAAAGTGTACTCTGGGCTGGGAGGACTTCATAGGATATTCAGTGAGGTAAAGTGTAGTCTGGGCTAGGAGGACTTCACAGGACATCCAGTGAGATAAAGTGTAGTCTGGGCTAGAAGGACTTCACAGGACATCCAGTGAGATAAAGTGTACTCTGGGCTGGGAGGACTTCATAGGATATTCAGTGAGGTAGTGTGTAGTCTGGGCTAGGAGGACTTCACAGGACATCCAGTGAGGTAAAGTGTACTCTGGGCTGGGAGGACTTCATAGGATATTCAGTGAGGTAAAGTGTAGTCTGGGCTAGGAGGACTTCACAGGACATCCAGTGAGGTAAACTGTACTCTGGGCTGGGAGGACTTCATAGGATATTCAGTGAGGTAAAGTGTAGTCTGGGCTAGGAGGACTTCACAGGACATCCAGTGAGGTAAAGTGTACTCTGGGCTGGGAGGACTTCATAGGATATTCAGTGAGGTAAAGTGTAGTCTGGGCTAGGAGGAATTCACAGGACATCCAGTGAGGTAAAGTGTACTCTGGGCTGGGAGGACTTCATAGGATATTCAGTGAGGTAAAGTGTAGTCTGGGCTAGGAGGACTTCACAGGACATCCAGTGAGGTAAAGTGTACTCTGGGCTGGGAGGACTTCATGGGATATTCAGTGAGGTAAAGTGTAGTCTGGGCTGGGAGGACTTCATGGGATATTCAGTGAGGTAAAGTGTAGTCTGGGCTGGGAGGACTTCATAGGATATTCAGTGAGGTAAAGTGTAGTCTGGGCTAGGAGGACTTCACAGGACATCCAGTGAGGTAAAGTGTACTCTGGGCTGGGAGGACTTCATAGGATATTCAGTGAGGTAAAGTGTAGTCTGGGCTAGGAGGACTTCATAGGATATTCAGTGAGATAAAGTGTACTCTGGACTGGGAGGACTTCACAGGATATTCAGTGAGGTAAAGTGTAGTCTGGGCTAGGAGGACTTCATAGGATATTCAGTGAGGTAAAGTGTACTCTGGACTGGGAGGACTTCATAGGATATTCAGTGAGGTAAAGTGTAGTCTGGGCTAGGAGGACTTCACAGGACATCCAGTGAGATAAAGTGTAGTCTGGGCTAGGAGGACTTCACAGGATATTCAGTGAGGTAAAGTGTCGTCTGGGCTAGGAGGACTTCATAGGATATTCAGTGAGGTAAAGTGTAGTCTGGGCTAGGAGGACTTCACAGGACATCCAGTGAGGTAAAGTGTAGTCTGGGCTGGGAGGACTTCACAGGACATTCAGTGAGATAAAGTGTAGTCTGGGCTAGGAGGACTTCATAGGATATTCAGTGAGATAAAGTGTAGTCTGGGCTGGGAGGACTTCACAGGACATTCAGTGAGATAAAGTGTAGTCTGGGCTGGGAGGACTTCACAGGACATTCAGTGAGGTAAAGTGTAGTCTGGGCTGGGAGGACTTCACAGGACATTCAGTGAGATAAGGTGTAGTCTGGGCTAGGAGGACTTCATAGGATATTCAGTGAGATAAGGTGTAGTCTGGGCTAGGAGGACTTCACAGGACATTCAGTGAGATAAAGTGTAATCTGGGCTAGGAGGACTTCATAGGATATTCAGTGAGATAAAGTGTGGTCTGGGATAGGAGGACTTCATAGGATATTCAGTGAGATAAAGTGTAATCTGGGCTAGGAGGACTTCATAGGATATTCAGTGAGATAAAGTGTAGTCTGGGCTAGGAGGACTTCATACGATATTCAGTGAGATAAAGTGTAGTCTGGGCTAGGAGGACTTCATAGGATATTCAGTGAGATAAAGTGTAGTCTGGGCTAGGAGGACTTCATGGGATATTCAGTGAGATAAAGTGTAGTCTGGGCTAGGAGGACCTCATAGGATATTCAGTGAGATAAGGTGTAGTCTGGGCTAGGAGGACTTCATAGGATATTCAGTGAGATAAGGTGTAGTCTGGGCTAGGAGGACTTCATAGGACATTCAGTGAGATAAGGTGTAGTCTGGGCTAGGAGGACTTCATAGGATATTCAGTGAGATAAGGTGTACTCTGGACTAGGAGGACTTCATAGGATATTCAGTGAGGTAAACTGTGGTCTGGGCTAGGAGGACTTCATAGGATATTCAGCGAGGTAAAGTGTAGTCTGGGCTAGGAGGACCTCATAGGATATTCAGTGAGGTAAACTGTGGTCTGGGCTAGAAGGACTTCATGGGATATTCAGTGAGGTAAAGTGTAGTCTGGGCTGGGAGGACTTCATGGGATATTCTGTGAGGTAAAGTGTAGTCTGGGCTAGGAGGACTTCATAGGATATTCAGTGAGGTAAAGTATAGTCTCGGCTAGGAGGACTTCATAGGATATTCAGTGAGATAAAGTGAGGTCTGGGCTAGGAGGACTTCATGGGATATTCAGTGAGGTAAAGTGTAGTCTGGGCTGGCAGGACTTCATGGGATATTCAGTGAGATAAAGTGTGGTCTGGGCTAGGAGGACTTCATGGGATATTCAGTGAGGTAAAGTGTAGTCTGGACTGGGAGGACTTCATGGGATATTCAGTGAGGTAAAGTGTAGTCTGGGCTGGGAGGACTTCATAGGATATTCAGTGAGGTAAAGTGTGGTCTGGGCTAGGAGGACTTCATGGGATATTCAGTGAGGTAAAGTGTAGTCTGGGCTGGGAGGACTTCATGGGATATTCAGTGAGATAAAGTGTGGTCTGGGCTAGGAGGACTTCATAGGATATTCAGTGAGATAAAGTGTGGTCTGGGCTAGGAGGACTTCATAGGATATTCAGTGAGGTAAAGTGTAATCTGGACTAGGAGGACTTCATAGGATATTCAGTGAGATAAAGTGTGGTCTGGGCTAGGAGGACTTCATAGGATATTCAGTGAGGTAAAGTGTAGTCTGGGCTGGGAGGACTTCACAGGACATCCAATGAGGTAAAGTGTAGTCTGGACTGGAAGAACTTCACAGAATATTCAGTGAGGTAAAGTGTAGTCTGGATTAGGACTTCACAGGACATCCAGTGAGGTAAAGTGTAGTCTGGGCTGGGAGGATTCACAGAACATCCAGTGAGGTAAAGTGTAGTCTGGGATAGGAGGACTTCACAGGACATCCAGTAAGGTAAAGTGTAGTCTGGGGTGGGAGGACTTCACAGGATATTCAGTGAGGTAAAGTGTAGTCTGGACTGGGAGGACTTCACAGGACATCCAGTGAGGTAAATTGTAGTCTGGGGTGGGAGGACTTCACAGAACATTCAGTGAGGTAAAGAGTAGTCTGGATTAGGACTTCACAGGACATCCAGTGAGGTAAAGTGTAGTCTGGGCTGGGAGGATTCACAGAACATCCAGTGAGGTAAAGTGTAGTCTGGGATAGGAGGACTTCATAGGATATTTAGTGAGGTAAAGTGTAATCTGGACTAGGAGGACTTCATAGGATATTCAGTGAGATAAAGTGTGGTCTGGGCTAGGAGGACTTCATAGGATATTCAGTGAGGTAAAGTGTAGTCTGGGCTGGGAGGACTTCACAGGACATCCAATGAGGTAAAGTGTAGTCTGGACTGGAAGAACTTCACAGAATATTCAGTGAGGTAAAGTGTAGTCTGGATTAGGACTTCACAGGACATCCAGTGAGGTAAAGTGTAGTCTGGGCTGGGAGGATTCACAGAACATCCAGTGAGGTAAAGTGTAGTCTGGGATAGGAGGACTTCACAGGACATCCAGTAAGGTAAAGTGTAGTCTGGGGTGGGAGGACTTCACAGGATATTCAGTGAGGTAAAGTGTAGTCTGGACTGGGAGGACTTCACAGGACATCCAGTGAGGTAAATTGTAGTCTGGGGTGGGAGGACTTCACAGAACATTCAGTGAGGTAAAGAGTAGTCTGGGGTGGGAGGTCTTCACAGGATATTCAGTGAGGTAAAGTGTAGTCTGGACTGGGAGGACTTCACAGGACATCCAGTGAGGTAAAGTGTAGTCTGGGCTGGGAGGACTTCACAGAACATTCAGTGAGGTAAAGTGTAGTCTGGGCTGGGAGGACTTCATGGGATATTCAGTGAGATAAAGTGTGGTCTGGGCTAGGAGGACTTCATAGGATATTCAGTGAGATAAAGTGTGGTCTGGGCTAGGAGGACTTCATAGGATATTCAGTGAGGTAAAGTGTAGTCTGGGCTGGGAGGACTTCACAGGACATCCAATGAGGTAAAGTGTAGTCTGGACTGGAAGAACTTCACAGGATATTCAGTGAGGTAAAGTGTAGTCTGGATTAAGACTTCACAGGACATCCAGTGAGGTAAAGTGTAGTCTGGGCTGGGAGGATTCACAGAACATCCAGTGAGGTAAAGTGTAGTCTGGGATAGGAGGACTTCACAGGACATCCAGTGAGGTAAAGTGTAGTCTGGGGTGGGAGGACTTCACAGGATATTCAGTGAGGTAAAGTGTAGTCTGGACTGGGAGGACTTCACAGGACATCCAGTGAGGTAAATTGTAGTCTGGGGTGGGAGGACTTCACAGAACATTCAGTGAGGTAAAGTGTAGTCTGGGGTGGGAGGACTTCACAGGATATTCAGTGAGGTAAAGTGCAGTCTGGACTGGGAGGACTTCACAGGACATCCAGTGAGGTAAAGTGTAGTCTGGGCTGGGAGGACTTCACAGAACATTCAGTGAGGTAAAGTGTAGTCTGGGCTGGGAGGACTTCACAGAACATTCAGTGACTCTGGACTGGGAGGACTTCAGACGCTTACTCAGAGATAATTTTCATGGAATTATAAATATACTTTAATGTCGTGTGGCATACAATATTTTATCCGCCAGTAAAACGTAGAACTAGGAGCGAAGGGGCAGTCAGGAGGGGCCCCCGGGATGAGGTGGGAGGAGACGGAGGGCGACTGGTGCAACTGACTCCCCCCTGCAGGCTGTCTGAGATTCCAGGAATCGCATACAGCCCCCATTTCGGGCGACGAAGGGTTACATAGAGCATCCTTTCCCTACCATGCAACCCGACCTGAAACAGACCAAGCAGATGAAAGCTGAAATGAAATGAGAATGGTGGGACAGGAAATTCGGGGGATGTAATGAACCTTCCGAACAACTGCCTAGCGACCCGGGGAAACCCCCGAAAAATCCATGCGTCAGGAAGGTCGACCGCGGGAATCAAACTCACGACCTCCCATTACCGCCTGAGCCATTCCGCTTGTTTACTAAAACGTAAATCAAACTAGATAATTATTTTAAATAAATATGTAGATTTATTATTGCTGGATGGGCACACGTTGGTTGTCTTGGGGATAATGCATACAAATAAACTGATGTTGACGGCAGATAGTATACGTGTAAGGAAAAAAGACGCTCACACTGCATTCACTGGTCCCTACAAGTCTGCTGTCCTATAAACGAAGATATTCTTCTAGCAAATCTGTCGGTAAATGTCTTTGAGGTTAAACACGATATTATATATGGTTGACAATTTAGTAACTTATGAGGCTCGCATTTAGCAAGTCCCGGGCTCCATTCCAGTCGACTGCCCACACTGACTTGGGCTTTCGTGGTTCTCCCTTGGTCGGTAAGCGAATGCTGGGGTAGTTTTCATCTCCCACTATTTCGTTTCTCTCATATCACTTTCATTCCGTTTCCTTCTCACAAATCAGGTGTGCTTCGTGGCATATAGCAGTGCCAGGTGCTTGCTCAAAGGAAAGAGTACTCCCTACTGCTTGGTCAACGCCCCCTCTAGGCAACTCCAGCAGTGGGACGGGTCTTCGAGCATGGAACTGCTAGGGACTTCCGCGCGTCTCTGTGGCCTGTTCCTCACGTCCAGTAGCCTACTGTGGTTCCTTTACTTCATCCCTTTCCTCCGGGAGTGGTAGTCACAATATATCTATGTAGGTGGTAACGTCCCACTCTGTTGTATAAGCTATACTGTAGCCTCCTGTGGTTTCTTCACTTCATCCCTTCCTCCTGGGGTGGTAGTCACAATATATCTATGTAGGTGGTAACGTCCCACTCTGTTGTATAAGCTATACTGTAGCCTCCCGTGGTTCCTTCACTTCATCCCTTCCTCCTGGGGTGGTAGTCACAATATATCTATGTAGGTGGTAACGACCCACTCTGTTGTATAAGCTATACTGTAGCCTCCTGTGGTTCCTTCACTTCATCCCATCCTCCTGGGGTGGTAGTCACAATATATCTATGTAGGTGGTAACGACCCACTCTGTTGTATAAGCTATACTGTAGCCTCCTGTGGTCCTTCACTTCATCCCTTCCTCCTGGGGTGGTAGTCACAATACATCTATGTAGGTGGTAACGTCCCTCTTTGTTGTATAACCTATACTGTAGCCTCCCGTGGTTCCTTCACTACATCCCTTCCTCCTGGGGTGGTAGTCAAATATATCTATGTAAGTGGTAACGTCCCCCTTTGTTGTATAACCTATACTGAAGCCTCCTGTGGTTCCTTCACTTCATCCCTTCCTCCTGGGGTGGTAGTCACAATATATGTATGTAAGTGGTAACTGCCACTCTGTTGTATAACCTATACTGTAGCTTCCTATGGTTCCTTCACTTCATCTCTTCCCCCTGGGATGGTAGTTCACAATATATCTAAGTAGTTGGAGCGAAGCACTCTGTTGTATAACCTATACTTTAGACTCCTGTGGTTTCCATCACATCATCCCTTCCTCCTGGGGTGGTAGTCACAATATATCTATGTAAGTGGTAACTGCCACTCTGTTGTATAACCTATACTGTACCTTCCTATGGTTCCTTCACTTCATCTCTTCCCCCTGGGGTGGTAGTTCACAATATATCTATGTAGTTGGAGCGAAGCACTCTGTTGTATAACCTATACTGTAGACTCCTGTGGTTTCCATCACATCATCCCTTCCTCCTGGGGTGGTAGTCACAATATATCTATGTAAGTGGTAACGTCCCACTCTGTTGTATAAGCTATACTGTAGCCTCCTGTGGTTCCTACACTTCATCCCTTCCTACTGGGGTGGTAGTCACAATATATCTATGTAGGTGGTAACGTCCCACTCTGTTGTATAAGCTACACTGTAGTCTCCTGTGGTTCCTTAAGTTCATCCCTTCCTGCTGAGGTGGTAGTCGCAATATATCTATGTAGGTGCTAACGTCCCACTCTGTTGTATAAGCTACACTGTAGTCTCCTGTGGTTCCTTAAGTTCATCCCTTCCTGCTGAGGTGGTAGTCGCAATATATCTATGTAGGTGGTAACGTCCCACTCTGTTGTATAAGCTATACTGTAGCCTCCTGTGGTTCCTTAAGTTCATCCCTTCCTACTGGGGTGGTAGTCGCAATATATCTATGTAGGTGCTAACGTCCCACTCTGTTGTATAAGCTACACTGTAGTCTCCTGTGGTTCCTTAAGTTCATCCCTTCCTACTGGGGTGGTAGTCACAATATATCTATGTAGGTGGTAACGTCCCACTCTGTTGTATAAGCTATACTGTAGCCTCCTGTGGTTCCTTCACTTCATCCCTTCCTCCTGGGGTGGTAGTCACAATATATCTATGTAGGTGATAACGTCCCACTCTGTTGTATAAGCTATACTGTAGCCTCCTGTGGTTCCTTTACTTCATCTCTTCCTCCTGGGGTGGTAGTCACAATATATCTATGTAAGTGGTAACGTCCCACTCTGTTGTATAAGCTATACTGTAGCCTCCTGTGGTTCCTTCACTTAATCCCTTCCTGCTGAGGTGGTAGTCGCAATATATCTATGTAGCTGGTAACGTCTTACTCTGTTGTATAAGCTATACTGTAGCCTCCTGTGGTTCCTTCACTTCATCCCTTCCTCCTGGTGTGGTAGTCACAATATATCTATGTAGGTGGTAACGTCCCACTCTGTTGTATAAACTATACTGTAGCCTCCTGTGGTTCCTTCACTTCATCCCTTCCTCCTGGGGTGGTACTCACAATATATCTATGTAGATGGTAACGACCCACTCGGTTGTAAACCTATACTGTAGCCTCCTGTGGTTCCTTCACTTCATCCCTTCCTCCTGGGGTGGTACTCACAATATATCTATGTAGATGGTAACGACCCACTCTGTTGTAAACCTATACTGTAGCCTCCTGTGGTTCCTTCACTTCATCCATTCCTCCTGGGGTGGTAGTCACAATATATCTATGTAGGTGGTAACGTCCCAATCCGTTGTATAAGCTATACTGTAGCCTTTTGTGGTTCCTTCACTTCATCCCTTCCTCCTGGGGAGGTAGTCACAATATATCTATGTAGGTGGTAACGTGCCACTTTGTTGCATAAGCTACACTGTAGCCTCCTGTGGTTCCTTCACTTCATCCCTTCCTCCTGGGGAAGTAGTCACAATATATCTATGTAGGTGTAACGTCCCACTCTGTTGTAAACCTAAACTGTAGCCTCCTGTGGTTCCTTCACTTCATTCCTTCCTCGTGGGGTGGTAGTCACAATACATCTATGTAGGTGGTAACGTCCCACTCTGTTGTATAAGCTATACTGTAGCCTTTTGTGTTTCCTTCACTTCATCCCTTCCTCCTGGGGAGATAGTCACAATATATCTATATAGGTGGTAACTTGCCACTCTGTTGTATAAGCTACATTGTAGCCTCCTGTGGTTCCTATACTTCATCCCTTCCTCCTGGGGTGGTAGTCACAATATCTGTGTAAGTGGTAACGTCCCACTCTGTTGTATAAGCTATGCTGTAGCCTCCTGTGGTTTCTTCACTTCATCCCTTCCTGCTGGGGTGGTAGTCACAATATATCTATGTAGATGGTAACGTCCCACTCTGTTGTAAAAGCTATATTGTAGCCTCCTGTGGTTCCTCCACTTCATCCCTTCCTGCTGGGGTGGTAGTCTCAATATATCTATGTAGGTGGTAACGTCCCACTCTGTTGTATAAGCTATACTGTAGCCTCTTGTGGTTCCTTCACTTCATACCTTCCTCTTGGTGTGGTAGTCACAATATATCTATGTAGGTGGTAACGTCCCAGTCTGTTGTATAAGCTATACTGTAGCCTCCTTTGGTTCCTACACTTCATCCCTTCCTCCTGGGGTGGTAGTCACAATATATCTATGTAGGTGGTAACGTGCCACTATGTTGTATAAGCTACACTGTAGCCTCCTGTGGTTCCTATACTTCATCCCTTCCTCCAGGGGTGGTAGTCACAATATATCTATGTAAGTGGTAACGTCCCACTCTGTTGTATAAGCTATACTGTAGCCTCCTGTGGTTCCTTCACTTCATCCCTTCCTGCTGAGGTGGTAGTCGCAATATATCTATGTAGGTGGTAACGTCCCACTCTGTTGTATAACCTATACTGTAGCCTCCTGTGGTTCCTTCACTTCATCCCTTCCTCCTGGGGTGGTAGTCACAATATATCTATGTAAGTGGTAACGTCCCACTCTGTTGTATAAGCTATACTGTAGCCTCCTGTGGTTCCTTCACTTCATCCCTTCCTCCTGGGGTGGTAGTCACAATATATCTATGTAGGTGGTAACGTCCCACTCTGTTGTATAAGCTATACTGTAGCCTTTTGTGGTTCCTTCACTTCATCCCTTCCTCCTGGGGTGGTAGTCACAATATATCTATGTAGGTGGTAACGTACCACTCTGTTGTATAACCTATACTGTAGCCTCCTGTGTTTCCTTCACTTCATCTCTTCCTCCTGGGGTGGTAGTCACAATATATCTATGTAAGTGGTAACGTCCCAGTCTGTTGTATAAGCTATACTGTAGCCTCCTGTGGTTCCTTCACTTCATCCCTTCCTACTGGGGCGGTAGTCACAATATATCTATGTAGGTGGTAACGTCCTACTCTGTTTAATAAGCTATACTGTAGCCTCCTGCGGTTCCTTCACTTCATCCCTTCCTCCTGGGGTGGTAGTCACAATATATCTATGAAGGTGGTAACGTCCCACTCTGTTGTATAAGCTATACTGTAGCCTCCTGTGGTTCCTGTGGTTCCCTCACTTCATCCCTTCCTCCTGGGGTGGTAGTCACAATATATCTATGTAGGTGGTAACGTCCCACTCTGTTGTATAAGCCATACTGTAGCCTCCTGTGGTTCCTTCACTTCATCCCTTCCTCCTGGGGTGGTAGTCACAATATATCTATGTAAGTGGTAACGTCCCACTCTGTTGTATAAGCTATACTGTAGCCTCCTGTGGTTCCTTCACTTCATCTCTTCCTCCTGGGGTGGTAGTCACAATATATCTATGTAGGTGGTAACGTTCCACTCTGTTGTATAAACTATACTGTAGCTTCCTGTGGTTCCTTCACTTCATCTCTTCCTCCTGGGGTGGTAGTCACAATATATCTATGTAGGTGGTAACGTGCCACTCTGTTGTATAAGCTATACTGTAGCCTCCTGTGGTTCCTTCACTTCATCCCTTCCTCCTGGGGTGGTAGTCACAATATATCTATGTTGGTGGTAACGTCCCACTCTGTTGTATAAGCTATACTGTAGCCTCTGGGGTTCCTGTGGTTCCTTCACTTCATCCCATCCTCCTGGGGTGGTAGTCACAATATATCTATGTAGGTGGTAACGTCCCACTCTGTTGTATAAGCTATACTGTAGCCTCCTGTGGTTCCTTCACATCATCCCTTCCTCCTGGGGTGGTAGTCACAATATATCTATGTAACTGGTAACGTCCCACTCTGTTGTATAAGCTATACTGTAGCCTCCTGTGGTTCCTTTACTTCATCCCTACCTCCTGGGGTGGTAGTCACAATATATCTATGTAGGTGGTAACGTCCCACTCTGTTGTATAAGCTATACTGTAGCCTCCTGTGGTTCCTTCACTTCATCTCTTCCTCCTGGGGTGGTAGTCACAATATATCTATGTAGGTGGTAACGTCCCACTCTGTTGTATAAACTATACTGTAGCCTCCTGTGGTTCCTTCACTTCATCCCTTCCTCCTGGGGTGGTAGTCACAATATATCTATGTAGGTGGTAACGTCCCACTCTGTTGTATAAGCCATACTGTAGCCTCCTATGGTTCCTTCACTTCATCCCTTCCTCCTGGGGTGGTAGTCACAATATATCTATGTAAGTGGTAACGTCCCACTCTGTTGTATAAGCTATACTGTAGCCTCCTGTGGTTCCTTCACTTCATCCCTTCCTCCTGGGGTGTAGTCAAATATATCTATGTAAGTGGTAACGTCCCTCTTTGTTGTATAACCTATACTGAAGCCTCCTGTGGTTCCTTCACTTCATCCCTTCCTCCTGGGGTGGTAGTCACAATATATCTATGTAAGTGGTAACTGCCACTCTGTTGTATAACCTATACTGTAGACTCCTGTGGTTTCCATCACATCATCCCTTCCTCCTGGGGTAGTAGTCACAATATATCTATGTAAGTGGTAACTGCCACTCTGTTGTATAACCTATACTGTAGCTTCCTATGGTTCCTTCACTTCATCCCTTCCCCCTGGGATGGTAGTTCACAATATATCTATGTAGTTGGAGCGAAGCACTCTGTTGTATAAGCTATACTGTAGCCTCCTGTGGTTCCTTCACTTCATCCCTTCCTCCTGGGGTGGTAGTCACAATATATCTATGTAAGTGGTAACGTCCCACTCTGTTGTATAAGCTATACTGTAGACTCCTGTGGTTTCCATCACATCATCCCTTCCTCCTGGGTTGGTAGTCACAATATATCTATGTAAGTGGTAACTGCCACTCTGTTGTATAACCTATACTGTACCTTCCTATGGTTCCTTCACTTCATCCCTTCCCCCTGGGGTGGTAGTTCACAATATATCTATGTAGTTGGAGCGAAGCACTCTGTTGTATAAGCTATACTGTAGCCTCCTGTGGTTCCTTCACTTCATCCCTTCCTCCTGGGGTGGTAGTTCACAATATATCTATGTAGTTGGAGCGAAGCACTCTGTTGTATAACCTAGACTGTAGCTTCCTATGGTTCCTTCACTTCATCCCTTCCCCCTGGGATGGTAGTTCACAATATATCTATGTAGTTGGAGCGAAGCACTCTGTTGTATAAGCTATACTGTAGCCTCCTGTGGTTCCTTCACTTCATCCCTTCCTCCTGGGGTGGTAGTCACAATATATCTATGTAAGTGGTAACGTCCCACTCTGTTGTATAAGCTATACTGTAGCCTCCTGTGGTTCCTTCACTTCATCCCTTCCTCCTGGGGTGGTAGTCACAATATATCTATGTAAGTGGTAACGTCCCACTCTGTTGTATAAGCTATACTGTAGCCTCCTGTGGTTCCTTCACTTAATCCCTTCCTGCTGAGGTGGTAGTCGCAATATATCTATGTAGCTGGTAACGTCTTACTCTGTTGTATAAGCTATACTGTAGCCTCCTGTGGTTCCTTCACTTCATCCCTTCCTCCTGGGGTGGTAGTCACAATATATCTATGTAGGTGGTAACGTCCCACTCTGTTGTAAACCTATACTGTAGCCTCCTGTTGTTCCTTCACTTCATCCCTTCCTACTGGGGTGGTAGTCATAATATATCTATGTAGCTGGTAACGTCTTACTCTGTTGTATAACCTATACTGTAGCCTCCTGTGGTTCCTTCACTTCATCTCTTCCTCCTGGGGTGGTAGTCACAAATATATCTATGTAGGTGGTAACGTCCCACTCTGTTGTATAAACTATACTGTAGCCTCCTGTGGTTCCTTCACTTCATCCCTTCCTCCTGGGGTGGTACTCACAATATATCTATGTAGATGGTAACGACCCACTCTGTTGTAAACCTATACTGTAGCCTCCTGTGGTTCCTTCACTTCATCCCTTCCTCCTGGGGTGGTACTCACAATATATCTATGTAGATGGTAACGACCCACTCTGTTGTAAACCTATACTGTAGCCTCCTTGGGTTCCTTCACTTCATCCCTTTCTCCTGGGGTGGTACTCACAATATATCTATGTAGGTGGTAACGTTCCACTTTGTTGTATAAACTATACTGTAGCCTCCTGTGGTTCCTTCACTTCATCCCTTCCTCCTGGGGTGGTAGTCACAATATATCTATGTAGGTGGTAACGTCCCACTCTGTTGTATAAGCTATACTGTAGCCTTATGTGGTTCCTTCACTTCATCCCTTCCTCCTGGGGAGGTAGTCACAATATATCTATGTAGGTGGTAACGTGCCACTTTGTTGTATAAGCTACACTGTAGCCTCCTGTGGTTCCTTCACTTCATCCCTTCCTCCTGGGGAGGTAGTCACAATATATCTATGTAGGTGTAACGTCCCACTCTGTTGTAAACCTAAGCTGTAGCCTCCTGTGGTTCCTTCACTTCATCCCTTCCTCCTGGGGTGGTAGTCACAATATATCTATGTAGGTGGTAACTTCCCACTCTGTTGTATAAGCTATACTGTAGCCTTTTGTGGTTCCTTCACTCCATCCCTTCCTCCTGGGGAGGTAGTCACAATATATCTATGTAGGTGGTAACTTGCCACTCTGTTGTATAAGCTACATTGTAGCATCCTGTGGTTCCTATACTTCATCCCTTCCTCCTGGGGTGGTAGTCACAATATATCTATGTAAGTGGTAACGTCCCACTCTGTTGTATAAGCTATACTGTAGCCTCCTGTGGTTCCTTCACTTCATCTCTTCCTCCTGGGGTGGTAGTCACAATATATCTATGTAGGTGGTAACTTCCCACTCTGTTGTATAAAGTATACTGTAGCCTCCTGTGGTTCCTTCACTTCATCTCTTCCTCCTGGGGTGGTAGTCACAATATATCTATGTAGGTGGTAACGTGCCACTCTGTTGTATAAGCTATACTGTAGCCTCCTGTGGTTCCTTCACTTCATCTCTTCCTCCTGGGGTGGTAGTCACAATATATCTATGTAGGTGGTAACGTCCCACTCTGTTATATAAACTATACTGTAGCCTCCTGTGGTTCCTGTGGTTCCTTCACTTCATCTCTTCCTCCTGGGGTGGTAGTCACAATATATCTATGTAGGTGGTTTCGTTCCGGTCTGTTGTATAAGCTATACTGTAGCCTCCTGTGGTTCCTGTGGTTCCTTCACTTCATCCCTTCCTCCTGGGGTGGTAGTCACAATATATCTATGTAGGTGGTAACGTCCCACTCTGTTGTATAAGCTATACTGTAGCCTCCTGTGGTTCCTTCACATCATCCCTTCCTCCTGGGGTGGTAGTCACAATATATCTATGTAACTGGTAACGTCCCACTCTGTTGTATAAGCTATACTGTGGCCTCCTGTGGTTCCTTTACTTCATCCCTACCTCCTGGGGTGGTAGTCACAATATATCTATGTAGGTGGTAACGTCCCACTCTGTTGTATAAGCTATACTATAGCCTCCTGTGGTTCCTTCACTTCATCTCTTCCTCCTGGGGTGGTAGTCACAATATATCTATGTAGGTGGTAACGTCCCACTCTGTTGTATAAACTATACTGTAGCCTCCTGTGGTTCCTTCACTTCATCCCTTCCTCCTGGGGTGGTAGTCACAATATATCTATGTAGGTGGTAACGTCCCACTCTGTTGTATAAGCCATACTGTAACCTCCTGTGTTTCCTTCACTTCATCCCTTCCTCCTGGGGTGGTAGTCACAATATATCTATGTAGGTGGTAACGTCCCACTCTGTTGTATAAACTATACTGTAGCCTCCTGTGGTTCCTGTGGTTCCTTCACTTCATCCCTTCCTCCTGGGGTGGTAGTCACAATATGTCTATGTAAGTGGTAACGTCCCACTCTGTTGTATAAGGTATACTGTAGCCTCCTGTGGTTCCTTCACTTCATCCCTTCCTCCTGGGGTGGCAGTCACAATATATCTATGTAGGTGGTAACGTCCTACTCTGTTGTATAAGCTATACTGTAGCCTGCTGTGGTTCCTTCACTTCATCCCTTCCTCCTGGGGTGGTAGTCACAATATATCTATGTAGGTGGTAACGTCCCACTGTGTTGTATAAGCTATACTGTGGCCTCCTGCGGTTCCTTTACTTCATCTCTTCCTCCTGGGGTGGTATTCACAATATATCTATGTAGGTGGTAACGTCCCACTCTGTTGTTTAAGCTATACTGTAGCCTCCTGTGGTTCCTTCACTTCATCTCTTCCTCCTGGGGTGGTAGTCACAATATATGTATGTAGATGATAACGTCCCACTCTGTTGTATAAGCTATACTGTAGCCTCCTGTGGTTCCTGTGGTTCCTTCACTTCATCCCTTCCTCCTGGGGTGGTAGTCACAATATATCTATGTAGGTGGTAACGTCGCACTCTGTTGTATAAGTTATACTGTAGCCTCCTGTGGTTTCTACACTTCATCTCTTCCTCCTGGGGTGGTAGTCACAATATATCTATGTAGGTGGTAACGTCCCACTCTGTTGTATAAGCTATACTGTAGCCTTTTGTGGTTTCTTCACTTCATCCCTTCCTCGTGGGGTGGTAGTCACAATATATCTATGTAGGTGGTAACGTCCCACTCTGTTGTATAAGCTATACTGTAGCCTCCTGTGGTTCATTCACTTCATCCCTTCCTCCTGGGGTGGTAGTCACAATATATCTATGTAGGTGGTAACGTCCCACTCTGTTGTATAAGCTATACTGTAGCCTCCTGTGGTTCATTCACTTCATCCCTTCCTCCTGGGGTGGTAGTCACAATATATCTATGTAGGTGGTAACGTCCCACTCTGTTGTATTAGCTATACTCCACCCTAAGGCTGCTGGGAACGACGAAACAAATTATAGTTTATATGACAATAGCAGGTAACAGTATTTAACTAATCAAAAGAACTAGAGCCAATAGAACATTTGGATGCTGCTGAACTTCGATACCAAGTGTATCCGAACTTTAATTCTGGAGTTACTACGCTCACACACGCAGGAACGTGTTTTGGTTCAGGGGAGCTATTTTCGGTGAAATGCAGTTTGTGAATTTGTTTTAGCCTCCTCCACGGTGTGTAGTTAGTAGCATGCCTGCCTCACATTCGAATAAGCTTTTGTTTTTCTTACTTGTTACAGTCTCTACCAAGTAGATAGCAGTTCCATCCCAAAATTTGATATCGAGATTTCACCAGAAAACATTTTTGATGACCCAAGAATCCGAAAAAGGTATTTTAGCAAAATGGTCCTCGCGTGTGTATCTGTGAACAGCGTATCTCAAAAAGAAAAATCGGATAAATGCCGCCAACTTGATATTTAAGTTATTATGTTCCAAAGGTGCGATACGAAGAATTTCAGTAATATCCTCCCACCCCAAAATACCACTTACAGAGAACATTTTACCAAGATTTTGATTAGTATTCCTACCATATATTAAACACCTTTACATGACAAATAAAATGTATATCTTGAATTTTCTGGCAATATCATGTGAAGTCCTCTTTATTTAGAAGGAATTTTGTACACAATCTTGTATAGGTGAAAAACGATAAGCGATAGACTAAAACATACTACACAAAAAATGCACATCTCTTTAAAATACAAAATTTATTTCGAATAACTTTTTTTTGTGCCATCAGCCATTTTTTGAGATATCTGTTATTAATGGTTCGAATTGTTCAATACTAAGTCATTCTTTTCAATCCCTGTCGATATTCACTTGTTTCTCGCGATGTCATGGAAACAGTATGGAATTTTAAGGCCAGCATATAGCGTTCATTTGTTAAACATTTGACTATCGCTGTTCTCTATAACGAAATGTGTAATGTAGCTGTTTCTGTAAAGGTTTATTTGGATTAAAAGGATAGAACCATAAGCTTTCGATAGTCGGTGTGAATGTAACGTTTCTTCCCTTATTTTGAAGTATGTGTGCCTAAGCCAATGTTCATCAGTGTCAGGGAAACTTGTTTGTAGCTGTTACTACAAAGTTATGCATAGTTTTACATCTAGGAACAAGTTGTCCACGGCCATAGGAAACAATTTTCTCATGCTAAAATACGTAAACTATGGTAACGTGGGCAGTTTACTTCATACTTTAAAAATATGTTCAGCTAACCGACACAACTAATGTTTTAGAAACGTTTATATGCTGATGATATTGGTGATCTCCGTCCTGTGAATGAAATGAACTGTGATTGTTAAAGACAGACTTGGAAGTGAAATGTAGTCAATTGCTTACAGATCTCAAAACTTGGTTTAATGATATTATGCTTTATATATATAACTGACTTTGTTCATTTTCATGTGTATCGACAAAAGAATCAGAGTCTGCGCTGTCTTCAGCACACTAAATTGTTAGGAATTATTAATTAAAAAATTGAATGTTCGTTGTTACCAATCGTGTCGAGTCATAATATGGTGTTTGTTTCTGAGTGTCAAGATCCTGATTCAGGAGCAGAGAATCTCTTATTAGTTTTAACAATATACGGAGTATATAACTTTAAATTCATGTGTTTACAGAGATTACTTTCTTAGAAATCTTTATTTTCACACTATGAAACATTCCTATGCACCACTACGCGAAATGTAATAGATCTCCTATGGTCAAGTTTCCCCATTAATTAAAATCGCATACAGTTAAATGAGGGGATTTTGGGGCATAATCTTTTTACAATTACCCTAACTCGAAAATTTGAGGAATTAAATTTAATGACTCATCAGTGACAGTGTTATATTACTCCATGCTTCATCAGAGAACAATATTAACTTGGTTTATCACTACAATGCCTGAAAAATAAAATGTATGCAACAAACGAAGAAATAAAAGAAAACATTCATTCAATTTGAAATATTGAACTGTCAAGTGTGACGGTAGCAGTCGGCGCGTGTGTCGTGGCCTCTTGACCGAAGGTCAGCTGCTCATCCAACAGGTGCTATCGCAAGGACGCGTGTTTTCCTAGTCACATAAAACGCGGCTTTACCACAAAACAGTTTATCGCCAATTTTCTGTTTTGCCACTTGTATTAAATATAGCCCACCTTCGTGATGTACTCGAGCACCGAAACATTCATTATTAAGATTTCGCCGGAAATACATGTTTTGAGGAGCACCTGAATTTAAAAAAAAAAGGATTTTTGGAAAAAAAGGCCCGTGTGTGTGTCTGTAAACAGCATAGCTCAGAAACGAAAACTCGGATAAAAACCAAACGTGATATTAAATTCAATGTCTTACAAAGATGCGACCGAAACTATCGTTTACATGGGGAAGTTTTCGTATTTTTTATTTTCTAGGAAAATGGCTCTAATAGCAGAGCGAGGTGGTCCCTGGCGACCGCTCACTCTCACCCATTGGTATTTCGTGGTTTTCCCGAATTGGCAGGCGAATGCTGAGGTGGTTTCTCTTTTACCACCACTTTCCTGTACCCATCATCCCCTTCATTGTTATGTGTTTCAGGGTTGTAGAACGAAGCTGGCGGTGGATGTTCGCTTAGCAGAGATTTCTTCCCTCGTGTCGGGACCTACCTATCGCATGGGGGTTAGGAGCTCGTATATGCGTTCTATCTGCAAACGTTAGGGAGCCCCTCCATGCTTGTGCCCATCGTTAATCCGGATCTGGTCATCCCTTCCTCCCAGCGGTCACGTTAGAAGCACAAAGGGCCACATGACCTGTGAGGTGCTCCTTCCGTTAATATGTGCCTTTATAACTATGTAGAATAGACAAAACTACTAAATAAAAAATCTGATGTGCTACACTCACATGACTTTCTCTACTCTTGTACAAACTATTTTTACAAACGCTTATTCTCCACCTACTTCATGTTAATTGAGATAAACATTTGCAGACTCTATCTTATTGCTAATTTTCTTGTAGATGTAAAGGGAAAATATAGGGCAATATAGAAAAACAGTAGCCTTTAAGCACATACATATCTCTTAATAGCTGGTTGCTAGGTGCAGCACCATTCCCTTTCCCACAGATTAATACTCTTTGCATATCAAGGACAAAAAAATGAATAACGAATTCCCATTTCAGAAAATAAGTATTGAAAAATTTAAGGGAATAACAAGCAATATCTCGAAAATGGTTCACTCAACAACAAAAAATGTATATGAAATAAATTGTGTATTTTAACGCGATCTACATTTTTTGTATAGTAAAATTGTGTCTATCTCTTATGGTTTACCAGTTATGCAAAGGTCGTTCACAATGAAGAATACTTTTGGAGATATTCCCAGAAAATTCAAGATATACATTTTATTTGCCATAAATATCTTAAACATATGATATTTTAATCAAAATCGTTAGAGCCATTTTTGAGAAAATTAAAATTTTCGAAAAATCTTCCATGTAAAGGGTAATCTGGGGTGGGGGGATTTTCTTGAAAACCTTCGTGTCGCATCTCTGGAAGATACTGAACCTAAATACCAAGTTTGGTGTTTATCCGACTGTTCGTTTCGGAGTTATGCTGTTCACAAACAGACACACATACGGACATGTTTCAAAAATGTTTTTTTTGGATTCAGGGTGTCTCAAAACATGCATTTCCGGTGAAATCTCGGTATTGAATTTTTGGGTGGAATACAATACTTCCCCTACTTATACGTAGTAGAGAAAGTAAAAAAAAATCTGATGTGTTACACTCACGTGACTCTCTACTTTGTACAAAGTATTTTTACAAACTCTTATTCTCCATCTATTTCATACTAATCGAGATAAACATTTGCAGAAACCATCTTTTGACATGCAAAGAGAATTACATTTTACACATAACGACCAGTTCTAAAAATATTTGACTATCGCTTAAGGCGTACTATGTTCCCCTTGTTTGGTATTCGCAAGGGAAATATAGAAATACAGTAGCCTTTAAGCATATACATATCTCTTAATAGCTGGTTGCTATGTGCAGCACCATTCTCTTTGCCTCAGATTAATACTCTTTGCATATCCAAGACAAAAAAAATGAATAACGAATTCCCATTTGAGAAAATAATATTGAAAAATTTAAGGGAATAACAAGCAATATCTCGAAAATGGTTCACTCAACAAAAAAAATGTATATGACATAAATTGTGTATTTTAACGCGATCTACATTTTTTGTGTAGTAAAATTTTGTCTATCTTATGGTTTACCAGTTATGCAAACGTCGTTCACAATGAAGAATACTTTTGGAGACATTCCCAGAAAATTCAAGATATATATTTTATTTGTCATGAAAATATCTTAAAAATATGATATTTTAATCAAAATCGTTAGAGCCATTTTTAAGAAAATTAAAAATTTCGGAAAATGTGCCATGTAAAGGGTAATCTGGGGTGGGGGGATTTTCTTGAAAACCTTCGTGTCGCATCTCTGGAAGATACTGAACCTAAATACCAAGTTTGGTGTTTATCCGACCGTTCGTTTCTGAGTTATGCTGTTCACAGACATACACACGGACGGACATGTTTCCAAAAATGCTTTTTTTTGGATTCAGGGGGTCTCAAAACATATATTTTCGGTGAAATCTCGGTATCGAATTTTTGGGTGGAATACAGTACTTCCCCTACTTACTATACATAGTAGAGAAAGCAAAAAAAATGCATCTCTTTAAAAGTTACAATTTATTTGAAATAACGTTTATGCGACATGAACCATTTCCGAGATATTATGTGTTATATTAATCATCTTGTTAAAAGTGCTGTCGCTAAATCTCACGACTCCGTTTTAAACATCCGGCTATCGATTCTTATCCACTTGTAGGTATTTCTTCGATTAACAATAGTTTGTAGACGATGGCATGTAATACTTCCTCTGCCTACTATAGGTAAGTGAGATGTACCAAAGCAAAGATTTGTTAGAATGAGGTCACGAAAACTCATAACCTTACTGACTGTGTGAGAGTAAAGTTGTTGTCTCTTCCCAATCACATGCATTGTTTCCAAATAAACCCACATACACTAGGGCGGTAAGTAAAATGTTTCTTGAAATACTGAAAGCGGTTATCGCCCATATTATTATTTTCAAAAAACCTGCTTTGACTCATAGCCTCGCAAGTTATAGTAGCTTGCTAAGCCGTTGTATTAGCTACAGCAGCACAGAGGCTAACTTCATTAAAAATGGTTTATTAATAATTAATTCAAAATACGAGTAATAAAGTACGAAGGTGCTCTAGAAACCAGGGTTGAGCACCGCCCCTTGGGGGAGAGATGAGGGGACAGACCCCAAGCTTGGACATGGTCCCTAAGTCGACCGGGCCTACCCATAGGCCCCGCATCCTGCCCCTTGGGGGAGAGATGAGGGGACAGACCCCAAGCATGGACAGGGTCCCTAAGTCGACCGGGCCTACCCATAGGCCCCGCATCCTGCCCCTTTGGGGAGAGATGAGGGGACAGACCCCAAGCATGGACAGGGTCCCTAAGTCGACCGGGCCTACCCATAGGCCCCGAGACTATGCCCAAGAACACACGAAGGCGGATCTTAACAGAACGTCAGGAGGAAACACCGTCGCCTGGTCCTACGACCGTGAAACAGGAAGATGAACCACCACAGCATTCGCCTGATGACCGGGGGAAACCACGAAAACCCATGGATCAGATTGGACGGTCGCCGAGGATCGAACCCCGACCTCCCGAATGTGAGTCGCCCATACTACCGCGGTGCCATCTAGCTCGGTACGAGTAATAAAACAAACGATAGTGCAAAAAATAGTTTGCAATACATATGTGTGTGAAGCGCATAGCAGAAAACACCGGACTTCGTCTCGCCTGTCCTCCACTTTGTAACAATGCCTTCGCACACACTAGTCCGCTCTGAGGGTTTTATCCCACGTTTATAGCGATATAACCGCTGATTGCAGGATACAGAACCACCAGCTCATATAAAAGCTGTTGTTATTATAATGTGACACAGTTCTTCGTGTTTTAGCGATTTCATACGTTACGACAAAGAAAAAATTATCTCAATTTAAGCAAAGTTGTCATGGTTACATGCACAATCAAGCAGGGTGAAAGACGGGTGCAAATCACGTAGGCCGACCAATCGAGGTTATACTAAGTTGCCACAGTAAATAACAAATTATATATTTAATACCAGATTAAAAATTCCACCTTCAGTCTAAGACAATAGTAAAACTAAAAATAGATGGTAACAGAAAATGCTCTGCAATCTACCCATAGATAATCAAACCACGTAGACTAGACACCTGTTGAAGCTGTCATTTGTCCGGCACATATAGAGGCAGAGATACAGTTGTCTAGCACTAAGGTCTCTGTGAACACGTGATACAAAGCTGTCATCTGCCCGTCACAGAAACAGAGGTACAGTTGTCTAGCACTAATGCCTCTATGGACACGTGATACGAAGCTGCCATCCGCTCGTCAGAGAAGCATAGGTACAGTTGCAATGCACATGGCTCTGTGGACAGTGTTGAAACTTGCATCTGCCATCACACAAGCATAGGTACAGTTGCAAATGCACATGGCTCTGTGGACAGTGTTGAATCTGGCATCTGCCATCACAGAAGCATAGGTACAATTGCTATGCACATGGCTCTGTGGACAGTCTCGAAACTGTCATCTGTCCGTCACAGAAGCATAGGTACAGTTTCTATGCACATGCCTCTGTGGACAGTGTCGAAACTGCCATCTGCTGGTCACAGAAGCAGAGGTACAGTTGCTATGCACATGGCTCTGTGGACACGTGATACGAAGCTGCCATCTGCCCGTCAGAGAAGCATAGGTACAGTTGCTATGCACATGGCTCTGTGGACAGTGTTGAAACTGGCATCTGCCCGTCACAGAAGCATAGATATAGTTGCTATGCACATGGCTCTGTGGACAGTGTTGAAACTGGCATCTGCCCGTCACAGAAGCATAGGTACAGTTGCTATGCACATGGCTCTGTGGACAGTGTTGAAAATGGCTTCTGCCATTACAGAAGCATAGGTACAGTTGCTACCCACATGGCTCTGTGGACAGTGTTAAAACTGCCATCTGCCGGTCACACAAGCATAGGTACAATTGCTATGCACATGGCTCTGTGGACAGTGTTAAAACTGCCATCTGCCGGTCACACAAGCATAGGTACAATTGCTATGCACATGGCTCTGTGGACAGTGTAAAAACTGCCATCTGCCGGTCACACAAGCATAGGTACAGTTGCTAAGCACATGGCTCTGTGGACAGTGTTAAAACTGCCATCTGCCGGTCACACAAGCATAGGTACAATTGCTATGCACATGGCTCTGTGGACAGTGTTGAAACTGGCAGCTGCCATCACAGAAGCATAGGTACCGTTGCTATGCACATGGCTCTGTGGACAGTGTTGAAACTGCCATCTGCCCGTCAGAGAAGCATAGGTACCGTTGCTATGCACATGGCTCTGTGGACAGTGTCGAAACGGCCATCTGCCGTCACAGAAGCAGAGGTACAGTTGTCTAGCACTAAGGGTTCAGTGAACACGTGATACAAAGCTAACTTCTGCCCGTCAGAGAAGCATAGGTACAGTTGCTATGCACATGGCTCTGTGGATAGTGTTGAAACTGGCATCTACCATCACAGAAGCATAGGTACAGTTGCTATGAACATGGCTCTGTGGACAGTGTTGAAACTGGCATCTGCCATCACAGAAGCATAGGTACAGTTGCTATGCACAGGGCTCTGTGGACAGTGTTGAAACTGCCATCTGCCCGTCAGAGAAGCATAGGTACCGTTGCTATGCACATGGCTCTGTGGACAGTGTCGAAACGGCCATCTGCCGTCACAGAAGCAGAGGTACAGTTGTCTAGCACTAAGGGTTCTGTGGACACGTGATACAAAGCTAACATCTGCCCGTCAGAGAAGCATAGGTACAGTTGCTATGCACATGGCTCTGTGGATAGTGTTGAAACTGGCATCTACCATCACAGAAGCATAGGTACAGTTGCTATGCACATGGCTCTGTGGACAGTGTCGAAACTGCCATCTGCCGTCACAGAAGCAGAGGTACAGTTGTCTAGCACCAAGGGTTCAGTGAACACGTGATACGAAGCCACCATCTGACCGTAACAGAAGCATAGGTACAGTTGCTATGCACATGGCTCTGTGGACACGTGATACAAAACTGTCATCTGCCCGTCAAAGAAGCATAGGTACAGTTGCCATGCACATGGCTCTGTGGATAGTGTTGAAACTGGCATCTGCCGTCACAGAAGCATAGGTACAATTGCTATGCACATGGTTCTGTGGACAGTCTCGAAACTGCCATCTGCCCGTCACAGAAGCATAGGTACAGTTGCTATGCACATACCTCTGTGGAAAGTGTCGTGACTGCCATCTGCCGGTTACAGAAGCAGAGGTACAGTTGCTATGCACATGGCTCTGTGGACACGTGATACGAAGCTACCATCTGCCCGTCAGAGAAGCATAGGTACAGTTGCTATGCACATGCCTCTGTGGACAGTGTTGAAACTGGCATTTGCCCGTCACAGAAGCATAGGTACAGTTGCTATGCACATGGCTCTGTGGACAGTGTTGAAACTGGCATCTGCCATCACAGAAGCATAGGCACAGTTGCTAACCACATGGCTCTGTGGACAGTGTTGATACTGGCATCTGCCATCACAGAAGCATAGGTACAGTTGCTAACCACATGGCTCTGTGGACAGTGTTGACACTGGCATCTGCCATCACAGAAGCATAGGTACAGTTGCTATGCACATGGCTCTGTGGACAGTCTCGAAACTGCCATCTGCCCATCACAGACGCATAGGTACAGTTGCTATGCACATGGCTCTGGAGACAGTGTTGAAACTGGCATCTGCCCGTCAACAAAGAATAGCTACAGTTGCTATGCACATGGCTCTGTGGACAGTGTTGAAAGTGCCATCTGCCCGTCACACAAGCATAGATACAGTTGCTATGCACATGGCTCTGTGGACAGTGTTGAAACTGGCATCTGCCCGTCACACAAGCATAGGAAATGTTGCTAAGCACATGGCTCTGTGGACAGTGTTGAAACTGGCATCTGCCATCACAGAAGCATAGGTACAGTTGCTATGCACATGGCTCTGTGGACAGTGTTGAAACTGCCATCTGCCCGTCAGAGAAGCATAGGTACCGTTGCTATGCACATGGCTCTGTGGACAGTGTCGAAACGGCCATCTGGCGTCACAGAAGCAGAGGTACAGTTGTCTAGCACTAAGGGTTCTGTGAACACGTGATACCAAGCTAACATCTGCCCGTCAGAGAAGCATAGGTACAGTTGCTATGCACATGGCTCTGTGGATAGTGTTGAAACTGGCATCTACCATCACAGAAGCATTGGTACAGTTGCTATGCACATGGCTCTGTGGACAGTGTTGAAACTGGCATCTGCCGTCACAGAAGCAGAGGTACAGTTCTCTAGCACTAAGGGTTCTGTGAAAACGTGATACAAAGCTACCATCTGTCCGTCACACAAGCATAGGTACAGTTGCTATGCACATGGCACTGTGGACAGTGTTGAAACTGTCATCAGCCCGTCAGAGAAGCATAGGTACAGTTGCTATGCACATGGCTCAGTGGACAGTTTGAAACTGTCATCTGCCCGTCAGAGAAACATAGGTACAGTTGCTATGCAGATGGCTCTGTGGACAGTCTTGAAACTGCCATCTGCCCGTCAGAGATGCATAGGTATATTTGCTATGCACATGGCTCTGTGGACAGTGTTGAAACTGGCATCTGCTCGTTACAGAAGCATAGGTACAGTTGCTATGCACATGGCTCTGTGGACACGTGATACAAAGCTGTCATCTAACCGTCACAGAAGCATAGGTACAGTTGCTATGCACATGGCTCTGTGGACACGTGATACGAAGCTGCCATCTGCCCGTCAGAGAAGCATAGGTACAGTTGCTATGCACATGGCTCTAAGGACAGTGTTGAAACTGGCATCTGCCATCACAGAAGCATAGGTAAAGTTGCTATGCACATGGCTCTGTGCACAGTGATGAAACTGGCATTTGCCCGTCACAGAAGCATAGGTACAATTGCTATACACATAGCTCTGCGGACAGTGTTGAAACTGGCATCTGCCATCACAGAAGCATAGGTACAATTGCTATGCACATGGCTCCGTGGACAGTGTCGGAACTGCCATCTGCCGTCACATAAGCATAGGTACAATTGCTATGCAGATGGCCCTGCGGACAGTGTTGAATTTGCCATCTGCCCCTCACAGAAGCATAGGTACAGTTCAAATGCACATGGCTCTGTGGACAGTGTGGAAACTGCAATCTGCCCGATACAGAAGCATACTAACAGTTGCTATACACATGGCTCTGTGGACAGTGACGAAACTGGCATCTGCCGTCACAGAGGCATAGGTACAGTTGCTATGCATATGGCTCTGTGGACAGTCTCGAAACTGGCATCTGCCCGTCACAGAGACATAGGTACAGTTGCTATGCACATGGCTCTGTGGACACTCTCGAAACTGCCATCTGCCCGTCACAGAAGCATAGGTACAGTTGATATGCACATGCCTCTGTGGACAGTGTCGAAACTGCCATCTGCCCGTCACAGAAGCAGAGGTACAGTTGCTATGAACATGGCTCTGTGGACACGTGATACGAAGCTGCCATCTGCCCGTCAGAGAACCATAGGTACAGTTGCTATGCACATGGTTCTGTGGACAGTGTTGAAACTGACATCTGCCATCACAGAAGCATAGGTACAGTTGCTAACCACATGGCTCTGTGGACAGTGTTGAAACTGCATCTGCCATCCCAGAAGCATAGGTACAGTTGCTAACCACATGGCTCTGTGGACAGTGTTGAAACTGGCATCTGCCATCCCAGAAGCATAGGTACAGTTGCTAACCACATGGCTCTGTGGACAGTGTTGAAACTGGCATCTGCCATCACAGAAACATAGGTACAGTTGCTATGCACATGGCTCTGTGGAGTCTCGAAACTGCCATCTACCCGTCACAGACGCATAGGTACAGTTGCTATGCACATGGCTCTGTAGCCAGTGTTGAAACTGGCATCTGCCCGTCAACAAAGAAAAGCCACAGTTGCTATGCACATGGCTCTGTGGAGTGTGTTGAAACTGCCATCTGTCAGTCACACAAGCATAGGTACAGTGCTATGCACATGGCTCTGTGGACAGTGTTGAAACTGGCATCTGCCCGTCACAGAAGCATGGGTACAGTTTTTATGCACATGGCTCTGTGGACACGTGATACAAAGCTGTCATATGCCCGTCAAAGAAGCATAGGTACACTTGCTATGCACATGGCTCTGTGGCTAGTGTTGAAACTCGCATCTGCCGTCACAGATCATAGGTACAATTGCTATACACATGGCTCTGTGGACAGTCTCGAAACCTCTATCTGCCCGTCTCAGAAGCATAGGTACAGTTGCTATGCACATGCCTCTGTGGACAGTGTCGAAACTGCCATCTGCCCGTCACAGAAGCAGAGGTACAGTTGCTATGCACATGGCTCTGTGGACAGTGTCGAAACGGCCATCTGGTGTCACAGAAGCAGAGGTACAGTTGTCTAGCACTAAGGGTTCTGTGAACACGTGATACAAAGCTAACATCTGCCCATCAGAGAAGCATAGGTACAGTTTCCATGCACATGGCTCTGTGGATAGTGTTGAAACTGGGATCTCCCATCACAGAAGCATAGGTACAATTGCTATAAACATGGCTCTGTGGACAGTCTCGAAACTGCTATCTGCCCGTCACAGAAGCATAGGTACAGTTGCTATGCACATGCCTCTGTGGACAGTGTCGAAACTTCCATCTGCCCGTCACAGAAGCAGACGTACAGTTGCTATGCACATGGCTCTGTGGACAGTGTTGAAACTGGCATCTGCCATCACAGAAGCATAGGTACAGTTGCTATGCACATGGCTCTGTGGACAGTGCTGAAACTGGCATCTGCCCGTCACAGAAGCATAGGTACAGTTGCTATGCACATGGCTCTGTGGACAGTGTGGAAACTGCCATCTGCCCGTCACAGAAGCATAGGTACAGTTGCTATGCACATGGCTCTGTGGACAGTGTGGAAACTGCCATCTGCCCGTTACAGAAGCATACCAACAGTTGCTATACACATGGCTCTGTGGACAGTGTCGAAACTGGCATCTGCCGTCACACAAGCATAGGTACAGTTGCTATGCACATGGCTCTGTGGACAGTCTCGAAACTGCCATCTACCCGTCACAGAAGCATACGTACAGTTGCTATGCACATGGCTCAGTGGACAGTGTTGAAACTGCCATCTGCCCGTCAGAGAAGCATAGGTACCGTTGCTATGGACATGGCTCTGTGGACAGTGTCGAAACGGCCATCTGCCGTCACAGAAGCAGAGGTACAGTTGTCTAGCACTAAGGGTTCAGTGAACACGTGATACAAAGTTAGCATCTGTCCGTCAGAGAAGCCTAGGTACAGTTGCTATGCACATGGCTCTGTGGATAGTGTTGAAACTGGCATCTACCATCACAGAAGCATAGGTACAGTTGCTATGCACATGGCTCTGTGGACAATCTCGAAACTGCCATCTGGCCGTCAAAGAAGCATAGGTACAGTTGCTATGCACATGGCTCTGTGGACAGTGTCGAAATGGCCATCTGCCGTCACACAAGCAGAGGTACAGTTGTCTACCACTAAGGGTTCTGTGAACACGTGATACAAATCTAACATCTGCCCGTCAGAGAAGCATAGGTACAGTTATTATGCACATGACCCAGGAGATAGTGTTGAAACTGGCATCTACAATCACAGAAGCATAGGTACAGTTGCTATGCAGATGGCTCTCTGGACTGTGTTGAAACTGACATCTGCCCATCATAGAAGCATAGGTACAGTTGCTATGCACATGCTCTGTGGACAGTGTTGAAACTGGCCTCTGCCATCACAGAAGCATAGGTACAGTTGCTATCCACATGGCTCTGTGGACAGTGTTAAAACTGCCATCTGCCCGTCAGAGAAGCATAGGTACAGTTGCTACGCACATGCTTTGTGGACAGTGTTGAAACTGGCATCTGCCCGTCACAGAAGCACAGGTACAGTTGCTAACCACATGGCTTTTGGACAGTGTTGAAACTGGCATCTGCCGTCACAGAAGCATAGGTACAATTGCTATACACTTGGCTCTGTGGAGAGTGTTGAAACTGCCATCTGCCCGTCACAGAAGCATAGGTACAGTTGCTATGCACATGGCTTTGTGGACAGTGTAGAAACTGGCATCCGCCGTCACAGAAGCATAGGTACAGTTGCTATGCACATGGCTCTGTGGACAGTGTTGAAACTTTCATCTGCCCGTCACAGAAGCTTAGGTACAATTGCTATGAACATGGCTCTGTTGACAGTGTTAAAACCGCCATCTGCCCGTCAGAGAAGCATAGGTACAGTTGCTATTCACATGGCTCTGTGGACAGTGTTGAAACTGGCATCTGCCATCACAGTAGCATAGGTACAGTTGCTATGCACATGGCTCTGTGGAGTCTCGAAACTGCCATCTGCCCGTCACAGACGCATAGGTACAGTTGCTATGCACATGGCTCTGTAGACAGTGTTGAAACTGGCAGCTGCCCGTCAACAAAGAATAGCCACAGTTGCTATGCACATGGCTCTGTGGACTGTGTTGAAACTGCCATTTGCCCGTCACACAAGCATAGGTACAGTTGCTATGAACATTGCTCTGTGGCTAGTGTTGAAACTCGCATCTGCGCTCACAGAAGCATAGGTACAATTGCTATACACATGGCTCTGTGGGCAGTGTTGAAACTGCCATCTGCCCGTCAGAGAAGCATAGGTCAATTGCTATGCACATGCTCTGTGGACAGCGTTGAAATTGGCATCTTCCCGTCACAGAAGCACAGGTACAGTTGCTAACCACATGGCTATGTGGACAGTGTTGAAACTGGTATCTGCCGTCACAGAAGCAAAGGTACAGTTGCTATTCACATGACTCTGTGGACAGTGTTGAAGCTGGCAGCTGCCCGTCAGAGAAGCATAGGTACAGTTGCTATGCACATGGCTCTGTGGCCAGTGTTGAAACTGGCATCTGCCATCACAGAAGCATAGGTACAATTGCTAAGCACATGGCTCTGTGGACAGTGTTGAAACTGGCATCTGCCATCACAGAAGCATAGGTACAGTTGCTATGCACATGGCTCTGTGGACAGTCTCGAAACTGCCATCTGGCCGTCAAAGAACCATAGGTACGGTTGCTATGCACATGGCTCTGTGGACAGTGTTGAAACTGCAATCTGCCTGTCAGAGAAGCATAGGTACAGTTGCTATGCACATGTCTCTGTGGACAGTGTCGAAATGGCCATCTGCCGTCACACAAGGAAGGGTACAGTTGTCTACCACTAAGGGTTCTGTGAACACGTGATACAAATCTAACATCTGCCCGTCAGGGAAGCATAGGTACAGTTGCTATGCACATGGCCCAGTGGATAGTGTTGAAACTGGCATCTACAATCACAGAAGTATAGGTACAGTTGCTATGCACATGGCTCTCTGGACTGTGTTGAAACTGACATCTGCCCGTCATAGAAGCATAGGTACAGTTGCTATGCACATGCTCTGTGGACAGTGTTGAAACTGGCATCTGCACGTCATAGAAGCATAGCTACAGTTGCTATGCACATGGCTCTGTGGACAGTGTTGAAACTGGCATCTGCTATCACAGAAGCATAGGTACAGTTGCTAACCACATGGCTCTGTGGACAGTGTTAAAACTGCCATCTGCCCGTCAGAGAGGCATTGGTACAGTTGCTACGCACATGCTCTGTGGACAGTGTTGAAACTGGTATCTGCCCGTCACAGAAGCACAGGTACAGTTGCTAACCACATGGCTCTGTGGACAGTGTTGAAACTGGCATCTGCTCGTCACAGAAGCATAGGTAGAGTTGCTATGCACATGGCTCTTTGGACACGTGATGCAAAGCTGTCACCTGCCCGTCTTAGGAGCATAGGTACAGATGCTAGGCACTTGGCTCTGTGGAGAGTGTTGAAACTGCAATCTGCTCGTCAAAGAAGCATAGGTACAGTTGCTATGCACATGGCTCTGTGGACAGTGTTGAAACTGGCATCTGCCCGTCAAAGTAGCAAAGGTACACTTGCTATGCACATGGCTGTGTGGACAGTGTTGAAACTGGCTACCGCCGTCACAGAAGCATAGGTACAGTTGCTATTCACATGGCTCTGTGGACAGTGTTGAAACTGGCATCTGCCATCACAGTAGCATAGGTACAGTTGCTATGCACATGGCTCTGTGGAGTCTCGAAACTGCCATCTGCGCGAAACAGACGCATAGGTACAGTTGCTATGCACATGGCTCTGTAGACAGTGTTGAAACTGGCAGCTGCCCGTCAACAAAGAATAGACACAGTTGCTATGCACATGGCTCTGTGGACTGTGTTGAAACTGCCATTTGCCCGTCACACAAGCATAGGTACAGTTGCTATGCACATGGCTCATTGGACAGTGTTGAAACTGGCATCTACCATCACAGAAGCATAGGTACAGTTGCTATGCACATTTCTCTGTGGACAGTCTCGAAACTGCCATCTGGCCCTCAAAGAAGCATAGGTACAGTTGCTATGCGCATGGCTCTGTGGACAGTGTCGAAATGGCCATCTGCCGTCACACAAGCAGAGGTACAGTTGTCTACCACTAAGGGTTCTGTGAACACGTGATACAAATCTAACATCTGACCGTCAGAGAAGCATAGGTACAGTTGCTATGCACATGGCCCAGGGGATAGTGTTGAAACTGGCATCTACAATCACAGAAGCATAGGTACAGTTGCTATGCACATGGCTCTCTGGACTGTGTTGAAACTGACATCTGCCCGTCATAGAAGCATAGGTACAGTTGCTATGCACATGCTCTGTGAACAGTGTTGAAACTGGCCTCTGCCATCACAGAAGCACAGGTACAGTTAGTAACCACATGGCTCTGTGGACAGTGTTAAAACTGCCATCTGCCTGTCTGAGAAGCATAGGTACAGTTGCTACGCACATGCTCTGTGGACAGTGTTGAAACTGGCATCTGCCCGTCACAGAAGCACAGGTACAGTTGCTAACCACATGGCTCTGTGGACAGTGTTGAAACTGGCATCTGCTCGTCACAGAAGCATAGGTAGAGTTGCTATGCACATGGCTCTGTGGATAGTGTTGAAACTGGCATCTGCCGTCACAGAAGCATAGGTACAATTGCTATACACTTGGCTCTGTGGAGAGTGTTGAAACTGCCATCTGCCCGTCACAGAAGCATAGGTACAGTTGCTATGCACATGGCTCTGTGGACAGTGTTGAAACTGGCATCTGCCCGTCACAGAAGCAAAGGTACAGTTGCTATGCACATGGCTGTGTGGACAGTGTTGAAACTGCCATCCGCCGTCACAGAAGCATAGGTACAGTAGCTATGCACATGGCTCTGTGGACAGTGTTGAAACTTTCATCTGCCCGTCACAGAAGCATAGGTACAATTGCTATGAACATGGCTCTGTGGACAGTGTTGAAACCGCCATCTGCCCGTCAGAGAAGCATAGTTACAGTTGCTATTCACATGGCTCTGTGGACAGTGTTGAAACTGCCATCTGCCCGTCACAGAAGCATAGGTCAGTTGCTATGCACATGGCTCTGTGGACAGTGTTGAAACTGCCATCTGCCCGTCAGATAAGCATAGGTACAGTTGCTATGCACATGGCTCTGTAGACAGTGTTGAAACTTCCATCTGTCCGTCAGAGAAGCATAGGTACAGTTGCTATGCACATGGCTCTGTGGACAGTGTTGAAACTGGCATCTGCCATCACAGAAGCATAGGTACAATTGCTATGCACATGGCTCCGTGGACAGTGTCGGAACTGCTATCTGCCGTCTCATAAGCATAGGTACAATTGCTATGCACATGGCTCTGTGGACAGTGTTGAAACTGGCATCTGCCCGTCACAGAAGCATAGGTACAGTTTCTATGCACATGGCTCTGTGGACACGTGATACAAAGCAGTCATCTGCCCGTCAAAGAAGCATAGGTACAGTTGCTATGCACATGGCTCTGAGGCTAGTGTTGAAACTCGCATCTGCCGTCACAGAAGCATAGGTACAATTGCTAAACACATGGCTCTGTGGACAGTCTCGAAACTGCTATCTGCCCGTCTCAGAAGCATACGTACTGTTGCTATGCACATGCCTCTGTGGACAGTGTCGAAACTGCCATCTGCCCGTCACATAAGCAGAGGTACAGTTGCTATGCGCATGGCTCTGTGGACAGTGTCGAAACGGCCATCTGGCGTCACAGAAGCATAGGTACAGTTGCTATGCACATGGCTCTGTGGACAGTGTTGAAACTGGCATCTGCCATCACAGAAGCATAGGTAAATTCCTAACCACATGGCTCTCGGACAGTGTTGAAACTGGCATCTGCCCGTCACAGAAGCATAGGTACAGTTGCTATGCACATGGCTCTGTGGACAGTGTCGAAACTGGCATCTGCCCGTCACAGAAGCATAGGTACAGTAGCTATGCACATGGAACTGTGGACAGTGTTGAAACTGCCATCTGCCCGTCACAGAAGCATAGGTACAATTCCTATGCACATGGCTCTGTGGACAGTGTTGAAACTGCCATCTGCCCGTCAGAGAAGCATAGGTCAATTGCTATGCACATGCTCTGTGGACAGTGTTGAAACTGGCATCTTCCCGTCACAGAAGCACAGGTACAGTTGCTAACCACATGGCTATGTGGACAGTGTTGAAACTGGCATCTGCGGTCACAGAAGCAAAGGTACAGTTGCTATTCACATGACTCTGTGGATAGTGTTGAAGCTGGCACCTGCCCGTCAGAGAAGCATAGGTACAGTTGCTATGCACATGGCTCTGTGGACAGTGTTGAAACTGGCATCTGCCCGTCACAGAAGCATAGGTACAGTTGCTATGCACATGGCTCTGTGGACAGTGAAGAAACTGGCATCCGCCCGTCACAGAAGCATAGGTACAGTTGCTATGCACATGGCTCTGTGGACAGTGTTGAAACTGGCATCTGCCATCACAGAAGCATAGGTACAATTGCTAAGCACATGGCTCTGTGCAGTGTTGAAACTGGCATCTGCCATCACAGAAGCACAGGTACAGTTGCTATGCACATGGCTCCGTGGACAGTCTCGAAACTGCCATCTGGCCGTCAAAGAAGCATAGGTACAGTTGCAATGCACATGGCTCAGTGGACAGTGTCGAAATAGCCATCTGCCGTCACACAAGCAGAGGTACAGTTGTCTACCACTAAGGGTTCTGTGAACACGTGATACAAATCTAACATCTGCCCGTCAGAGAAGCATAGGTACAGTTGCTATGCACGTGGCCCAGTGGATAGTTTTGAAACTGGCATCTACAATCACAGAAGTATAGGTACAGTTGCTATGCACATGGCTCTCTGGACTGTGTTGAAACTGACATCTGCCCGTCATAGAAGCATAGGTACAGTTGCTATGCACATGGCTCTGTGGACAGTTTTGAAACTGGCATCTGCTATCACAGAAGCATAGGTACAGTTGCTAACCACATGGCTCTGTGGACAGTGTTAAAACTGCCATCTGCCCGTCAGAGAGGCATAGGTACAGTTGCTAAGCACATGCTCTGTGGACAGTGTTGAAACTGGCATCTGCCCGTCACAGAAGCACAGGTACAGTTGCTAACCACATGCATCTGTGGACAGTGTTGAAACTGGCATCTGCTCGTCACAGAAGCATAGGTAGAGTTGCTATGCACATGGCTCTATGGACACGTGATGCATAGCTGTCACCTGCCCGTCACAGAAGTATAGGTACAGTTGCTATGCACATGGCTCTCTGGACTGTGTTGAAACTGACATCTGCCCGTCATAGAAGCATAGGTACAGTTGCTATGCACATGCTCTGTCGACAGTGTTGAAACTGGCATCTGCACGTCATAGAAGCATAGCTACAGTTGCTATGCACATGGCTCTGTGGACAGTGTTGAAACTGGCATCTGCTATCACAGAAGCATAGGTACAGTTGCTAACCACATGGCTCTGTGGACAGTGTTAAAACTGCCATCTGCCCGTCAGAGAGGCATAGGTACAGTTGCTACGCACATGCTCTGTGGACAGTGTTGAAACTGGTATCTGCCCGTCACAGAAGCACAGGTACAGTTGCTAACCACATGGCTCTGTGGACAGTGTTGAAACTGGCATCTGCTCGTCACAGAAGCATAGGTAGAGTTGCTATGCACATGGCTCTGTGGACACGTGATGCAAAGCTGTCACCTGCCCGTCTTAGGAGCATAGGTACAGTTGCTAGGCACTTGGCTGTGTGGACAGTGTTGAAACTGGCATCCGCCGTCACAGAAGCATAGGTACAGTTGCTATGCACATGGCTCTGTGGACAGTGTTGAAACTTTCATCTGCCCGTCACAGAAGCATAGGTACAATTGCTATGAACATGGCTCTGTGGACAGTGTTGAAACCGCCATCTGCCCGTCAGAGAAGCATAGGTACAGTTGCTATTCACATGGCTCTGTGGACAGTGTTGAAACTGGCATCTGCCATCACAGTAGCATAGGTACAGTTGCTATGCACATGGCTCTGTGGAGTCTCGAAACTGCCGTCTGCCCGTCACAGACGCATAGGTACAGTTGCTATGCACATGGCTCTGTAGACAGTGTTGAAACTGGCAGCTGCCCGTCAACAAAGTATAGACACAGTTGCTATGCACATGGCTCTGTGGACTGTGTTGAAACTGCCATTTGCCCGTCACACAAGCATAGGTACAGTTGCTATGCACATGGCTCTGTGGACAGTGTTGAAACTGGCATCTACCATCACAGAAGCATAGGTACAGTTGCTATGCACATTTCTCTGTGGACAGTCTCGAAACTGCCATCTGGCCCTCAAAGAAGCATAGGTACAGTTGCTATGCGCATGGCTCTGTGGACAGTGTCGAAATGGCCATCTGCCGTCACACAAGCAGAGGTACAGTTGTCTACCACTAAGGGTTCTGTGAACACGTGATACAAATCTAACATCTGACAGTCAGAGAAGCATAGGTACAGTTGCTATGCACATGGCCCAGGGGATAGTGTTGAAACTGGCATCTACAATCACAGAAGCATAGGTACAGTTGCTATGCACATGGCTCTCTGGACTGTGTTGAAACTGACATCTGCCCGTCATAGAAGCATAGGTACAGTTGCTATGCACATGCTCTGTGAACAGTGTTGAAACTGGCCTCTGCCATCACAGAAGCATAGGTACAGTTAGTAACCACATGGCTCTGTGGACAGTGTTAAAACTGCCATCTGCCTGTCAGAGAAGCATAGGTACAGTTGCTACGCACATGCTCTGTGGACAGTGTTGAAACTGGCATCTGCCCGTCACAGAAGCACAGGTACAGTTGCAAACCACATGCCTCTGTGGACAGTGTTGAAACTGGCATCTGCCGTCACAGAAGCATAGGTACACTTGCTATACACTTGGCTCTGTGGAGAGTGTTGAAACTGCCATCTGCCCGTCACAGAAGCATAGGTACAGTTGCTATGCACATGGCTCTGTGGACAGTGTTGAAACTGGCATCTGCCCGTCACAGAAGCAAAGGTACAGTTGCTATGCACATGGCTGTGTGGACAGTGTTGACACTGGCATCCGCCGTCACAGAAGCATAGGTACAGTAGCTATGCACATGGCTCTGTGGACAGTGTTGAAACTTTCATCTGCCCGTCACAGAAGCATAGGTACAATTGCTATTCACATGGCTCTGTAGACAGTGTTGAAACTTCCATCTGTCCGTCAGAGAAGCATAGGTACAGTTGCTATGCACATGGCTCTGTGGACAGTGTTGAAACTGGCATCTGCCATCACAGAAGCATAGGTACAATTGCTATGCACATGGCTCCGTGGACAGTGTCGGAACTGCCATCTGCCGTCACATAAGCATAGGTACAATTGCTATGCACATGGCTCTGTGGACAGTGTTGAAACTGGCATCTGCCGTCACAGAAGCAGAGGTACAGTTGTCTAGCACTAAGGGTTCTGTGAAAACGTGATACAAAGCTACCATCTGTCCGTCACACAAGCATAGGTACAGTTGCTATGCACATGGCACTGTGGACAGTGTTGAAACTGTCATCAGCCCGTCAGAGAAGCATAGGTACAGTTGCTATGCACATGGCTCAGTGGACAGTTTGAAACTGTCATCTGCCCGTCAGAGAAACATAGGTACAGTTGCTATGCAGATGGCTCTGTGGACAGTCTTGAAACTGCCATCTGCCCGTCAGAGATGCATAGGTATATTTGCTATGCACATGGCTCTGTGGACAGTGTTGAAACTGGCATCTGCTCGTTACAGAAGCATAGGTACAGTTGCTATGCACATGGCTCTGTGGACACGTGATACAAAGCTGTCATCTAACCGTCACAGAAGCATAGGTACAGTTGCTATGCACATGGCTCTGTGGACACGTGATACGAAGCTGCCATCTGCCCGTCAGAGAAGCATAGGTACAGTTGCTATGCACATGGCTCTAAGGACAGTGTTGAAACTGGCATCTGCCATCACAGAAGCATAGGTAAAGTTGCTATGCACATGGCTCTGTGCACAGTGATGAAACTGGCATTTGCCCGTCACAGAAGCATAGGTACAATTGCTATACACATAGCTCTGCGGACAGTGTTGAAACTGGCATCTGCCATCACAGAAGCATAGGTACAATTGCTATGCACATGGCTCCGTGGACAGTGTCGGAACTGCCATCTGCCGTCACATAAGCATAGGTACAATTGCTATGCAGATGGCCCTGCGGACAGTGTTGAATTTGCCATCTGCCCCTCACAGAAGCATAGGTACAGTTCAAATGCACATGGCTCTGTGGACAGTGTGGAAACTGCAATCTGCCCGATACAGAAGCATACTAACAGTTGCTATACACATGGCTCTGTGGACAGTGACGAAACTGGCATCTGCCGTCACAGAGGCATAGGTACAGTTGCTATGCATATGGCTCTGTGGACAGTCTCGAAACTGGCATCTGCCCGTCACAGAGACATAGGTACAGTTGCTATGCACATGGCTCTGTGGACACTCTCGAAACTGCCATCTGCCCGTCACAGAAGCATAGGTACAGTTGATATGCACATGCCTCTGTGGACAGTGTCGAAACTGCCATCTGCCCGTCACAGAAGCAGAGGTACAGTTGCTATGAACATGGCTCTGTGGACACGTGATACGAAGCTGCCATCTGCCCGTCAGAGAACCATAGGTACAGTTGCTATGCACATGGTTCTGTGGACAGTGTTGAAACTGACATCTGCCATCACAGAAGCATAGGTACAGTTGCTAACCACATGGCTCTGTGGACAGTGTTGAAACTGCATCTGCCATCCCAGAAGCATAGGTACAGTTGCTAACCACATGGCTCTGTGGACAGTGTTGAAACTGGCATCTGCCATCCCAGAAGCATAGGTACAGTTGCTAACCACATGGCTCTGTGGACAGTGTTGAAACTGGCATCTGCCATCACAGAAACATAGGTACAGTTGCTATGCACATGGCTCTGTGGAGTCTCGAAACTGCCATCTGCCCGTCACAGACGCATAGGTACAGTTGCTATGCACATGGCTCTGTAGCCAGTGTTGAAACTGGCATCTGCCCGTCAACAAAGAAAAGCCACAGTTGTTATGCACATGGCTCTGTGGAGTGTGTTGAAACTGCCATCTGTCAGTCACACAAGCATAGGTACAGTGCTATGCACATGGCTCTGTGGACAGTGTTGAAACTGGCATCTGCCCGTCACAGAAGCATGGGTACAGTTTTTATGCACATGGCTCTGTGGACACGTGATACAAAGCTGTCATATGCCCGTCAAAGAAGCATAGGTACACTTGCTATGCACATGGCTCTGTGGCTAGTGTTGAAACTCGCATCTGCCGTCACAGATCATAGGTACAATTGCTATACACATGGCTCTGTGGACAGTCTCGAAACCTCTATCTGCCCGTCTCAGAAGCATAGGTACAGTTGCTATGCACATGCCTCTGTGGACAGTGTCGAAACTGCCATCTGCCCGTCACAGAAGCAGAGGTACAGTTGCTATGCACATGGCTCTGTGGACAGTGTCGAAACGGCCATCTGGTGTCACAGAAGCAGAGGTACAGTTGTCTAGCACTAAGGGTTCTGTGAACACGTGATACAAAGCTAACATCTGCCCATCAGAGAAGCATAGGTACAGTTTCTATGCACATGGCTCTGTGGATAGTGTTGAAACTGGGATCTCCCATCACAGAAGCATAGGTACAATTGCTATACACATGGCTCTGTGGACAGTCTCGAAACTGCTATCTGCCCGTCACAGAAGCATAGGTACAGTTGCTATGCACATGCCTCTGTGGACAGTGTCGAAACTTCCATCTGCCCGTCACAGAAGCAGACGTACAGTTGCTATGCACATGGCTCTGTGGACACGTGATACGAAGCTGACATCTGCCCGTCAGAGAAGCATAGGTACAGTTGCTATGCACATGCCTCTGTGGACAGTGTTGAAACTGGCATCTGCCATCACAGAAGCATAGGTACAGTTGCTATGCACATGGCTCTGTGGACAGTGCTGAAACTGGCATCTGCCCGTCACAGAAGCATAGGTACAGTTGCTATGCACATGGCTCTGTGGACAGTGTGGAAACTGCCATCTGCCCGTTACAGAAGCATACCAACAGTTGCTATACACATGGCTCTGTGGACAGTGTCGAAACTGGCATCTGCCGTCACACAAGCATAGGTACAGTTGCTATGCACATGGCTCTGTGGACAGTCTCGAAACTGCCATCTACCCGTCACAGAAGCATACGTACAGTTGCTATGCACATGGCTCAGTGGACAGTGTTGAAACTGCCATCTGCCCGTCAGAGAAGCATAGGTACCGTTGCTATGGACATGGCTCTGTGGACAGTGTCGAAACGGCCATCTGCCGTCACAGAAGCAGAGGTACAGTTGTCTAGCACTAAGGGTTCAGTGAACACGTGATACAAAGTTAGCATCTGTCCGTCAGAGAAGCCTAGGTACAGTTGCTATGCACATGGCTCTGTGGATAGTGTTGAAACTGGCATCTACCATCACAGAAGCATAGGTACAGTTGCTATGCACATGGCTCTGTGGACAATCTCGAAACTGCCATCTGGCCGTCAAAGAAGCATAGGTACAGTTGCTATGCACATGGCTCTGTGGACAGTGTCGAAATGGCCATCTGCCGTCACACAAGCAGAGGTACAGGTGTCTACCACTAAGGGTTCTGTGAACACGTGATACAAATCTAACATCTGCCCGTCAGAGAAGCATAGGTACAGTTATTATGCACATGACCCAGGAGATAGTGTTGAAACTGGCATCTACAATCACAGAAGCATAGGTACAGTTGCTATGCAGATGGCTCTCTGGACTGTGTTGAAACTGACATCTGCCCATCATAGAAGCATAGGTACAGTTGCTATGCACATGCTCTGTGGACAGTGTTGAAACTGGCCTCTGCCATCACAGAAGCATAGGTACAGTTGCTATCCACATGGCTCTGTGGACAGTGTTAAAACTGCCATCTGCCCGTCAGAGAAGCATAGGTACAGTTGCTACGCACATGCTTTGTGGACAGTGTTGAAACTGGCATCTGCCCGTCACAAAAGCACAGGTACAGTTGCTAACCACATGGCTTTTGGACAGTGTTGAAACTGGCATCTGCCGTCACAGAAGCATAGGTACAATTGCTATACACTTGGCTCTGTGGAGAGTGTTGAAACTGCCATCTGCCCGTCACAGAAGCATAGGTACAGTTGCTATGCACATGGCTGTGTGGACAGTGTAGAAACTGGCATCCGCCGTCACAGAAGCATAGGTACAGTTGCTATGCACATGGCTCTGTGGACAGTGTTGAAACTTTCATCTGCCCGTCACAGAAGCATAGGTACAATTGCTATGAACATGGCTCTGTTGACAGTGTTAAAACCGCCATCTGCCCGTCAGAGAAGCATAGGTACAGTTGCTATTCACATGGCTCTGTGGACAGTGTTGAAACTGGCATCTGCCATCACAGTAGCATAGGTACAGTTGCTATGCACATGGCTCTGTGGAGTCTCGAAACTGCCATCTGCCCGTCACAGACGCATAGGTACAGTTGCTATGCACATGGCTCTGTAGACAGTGTTGAAACTGGCAGCTGCCCGTCAACAAAGAATAGCCACAGTTGCTATGCACATGGCTCTGTGGACTGTGTTGAAACTGCCATTTGCCCGTCACACAAGCATAGGTACAGTTGCTATGAACATGGCTCTGTGGCTAGTGTTGAAACTCGCATCTGCGGTCACAGAAGCATAGGTACAATTGCTATACACATGGCTCTGTGGGCAGTGTTGAAACTGCCATCTGCCCGTCAGAGAAGCATAGGTCAATTGCTATGCACATGCTCTGTGGACAGCGTTGAAATTGGCATCTTCCCGTCACAGAAGCACAGGTACAGTTGCTAACCACATGGCTATGTGGACAGTGTTGAAACTGGTATCTGCCGTCACAGAAGCAAAGGTACAGTTGCTATTCACATGACTCTGTGGACAGTGTTGAAGCTGGCAGCTGCCCGTCAGAGAAGCATAGGTACAGTTGCTATGCACATGGCTCTGTGGCCAGTGTTGAAACTGGCATCTGCCATCACAGAAGCATAGGTACAATTGCTAAGCACATGGCTCTGTGGACAGTGTTGAAACTGGCATCTGCCATCACAGAAGCATAGGTACAGTTGCTATGCACATGGCTCTGTGGACAGTCTCGAAACTGCCATCTGGCCGTCAAAGAACCATAGGACGGTTGCTATGCACATGGCTCTGTGGACAGTGTTGAAACTGCAATCTGCCTGTCAGAGAAGCATAGGTACAGTTGCTATGCACATGTCTCTGTGGACAGTGTCGAAATGGCCATCTGCCGTCACACAAGGAAGGGTACAGTTGTCTACCACTAAGGGTTCTGTGAACACGTGATACAAATCTAACATCTGCCCGTCAGGGAAGCATAGGTACAGTTGCTATGCACATGGCCCAGTGGATAGTGTTGAAACTGGCATCTACAATCACAGAAGTATAGGTACAGTTGCTATGCACATGGCTCTCTGGACTGTGTTGAAACTGACATCTGCCCGTCATAGAAGCATAGGTACAGTTGCTATGCACATGCTCTGTGGACAGTGTTGAAACTGGCATCTGCACGTCATAGAAGCATAGCTACAGTTGCTATGCACATGGCTCTGTGGACAGTGTTGAAACTGGCATCTGCTATCACAGAAGCATAGGTACAGTTGCTAACCACATGGCTCTGTGGACAGTGTTAAAACTGCCATCTGCCCGTCAGAGAGGCATTGGTACAGTTGCTACGCACATGCTCTGTGGACAGTGTTGAAACTGGTATCTGCCCGTCACAGAAGCACAGGTACAGTTGCTAACCACATGGCTCTGTGGACAGTGTTGAAACTGGCATCTGCTCGTCACAGAAGCATAGGTAGAGTTGCTATGCACATGGCTCTTTGGACACGTGATGCAAAGCTGTCACCTGCCCGTCTTAGGAGCATAGGTACAGTTGCTAGGCACTTGGCTCTGTGGAGAGTGTTGAAACTGCAATCTGCTCGTCAAAGAAGCATAGGTACAGTTGCTATGCACATGGCTCTGTGGACAGTGTTGAAACTGGCATCTGCCCGTCAAAGTAGCAAAGGTACACTTGCTATGCACATGGCTGTGTGGACAGTGTTGAAACTGGCATCCGCCGTCACAGAAGCATAGGTACAATTGCTATGAACATGGCTCTGTGGACAGTGTTGAAACCGCCATCTGCCCGTCAGAGAAGCATAGGTACAGTTGCTATTCACATGGCTCTGTGGACAGTGTTGAAACTGGCATCTGCCATCACAGTAGCATAGGTACAGTTGCTATGCACATGGCTCTGTGGAGTCTCGAAACTGCCATCTGCGCGAAACAGACGCATAGGTACAGTTGCTATGCACATGGCTCTGTAGACAGTGTTGAAACTGGCAGCTGCCCGTCAACAAAGAATAGACACAGTTGCTATGCACATGGCTCTGTGGACTGTGTTGAAACTGCCATTTGCCCGTCACACAAGCATAGGTACAGTTGCTATGCACATGGCTCATTGGACAGTGTTGAAACTGGCATCTACCATCACAGAAGCATAGGTACAGTTGCTATGCACATTTCTCTGTGGACAGTCTCGAAACTGCCATCTGGCCCTCAAAGAAGCATAGGTACAGTTGCTATGCGCATGGCTCTGTGGACAGTGTCGAAATGGCCATCTGCCGTCACACAAGCAGAGGTACAGTTGTCTACCACTAAGGGTTCTGTGAACACGTGATACAAATCTAACATCTGACCGTCAGAGAAGCATAGGTACAGTTGCTATGCACATGGCCCAGGGGATAGTGTTGAAACTGGCATCTACAATCACAGAAGCATAGGTACAGTTGCTATGCACATGGCTCTCTGGACTGTGTTGAAACTGACATCTGCCCGTCATAGAAGCATAGGTACAGTTGCTATGCACATGCTCTGTGAACAGTGTTGAAACTGGCCTCTGCCATCACAGAAGCATAGGTACAGTTAGTAACCACATGGCTCTGTGGACAGTGTTAAAACTGCCATCTGCCTGTCTGAGAAGCATAGGTACAGTTGCTACGCACATGCTCTGTGGACAGTGTTGAAACTGGCATCTGCCCGTCACAGAAGCACAGGTACAGTTGCTAACCACATGGCTCTGTGGACAGTGTTGAAACTGGCATCTGCTCGTCACAGAAGCATAGGTAGAGTTGCTATGCACATGGCTCTGTGGATAGTGTTGAAACTGGCATCTGCCGTCACAGAAGCATAGGTACAATTGCTATACACTTGGCTCTGTGGAGAGTGTTGAAACTGCCATCTGCCCGTCACAGAAGCATAGGTACAGTTGCTATGCACATGGCTCTGTGGACAGTGTTGAAACTGGCATCTGCCCGTCACAGAAGCAAAGGTACAGTTGCTATGCACATGGCTGTGTGGACAGTGTTGAAACTGCCATCCGCCGTCACAGAAGCATAGGTACAGTAGCTATGCACATGGCTCTGTGGACAGTGTTGAAACTTTCATCTGCCCGTCACAGAAGCATAGGTACAATTGCTATGAACATGGCTCTGTGGACAGTGTTGAAACCGCCATCTGCCCGTCAGAGAAGCATAGTTACAGTTGCTATTCACATGGCTCTGTGGACAGTGTTGAAACTGCCATCTGCCCGTCACAGAAGCATAGGTCAGTTGCTATGCACATGGCTCTGTGGACAGTGTTGAAACTGCCATCTGCCCGTCAGATAAGCATAGGTACAGTTGCTATGCACATGGCTCTGTAGACAGTGTTGAAACTTCCATCTGTCCGTCAGAGAAGCATAGGTACAGTTGCTATGCACATGGCTCTGTGGACAGTGTTGAAACTGGCATCTGCCATCACAGAAGCATAGGTACAATTGCTATGCACATGGCTCTGTGGACAGTGTCGGAACTGCCATCTGCCGTCACATAAGCATAGGTACAATTGCTATGCACATGGCTCTGTGGACAGTGTTGAAACTGGCATCTGCCATCACAGAAGCATAGGTACAGTTTCTATGCACATGGCTCTGTGGACACGTGATACAAAGCTGTCATCTGCCCGTCAAAGAAGCATAGGTACAGTTGCTATGCACATGGCTCTGTGGCTAGTGTTGAAACTCGCATCTGCCGTCACAGAAGCATAGGTACAACTGCTAAACACATGGCTCTGTGGACAGTCTCGAAACTGCTATCTGCCCGTCTCAGAAGCATACGTACTGTTGCTATGCACATGCCTCTGTGGACAGTGTCGAAACTGCCATCTGCCCGTCACATAAGCAGAGGTACAGTTGCTATGCGCATGGCTCTGTGGACAGTGTCGAAACGGCCATCTGGCGTCACAGAAGCATAGGTACAGTTGCTATGCACATGGCTCTGTGGACAGTGTTGAAACTGGCATCTGCCATCAAAGAAGCATAGGTACAGTTCCTAACCACATGGCTCTCGGACAGTGTTGAAACTGGCATCTGCCCGTCACAGAAGCATAGGTACAGTTGCTATGCACATGGCTCTGTGGACAGTGTCGAAACTGGCATCTGCCCGTCACAGAAGCATAGGTACAGTAGCTATGCACATGGAACTGTGGACAGTGTTGAAACTGCCATCTGCCCGTCACAGAAGCATAGGTACAATTCCTATGCACATGGCTCTGTGGACAGTGTTGAAACTGCCATCTGCCCGTCAGAGAAGCATTGGTCAATTGCTATGCACATGCTCTGTGGACAGTGTTGAAACTGGCATCTTCCCGTCACAGAAGCACAGGTACAGTTGCTAACCACATGGCTATGTGGACAGTGTTGAAACTGGCATCTGCGGTCACAGAAGCAAAGGTACAGTTGCTATTCACATGACTCTGTGGATAGTGTTGAAGCTGGCACCTGCCCGTCAGAGAAGCATAGGTACAGTTGCTATGCACATGGCTCTGTGGACAGTGTTGAAACTGGCATCTGCCCGTCACAGAAGCATAGGTACAGTTGCTATGCACATGGCTCTGTGGACAGTGAAGAAACTGGCATCCGCCCGTCACAGAAGCATAGGTACAGTTGCTATGCACATGGCTCTGTGGACAGTGTTGAAACTGGCATCTGCCATCACAGAAGCATAGGTACAATTGCTAAGCACATGGCTCTGTGCACAGTGTTGAAACTGGCATCTGCCATCACAGAAGCACAGGTACAGTTGCTATGCACATGGCTCTGTGGACAGTCTCGAAACTGCCATCTGGCCGTCAAAGAAGCATAGGTACAGTTGCAATGCACATGGCTCAGTGGACAGTGTCGAAATAGCCATCTGCCGTCACACAAGCAGAGGTACAGTTGTCTACCACTAAGGGTTCTGTGAACACGTGATACAAATCTAACATCTGCCCGTCAGAGAAGCATAGGTACAGTTGCTATGCACGTGGCCCAGTGGATAGTTTTGAAACTGGCATCTACAATCACAGAAGTATAGGTACAGTTGCTATGCACATGGCTCTCTGGACTGTGTTGAAACTGACATCTGCCCGTCATAGAAGCATAGGTACAGTTGCTATGCACATGGCTCTGTGGACAGTGTTGAAACTGGCATCTGCTATCACAGAAGCATAGGTACAGTTGCTAACCACATGGCTCTGTGGACAGTGTTAAAACTGCCATCTGCCCGTCAGAGAGGCATAGGTACAGTTGCTAAGCACATGCTCTGTGGACAGTGTTGAAACTGGCATCTGCCCGTCACAGAAGCACAGGTACAGTTGCTAACCACATGCATCTGTGGACAGTGTTGAAACTGGCATCTGCTCGTCACAGAAGCATAGGTAGAGTTGCTATGCACATGGCTCTATGGACACGTGATGCAAAGCTGTCACCTGCCCGTCACAGAAGTATAGGTACAGTTGCTATGCACATGGCTCTCTGGACTGTGTTGAAACTGACATCTGCCCGTCATAGAAGCATAGGTACAGTTGCTATGCACATGCTCTGTCGACAGTGTTGAAACTGGCATCTGCACGTCATAGAAGCATAGCTACAGTTGCTATGCACATGGCTCTGTGGACAGTGTTGAAACTGGCATCTGCTATCACAGAAGCATAGGTACAGTTGCTAACCACATGGCTCTGTGGACAGTGTTAAAACTGCCATCTGCCCGTCAGAGAGGCATAGGTACAGTTGCTACGCACATGCTCTGTGGACAGTGTTGAAACTGGTATCTGCCCGTCACAGAAGCACAGGTACAGTTGCTAACCACATGGCTCTGTGGACAGTGTTGAAACTGGCATCTGCTCGTCACAGAAGCATAGGTAGAGTTGCTATGCACATGGCTCTGTGGACACGTGATGCAAAGCTGTCACCTGCCCGTCTTAGGAGCATAGGTACAGTTGCTAGGCACTTGGCTGTGTGGACAGTGTTGAAACTGGCATCCGCCGTCACAGAAGCATAGGTACAGTTGCTATGCACATGGCTCTGTGGACAGTGTTGAAACTTTCATCTGCCCGTCACAGAAGCATAGGTACAATTGCTATGAACATGGCTCTGTGGACAGTGTTGAAACCGCCATCTGCCCGTCAGAAAAGCATAGGTACAGTTGCTATTCACATGGCTCTGTGGACAGTGTTGAAACTGGCATCTGCCATCACAGTAGCATAGGTACAGTTGCTATGCACATGGCTCTGTGGAGTCTCGAAACTGCCGTCTGCCCGTCACAGACGCATAGGTACAGTTGCTATGCACATGGCTCTGTAGACAGTGTTGAAACTGGCAGCTGCCCGTCAACAAAGAATAGACACAGTTGCTATGCACATGGCTCTGTGGACTGTGTTGAAACTGCCATTTGCCCGTCACACAAGCATAGGTACAGTTGCTATGCACATGGCTCTGTGGATAGTGTTGAAACTGGCATCTACCATCACAGAAGCATAGGTACAGTTGCTATGCACATTTCTCTGTGGACAGTCTCGAAACTGCCATCTGGCCCTCAAAGAAGCATAGGTACAGTTGCTATGCGCATGGCTCTGTGGACAGTGTCGAAATGGCCATCTGCCGTCACACAAGCAGAGGTACAGTTGTCTACCACTAAGGGTTCTGTGAACACGTGATACAAATCTAACATCTGACAGTCAGAGAAGCATAGGTACAGTTGCTATGCACATGGCCCAGGGGATAGTGTTGAAACTGGCATCTACAATCACAGAAGCATAGGTACAGGTGCTATGCACATGGCTCTCTGGACTGTGTTGAAACTGACATCTGCCCGTCATAGAAGCATAGGTACAGTTGCTATGCACATGCTCTGTGAACAGTGTTGAAACTGGCCTCTGCCATCACAGAAGCATAGGTACAGTTAGTAACCACATGGCTCTGTGGACAGTGTTAAAACTGCCATCTGCCTGTCAGAGAAGCATAGGTACAGTTGCTACGCACATGCTCTGTGGACAGTGTTGAAACTGGCATCTGCCCGTCACAGAAGCACAGGTACAGTTGCAAACCACATGCCTCTGTGGACAGTGTTGAAACTGGCATCTGCCGTCACAGAAGCATAGGTACAATTGATATACACTTGGCTCTGTGGAGAGTGTTGAAACTGCCATCTGCCCGTCACAGAAGCATAGGTACAGTTGCTATGCACATGGCTCTGTGGACAGTGTTGAAACTGGCATCTGCCCGTCACAGAAGCAAAGGTACAGTTGCTATGCACATGGCTGTGTGGACAGTGTTGACACTGGCATCCGCCGTCACAGAAGCATAGGTACAGTAGCTATGCACATGGCTCTGTGGACAGTGTTGAAACTTTCATCTGCCCGTCACAGAAGCATAGGTACAATTGCTATTCACATGGCTCTGTGGACAGTGTTGAAACTGCCATCTGCCCGTCACAGAAGCATAGGTCAGTTGCTATGCACATGGCTCTGTGGACAGTGTTGAAACTGCCATCTGCCCGTCAGATAAGCATAGGTACAGTTGCTATGCACATGGCTCTGTAGACAGTGTTGAAACTTCCATTTGCCCGTCAGAGAAGCATAGGTACAGTTGCTATGCACATGGCTGTGTGGACAGTGTTGAAACTGGCATCCGCCGTCACAGAAGCATAGGTACAGTAGCTATGCACATGGCTCTGTGGACAGTGTTGAAACTTTCATCTGCCCGTCACAGAAGCATAGGTACAATTGCTATGAACATGGCTCTGTGGACAGTGTTGAAACCGCCATCTGCCCGTCAGAGAAGCATAGTTACAGTTGCTATTCACATGGCTCTGTGGACAGTGTTGAAACTGCCATCTGCCCGTCACAGAAGCATAGGTCAGTTGCTATGCACATGGCTCTGTGGACAGTGTTGAAACTGCCATCTGCCCGTCAGATAAGCATAGGTACAGTTGCTATGCACATGGCTCTGTAGACAGTGTTGAAACTTCCATCTGCCCGTCAGAGAAGCATAGGTACAGTTGCTATGCACATGACTCTGTGGACAGTGTTGAAACTGGCATCTGCCATCACAGAAGCATAGGTACAATTGCTATGCACATGGCTCCGTGGACAGTGTCGGAACTGCCATCTGCCCTCACATAAGCATAGGTACAATTGCTATGCATATGGCTCTGTGGACAGTGTTGAAACTGGCATCTGCCCGTCACAGAAGCATAGGTACAGTTTCTATGCACATGGCTCTGTGGACACGTGATACAAAGCTGTCATCTGCCCGTCAAAGAAGCATAGGTACAGTTGCTATGCACATGGCTCTATGGCTAGTGTTGAAACTCGCATCTGCCGTCACAGAAGCATAGGTACAATTGCTATACACATGGCTCTGTGGACAGTCTCGAAACTGCTATCTGCCCGTCTCAGAAGCATAGGTACTGTTGCTATGCACATGCCTCTGTGGACAGTGTCGAAACTGCCATCTGCCCGTCACAGAAGCAGAGGTACAGTTGCTATGCGCATGGCTCTGTGGACAGTGTCGAAACGGCCATCTGGCGTCACAGAAGCATAGGTACAGTTGCTATGCACATGGCTCTGTTGACAGTGTTGAAACTGGCATCTGCCATCACAGAAGCATAGGTACAGTTCCTAACCACATGGCTCTCGGACAGTGTTGAAACTGGCATCTGCCCGTCACAGAAGCATAGGTACAGCTGCTATGCACATGGCTCTGTGGACAGTGTCGAAACTGGCATCTGCCCGTCACAGAAGCATAGGTACAGTAGCTATGCACATGGAACTGTGGACAGTGTTGAAACTTTCATCTGCCCGTCACAGAAGCATAGGTACAATTCCTATGCACATGGCTCTGTGGACAGTGTTGAAACTGGCATCTTCCCGTCACAGAAGCACAGGTACAGTTGCTAACCACATGGCTATGTGGACAGTGTTGAAACTGGCATCTGCGGTCACAGAAGCAAAGGTACAGTTGCTATTCACATGACTCTGTGGATAGTGTTGAAGCTGGCACCTGCCCGTCAGAGAAGAATAGGTACAGTTGCTATTCACATGGCTCTGTGGACAGTGTTGAAACTGGCATCTGCCCGTCACAGAAGCATAGGTACAGTTGCTATGCACATGGCTCTGTGGACAGTGAAGAAACTGGCATCCGCCCGTCACAGAAGCATAGGTACAGTTGCTATGCACATGGCTCTGTGGACAGTGTTGAAACTGGCATCTGCCATCACAGAAGCATAGGTACAATTGCTAAGCACATGGCTCTGTGGACAGTGTTGAAACTGGCATCTGCCATCACAGAAGCACAGGTACAGTTGCTATGCACAAGGCTCTGTGGACAGTCTCGAAACTGCCATCTGGCCGTCAAAGAAGCATAGGTACAGTTTCTATGCACATGGCTCTGTGGACAGTGTCGAAATAGCCATCTGCCGTCACACAAGCAGAGGTACAGTTGTCTACCACTAAGGGATCTGTGAACACGTGATACAAATCTAACATCTGCCCGTCAGAGAAGCATAGGTACAGTTGCTATGCACATGGCCCAGTGGATAGTGTTGAAACTGGCATCTACAATCACAGAAGTATAGGTAGAGTTGCTATGCACATGGCTCTCTGGACTGTGTTGAAACTGACATCTGCCCGTCATAGAAGCATAGGTACAGTTGCTATGCACATGGCTCTGTGGACAGTGTTGAAACTGGCATCTGCTATCACAGAAGCATAGGTACAGTTGCTAACCACATGGCTCTGTGGACAGTGTTAAAACTGCCATCTGCCCGTCAGAGAGGCATAGGTACAGTTGCTAAGCACATGCTCTGTGGACAGTGTTGAAACTGGCATCTGCCCGTCACAGAAGCACAGGTACAGTTGCTAACCACATGCCTCTGTGGACAGTGTTGAAACTGGCATCTGCTCGTCACAGAAGCATAGGTAGAGTTGCTATGCACATGGCTCTATGGACACGTGATGCAAAGCTGTCACCTGCCCGTCACAGGAGCATAGGTACAGTTGCTAGGCACTTGGGTCTGTGGAGAGTGTTGAAACTGCCATCTGCTCGTCACAGAAGCATAGGTACAGTTGCTATGCACATGGCTCTGTGGACAGTGTTGAAACTGGCATCTGCCCGTCACAGTAGCAAAGGTACAGTTGCTATGCACATGGATGTGTGGACAGTGTAGAAACTGGCATCCGCCGTCACAGAGGCATAGGTACAGTTGCTATGCACATGGCTCTGTGGACAGTGTTGAAACTTTCATCTGCCCGTCACAGAAGCATAGGTACAATTGCTATGAACATGGCTCTGTGGACAGTGTCGAAACTACCGTCTGCCAGTCCCAGAAGCAAAGGTACAGTTGCTATGCAAATGGCTCTGTGGACAGTGTCGAAACGGCTATCTGGCGTCACAGAACCAGAGGTACAGTTGTCTAGCACTAAGGGTTCTGTGAACACGTGATACAAAGCTAACATCTGCCCGCCAGAGAAGCATAGGTACAGTTGCTATTCACATGGCTCTGTGGACAGTGTTGAAACTGGCATCTGCCATCACAGTAGCATAGGTACAGTTGCTATGCACATGGCTCTGTGGAGTCTCGAAACTGCCATCTGCCCGTCACAGACGCATAGGTACAGTTGCTATGCACATGGCTCTGTGGACAGTGTTGAAACTGGCATCTGCCCGTCAAAGAAGCATAGGTACAGTTGCTATGTACATGGATCTGTGGCTATATTGAAACTCGCATCTGCCGTCACAGAAGCATAGGTACAATTGCTATACACATGGCTCTTAGACAGTCTCGAAACTGCTATCTGCCCGTCACAGAAGCATAGGTACAGTTGCTTTGCACATGCCTCTGTGGACAGTGTCGAAACTACCGTCTGCCAGTCCCAGAAGCAAAGGTACAGTTGCTATGCAAATGGCTCTGTGGACAGTGTCGAAACGGCCATCTGGCGTCACAGAACCAGAGGTACAGTTGTCTAACACTAAGGGTTCTGTGAACACGTGATACAAAGCTAACATCTGCCCGTCAGAGAAGCATAGGTACAGTTGCTATGCACATGGCTCTGTGGATAGTGTTGAAACTGGCATCTACCATCACAGAGGCATAGGTACAGTTGCTATGCACATGGCTCTGTGGACAGTGTCGAAACTGCCATCTGCCGTCACAGAAGCAGAGGTACAGTTGACTACCACTAAGGGTTCTGTGAACACGTGATACAAAGCTACCATCTGACCGTCACAGAAGCATAGGTACAGTTGCTATGCACATGGCTCTGTGGACACGTGATACAAAGCTGTCATCTGCCCGTCAAAGAAGCATAGGTGCAGTTGCTATGCACATGGCTCTGTGAATAGTGTTGAAAAACGCATCTGCCGTCACAGAAGCATAGGTACAATTCTATACACATGGCTCTGTGGAAAGTCTCGAAACTGCTATCTGCCCGTCACAGAAGCATAGGTACAGTTGCTATGCACATGCCTCTGTGGACAGTGTCGAAACTTCCATCTGCCCGTCACAGAAGCAGAGGTACAGTTGCTATGCACATGGCTCTGTGGACACTTGATACGAAGCTGACATCTGCCCGTTAGAGAAGCATAGGTACAGTTGCTATGCACTTGGCTCTGTGGAGAGTGTTGAAACTGCCATCTGCCCGTCACAGAAGCATAGGTACAGTTGCTATGCACATGGCTCTGTGGACAGTGTTGAAACTGGCATCTGCCCGTCACAGAAGCAAAGGTACAGTTGCTATGCACATGGCTGTGTGGACAGTGTTGACACTGGCATCCGCCGTCACAGAAGCATAGGTACAGTAGCTATGCACATGGCTCTGTGGACAGTGTTGAAACTTTCATCTGCCCGTCACAGAAGCATAGGTACAATTGCTATGAACATGGCTCTGTGGACAGTGTATAAACCGCCATCTGCCTGTCAGAGAAGCATAGTTACAGTTGCTATTCACATGGCTCTGTGGACAGTGTTGAAACTGCCATCTGCCCGTCACAGAAGCATAGGTCAGTTGCTATGCACATGGCTCTGTGGACAGTGTTGAAACTGCCATCTGCCCGTCAGATAAGCATAGGTACAGTTGCTATGCACATGGCTCTGTAGACAGTGTTGAAACTTCCATTTGCCCGTCAGAGAAGCATAGGTACAGTTGCTATGCACATGGCTGTGTGGACAGTGTTGAAACTGGCATCCGCCGTCACAGAAGCATAGGTACAGTAGCTATGCACATGGCTCTGTGGACAGTGTTGAAACTTTCATCTGCCCGTCACAGAAGCATAGGTACAATTGCTATGAACATGGCTCTGTGGACAGTGTTGAAACCGCCATCTGCCCGTCAGAGAAGCATAGTTACAGTTGCTATTCACATGGCTCTGTGGACAGTGTTGAAACTGCCATCTGCCCGTCACAGAAGCATAGGTCAGTTGCTATGCACATGGCTCTGTGGACAGTGTTGAAACTGCCATCTGCCCGTCAGATAAGCATAGGTACAGTTGCTATGCACATGGCTCTGTAGACAGTGTTGAAACTTCCATCTGCCCGTCAGAGAAGCATAGGTACAGTTGCTATGCACATGGCTCTGTGGACAGTGTTGAAACTGGCATCTGCCATCACAGAAGCATAGGTACAATTGCTATGCACATGGCTCCGTGGACAGTGTCGGAACTGCCACCTGCCGTCACATAAGCATAGGTACAATTGCTATGCACATGGCTCTGTGGACAGTGTTGAAACTGGCATCTGCCCGTCACAGAAGCATAGGTACAGTTTCTATGCACATGGCTCTGTGGACACGTGATACAAAGCTGTCATCTGCCCGTCAAAGAAGCATAGGTACAGTTGCTATGCACATGGCTCTATGGCTAGTGTTGAAACTCGCATCTGCCGTCACAGAAGCATAGGTACAATTGCTATACACATGGCTCTGTGGACAGTCTCGAAACTGCTATCTGCCCGTCTCAGAAGCATAGGTACTGTTGCTATGCACATGCCTCTGTGGACAGTGTCGAAACTGCCATCTGCCCGTCACAGAAGCAGAGGTACAGTTGCTATGCGCATGGCTCTGTGGACAGTGTCGAAACGGCCATCTGGCGTCACAGAAGCATAGGTACAGTTGCTATGCACATGGCTCTGTGGACAGTGTTGAAACTGGCATCTGCCATCACAGAAGCATAGGTACAGTTCCTAACCACATGGCTCTCGGACAGTGTTGAAACTGGCATCTGCCCGTCACAGAAGCATAGGTACAGTTGCTATGCACATGGCTCTGTGGACAGTGTCGAAACTGGCATCTGCCCGTCACAGAAGCATAGGTACAGTAGCTATGCACATGGAACTGTGGACAGTGTTGAAACTTTCATCTGCCCGTCACAGAAGCATAGGTACAATTCCTATGCACATGGCTCTGTGGACAGTGTTGAAACTGGCATCTTCCCGTCACAGAAGCACAGGTACAGTTGCTAACCACATGGCTATGTGGACAGTGTTGAAACTGGCATCTGCGGTCACAGAAGCAAAGGTACAGTTGCTATTCACATGACTCTGTGGATAGTGTTGAAGCTGGCACCTACCCGTCAGAGAAGAATAGGTACAGTTGCTATTCACATGGCTCTGTGGACAGTGTTGAAACTGGCATCTGCCCGTCACAGAAGCATAGGTACAGTTGCTATGCACATGGCTCTGTGGACAGTGAAGAAACTGGCATCCGCCCGTCACAGAAGCATAGGTACAGTTGCTATGCACATGGCTCTGTGGACAGTGTTGAAACTGGCATCTGCCATCACAGAAGCATAGGTACAATTGCTAAGCACATAGCTCTGTGGACAGTGTTGAAACTGGCATCTGCCATCACAGAAGCACAGGTACAGTTGCTATGCACATGGCTCTGTGGACAGTCTCGAAACTGCCATCTGGCCGTCAAAGAAGCATAGGTACAGTTTCTATGCACATGGCTCTGTGGACAGTGTCGAAATAGCCATCTGCCGTCACACAAGCAGAGGTACAGTTGTCTACCACTAAGGGATCTGTGAACACGTGATACAAATCTAACATCTGCCCGTCAGAGAAGCATAGGTACAGTTGCTATGCACATGGCCCAGTGGATAGTGTTGAAACTGGCATCTACAATCACAGAAGTATAGGTAGAGTTGCTATGCACATGGCTCTCTGGACTGTGTTGAAACTGACATCTGCCCGTCATAGAAGCATAGGTACAGTTGCTATGCACATGGCTCTGTGGACAGTGTTGAAACTGGCATCTGCTATCACAGAAGCATAGGTACAGTTGCTAACCACATGGCTCTGTGGACAGTGTTAAAACTGCCATCTGCCCGTCAGAGAGGCATAGGTACAGTTGCTAAGCACATGCTCTGTGGACAGTGTTGAAACTGGCATCTGCCCGTCACAGAAGCACAGGTACAGTTGCTAACCACATGCCTCTGTGGACAGTGTTGAAACTGGCATCTGCTCGTCACAGAAGCATAGGTAGAGTTGCTATGCACATGGCTCTATGGACACGTGATGCAAAGCTGTCACCTGCCCGTCACAGGAGCATAGGTACAGTTGCTAGGCACTTGGGTCTGTGGAGAGTGTTGAAACTGCCATCTGCTCGTCACAGAAGCATAGGTACAGTTGCTATGCACATGGCTCTGTGGACAGTGCTGAAACTGGCATCTGCCCGTCACAGTAGCAAAGGTACAGTTGCTATGCACATGGATGTGTGGACAGTGTAGAAACTGGCATCCGCCGTCACAGAGGCATAGGTACAGTTGCTATGCACATGCTCTGTGGACAGTGTTGAAACTGGCATCTGCACGTCATAGAAGCATAGCTACAGTTGCTATGCACATGGCTCTGTGGACAGTGTTGAAACTGGCATCTGCTATCACAGAAGCATAGGTACAGTTGCTAACCACATGGCTCTGTGGACAGTGTTAAAACTGCCATCTGCCCGTCAGAGAGGCATAGGTACAGTTGCTACGCACATGCTCTGTGGACAGTGTTGAAACTGGTATCTGCCCGTCACAGAAGCACAGGTACAGTTGCTAACCACATGGCTCTGTGGACAGTGTTGAAACTGGCATCTGCTCGTCACAGAAGCATAGGTAGAGTTGCTATGCACATGGCTCTGTGGACACGTGATGCAAAGCTGTCACCTGCCCGTCTTAGGAGCATAGGTACAGTTGCTAGGCACTTGGCTCTGTGGAGAGTGTTGAAACTGCCATCTGCTCGTCAAAGAAGCATAGGTACAGTTGCTATGCACATGGCTCTGTGGACAGTGTTGAAACTGGCATCTGCCCGTCAAAGTAGCAAAGGTACACTTGCTATGCACATGGCTGTGTGGACAGTGTTGAAACTGGCATCCGCCGTCACAGAAGCATAGGTAGAGTTGCTATGCACATGGCTCTGTGGACAGTGTTGAAACTTTCATCTGCCCGTCACAGAAGCATAGGTACAATTGCTATGCACATGGCTCCGTGGACAGTGTCGGAACTGCCATCTGCCGTCACATAAGCATAGGTACAATTGCTATGCACATGGCTCTGTGGACAGTGTTGAAACTGGCATCTGCCCGTCACAGAAGCATAGGTACAGTTTCTATGCACATGGCTCTGTGGACACGTGATACAAAGCTGTCATCTGCCCGTCAAAGAAGCATAGGTACAGTTGCTATGCACATGGCTCTATGGCTAGTGTTGAAACTCGCATCTGCCGTCACAGAAGCATAGGTACAATTGCTATACACATGGCTCTGTGGACAGTCTCGAAACTGCTATCTGCCCGTCTCAGAAGCATAGGTACTGTTGCTATGCACATGCCTCTGTGGACAGTGTCGAAACTGCCATCTGCCCGTCACAGAAGCAGAGGTACAGTTGCTATGCGCATGGCTCTGTGGACAGTGTCGAAACGGCCATCTGGCGTCACAGAAGCATAGGTACAGTTGCTATGCACATGGCTCTGTGGACAGTGTTGAAACTGGCATCTGCCATCACAGAAGCATAGGTACAGTTCCTAACCACATGGCTCTCGGACAGTGTTGAAACTGGCATCTGCCCGTCACAGAAGCATAGGTACAGTTGCTATGCACATGGCTCTGTGGACAGTGTCGAAACTGGTATCGGCCCGTCACAGAAGCATAGGTACAGTAGCTATGCACATGGAACTGTGGACAGTGTTGAAACTTTCATCTGCCCGTCACAGAAGCATAGGTACAATTCCTATGCACATGGCTCTGTGGACAGTGTTGAAACTGGCATCTTCCCGTCACAGAAGCACAGGTACAGTTGCTAACCACATGGCTATGTGGACAATGTTGAAACTGGCATCTGCGGTCACAGAAGCAAAGGTACAGTTGCTATTCACATGACTCTGTGGATAGTGTTGAAGCTGGCACCTACCCGTCAGAGAAGAATAGGTACAGTTACTATTCACATGGCTCTGTGGACAGTGTTGAAACTGGCATCTGCCCGTCACAGAAGCATAGGTACAGTAGCTATGCACATGGCTCTGTGGACAGTATTGAAACTTTCATCTGCCCGTCACAGAAGCATAGGTACAATTGCTATGAACATGGCTCTGTGGACAGTGTTGAAACCGCCATCTGCCCGTCAGAGAAGCATAGTTACAGTTGCTATTCACATGGCTCTGTGGACAGTGTTGAAACTGCCATCTGCCCGTCACAGAAGCATAGGTCAGTTGCTATGCACATGGCTCTGTGGACAGTGTTGAAACTGCCATCTGCCCGTCAGATAAGCATAGGTACAGTTGCTATGCACATGGCTCTGTAGACAGTGTTGAAACTTCCATCTGCCCGTCAGAGAAGCATAGGTACAGTTGCTATGCACATGGCTCTGTGGACAGTGTTGAAACTGGCATCTGCCATCACAGAAGCATAGGTACAATTGCTATGCACATGGCTCCGTGGACAGTGTCGGAACTGCCATCTGCCGTCACATAAGCATAGGTACAATTGCTATGCACATGGCTCTGTGGACAGTGTTGAAACTGGCATCTGCCCGTCACAGAAGCATAGGTACAGTTTCTATGCACATGGCTCTGTGGACACGTGATACAAAGCTGTCATCTGCCCGTCAAAGAAGCATAGGTACAGTTGCTATGCACATGGCTCTATGGCTAGTGTTGAAACTCGCATCTGCCGTCACAGAAGCATAGGTACAATTGCTATACACATGGCTCTGTGGACAGTCTCGAAACTGCTATCTGCCCGTCTCAGAAGCATAGGTACTGTTGCTATGCACATGCCTCTGTGGACAGTGTCGAAACTGCCATCTGCCCGTCACAGAAGCAGAGGTACAGTTGCTATGCGCATGGCTCTGTGGACAGTGTCGAAACGGCCATCTGGCGTCACAGAAGCATAGGTACAGTTGCTATGCACATGGCTCTGTGGACAGTGTTGAAACTGGCATCTGCCATCACAGAAGCATAGGTACAGTTCCTAACCACATGGCTCTCGGACAGTGTTGAAACTGGCATCTGCCCGTCACAGAAGCATAGGTACAGTTGCTATGCACATGGCTCTGTGGACAGTGTCGAAACTGGCATCTGCCCGTCACAGAAGCATAGGTACAGTAGCTATGCACATGGAACTGTGGACAGTGTTGAAACTTTCATCTGCCCGTCACAGAAGCATAGGTACAATTCCTATGCACATGGCTCTGTGGACAGTGTTGAAACTGGCATCTTCCCGTCACAGAAGCACAGGTACAGTTGCTAACCACATGGCTATGTGGACAGTGTTGAAACTGGCATCTGCGGTCACAGAAGCAAAGGTACAGTTGCTATTCACATGACTCTGTGGATAGTGTTGAAGCTGGCACCTACCCGTCAGAGAAGAATAGGTACAGTTGCTATTCACATGGCTCTGTGGACAGTGTTGAAACTGGCATCTGCCCGTCACAGAAGCATAGGTACAGTTGCTATGCACATGGCTCTGTGGACAGTGAAGAAACTGGCATCCGCCCGTCACAGAAGCATAGGTACAGTTGCTATGCACATGGCTCTGTGGACAGTGTTGAAACTGGCATCTGCCATCACAGAAGCATAGGTACAATTGCTAAGCACATAGCTCTGTGGACAGTGTTGAAACTGGCATCTGCCATCACAGAAGCACAGGTACAGTTGCTATGCACATGGCTCTGTGGACAGTCTCGAAACTGCCATCTGGCCGTCAAAGAAGCATAGGTACAGTTTCTATGCACATGGCTCTGTGGACAGTGTCGAAATAGCCATCTGCCGTCACACAAGCAGAGGTACAGTTGTCTACCACTAAGGGATCTGTGAACACGTGTTACAAATCTAACATCTGCCCGTCAGAGAAGCATAGGTACAGTTGCTATGCACATGGCCCAGTGGATAGTGTTGAAACTGGCATCTACAATCACAGAAGTATAGGTAGAGTTGCTATGCACATGGCTCTCTGGACTGTGTTGAAACTGACATCTGCCCGTCATAGAAGCATAGGTACAGTTGCTATGCACATGGCTCTGTGGACAGTGTTGAAACTGGCATCTGCTATCACAGAAGCATAGGTACAGTTGCTAACCACATGGCTCTGTGGACAGTGTTAAAACTGCCATCTGCCCGTCAGAGAGGCATAGGTACAGTTGCTAAGCACATGCTCTGTGGACAGTGTTGAAACTGGCATCTGCCCGTCACAGAAGCACAGGTACAGTTGCTAACCACATGCCTCTGTGGACAGTGTTGAAACTGGCATCTGCTCGTCACAGAAGCATAGGTAGAGTTGCTATGCACATGGCTCTATGGACACGTGATGCAAAGCTGTCACCTGCCCGTCACAGGAGCATAGGTACAGTTGCTAGGCACTTGGGTCTGTGGAGAGTGTTGAAACTGCCATCTGCTCGTCACAGAAGCATAGGTACAGTTGCTATGCACATGGCTCTGTGGACAGTGCTGAAACTGGCATCTGCCCGTCACAGTAGCAAAGGTACAGTTGCTATGCACATGGATGTGTGAACAGTGTAGAAACTGGCATCCGCCGTCACAGAGGCATAGGTACAGTTGCTATGCACATGCTCTGTGGACAGTGTTGAAACTGGCATCTGCACGTCATAGAAGCATAGCTACAGTTGCTATGCACATGGCTCTGTGGACAGTGTTGAAACTGGCATCTGCTATCACAGAAGCATAGGTACAGTTGCTAACCACATGGCTCTGTGGACAGTGTTAAAACTGCCATCTGCCCGTCAGAGAGGCATAGGTACAGTTGCTACGCACATGCTCTGTGGACAGTGTTGAAACTGGTATCTGCCCGTCACAGAAGCACAGGTACAGTTGCTAACCACATGGCTCTGTGGACAGTGTTGAAACTGGCATCTGCTCGTCACAGAAGCATAGGTAGAGTTGCTATGCACATGGCTCTGTGGACACGTGATGCAAAGCTGTCACCTGCCCGTCTTAGGAGCATAGGTACAGTTGCTAGGCACTTGGCTCTGTGGAGAGTGTTGAAACTGCCATCTGCTCGTCAAAGAAGCATAGGTACAGTTGCTATGCACATGGCTCTGTGGACAGTGTTGAAACTGGCATCTGCCCGTCAAAGTAGCAAAGGTACACTTGCTATGCACATGGCTGTGTGGACAGTGTTGAAACTGGCATCCGCCGTCACAGAAGCATAGGTACAGTTGCTATGCACATGGCTCTGTGGACAGTGTTGAAACTTTCATCTGCCCGTCACAGAAGCATAGGTACAATTGCTATGCACATGGCTCCGTGGACAGTGTCGGAACTGCCATCTGCCGTCACATAAGCATAGGTACAATTGCTATGCACATGGCTCTGTGGACAGTGTTGAAACTGGCATCTGCCCGTCACAGAAGCATAGGTACAGTTTCTATGCACATGGCTCTGTGGACACGTGATACAAAGCTGTCATCTGCCCGTCAAAGAAGCATAGGTACAGTTGCTATGCACATGGCTCTATGGCTAGTGTTGAAACTCGCATCTGCCGTCACAGAAGCATAGGTACAATTGCTATACACATGGCTCTGTGGACAGTCTCGAAACTGCTATCTGCCCGTCTCAGAAGCATAGGTACTGTTGCTATGCACATGCCTCTGTGGACAGTGTCGAAACTGCCATCTGCCCGTCACAGAAGCAGAGGTACAGTTGCTATGCGCATGGCTCTGTGGACAGTGTCGAAACGGCCATCTGGCGTCACAGAAGCATAGGTACAGTTGCTATGCACATGGCTCTGTGGACAGTGTTGAAACTGGCATCTGCCATCACAGAAGCATAGGTACAGTTCCTAACCACATGGCTCTCGGACAGTGTTGAAACTGGCATCTGCCCGTCACAGAAGCATAGGTACAGTTGCTATGCACATGGCTCTGTGGACAGTGTCGAAACTGGTATCGGCCCGTCACAGAAGCATAGGTACAGTAGCTATGCACATGGAACTGTGGACAGTGTTGAAACTTTCATCTGCCCGTCACAGAAGCATAGGTACAATTCCTATGCACATGGCTCTGTGGACAGTGTTGAAACTGGCATCTTCCCGTCACAGAAGCACAGGTACAGTTGCTAACCACATGGCTATGTGGACAGTGTTGAAACTGGCATCTGCGGTCACAGAAGCAAAGGTACAGTTGCTATTCACATGACTCTGTGGATAGTGTTGAAGCTGGCACCTACCCGTCAGAGAAGAATGGGTACAGTTGCTATTCACATGGCTCTGTGGACAGTGTTGAAACTGGCATCTGCCCGTCACAGAAGCATAGGTACAGTTGCTATGCACATGGCTCTGTGGACAGTGAAGAAACTGGCATCCGCCCGTCACAGAAGCATAGGTACAGTTGCTATGCACATGGCTCTGTGGACAGTGTTGAAACTGGCATCTGCCATCACAGAAGCATAGGTACAATTGCTAAGCACATGGCTCTGTGGACAGTGTTGAAACTGGCATCTGCCATCACAGAAGCACAGGTACAGTTGCTATGCACATGGCTCTGTGGACAGTCTCGAAACTGCCATCTGGCCGTCAAAGAAGCATAGGTACAGTTTCTATGCACATGGCTCTGTGGACAGTGTCGAAATAGCCATCTGCCGTCACACAAGCAGAGGTACAGTTGTCTACCACTAAGGGATCTGTGAACACGTGATACAAATCTAACATCTGCCCGTCAGAGAAGCATAGGTACAGTTGCTATGCACATGGCCCAGTGGATAGTGTTGAAACTGGCATCTACAATCACAGAAGTATAGGTAGAGTTGCTATGCACATGGCTCTCTGGACTGTGTTGAAACTGACATCTGCCCGTCATAGAAGCATAGGTACAGTTGCTATGCACATGGCTCTGTGGACAGTGAAGAAACTGGCATCCGCCCGTCACAGAAGCATAGGTACAGTTGCTATGCACATGGCTCTGTGGACAGTGTTGAAACTGGCATCTGCCATCACAGAAGCATAGGTACAATTGCTAAGCACATGGCTCTGTGGACAGTGTTGAAACTGGCATCTGCCATCACAGAAGCACAGGTACAGTTGCTATGCACATGGCTCTGTGGACAGTCTCGAAATTGCCATCTGGCCGTCAAAGAAGCATAGGTACAGTTTCTATGCACATGGCTCTGTGGACAGTGTCGAAATAGCCATCTGCCGTCACACAAGCAGAGGTACAGTTGTCTACCACTAAGGGATCTGTGAACACGTGATACAAATCTAACATCTGCCCGTCAGAGAAGCATAGGTACAGTTGCTATGCACATGGCCCAGTGGATAGTGTTGAAACTGGCATCTACAATCACAGAAGTATAGGTAGAGTTGCTATGCACATGGCTCTCTGGACTGTGTTGAAACTGACATCTGCCCGTCATAGAAGCATAGGTACAGTTGCTATGCACATGGCTCTGTGGACAGTGTTGAAACTGGCATCTGCTATCACAGAAGCATAGGTACAGTTGCTAACCACATGGCTCTGTGGACAGTGTTAAAACTGCCATCTGCCCGTCAGAGAGGCATAGGTACAGTTGCTAAGCACATGCTCTGTGGACAGTGTTGAAACTGGCATCTGCCCGTCACAGACGCACAGGTACAGTTGCTAACCACATGCCTCTGTGGACAGTGTTGAAACTGGCATCTGCTCGTCACAGAAGCATAGGTAGAGTTGCTATGCACATGGCTCTATGGACACGTGATGCAAAGCTGTCACCTGCCCGTCACAGGAGCATAGGTACAGTTGCTAGGCACTTGGGTCTGTGGAGAGTGTTGAAACTGCCATCTGCTCGTCACAGAAGCATAGGTACAGTTGCTATGCACATGGCTCTGTGGACAGTGTTGAAACTGGCATCTGCCCGTCACAGTAGCAAAGGTACAGTTGCTATGCACATGGATGTGTGGACAGTGTAGAAACTGGCATCCGCCGTCACAGAGGCATAGGTACAGTTGCTATGCACATGGCTCTGTGGACAGTGTTGAAACTTTCATCTGCCCGTCACAGAAGCATAGGTACAATTGCTATGAACATGGCTCTGTGGACAGTGTCGAAACTACCGTCTGCCAGTCCCAGAAGCAAAGGTACAGTTGCTATGCAAATGGCTCTGTGGACAGTGTCGAAACGGCCATCTGGCGTCACAGAACCAGAGGTACAGTTGTCTAGCACTAAGGGTTCTGTGAACACGTGATACAAAGCTAACATCTGCCCGCCAGAGAAGCATAGGTACAGTTGCTATTCACATGGCTCTGTGGACAGTGTTGAAACTGGCATCTGCCATCACAGTAGCATAGGTACAGTTGCTATGCACATGGCTCTGTGGAGTCTCGAAACTGCCATCTGCCCGTCACAGACGCATAGGTACAGTTGCTATGCACATGGCTCTGTGGACAGTGTTGAAACTGGCATCTGCCCGTCAAAGAAGCATAGGTACAGTTGCTATGTACATGGATCTGTGGCTAGTGTTGAAACTCGCATCTGCCGTCACAGAAGCATAGGTACAATTGCTATACACATGGCTCTTAGACAGTCTCGAAACTGCTATCTGCCCGTCACAGAAGCATAGGTACAGTTGCTTTGCACATGCCTCTGTGGACAGTGTCGAAACTACCGTCTGCCAGTCCCAGAAGCAATGGTACAGTTGCTATGCAAATGGCTCTGTGGACAGTGTCGAAACGGCCATCTGGCGTCACAGAACCAGAGGTACAGTTGTCTAGCACTAAGGGTTCTGTGAACACGTGATACAAAGCTAACATCTGCCCGTCAGAGAAGCATAGGTACAGTTGCTATGCACATGGCTCTGTGGATAGTGTTGAAACTGGCATCTACCATCACAGAGGCATAGGTACAGTTGCTATGCACATGGCTCTGTGGACAGTGTCGAAACTGCCATCTGCCGTCACAGAAGCAAAGGTACAGTTGACTACCACTAAGGGTTCTGTGAACACGTGATACAAAGCTACCATCTGACCGTCACAGAAGCATAGGTACAGTTGCTATGCACATGGCTCTGTGGACACGTGATACAAAGCTGTCATCTGCCCGTCAAAGAAGCATAGGTGCAGTTGCTATGCACATGGCTCTGTGGATAGTGTTGAAAAACGCATCTGCCGTCACAGAAGCATAGGTACAATTCTATACACATGGCTCTGTGGAAAGTCTCGAAACTGCTATCTGCCCGTCACAGAAGCATAGGTACAGTTGCTATGCACATGCCTCTGTGGACAGTGTCGAAACTTCCATCTGCCCGTCACAGAAGCAGAGGTACAGTTGCTATGCACATGGCTCTGTGGACACTTGATACGAAGCTGACATCTGCCCGTTAGAGAAGCATAGGTACAGTTGCTATGCACTTGGCTCTGTGGAGAGTGTTGAAACTGCCATCTGCCCGTCACAGAAGCATAGGTACAGTTGCTATGCACATGGCTCTGTAAACAGTGTTGAAACTGGCATCTGCCCGTCACAGAAGCAAAGGTACAGTTGCTATGCACATGGCTGTGTGGACAGTGTTGACACTGGCATCCGCCGTCACAGAAGCATAGGTACAGTAGCTATGCACATGGCTCTGTGGACAGTGTTGAAACTTTCATCTGCCCGTCACAGAAGCATAGGTACAATTGCTATGAACATGGCTCTGTGGACAGTGTTGAAACCGCCATCTCCCTGTCAGAGAAGCATAGTTACAGTTGCTATTCACATGGCTCTGTGGACAGTGTTGAAACTGCCATCTGCCCGTCACAGAAGCATAGGTCAGTTGCTATGCACATGGCTCTGTGGACAGTGTTGAAACTGCCATCTGCCCGTCAGATAAGCATAGGTACAGTTGCTATGCACATGGCTCTGTAGACAGTGTTGAAACTTCCATTTGCCCGTCAGAGAAGCATAGGTACAGTTGCTATGCACATGGCTGTGTGGACAGTGTTGAAACTGGCATCCGCCGTCACAGAAGCATAGGTACAGTAGCTATGCACATGGCTCTGTGGACAGTGTTGAAACTTTTATCTGCCCGTCACAGAAGCATAGGTACAATTGCTATGAACATGGCTCTGTGGACAGTGTTGAAACCGCCATCTGCCCGTCAGAGAAGCATAGTTACAGTTGCTATTCACATGGCTCTGTGGACAGTGTTGAAACTGCCATCTGCCCGTCACAGAAGCATAGGTCAGTTGCTATGCACATGGCTCTGTGGACAGTGTTGAAACTGCCATCTGCCCGTCAGATAAGCATAGGTACAGTTGCTATGCACATGGCTCTGTAGACAGTGTTGAAACTTCCATCTGCCCGTCAGAGAAGCATAGGTACAGTTGCTATGCACATGGCTCTGTGGACAGTGTTGAAACTGGCATCTGCCATCACAGAAGCATAGGTACAATTGCTATGCACATGGCTCCGTGGACAGTGTCGGAACTGCCATCTGCCGTCACATAAGCATAGGTACAATTGCTATGCACATGGCTCTGTGGACAGTGTTGAAACTGGCATCTGCCCGTCACAGAAGCATAGGTACAGTTTCTATGCACATGGCTCTGTGGACACGTGATACAAAGCTGTCATCTGCCCGTCAAAGAAGCATAGGTACAGTTGCTATGCACATGGCTCTATGGCTAGTGTTGAAACTCGCATCTGCCGTCACAGAAGCATAGGTACAATTGCTATACACATGGCTCTGTGGACAGTCTCGAAACTGCTATCTGCCCGTCTCAGAAGCATAGGTACTGTTGCTATGCACATGCCTCTGTGGACAGTGTCGAAACTGCCATCTGCCCGTCACAGAAGCAGAGGTACAGTTGCTATGCGCATGGCTCTGTGGACAGTGTCGAAACGGCCATCTGGCGTCACAGAAGCATAGGTACAGTTGCTATGCACATGGCTCTGTGGACAGTGTTGAAACTGGCATCTGCCATCACAGAAGCATAGGTACAGTTCCTAACCACATGGCTCTCGGACAGTGTTGAAACTGGCATCTGCCCGTCACAGAAGCATAGGTACAGTTGCTATGCACATGGCTGTGTGGACAGTGTCGAAACTGGCATCTGCCCGTCACAGAAGCATAGGTACAGTAGCTATGCACATGGAACTGTGGACAGTGTTGAAACTTTCATCTGCCCGTCACAGAAGCATAGGTACAATTCTTATGCACATGGCTCTGTGGACAGTGTTGAAACTGGCATCTTCCCGTCACAGAAGCACAGGTACAGTTGCTAACCACATGGCTATGTGGACAGTGTTGAAACTGGCATCTGCGGTCACAGAAGCAAAGGTACAGTTGCTATTCACATGACTCTGTGGATAGTGTTGAAGCTGGCACCTACCCGTCAGAGAAGAATAGGTACAGTTGCTATTCACATGGCTCTGTGGACAGTGTTGAAACTGGCATCTGCCCGTCACAGAAGCATAGGTACAGTTGCTATGCACATGGCTCTGTGGACAGTGAAGAAACTGGCATCCGCCCGTCACAGAAGCATAGGTACAGTTGCTATGCACATGGCTCTGTGGACAGTGTTGAAACTGGCATCTGCCATCACAGAAGCATAGGTACAATTGCTAAGCACATGGCTCTGTGGACAGTGTTGAAACTGGCATCTGCCATCACAGAAGCACAGGTACAGTTGCTATGCACATGGCTCTGTGGACAGTCTCGAAACTGCCATCTGGCCGTCAAAGAAGCATAGGTACAGTTTCTATGCACATGGCTCTGTGGACAGTGTCGAAATAGCCATCTGCCGTCACACAAGCAGAGGTACAGTTGTCTACCACTAAGGGATCTGTGAACACGTGATACAAATCTAACATCTGCCCGTCAGAGAAGCATAGGTACAGTTGCTATGCACATGGCCCAGTGGATAGTGTTGAAACTGGCATCTACAATCACAGAAGTATAGGTAGAGTTGCTATGCACATGGCTCTCTGGACTGTGTTGAAACTGACATCTGCCCGTCATAGAAGCATAGGTACAGTTGCTATGCACATGGCTCTGTGGACAGTGTTGAAACTGGCATCTGCTATCACAGAAGCATAGGTACAGTTGCTAACCACATGGCTCTGTGGACAGTGTTAAAACTGCCATCTGCCCGTCAGAGAGGCATAGGTACAGTTGCTAAGCACATGCTCTGTGGACAGTGTTGAAACTGGCATCTGCCCGTCACAGAAGCACAGGTACAGTTGCTAACCACATGCCTCTGTGGACAGTGTTGAAACTGGCATCTGCTCGTCACAGAAGCATAGGTAGATTTGCTATGCACATGGCTCTATGGACACGTGATGCAAAGCTGTCACCTGCCCGTCACAGGAGCATAGGTACAGTTGCTAGGCACTTGGGTCTGTGGAGAGTGTTGAAACTGCCATCTGCTCGTCACAGAAGCATAGGTACAGTTGCTATGCACATGGCTCTGTGGACAGTGTTGAAACTGGCATCTGCCCGTCACAGTAGCAAAGGTACAGTTGCTATGCACATGGATGTGTGGACAGTGTAGAAACTGGCATCCGCCGTCACAGAGGCATAGGTACAGTTGCTATGCACATGGCTCTGTGGACAGTGTTGAAACTTTCATCTGCCCGTCACAGAAGCATAGGTACAATTGCTATGAACATGGCTCTGTGGACAGTGTCGAAACTACCGTCTGCCAGTCCCAGAAGCAAAGGTACAGTTGCTATGCAAATGGCTCTGTGGACAGTGTCGAAACGACCATCTGGCGTCACAGAACCAGAGGTACAGTTGTCTAGCACTAAGGGTTCTGTGAACACGTGATACAAAGCTAACATCTGCCCGCCAGAGAAGCATAGGTACAGTTGCTATTCACATGGCTCTGTGGACAGTGTTGAAACTGGCATCTGCCATCACAGTAGCATAGGTACAGTTGCTATGCACATGGCTCTGTGGAGTCTCGAAACTGCCATCTGCCCGTCACAGACGCATAGGTACAGTTGCTATGCACATGGCTCTGTGAACAGTGTTGAAACTGGCATCTGCCCGTCAAAGAAGCATAGGTACAGTTGCTATGTACATGGATCTGTGGCTAGCGTTGAAACTCGCATCTGCCGTCACAGAAGCATAGGTACAATTGCTATACACATGGCTCTTAGACAGTCTCGAAACTGCTATCTGCCCGTCACAGAAGCATAGGTACAGTTGCTTTGCACATGCCTCTGTGGACAGTGTCGAAACTACCGTCTGCCAGTCCCAGAAGCAAAGGTACAGTTGCTATGCAAATGGCTCTGTGGACAGTGTCGAAACGGCCATCTGGCGTCACAGAACCAGAGGTACAGTTGTCTAGCACTAAGGGTTCTGTGAACACGTGATACAAAGCTAACATCTGCCCGTCAGAGAAGCATAGGTACAGTTGCTATGCACATGGCTCTGTGGATAGTGTTGAAACTGGCATCTACCATCACAGAGGCTTAGGTACAGTTGCTATGCACATGGCTCTGTGGAAAGTGTCGAAACTGCCATCTGCCGTCACAGAAGCAGAGGTACAGTTGACTACCACTAAGGGTTCTGTGAACACGTGATACAAAGCTACCATCTGACCGTCACAGAAGCATAGGTACAGTTGCTATGCACATGGCTCTGTGGACACGTGATACAAAGCTGTCATCTGCCCGTCAAAGAAGCATAGGTGCAGTTGCTATGCACATGGCTCTGTGGATAGTGTTGAAAAACGCATCTGCCGTCACAGAAGCATAGGTACAATTCTATACACATGGCTCTGTGGAAAGTCTCGAAACTGCTATCTGCCCGTCACAGAAGCATAGGTACAGTTGCTATGCACATGCCTCTGTGGACAGTGTCGAAACTTCCATCTGCCCGTCACAGAAGCAGAGGTACAGTTGCTATGCACATGGCTCTGTGGACACTTGATACGAAGCTGACATCTGCCCGTTAGAGAAGCATAGGTACAGTTGCTATGCACATGGCTCTGTGGACAGTGTTGAAACTGGCATCTGCCATCACAGAAGCATAGGTACAGTTGCTATGCACATGGCTCTGTGGACAGTGTTGAAACTGGCATTTGCCTGTCACAGAAGCATAGGTACAGTTGCTATGCACATGGCTCTGTGGACAGTGTTGAAACTGGCATCTGCTATTACAGAAGAATAGGTACAGTTGCTACCCACATGGCTCTGTGGACAGTGTTGAAAGTGGCATCTGCCATCACAGAAGCATAGGTACAGCTGCAATGCACATGGCTCTGTGGACAGTCTCGAAACTGCCATCTGCCCGTCACAGACGCATAGGTACAGTTCCTATGTACATGGCCCTGTAGAGTGTGTTGAAACTGGCATCTGCCCTTCACAGAAGCATAGGTACAGTTGCTATGCACATGGCTCTGTGGACAGTGTTGAAACTGCCATCTTTCCGTCATAGAAGCATAGCTACAGTTGCTATGCACAAGGCTCTGTGGACAGTGCTGAAACTGGCATCTGCCCGTCACAGAAGCATAGGTACAGTTGCTATGCACATGGCTCTGTGCACAGTGTGGAAACTGCCATCTGCCCGTCACAGAAGCATACCAACAGTTGCTATACACATGGCTCTGTGGACAGTGTCGAAACTGGCATCTGCCGTCACACAAGCATAGGTACAGTTGCTATGCACATGGCTCTGTGGACAGTCTCGAAACTGCCATCTACGCGTCACAGAAGCATAGGTATAGTTGCTATGCACATGGCTCTGTGGACAGTGTCTAAACGGCCATCTGCCGTCACAGAAGCAGAGGTACAGTTGTTTAGCACTAAGGGTTCTGTGAACACGTGATACAAAGTTAGCATCTGTCCGTCAGAGAAGCCTAGGTACAGTTGCTATGCACATGGCTCTGTGGATAGTGTTGAAACTGGCATCTACCATCTCAGAAGCATAGGTACAGTTGCTATGCACATGGCTCTGTGGACAGTGTCGGAACTGCCATCTGCCGTCACAGAAGCAGAGGTACAGTCTAGTACTAAGGGTTCTGTGAACACGTGATACAAAGCTACCATCTGACCGTCACAGAAGCATAGGTACAGTTGCTATGCACATGGCTCTGTGGACACGTGCTACAAAGCTGTGAACTTCCGACGGAGAAGCATAGGTACAGTTGCTATGCACATGGCTCTGTGGATAGTGTTGAAACTGGCATCTGCCGTCAGAAGCATAGGTACAATGGCTATACATATGGCTCTGTGGACAGTGTTGAAACTGGCATCCGCCGACACAGAAGCATAGGTACAGTTGCTATGCACATTGCTCTGTGGACTGTGTTGAAACTGTCAACTGCCCGTCACAGAACCATAGGTACAATTGCTATACACATGGCTCTGCGGACAGTGTTGAAACGGGCATCTGCCATCACAGAAGCATAGGTACAATTGCTATGCACATGGCTCCGTGGACAGTGTCGGAACTGCCATCTGCCCGTCACAGAAGCATAGGTACAGTTGCTATGCACATGGCTCTGTGGACAGTGTCGAAACTTCCATCTGCCCGTCACAGAAGCAGAGGTACAGTTGCTATGCACATGCCTCTGTGGACAGTGTCGAAACTTCCATCTGCCCGTCACAGAAGCAGAGGTACAGTTGCTATGCACATGGCTCTGTGGACACTTGATACGAAGCTGACATCTGCCCGTTAGAGAAGCATAGGTACAGTTGCTATGCACTTGGCTCTGTGGAGAGTGTTGAAACTGCCATCTGCCCGTCACAGAAGCATAGGTACAGTTCCTATGCACATGGCTCTGTGGACAGTGTTGAAACTGGCATCTGCCCGTCACAGAAGCAAAGGTACAGTTGCTATGCACATGGCTGTGTGGACAGTGTTGACACTGGCATCCGCCGTCACAGAAGCATAGGTACAGTAGCTATGCACATGGCTCTGTGGACAGTGTTGAAACTTTCATCTGCCCGTCACAGAAGCATAGGTACAATTGCTATGAACATGGCTCTGTGGACAGTGTTGAAACCGCCATCTGCCTGTCAGAGAAGCATAGTTACAGTTGCTATTCACATGGCTCTGTGGACAGTGTTGAAACTGCCATCTGCCCGTCACAGAAGCATAGGTCAGTTGCTATGCACATGGCTCTGTGGACAGTGTATAAACTGCCATCTGCTCGTCAGATAAGCATAGGTACAGTTGCTATGCACATGGCTCTGTAGACAGTGTTGAAACTTCCATTTGCCCGTCAGAGAAGCATAGGTACAGTTGCTATGCACATGGCTGTGTGGACAGTGTTGAAACTGGCATCCGCCGTCACAGAAGCATAGGTACAGTAGCTATGCACATGGCTCTGTGGACAGTGTTGAAACTTTCATCTGCCCGTCACAGAAGCATAGGTACAATTGCTATGAACATGGCTCTGTGGACAGTGTTGAAACCGCCATCTGCCCGTCAGAGAAGCATAGTTACAGTTGCTATTCACATGGCTCTGTGGACAGTGTTGAAACTGCCATCTGCCCGTCACAGAAGCATAGGTCAGTTGCTATGCACATGGCTCTGTGGACAGTGTTGAAACTGCCATCTGCCCGTCAGATAAGCATAGGTACAGTTGCTATGCACATGGCTCTGTAGACAGTGTTGAAACTTCCATCTGCCCGTCAGAGAAGCATAGGTACAGTTGCTATGCACATGGCTCTGTGGACAGTGTTGAAACTGGCATCTGCCATCACAGAAGCATAGGTACAATTGCTATGCACATGGCTCCGTGGACAGTGTCGGAACTGCCATCTGCCGTCACATAAGCATAGGTACAATTGCTATGCACATGGCTCTGTGGACAGTGTTGAAACTGGCATCTGCCCGTCACAGAAGCATAGGTACAGTTTCTATGCACATGGCTCTGTGGACACGTGATACAAAGCTGTCATCTGCCCGTCAAAGAAGCATAGGTACAGTTGCTATGCACATGGCTCTATGGCTAGTGTTGAAACTCGCATCTGCCGTCACAGAAGCATAGGTACAATTGCTATACACATGGCTCTGTGGACAGTCTCGAAACTGCTATCTGCCCGTCTCAGAAGCATAGGTACTGTTGCTATGCACATGCCTCTGTGGACAGTGTCGAAACTGCCATCTGCCCGTCACAGAAGCAGAGGTACAGTTGCTATGCGCATGGCTCTGTGGACAGTGTCGAAACGGCCATCTGGCGTCACAGAAGCATAGGTACAGTTGCTATGCACATGGCTCTGTGGACAGTGTTGAAACTGGCATCTGCCATCACAGAAGCATAGGTACAGTTCCTAACCACATGGCTCTCGGACAGTGTTGAAACTGGCATCTGCCCGTCACAGAAGCATAGGTACAGTTGCTATGCACATGGCTCTGTGGACAGTGTCGAAACTGGCATCTGCCCGTCACAGAAGCATAGGTACAGTAGCTATGCACATGGAACTGTGGACAGTGTTGAAACTTTCATCTGCCCGTCACAGAAGCATAGGTACAATTCCTATGCACATGGCTCTGTGGACAGTGTTGAAACTGGCATCTTCCCGTCACAGAAGCACAGGTACAGTTGCTAACCACATGGCTATGTGGACAGTGTTGAAACTGGCATCTGCGGTCACAGAAGCAAAGGTACAGTTGCTATTCACATGACTCTGTGGATAGTGTTGAAGCTGGCACCTGCCCGTCAGAGAAGAATAGGTACAGTTGCTATTCACATGGCTCTGTGGACAGTGTTGAAACTGGCATCTGCCCGTCACAGAAGCATAGGTACAGATGCTATGCACATGGCTCTGTGGACAGTGAAGAAACTGGCATCCGCCCGTCACAGAAGCATAGGTACAGTTGCTATGCACATGGCTCTGTGGACAGTGTTGAAACTGGCATCTGCCATCACAGAAGCATAGGTACAATTGCTAAGCACATGGCTCTGTGGACAGTGTTGAAACTGGCATCTGCCATCACAGAAGCACAGGTACAGTTGCTATGCACATGGCTCTGTGGACAGTCTCGAAACTGCCATCTGGCCGTCAAAGAAGCATAGGTAAAGTTTCTATGCACATGGCTCTGTGGACAGTGTCGAAATAGCCATCTGCCGTCACACAAGCAGAGGTACAGTTGTCTACCACTAAGGGATCTGTGAACACGTGATACAAATCTAACATCTGCCCGTCAGAGAAGCATAGGTACAGTTGCTATGCACATGGCCCAGTGAATAGTGTTGAAACTGGCATCTACAATCACAGAAGTATAGGTAGAGTTGCTATGCACATGGCTCTCTGGACTGTGTTGAAACTGACATCTGCCCGTCATAGAAGCATAGGTACAGTTGCTATGCACATGGCTCTGTGGACAGTGTTGAAACTGGCATCTGCTATCACAGAAGCATAGGTACAGTTGCTAACCACATGGCTCTGTGGACAGTGTTAAAACTGCCATCTGCCCGTCAGAGAGGCATAGGTACAGTTGCTAAGCACATGCTCTGTGGACAGTGTTGAAACTGGCATCTGCCCGTCACAGAAGCACAGGTACAGTTGCTAACCACATGCCTCTGTGGACAGTGTTGAAACTGGCATCTGCTCGTCACAGAAGCATAGGTAGAGTTGCTATGCACATGGCTCTATGGACACGTGATGCAAAGCTGTCACCTGCTCGTCACAGAAGCATAGGTACAGTTGCTATGCACATGGCTCTGTGGACAGTGTTGAAACTGGCATCTGCCCGTCACAGTAGCAAAGGTACAGTTGCTATGCACATGGATGTGTGGACAGTGTAGAAACTGGCATCCGCCGTCACAGAGGCATAGGTACAGTTGCTATGCACATGGCTCTGTGGACAGTGTTGAAACTTTCATCTGCCCGTCACAGAAGCATAGGTACAATTGCTATGAACATGGCTCTGTGGACAGTGTCGAAACTACCGTCTGCCAGTCCCAGAAGCAAAGGTACAGTTGCTATGCAAATGGCTCTGTGGACAGTGTCGAAACGACCATCTGGCGTCACAGAACCAGAGGTACAGTTGTCTAGCACTAAGGGTTCTGTGAACACGTGATACAAAGCTAACATCTGCCCGCCAGAGAAGCATAGGTACAGTTGCTATTCACATGGCTCTGTGGACAGTGTTGAAACTGGCATCTGCCATCACAGTAGCATAGCTACAGTTGCTATGCACATGGCTCTGTGGAGTCTCGAAACTGCCATCTGCCCGTCACAGACGCATAGGTACAGTTGCTATGCACATGGCTCTGTGGACAGTGTTGAAACTGGCATCTGCCCGTCAAAGAAGCATAGGTACAGTTGCTATGTACATGGATCTGTGGCTAGTGTTGAAACTCGCATCTGCCGTCACAGAAGCATAGGTACAATTGCTATACACATGGCTCTTAGACAGTCTCAAACTGCTATCTGCCCGTCACAGAAGCATAGGTACAGTTGCTTTGCACATGCCTCTGTGGACAGTGTCGAAACTACCGTCTGCCAGTCCCAGAAGCAAAGGTACAGTTGCTATGCAAATGGCTCTGTGGACAGTGTCGAAACGGCCATCTGGCGTCACAGAACCAGAGGTACAGTTGTCTAGCACTAAGGGTTCTGTGAACACGTGATACAAAGCTAACATCTGCCCGTCAGAGAAGCATAGGTACAGTTGCTATGCACATGGCTCTGTGGATAGTGTTGAAACTGGCATCTACCATCACAGAGGCATAGGTACAGTTGCTATGCACATGGCTCTGTGGACAGTGTCGAAACTGCCATCTGCCGTCACAGAAGCAGAGGTACAGTTGACTACCACTAAGGGTTCTGTGAACACGTGATACAAAGCTACCATCTGACCGTCACAGAAGCATAGGTACAGTTGCTATGCACATGGCTCTGTGGACACGTGATACAAAGCTGTCATCTGCCCGTCAAAGGAGCATAGGTGCAGTTGCTATGCACATGGCTCTGTGGATAGTGTTGAAAAACGCATCTGCCGTCACAGAAGCATAGGTACAATTCTATACACATGGCTCTGTGGAAAGTCTCGAAACTGCTATCTGCCCGTCACAGAAGCATAGGTACAGTTGCTATGCACATGCCTCTGTGGACAGTGTCGAAACTTCCATCTGCCCGTCACAGAAGCAGAGGTACAGTTGCTATGCACATGGCTCTGTGGACACTTGATACGAAGCTGACATCTGCCCGTTAGAGAAGCATAGGTACAGTTGCTATGCACATTGCTCTGTGGACAGTGTTGAAACTGGCATCTGCCATCACAGAAGCATAGGTACAGTTGCTATGCACATGGCTCTGTGGACAGTGTTGAAACTGGCATTTGCCTGTCACAGAAGCATAGGTACAGTTGCTATGCACATGGCTGTGTGGACAGTGTTGAAACTGGCATCTGCTATCACAGAAGAATAGGTACAGTTGCTACCCACATGGCTCTGTGGACAGTGTTGAAACTGGCATCTGCCATCACAGAAGCATAGGTACAGCTGCAATGCACATGGCTCTGTGGACAGTCTCGAAACTGCCATCTGCCCGTCACAGACGCATAGGTACAGTTCCTATGTACATGGCCCTGTAGAGTGTGTTGAAACTGGCATCTGCCCTTCACAGAAGCATAGGTACAGTTGCTATGCACATGGCTCTGTGGACAGTGTTGAAACTGCCATCTTTCCGTCATAGAAGCATAGCTACAGTTGCTATGCACAAGGCTCTGTGGACAGTGCTGAAACTGGCATCTGCCCGTCACAGAAGCATAGGTACAGTTGCTATGCACATGGCTCTGTGCACAGTGTGGAAACTGCCATCTGCCCGTCACAGAAGCATACCAACAGTTGCTATACACATGGCTCTGTGGACAGTGTCGAAACTGGCATCTGCCGTCACACAAGCATAGGTACAGTTGCTATGCACATGGCTCTGTGGACAGTCTCGAAACTGCCATCTACGCGTCACAGAAGCATAGGTATAGTTGCTATGCACATGGCTCTGTGGACAGTGTCTAAACGGCCATCTGCCGTCACAGAAGCAGAGGTACAGTTGTTTAGCACTAAGGGTTCTGTGAACACGTGATACAAAGTTAGCATCTGTCCGTCAGAGAAGCCTAGGTACAGTTGCTATGCACATGGCTCTGTGGATAGTGTTGCAACTGGCATCTACCATCTCAGAAGCATAGGTACAGTTGGTATGCACATGGCTCTGTGGACAGTGTCGGAACTGCCATCTGCCGTCACAGAAGCAGAGGTACAGTCTAGTACTAAGGGTTCTGTGAACACGTGATACAAAGCTACCATCTGACCGTCACAGAAGCATAGGTACAGTTGCTATGCACATGGCTCTGTGGACACGTGCTACAAAGCTGTGAACTTCCGACGGAGAAGCATAGGTACAGTTGCTATGCACATGGCTCTGTGGATAGTGTTGAAACTGGCATCTGCCATCACAGAAGCACAGGTACAGTTGCTATGCACATGGCTCTGTGGACAGTCTCGAAATTGCCATCTGGCCGTCAAAGAAGCATAGGTACAGTTTCTATGCACATGGCTCTGTGGACAGTGTCGAAATAGCCATCTGCCGTCACACAAGCAGAGGTACAGTTGTCTACCACTAAGGGATCTGTGAACACGTGATACAAATCTAACATCTGCCCGTCAGAGAAGCATAGGTACAGTTGCTATGCACATGGCCCAGTGGATAGTGTTGAAACTGGCATCTACAATCACAGAAGTATAGGTAGAGTTGCTATGCACATGGCTCTCTGGACTGTGTTGAAACTGACATCTGCCCGTCATAGAAGCATAGGTACAGTTGCTATGCACATGGCTCTGTGGACAGTGTTGAAACTGGCATCTGCTATCACAGAAGCATAGGTACAGTTGCTAACCACATGGCTCTGTGGACAGTGTTAAAACTGCCATCTGCCCGTCAGAGAGGCATAGGTACAGTTGCTAAGCACATGCTCTGTGGACAGTGTTGAAACTGGCATCTGCCCGTCACAGAAGCACAGGTACAGTTGCTAACCACATGCCTCTGTGGACAGTGTTGAAACTGGCATCTGCTCGTCACAGAAGCATAGGTAGAGTTGCTATGCACATGGCTCTATGGACACGTGATGCAAAGCTGTCACCTGCCCGTCACAGGAGCATAGGTACAGTTGCTAGGCACTTGGGTCTGTGGAGAGTGTTGAAACTGCCATCTGCTCGTCACAGAAGCATAGGTACAGTTGCTATGCACATGGCTCTGTGGACAGTGTTGAAACTGGCATCTGCCCGTCACAGTAGCAAAGGTACAGTTGCTATGCACATGGATGTGTGGACAGTGTAGAAACTGGCATCCGCCGTCACAGAGGCATAGGTACAGTTGCTATGCACATGGCTCTGTGGACAGTGTTGAAACTTTCATCTGCCCGTCACAGAAGCATAGGTACAATTGCTATGAACATGGCTCTGTGGACAGTGTCGAAACTACCGTCTGCCAGTCCCAGAAGCAAAGGTACAGTTGCTATGCAAATGGCTCTGTGGACAGTGTCGAAACGGCCATCTGGCGTCACAGAACCAGAGGTACAGTTGTCTAGCACTAAGGGTTCTGTGAACACGTGATACAAAGCTAACATCTGCCCGCCAGAGAAGCATAGGTACAGTTGCTATTCACATGGCTCTGTGGACAGTGTTGAAACTGGCATCTGCCATCACAGTAGCATAGGTACAGTTGCTATGCACATGGCTCTGTGGAGTCTCGAAACTGCCATCTGCACGTCACAGACGCATAGGTACAGTTGCTATGCACATGGCTCTGTGGACAGTGTTGAAACTGGCATCTGCCCGTCAAAGAAGCATAGGTACAGTTGCTATGTACATGGATCTGTGGCTAGTGTTGAAACTCGCATCTGCCGTCACAGAAGCATAGGTACAATTGCTATACACATGGCTCTTAGACAGTCTCGAAACTGCTATCTGCCCGTCACAGAAGCATAGGTACAGTTGCTTTGCACATGCCTCTGTGGACAGTGTCGAAACTACCGTCTGCCAGTCCCAGAAGCAAAGGTACAGTTGCTATGCAAATGGCTCTGTGGACAGTGTCGAAACGGCCATCTGGCGTCACAGAACCAGAGGTACAGTTGTCTAGCACTAAGGGTTCTGTGAACACGTGATACAAAGCTAACATCTGCCCGTCAGAGAAGCATAGGTACAGTTGCTATGCACATGGCTCTGTGGATAGTGTTGAAACTGGCATCTACCATCACAGAGGCATAGGTACAGTTGCTATGCACATGGCTCTGTGGACAGTGTCGAAACTGCCATCTGCCGTCACAGAAGCAAAGGTACAGTTGACTACCACTAAGGGTTCTGTGAACACGTGATACAAAGCTACCATCTGACCGTCACAGAAGCATAGGTACAGTTGCTATGCACATGGCTCTGTGGACACGTGATACAAAGCTGTCATCTGCCCGTCAAAGAAGCATAGGTGCAGTTGCTATGCACATGGCTCTGTGGATAGTGTTGAAAAACGCATCTGCCGTCACAGAAGCATAGGTACAATTCTATACACATGGCTCTGTGGAAAGTCTCGAAACTGCTATCTGCCCGTCACAGAAGCATAGGTACAGTTGCTATGCACATGCCTCTGTGGACAGTGTCGAAACTTCCATCTGCCCGTCACAGAAGCAGAGGTACAGTTGCTATGCACATGGCTCTGTGGTCACTTGATACGAAGCTGACATCTGCCCGTTAGAGAAGCATAGGTACAGTTGCTATGCACTTGGCTCTGTGGAGAGTGTTGAAACTGCCATCTGCCCGTCACAGAAGCATAGGTACAGTTGCTATGCACATGGCTCTGTAAACAGTGTTGAAACTGGCATCTGCCCGTCACAGAAGCAAAGGTACAGTTGCTATGCACATGGCTGTGTGGACAGTGTTGACACTGGCATCCGCCGTCACAGAAGCATAGGTACAGTAGCTATGCACATGGCTCTGTGGACAGTGTTGAAACTTTCATCTGCCCGTCACAGAAGCATAGGTACAATTGCTATGAACATGGCTCTGTGGACAGTGTTGAAACCGCCATCTCCCTGTCAGAGAAGCATAGTTACAGTTGCTATTCACATGGCTCTGTGGACAGTGTTGAAACTGCCATCTGCCCGTCACAGAAGCATAGGTCAGTTGCTATGCACATGGCTCTGTGGACAGTGTTGAAACTGCCATCTGCCCGTCAGATAAGCATAGGTACAGTTGCTATGCACATGGCTCTGTAGACAGTGTTGAAACTTCCATTTGCCCGTCAGAGAAGCATAGGTACAGTTGCTATGCACATGGCTGTGTGGACAGTGTTGAAACTGGCATCCGCCGTCACAGAAGCATAGGTACAGTAGCTATGCACATGGCTCTGTGGACAGTGTTGAAACTTTCATCTGCCCGTCACAGAAGCATAGGTACAATTGCTATGAACATGGCTCTGTGGACAGTGTTGAAACCGCCATCTGCCCGTCAGAGAAGCATAGTTACAGTTGCTATTCACATGGCTCTGTGGACAGTGTTGAAACTGCCATCTGCCCGTCACAGAAGCATAGGTCAGTTGCTATGCACATGGCTCTGTGGACAGTGTTGAAACTGCCATCTGCCCGTCAGATAAGCATAGGTACAGTTGCTATGCACATGGCTCTGTAGACAGTGTTGAAACTTCCATCTGCCCGTCAGAGAAGCATAGGTACAGTTGCTATGCACATGGCTCTGTGGACAGTGTTGAAACTGGCATCTGCCATCACAGAAGCATAGGTACAATTGCTATGCACATGGCTCCGTGGACAGTGTCGGAACTGCCATCTGCCGTCACATAAGCATAGGTACAATTGCTATGCACATGGCTCTGTGGACAGTGTTGAAACTGGCATCTGCCCGTCACAGAAGCATAGGTACAGTTTCTATGCACATGGCTCTGTGGACACGTGATACAAAGCTGTCATCTGCCCGTCAAAGAAGCATAGGTACAGTTGCTATGCACATGGCTCTATGGCTAGTGTTGAAACTCGCATCTGCCGTCACAGAAGCATAGGTACAATTGCTATACACATGGCTCTGTGGACAGTCTCGAAACTGCTATCTGCCCGTCTCAGAAGCATAGGTACTGTTGCTATGCACATGCCTCTGTGGACAGTGTCGAAACTGCCATCTGCCCGTCACAGAAGCAGAGGTACAGTTGCTATGCGCATGGCTCTGTGGACAGTGTCGAAACGGCCATCTGGCGTCACAGAAGCATAGGTACAGTTGCTATGCACATGGCTCTGTGGACAGTGTTGAAACTGGCATCTGCCATCACAGAAGCATAGGTACAGTTCCTAACCACATGGCTCTCGGACAGTGTTGAAACTGGCATCTGCCCGTCACAGAAGCATAGGTACAGTTGCTATGCACATGGCTCTGTGGACAGTGTCGAAACTGGCATCTGCCCGTCACAGAAGCATAGGTACAGTAGCTATGCACATGGAACTGTGGACAGTGTTGAAACTTTCATCTGCCCGTCACAGAAGCATAGGTACAATTCCTATGCACATGGCTCTGTGGACAGTGTTGAAACTGGCATCTTCCCGTCACAGAAGCACAGGTACAGTTGCTAACCACATGGCTATGTGGACAGTGTTGAAACTGGCATCTGCGGTCACAGAAGCAAAGGTACAGTTGCTATTCACATGACTCTGTGGATAGTGTTGATGCTGGCACCTACCCGTCAGAGAAGAATAGGTACAGTTGCTATTCACATGGCTCTGTGGACAGTGTTGAAACTGGCATCTGCCCGTCACAGAAGCATAGGTACAGTTGCTATGCACATGGCTCTGTGGACAGTGAAGAAACTGGCATCCGCCCGTCACAGAAGCATAGGTACAGTTGCTATGCACATGGCTCTGTGGACAGTGTTGAAACTGGCATCTGCCATCACAGAAGCATAGGTACAATTGCTAAGCACATGGCTCTGTGGACAGTGTTGAAACTGGCATCTGCCATCACAGAAGCACAGGTACAGTTGCTATGCACATGGCTCTATGGACAGTCTCGAAACTGCCATCTGGCCGTCAAAGAAGCATAGGTACAGTTTCTATGCACATGGCTCTGTGGACAGTGTCGAAATAGCCATCTGCCGTCACACAAGCAGAGGTACAGTTGTCTACCACTAAGGGATCTGTGAACACGTGATACAAATCTAACATCTGCCCGTCAGAGAAGCATAGGTACAGTTGCTATGCACATGGCCCAGTGGATAGTGTTGAAACTGGCATCTACAATCACAGAAGTATAGGTAGAGTTGCTATGCACATGGCTCTCTGGACTGTGTTGAAACTGACATCTGCCCGTCATAGAAGCATAGGTACAGTTGCTATGCACATGGCTCTGTGGACAGTGTTGAAACTGGCATCTGCTATCACAGAAGCATAGGTACAGTTGCTAACCACATGGCTCTGTGGACAGTGTTAAAACTGCCATCTGCCCGTCAGAGAGGCATAGGTACAGTTGCTAAGCACATGCTCTGTGGACAGTGTTGAAACTGGCATCTGCCCGTCACAGAAGCACAGGTACAGTTGCTAACCACATGCCTCTGTGGACAGTGTTGAAACTGGCATCTGCTCGTCACAGAAGCATAGGTAGAGTTGCTATGCACATGGCTCTATGGACACGTGATGCAAAGCTGTCACCTGCCCGTCACAGGAGCATAGGTACAGTTGCTAGGCACTTGGGTCTGTGGAGAGTGTTGAAACTGCCATCTGCTCGTCACAGAAGCATAGGTACAGTTGCTATGCACATGGCTCTGTGGACAGTGTTGAAACTGGCATCTGCCCGTCACAGTAGCAAAGGTACAGTTGCTATGCACATGGATGTGTGGACAGTGTAGAAACTGGCATCCGCCGTCACAGAGGCATAGGTACAGTTGCTATGCACATGGCTCTGTGGACAGTGTTGAAACTTTCATCTGCCCGTCACAGAAGCATAGGTACAATTGCTATGAACATGGCTCTGTGGACAGTGTCGAAACTACCGTCTGCCAGTCCCAGAAGCAAAGGTACAGTTGCTATGCAAATGGCTCTGTGGACAGTGTCGAAACGACCATCTGGCGTCACAGAACCAGAGGTACAGTTGTCTAGCACTAAGGGTTCTGTGAACACGTGATACAAAGCTAACATCTGCCCGCCAGAGAAGCATAGGTACAGTTGCTATTCACATGGCTCTGTGGACAGTGTTGAAACTGGCATCTGCCATCACAGTAGCATAGGTACAGTTGCTATGCACATGGCTCTGTGGAGTCTCGAAACTGCCATCTGCCCGTCACAGACGCATAGGTACAGTTGCTATGCACATGGCTCTGTGAACAGTGTTGAAACTGGCATCTGCCCGTCAAAGAAGCATAGGTACAGTTGCTATGTACATGGATCTGTGGCTAGCGTTGAAACTCGCATCTGCCGTCACAGAAGCATAGGTACAATTGCTATACACATGGCTCTTAGACAGTCTCGAAACTGCTATCTGCCCGTCACAGAAGCATAGGTACAGTTGCTTTGCACATGCCTCTGTGGACAGTGTCGAAACTACCGTCTGCCAGTCCCAGAAGCAAAGGTACAGTTGCTATGCAAATGGCTCTGTGGACAGTGTCGAAACGGCCATCTGGCGTCACAGAACCAGAGGTACAGTTGTCTAGCACTAAGGGTTCTGTGAACACGTGATACAAAGCTAACATCTGCCCGTCAGAGAAGCATAGGTACAGTTGCTATGCACATGGCTCTGTGGATAGTGTTGAAACTGGCATCTACCATCACAGAGGCTTAGGTACAGTTGCTATGCACATGGCTCTGTGGAAAGTGTCGAAACTGCCATCTGCCGTCACAGAAGCAGAGGTACAGTTGACTACCACTAAGGGTTCTGTGAACACGTGATACAAAGCTACCATCTGACCGTCACAGAAGCATAGGTACAGTTGCTATGCACATGGCTCTGTGGACACGTGATACAAAGCTGTCATCTGCCCGTCAAAGAAGCATAGGTGCAGTTGCTATGCACATGGCTCTGTGGATAGTGTTGAAAAACGCATCTGCCGTCACAGAAGCATAGGTACAATTCTATACACATGGCTCTGTGGAAAGTCTCGAAACTGCTATCTGCCCGTCACAGAAGCATAGGTACAGTTGCTATGCACATGGCTCTGTGGACACTTGATACGAAGCTGACATCTGCCCGTTAGAGAAGCATAGGTACAGTTGCTATGCACATGGCTCTGTGGACAGTGTTGAAACTGGCATCTGCCATCACAGAAGCATAGGTACAGTTGCTATGCACATGGCTCTGTGGACAGTGTTGAAACTGGCAATTTGCCTGTCACAGAAGCATAGGTACAGTTGCTATGCACATGGCTCTGTGGACAGTGTTGAAACTGGCATCTGCTATTACAGAAGAATAGGTACAGTTGCTACCCACATGGCTCTGTGGACAGTGTTGAAACTGGCATCTGCCATCACAGAAGCATAGGTACAGCTGCAATGCACATGGCTCTGTGGACAGTCTCGAAACTGCCATCTGCCCGTCACAGACGCATAGGTACAGTTCCTATGTACATGGCCCTGTAGAGTGTGTTGAAACTGGCATCTGCCCTTCACAGAAGCATAGGTACAGTTGCTATGCACATGGCTCTGTGGACAGTGTTGAAACTGCCATCTTTCCGTCATAGAAGCATAGCTACAGTTGCTATGCACAAGGCTCTGTGGACAGTGCTGAAACTGGCATCTGCCCGTCACAGAAGCATAGGTACAGTTGCTATGCACATGGCTCTGTGCACAGTGTGGAAACTGCCATCTGCCCGTCACAGAAGCATACCAACAGTTGCTATACACATGGCTCTGTGGACAGTGTCGAAACTGGCATCTGCCGTCACACAAGCATAGGTACAGTTGCTATGCACATGGCTCTGTGGACAGTCTCGAAACTGCCATCTACGCGTCACAGAAGCATAGGTATAGTTGCTATGCACATGGCTCTGTGGACAGTGTCTAAACGGCCATCTGCCGTCACAGAAGCAGAGGTACAGTTGTTTAGCACTAAGGGTTCTGTGAACACGTGATACAAAGTTAGCATCTGTCCGTCAGAGAAGCCTAGGTACAGTTGCTATGCACATGGCTCTATGGATAGTGTTGAAACTGGCATCTACCATCTCAGAAGCATAGGTACAGTTGCTATGCACATGGCTCTGTGGACAGTGTCGGAACTGCCATCTGCCGTCACAGAAGCAGAGGTACAGTCTAGTACTAAGGGTTCTGTGAACACGTGATACAAAGCTACCATCTGACCGTCACAGAAGCATAGGTACAGTTGCTATGCACATGGCTCTGTGGACACGTGCTACAAAGCTGTGAACTTCCGACGGAGAAGCATAGGTACAGTTGCTATGCACATGGCTCTGTGGATAGTGTTGAAACTGGCATCTGCCGTCAGAAGCATAGGTACAATGGCTATACACATGGCTCTGTGGACAGTGTTGAAACTGGCATCCGCCGACACAGAAGCATAGGTACAGTTGCTATGCACATTGCTCTGTGGACTGTGTTGAAACTGTCAACTGCCCGTCACAGAACCATAGGTACAATTGCTATACACATGGCTCTGCGGACAGTGTTGAAACGGGCATCTGCCATCACAGAAGCATAGGTACAATTGCTATGCACATGGCTCCGTGGACAGTGTCGGAACTGCCATCTGCCCGTCACAGAAGCATAGGTACAGTTGCTATGCACATGGCTCTGTGGACAGTGTCGAAACTTCCATCTGCCCGTCACAGAAGCAGAGGTACAGTTGCTATGCACATGCCTCTGTGGACAGTGTCGAAACTTCCATCTGCCCGTCACAGAAGCAGAGGTACAGTTGCTATGCACATGGCTCTGTGGACACTTGATACGAAGCTGACATCTGCCCGTTAGAGAAGCATAGGTACAGTTGCTATGCACTTGGCTCTGTGGAGAGTGTTGAAACTGCCATCTGCCCGTCACAGAAGCACAGGTACAGTTGCTATGCACATGGCTCTGTGGACAGTGTTGAAACTGGCATCTGCCCGTCACAGAAGCAAAGGTACAGTTGCTATGCACATGGCTGTGTGGACAGTGTTGACACTGGCATCCGCCGTCACAGAAGCATAGGTACAGTAGCTATGCACATGGCTCTGTGGACAGTGTTGAAACTTTCATCTGCCCGTCACAGAAGCATAGGTACAATTGCTATGAACATGGCTCTGTGGACAGTGTTGAAACCGCCATCTGCCTGTCAGAGAAGCATAGTTACAGTTGCTATTCACATGGCTCTGTGGACAGTGTTGAAACTGCTATCTGCCCGTCACAGAAGCATAGGTCAGTTGCTATGCACATGGCTCTGTGGACAGTGTATAAACTGCCATCTGCCCGTCAGATAAGCATAGGTACAGTTGCTATGCACATGGCTCTGTAGACAGTGTTGAAACTTCCATTTGCCCGTCAGAGAAGCATAGGTACAGTTGCTATGCACATGGCTGTGTGGACAGTGTTGAAACTGGCATCCGCCGTCACAGAAGCATAGGTACAGTAGCTATGCACATGGCTCTGTGGACAGTGTTGAAACTTTCATCTGCCCGTCACAGAAGCATAGGTACAATTGCTATGAACATGGCTCTGTGGACAGTGTATAAACTGCCATCTGCCCGTCAGATAAGCATAGGTACAGTTGCTATGCACATGGCTCTGTAGACAGTGTTGAAACTTCCATTTGCCCGTCAGAGAAGCATAGGTACAGTTGCTATGCACATGGCTGTGTGGACAGTGTTGAAACTGGCATCCGCCGTCACAGAAGCATAGGTACAGTAGCTATGCACATGGCTCTGTGGACAGTGTTGAAACTTTCATCTGCCCGTCAGAGAAGCATAGTTACAGTTGCTATTCACATGGCTCTGTGGACAGTGTTGAAACTGCCATCTGCCCGTCACAGAAGCATAGGTCAGTTGCTATGCACATGGCTCTGTGGACAGTGTTGAAACTGCCATCTGCCCGTCAGATAAGCATAGGTACAGTTGCTATGCACATGGCTCTGTAGACAGTGTTGAAACTTCCATCTGCCCGTCAGAGAAGCATAGGTACAGTTGCTATGCACATGGCTCTGTGGACAGTGTTGAAACTGGCATCTGCCATCACAGAAGCATAGGTACAATTGCTATGCACATGGCTCCGTGGACAGTGTCGGAACTGCCATCTGCCGTCACATAAGCATAGGTACAATTGCTATGCACATGGCTCTGTGGACAGTGTTGAAACTGGCATCTGCCCGTCACAGAAGCATAGGTACAGTTTCTATGCACATGGCTCTGTGGACACGTGATACAAAGCTGTCATCTGCCCGTCAAAGAAGCATAGGTACAGTTGCTATGCACATGGCTCTATGGCTAGTGTTGAAACTCACATCTGCCGTCACAGAAGCATAGGTACAATTGCTATACACATGGCTCTGTGGACAGTCTCGAAACTGCTATCTGCCCGTCTCAGAAGCATAGGTACTGTTGCTATGCACATGCCTCTGTGGACAGTGTCGAAACTGCCATCTGCCCGTCACAGAAGCAGAGGTACAGTTGCTATGCGCATGGCTCTGTGGACAGTGTCGAAACGGCCATCTGGCGTCACAGAAGCATAGGTACAGTTGCTATGCACATGGCTCTGTGGACAGTGTTGAAACTGGCATCTGCCATCACAGAAGCATAGGTACAGTTCCTAACCACATGGCTCTCGGACAGTGTTGAAACTGGCATCTGCCCGTCACAGAAGCATAGGTACAGTTGCTATGCACATGGCTCTGTGGACAGTGTCGAAACTGGCATCTGCCCGTCACAGAAGCATAGGTACAGTAGCTATGCACATGGAACTGTGGACAGTGTTGAAACTTTCATCTGCCCGTCACAGAAGCATAGGTACAATTCCTATGCACATGGCTCTGTGGACAGTGTTGAAACTGGCATCTTCCCGTCACAGAAGCACAGGTACAGTTGCTAACCACATGGCTATGTGGACAGTGTTGAAACTGGCATCTGCGGTCACAGAAGCAAAGGTACAGTTGCTATTCACATGACTCTGTGGATAGTGTTGAAGCTGGCACCTGCCCGTCAGAGAAGAATAGGTACAGTTGCTATTCACATGGCTCTGTGGACAGTGTTGAAACTGGCATCTGCCCGTCACAGAAGCATAGGTACAGATGCTATGCACATGGCTCTGTGGACAGTGAAGAAACTGGCATCCGCCCGTCACAGAAGCATAGGTACAGTTGCTATGCACATGGCTCTGTGGACAGTGTTGAAACTGGCATCTGCCATCACAGAAGCATAGGTACAATTGCTAAGCACATGGCTCTGTGGACAGTGTTGAAACTGGCATCTGCCATCACAGAAGCACAGGTACAGTTGCTATGCACATGGCTCTGTGGACAGTCTCGAAACTGCCATCTGGCCGTCAAAGAAGCATAGGTACAGTTTCTATGCACATGGCTCTGTGGACAGTGTCGAAATAGCCATCTGCCGTCACACAAGCAGAGGTACAGTTGTCTACCACTAAGGGATCTGTGAACACGTGATACAAATCTAACATCTGCCCGTCAGAGAAGCATAGGTACAGTTGCTATGCACATGGCCCAGTGAATAGTGTTGAAACTGGCATCTACAATCACAGAAGTATAGGTAGAGTTGCTATGCACATGGCTCTCTGGACTGTGTTGAAACTGACATCTGCCCGTCATAGAAGCATAGGTACAGTTGCTATGCACATGGCTCTTTGGACAGTGTTGAAACTGGCATCTGCTATCACAGAAGCATAGGTACAGTTGCTAACCACATGGCTCTGTGGACAGTGTTAAAACTGCCATCTGCCCGTCAGAGAGGCATAGGTACAGTTGCTAAGCACATGCTCTGTGGACAGTGTTGAAACTGGCATCTGCCCGTCACAGAAGCACAGGTACAGTTGCTAACCACATGCCTCTGTGGACAGTGTTGAAACTGGCATCTGCTCGTCACAGAAGCATAGGTAGAGTTGCTATGCACATGGCTCTATGGACACGTGATGCAAAGCTGTCACCTGCCCGTCACAGGAGCATAGGTACAGTTGCTAGGCACTTGGGTCTGTGGAGAGTGTTGAAACTGCCATCTGCACGTCACAGAAGCATAGGTACAGTTGCTATGCACATGGCTCTGTGGACAGTGTTGAAACTTTCATCTGCCCGTCACAGAAGCATAGGTACAATTGCTATGAACATGGCTCTGTGGACAGTGTCGAAACTACCGTCTGCCAGTCCCAGAAGCAAAGGTACAGTTGCTATGCAAATGGCTCTGTGGACAGTGTCGAAACGACCATCTGGCGTCACAGAACCAGAGGTACAGTTGTCTAGCACTAAGGGTTCTGTGAACACGTGATACAAAGCTAACATCTGCCCGCCAGAGAAGCATAGGTACAGTTGCTATTCACATGGCTCTGTGGACAGTGTTGAAACTGGCATCTGCCATCACAGTAGCATAGCTACAGTTGCTATGCACATGGCTCTGTGGAGTCTCGAAACTGCCATCTGCCCGTCACAGACGCATAGGTACAGTTGCTATGCACATGGCTCTGTGGACAGTGTTGAAAATGGCATCTGCCCGTCAAAGAAGCATAGGTACAGTTGCTATGTACATGGATCTGTGGCTAGTGTTGAAACTCGCATCTGCCGTCACAGAAGCATAGGTACAATTGCTATACACATGGCTCTTAGACAGTCTCAAACTGCTATCTGCCCGTCACAGAAGCATAGGTACAGTTGCTTTGCACATGCCTCTGTGGACAGTGTCGAAACTACCGTCTGCCAGTCCCAGAAGCAAAGGTACAGTTGCTATGCAAATGGCTCTGTGGACAGTGTCGAAACGGCCATCTGGCGTCACAGAACCAGAGGTACAGTTGTCTAGCACTAAGGGTTCTGTGAACACGTGATACAAAGCTAACATCTGCCCGTCAGAGAAGCATAGGTACAGTTGCTATGCACATGGCTCTGTGGATAGTGTTGAAACTGGCATCTACCATCACAGAGGCATAGGTACAGTTGCTATGCACATGGCTCTGTGGACAGTGTCGAAACTGCCATCTGCCGTCACAGAAGCAGAGGTACAGTTGACTACCACTAAGGGTTCTGTGAACACGTGATACAAAGCTACCATCTGACCGTCACAGAAGCATAGGTACAGTTGCTATGCACATGGCTCTGTGGACACGTGATACAAAGCTGTCATCTGCCCGTCAAAGAAGCATAGGTGCAGTTGCTATGCACATGGCTCTGTGGATAGTGTTGAAAAACGCATCTGCCGTCACAGAAGCATAGGTACAATTCTATGCACATGGCTCTGTGGACAGTGTCGAAACTGCCATCTGCCGTCACAGAAGCAGAGGTACAGTTGACTACCACTAAGGGTTCTGTGAACACGTGATACAAAGCTACCATCTGACCGTCACAGAAGCATAGGTACAGTTGCTATGCACATGGCTCTGTGGACACGTGATACAAAGCTGTCATCTGCCCGTCACAGAAGCATAGGTACAGTTGCTATGCACATGCCTCTGTGGACAGTGTCGAAACTTCCATCTGCCCGTCACAGAAGCAGAGGTACAGTTGCTATGCACATGGCTCTGTGGACACTTGATACGAAGCTGACATCTGCCCGTTAGAGAAGCATAGGTACAGTTGCTATGCACATTGCTCTGTGGACAGTGTTGAAACTGGCATCTGCCATCACAGAAGCATAGGTACAGTTGCTATGCACATGGCTCTGTGGACAGTGTTGAAACTGGCATTTGCCTGTCACAGAAGCATAGGTACAGTTGCTATGCACATGGCTCTGTGGACAGTGTTGAAACTGGCATCTGCTATCACAGAAGAATAGGTACAGTTGCTACCCACATGGCTCTGTGGACAGTGTTGAAACTGGCATCTGCCATCACAGAAGCATAGGTACAGCTGCAATGCACATGGCTCTGTGGACAGTCTCGAAACTGCCATCTGCCCGTCACAGACGCATAGGTACAGTTCCTATGTACATGGCCCTGTAAAGTGTGTTGAAACTGGCATCTGCCCTTCACAGAAGCATAGGTACAGTTGCTATGCACATAGCTCTGTGGACAGTGTTGAAACTGCCATCTTTCCGTCATAGAAGCATAGCTACAGTTGCTATGCACAAGGCTCTGTGGACAGTGCTGAAACTGGCATCTGCCCGTCACAGAAGCATAGGTACAGTTGCTATGCACATGGCTCTGTGCACAGTGTGGAAACTGCCATCTGCCCGTCACAGAAGCATACCAACAGTTGCTATACACATGGCTCTGTGGACAGTGTCGAAACTGGCATCTGCCGTCACACAAGCATAGGTACAGTTGCTATGCACATGGCTCTGTGGACAGTCTCGAAACTGCCATCTACGCGTCACAGAAGCATAGGTATAGTTGCTATGCACATGGCTCTGTGGACAGTGTCTAAACGGCCATCTGCCGTCACAGAAGCAGAGGTACAGTTGTTTAGCACTAAGGGTTCTGTGAACACGTGATACAAAGTTAGCATCTGTCCGTCAGAGAAGCCTAGGTACAGTTGCTATGCACATGGCTCTGTGGATAGTGTTGCAACTGGCATCTACCATCTCAGAAGCATAGGTACAGTTGCTATGCACATGGCTCTGTGGACAGTGTCGGAACTGCCATCTGCCGTCACAGAAGCAGAGGTACAGTCTAGTACTAAGGGTTCTGTGAACACGTGATACAAAGCTACCATCTGACCGTCACAGAAGCATAGGTACAGTTGCTATGCACATGGCTCTGTGGACACGTGCTACAAAGCTGTGAACTTCCGACGGAGAAGCATAGGTACAGTTGCTATGCACATGGCTCTGTGGATAGTGTTGAAACTGGCATCTGCCGTCAGAAGCATAGGTACAATGGCTATACACATGGCTCTGTGTACAGTGTTGAAACTGGCATCCGCCGACACAGAAGCATAGGTACAGTTGCTATGCACATTGCTCTGTGGACTGTGTTGAAACTGTCAACTGCCCGTCACAGAACCATAGGTACAATTGCTATACACATGGCTCTGCGGACAGTGTTGAAACGGGCATCTGCCATCACAGAAGCATAGGTACAATTGCTATGCACATGGCTCCGTGGACAGTGTCGGAACTGCCATCTGCCCGTCACAGAAGCATAGGTACAGTTGCTATGCACATGGCTCTGTGGACAGTGTCGAAACTGGCATCTGCCGTCAAAGAAGCATAGGTACAGTTGCTATGCACATGGCTCTGTGAACACGTGATACAAAGCTGCCATCTGTGCGTCACACAAGCATAGGTACAGTTGCTATGAACATGGCACTGTGGACAGTGCTGAAACTGTCATGAGCCCGTCAGAGAAGCATAGGTACAGTTGCTATGCACATGGCTCTGTGGACAGTTTGAAACTGTCATCTGCCCGTCAGAGAAGCATAGGTACAGTTGCTATGCACATGGCTCTGTGGACAGTGTTAAAACTGCCATCTGCCCGTCAGAGATGCATAGGTATAGTACTATGCACATGGCTCTGTGCACAGTGTTGAAACTGGCATCTGCTCGTTACAGAAGCATATGTAGTTGCTAAGCACATGGCTCTGTGGACACGTGATACAAAGCTGTCATCTGCCCGTCACAGAAGCATAGGTACAGTTGCTATGCACATGGCTCTGTGGACAGTGTTGAAACTGGCATCTGCCCGTCAACAAAGAATAGCCACAGTTGCTATGCACATGGCTTTTGGACTGTGTTGAATCTGCCATCTGCCCGTCACACAAGCATAGGTACACAGTTTATGCACATGGCTCTGTGGACAGTGTTGAAACTGCCATCTGCCCGTCAGAGAAGCATAGGTACAGTTGCTATGCACATGGCTCTGTGGACAGTGTTGAAACTGCCATCTGCCCGTCACAGAAGCATGGGTACAATTGCTATACACATGGCTCTGCGGACAGTGTTGAAACGGGCATCTGCCATCACAGAAGCATAGGTACAATTGCTATGCACATGGCTCCGTGGACAGTGTCGGAACTGCCATCTGCCCGTCACAGAAGCATAGGTACAGTTGCTATGCACATGCCTCTGTGGACAGAGTCGAAACTTCCATCTGCCCGTCACAGAAGCAGAGGTACAGTTGCTATGCACATGTCTCTGTGGACACGTGATACGAAGCTGACATCTGCCCGTCAGAGAAGCATAGGTACAGTTGCTATGCACATGGCTCTGTGGACAGTGTTGAAACTGGCATCTGCCATCACAGAAGCATAGGTACAGTTGCTATGCACATGGCTCTGTGGACAGTGTTGAAACTGGCATTTGCCCGTCACAGAAGCATAGGTACAGTTGCTATGCACATGGCTCTGTGGACAGTGTTGAAACTGGCATCTGCCATCACAGAGGCATAGGTACAGTTGCTAACCACATGGCTCTGTGGACAGTGTTGAAACTGGCATCTGCCATCACAGAAGCATAGGTACAGCTGCTATGCACATGGCTCTGTGGACAGTGTCGAAACTGCCATCTGCCGTCACAGAAGCAGAGGTACAGTCTAGTACTAAGGGTTCTGTGAACACATGATACAAAGCTACCATCTGACCGTCACAGAAGTATAGGTACAGTTCATATGCACATGGCTCTGTGGACACGTGATACAAAGCTGTGAACTTCCCGACAGAGAACCATAGGTACAGTTGCTATGAACATGGCTCTGTGGATAGTGTTGAAACATGCATCTGCCGTCAGGTACAATGGCTATACACATGGCAGTGTGGAGAGTGTCGAAACTGCCACCTGCACGTCACAGAAGCATAGGGACAGTTGCTATGCACATGGCTTTGTGGACAGTGTTGAAACTGGCATCCGCCGACACAGAAGCATAGGTACAGTTGCTATGCACATTGCGCTGTGGACAGTGTTGAAACCGCCATCTGCCCGTCAGAGAAGCATAGGTACAGTTGCTATGCACATGCCTCTGTGGACAGTGTTGAAACTGTCATCTGCCCGTCACAGAAGCATAGGTCATTTGCTATGCACATTGCTCTGCGGGCAGTGTTGAAACTGCCATCTGCCGTCAAAGAAGCATAGGTACAGTTGCTATGCACATGGCTCTGTGAACACGTGATACAAAGCTGCCAACTATCCGTCACACAAGCATAGGTGCAGTTGCTATGCACATGGCACTGTGGACAGTGTTGAAACTGTCATCAGTCCGTCAGAGAAGCATAGGTACAGTTGCTATGCACATGGCTCTGTGGACAGTTTGAAACTGTCATCTGCCCTTCAGAGAAGCATAGGTACAGTTGCTATGCACATGGCTCTGTGGACAGTGTTGAAACTGCCATCTGCCCGTCAGAGATGCACAGGTATATTTGCTATGCAAATGGCTCTGTGGACAGTGTTGAAACTGGCATTTGCTCGTTACAGAAGCATAGGTAGTTGCTATGCACATGGCTCTGTGGACACGTGATACAAAGCTGTCATCTGCCCGTCACAGAAGCATAGGTACAGAGTCTATGCACATGGCTCTGTGGACACGTGATACGAACCTGCCATCTGCCCGTCAGAGAAGCATAGGTACAGTTGCTATGCACATGGCTCTAGGGACAGTGTTGAAACTGGCATCTGCGATCACAGAAGCATAGGTAGTTGCTATGCACATGGCTCTGTGCACAGTGTTGAAACTGGCATTTGCCCGTCACAGAAGCATAGGTACAGTTGCTATGCACATGGCTCTGTGGACAGTGTTGAAACTGGCCTCTGCCATCACAGAAGCATAGGTACAGTTGCTAACCACATGGCTCTGTGGACAGTGTTGAAACTGGCATCTGCCGTCACAGAAGCATAGGTTAAGTTGCTATGCACATGGCTCTGTGGACAGTGTTGAAACTGGCATCTGCTCGTCACAGAAGCATAGGTACAGTTGCTATGCACATGGCTCTATGGACACGTGATACAAAGCCGTCATCTGCCCGTCACAGAAGCATAAGTACAGTTGCTATGCACATGGCTCTGTGGACAGTGTTGAAACTGGCATCTGCCATCACAATACATAGGTACAGTTTCTATGCACATGGCTCTGTGGACTGTGTTGAAACTGTCATCTGCCCGTCAGAGAAGCATAGGTACAGTTGCTATGCACATGCTCTGTGCACAGTGTTGAAACTGGCATCTGCCCGTCACAGAAGCATAGGTACAGTTGCTATGCACATGGCTCTGTGGACAGTGTTGAAACTGGCATCTGCCATCACAGAAGCATAGGTACAGTTCCTAACCACATGGCTCTGTGGACAGTGTTGAAACTGGCATCTGCCCGTCACAGAAGCATAGGTACAGTTGCTATGCACATGGCTCTGTGGACAGTGTCGAAACTGGCATCTGCCCGTCACAGAAGCATAGGTACAGTAGCTATGCACATGGAACTGTGGACAGTGTGTAAACTGGCATCTGCCCGTCACAGAAGCATAGGTACAATTCCTATGCACATGGCTCTGTGGACAGTGTTGAGACTGCCATCTGCCCGTCAGAGAAGCATAGGTCAATTGCTATGCACATGCTCTGTGGACAGTGTTGAAACTGGCATCTTCCCGTCACAGAAGCACAGGTACAGTTGCTAACCACATGGCTATGTGGACAGTGTTGAAACTGGCATCTGCCGTCACAGAAGCATAGGTACAGTTGCTATGCACATGACTCTGTGGACAGTGTTGAAGCTGGCACCTGCCCGTCAGAGAAGCATAGGTACAGTTGCTATGCACATGGCTCTGTGGACAGTGTTGAAACTGGCATCTGCCCGTCACAGAAGCATAGGTACAGTTGCTATGCACATGGCTCTGTGGACAGTGGAGAAACTGGCATCCGCCCGTCACAGAAGCATAGGTACATTTGCTATGCACATGGCTCTGTGGACAGTGTTGAAACTGGCAGCTGCCATCACAGAAGCATAGGTACAATTGCTAACCACATGGCTCTGTGGACAGTGTTGAAACTGGCATCTGCCATCACAGAAGTATAGGTACAGTTGCTATGCACATGGCTCTGTGGACAGTCTCGAAACTGCCATCTGGCCGTCAAAGAAGCATAGGTACGGTTGCTATGCACATGGCTCTGTGGACAGTGTTGAAACTGCCATCTGCCCGTCAGAGAAGCATAGGTACAGTTGCTATGCACATGGTTCTGTGGACAGGGTCGAAATGGCCATCTGCCGTCACACAAGCAGAGGTACAGTTGTCTACCACTAAGGGTTCTGTGAACACGTGATACAAATCTAACATCTGCCCGTCAGAGAAGCATAGGTATAGTTGCTATGCACATGGCCCAGTGGATAGTGTTGAAACTGGCATCTACAATCACAGAAGCATAGGTACAGTTGCTATGCACATGGCTCTGTGGACTGTGTTGAAACTGACATCTGCCCGTCATAGAAGCATAGGTACAGTTGCCATGCATATGCTCTGTGGACAGTGTTGAAACTGGCATCTGCCCGTCACAGAAGCACAGGTACAGTTGCTAACCACATGGCTCTGTGGACAGTGTTGAAACTGGCATCTGCCATCACAGAAACATAGGTACAGTTGCTAACCACATGGTTCTGTGGACAGTGTTGAAACTGGCATCTGCCGTCACAGAAGCATAGGTACAGTTGCTATGCACATGGCTCTGTGGACATAGTTGAAACTGTCATCTGCCCGTCACAGAAGCATAGGTACAGTTGCTATGCACATGACTCTGTGGACAGTGTTGAAACTGTCATCTGCCCGTCACAGAAGCATAGGTACAGTTGCTATGAACATGGCTCTGTGGACAGTGTTGAAACTGTCATCTGCCCGTCACAGAAGCATAGGTACAGTTGCTATGCACATGACTCTGTGGACAGTGTTGAAACTGTCATCTGCCCGTCACAGAAGCATAGGTACAGTTGCTATGAACATGGCTCTGTGGACAGTGTTGAAACTGTCATCTGCCCGTCACAGAAGCATAGGTACAGTTGCTATGCACATGGCTCTGTGGACATGTGAGGAAGCAAGATGGTATGGTAGAGGGACGAGACGTGGGAACGTTTACATAGAAGCATTGAGTCGAGGACACAAAGCCAACAAAATGTTAGCGTTAAAACAAGACTACTGAAAGTGTGCATTAGCTTGTGTTTGTATTATATTATGTTCCATAAATGAAAGAACGTGGAAATATAGCACAGTAAAATAATTACAACGTGGCAGTCTGTTTCCAAAGTCGTGTTTTGTTTTAATGAGTTACATTCACAAGATGTCTTAAAGAGAGCGACTATTTCCAAATAAAATAATTAACTTTTTATCGAATGATTCTTATTTTTCTATGAGGCGATTCTGTGCCCCCCCCCTTGAATCCATTAACGCGAACATGAAAGCTCGGAGATTGCAAGGTTTCACTTCACATCGAGGCGTTCCCTAACAGACATGACGTGAAACACAACTGTTCGCATATCGTAAGTCAGGTTTTAATACTAATGAACCCATATGGGGAAAAATGGAATCACGTAAGATGTGTGCACGTCTGCCTGGGGGAATTTAAACATAATAACAGCAACGAATATTTCGAAAACGGTCAATGCTACAGAAAGATTATTTTAATTAACTTTGAATGAGCTCTGCACACAGTAAGTTTTTATCATGAAAAGAAACGATGTGTTGTATTCACAGTCCTTTTCTGTCTACTTCATGCCAATGACATAACTCAATCCTAAATGCTGGCTTTGAAATCCTATACTCTTTGTGTGACCACCAGCGACTTATATGTTACATTCACATGGCTTTCTGTACCCATTATTCAACGAATATTGTTACCATAACTATTTGCAGAGATTGTTTTATTACACGTCTTGGGAATGTAGGCAATAGTGGTTTGGTTTGGCTTTGAAATTTCGTTTTCTTTGTATTGCTAGGGGAAAAAAACAAAACAAAATGAATAGCGATTTTGCAGTTGACAAAGTATAAGACAGTTCAAACCAATAATAAAGAATATCTCGGAAATGGCTAATGCCACAAGCATTTTTGGGATAGATCGTGTGATTTAACGAGAACTACGTTTTTGTCTATCTTCAGTTACGGAGGCATGTACGGAGAAAGGATGAGGCGAGAGGACAAACGGAGCCGCCGGATCCTGTACAGCAATGACAGGGTCCCTAAGTTTCCAGAAGTGGACCAGGGACCCCACTCCTCAAGGGGGCAGCCCTGCACCGAACACACTCCAGCGGTCGTCGGGGATCGATCCCGGGTCACAGTTGTTACCACGTGAGCCATCAAAAGTCGGTAAAGCTAAACACTAGGGATATAACGGCAGATTCTCGATGTAAAGGTCACCAAGTGGTCGTTCTTCTATAAAAGAATATTCAGAGATCCCAAAGCATGTATTTACGCTGAATTTGTTGATGGAATACAATGCTTGTCCACACTGTAGCCACCGTACAGCTTTCAGCGTGCTGGCCGCCGCAGCTCGAACTCCCGCACGTTCTCACAGTTACAATGATAATAAGCACATATCTTCTCTATCCACACGTTTCTGACATCTTCTCAGGAAATTTTCATTCACACTCGAGGAGTTTAGTTGTTCCATGCACACACGAATAACAACAAACCATTTTTGAAGAAGTGAATGTCAGTATTTTTCCAACACGAGTACAACTGATGGGTCATTAAATTTAATTCAGGAAGTTTTTGAAGAAAGGGTAGCAGGGTTATGGCTCTCACGGCCCCCTTGAAAAATAAGGTGTAGAGAAAGAACTAGAAGAAAACATCGGCAAGAAGTTCACTCAATTTCGGATATTGAACTGAGAAGATACCAGAAACGTGTGGATAGAGAAGGTGTGTGCTTATTATCATTGTAACTGTGAGAACGTGCGGGGATATTATAAATGTTCCAGCGGGAGTCCGAGCTGCGGCGGCCGTGCGGTGGCCACAGTGTGAAGCAAAAGCGCTGTATTGGTAAACCTAAAAAAATTATGAAGTGTTGTCTTTAAATATGTTTAAAAGTTATATTTGAAAATATCAAGAATGTGAAGCTGTATACGAATGCTCCTATACGCGACTTTAGTTATTTTGGTGATTGCTGTATGTGTGAAATAAGGTAGAGAATGTAAGTGGTACGTAACGGTTGACTGGCCATGCGCCGTTACGGCATATAACAATATACTTTCGGTTTCTTTTCGAGCGAAATGAACGACCTCGAGGAGGTAGTGTGGAAGGCTGCTGCTGCTGGGCCAGCAGTCGACCGCTAGCTCACGCCTGGACGTGATGAACCGCGAGTGCAGTGGTAAGCACGATGTTCGCCACCAAGTTCGAGACCAGTCGTCTGGGAAGGTACCTGTTCCGGTGGGTTATAACCCAGGCAGACGCGTGGTTCCTCGTGTATAGATGTGTTGAACTAGTCACAAAAGTGCACGGACCCTTGGATCGCAGTGTTAGGATACTGGACCAACTTCTGCAGTTGGAAGGCGGCACGGAAGACGCCGACGAGGATTACGACGAAGAAGAGAATCGTGAGACAGACAATCCTGTAGACTGGGTACTGACGTCGAGTTATCGCTGGCGCCCTGTCCCTAGAAACCGTCCAGGTTTGTTGCTTCAGCTCGCCGATATCTCAGTTTTACTTTCTCTAGTACTTACCTAGGAAGTTCTGCGACTGTAGAAAAAGTTCATGTTTGTGTGTGGACCGCGGGGGACAACGGAAACTTCTATAAAGTTCAGTGTGTTCCAAATATGCGATACGAAGATTTTCAAGAAAACCCCCCACCCCAAAACTACCCTTTCCATGCAACATTTTTCGAAAATTTTTATTTTCTGAAAAAGACTAACGATTTTGGTTAAAAATTCATATCTTTAAGATATTTTCATGGAAAATGAAATGTACCTATATCTTGAATTTTCTGGGAATGTCGCCAAAGTCTTCTTCATTCTGAATGACTTTCGCATAACTGCTAAACCGTAAGAGAGAGACAAAATTTTACAACACAAAAATGTAGGTGTCGTTAAAATAAATTGAGTTTTATCTATGGACGCTCTTTAACTACTATGGTTCTTAGCGCCCCATTCTATATTGGGCGTGAAAGACCGGTAATTTTGTTCAGAGGACTCTTTATCAGGCCTGAGGTTCTTTTACGTGCCGTAACACTACGACACGGGACCACCGGCTTTACTTCCCTTCCGAAGGAAGCCATGCTAAGGATTTTAAGCTCCCCCCCCAAAAAGCCATCGCCCTCCGCCGGATTTGAACACGCGACCTGTGGAACTAGAGGTTAGCATGGTACCTCTAGACTGCGGAGGACGACAGATTTCGTTAAAACACACAATTTATGTCACATGCATTTTTTTGTTTTATTTTGGTCGAGTGAACCATTCCCGAGATATTCCTTGTTGTTTGTTTGGATTTTCCAATACTTAAACTTTTTCTCAAATGGGAATTCGTTATTTGTTTTTTATGTCCTGGACATATAAAGAGACTGGAATACTGCATATAGCAACCAGCTCTTAAAACATTTGACTATCGCTTAAAGCCTACCATATTCACCTTGCATCGACAAGAAAATTAGCAATAAGATTAACATCTCGATTAACATGAAGCATATGGAGAATACGCCTTTGTAAAAATAGTTTGTACAAGAGTAGAGAAAACCATGCGAGTGCAGCACATTAGTGTTTTCTTATACCTAGCACGAAATGTATAAATGTATCTCGATTAACAAGAAATAATTAGGAAAATAATATTTTGTAAGAACAGTCTGTAGAAGAGTAAGTAGAGGAAAATGTGTGTTCCACCCAAAGATTCTATGTCGAGATTTCACCGAAAATATGTGTTTTGAGGCCCTCTGAATAAAAAAAGCGCTTTTAGAAAAAGGTGTGTGTGTGTGAACAGCGAAAAGTCGGATAAATACCAAGCTTGGTATTTGAATTTGGTATCTTCCAAGGTTGCGACACAAAGATTTCAAGAAAGTTTCCCCAACCGACACTACAATTTACATGGAACGTTTTTCAAATGTTCTAATTTTCTAAAATGTGACTAACGGTTTTGATTTAAATAACGTGGTATTTACATGACAAATACAATTATATGTTAAATTTTCTGAGAATAGCCTGTAAAGTCGTGTTCATTCGGAAGAAGTTTTATATAATTGGGGGGGGGGAGCCCTTGAAATTTAACGTCCTTTAACCTGGTAGGTAATTTCGGACAATGAATGGATCAAATGGCTGGAATGATGCTCAAGCGAGCCCGGAGTGCATAGAGCTAAGGTAACAGGTAAATCTCGGAAAGAACCTTATCTGACTAACTCAGCCTAACCACTCTAGTTCCCAAGGTCGCGGGTTCAAACCCGGCGGAGGGCGATGCATTTTTTCGGGCGTAAAAATCCTTAGCATGGCTTCCTTCGGAAGGGAAGTAAAGCCGGTGGTCCCGTGTCGTAGATTTACGGCACGTAAAAGAACCTCAAGCCTGATAAAGAGGCCCCTGAGCAAAATTACCGGTCTTTCACGCCCAATATGGAATGGGACGCTAAGAACCATAGTAGTTAAACAGCGTCCATTACTAAAACTCAATTTCAATTTCAGCCTAACTAGATTCGAACTCGAGACCTCTTGAATATGAGGCAGCACACCACAGAGATGGACTTGTATAGCTGGTAAACGTTGAGCGATAGACGGAAACGTGTACATCTCATTAAAATACGCAATTTATTTCAATGTGGCATGCGCCATTTCCTAGATATCCGTTATTAATGGTACCCATCGTTCAATAATTTGTCATTCTTTTAAAAGTCTTGTCGACATTCACTTGTTTCTCGCGATGTCATGGAAACAGTATGGAATTTTAAGGCCAGCATATAGCGTCCAGTTGTTAAACATTTGACTATCGCTGTTATCTTTGTATCTATAACGAAATGTGTAATGTGGCTGTTTCTGTAAAGTTTTATCTAGATTAAAATAAAGTGCATAGAAAAAAATAAGGTTTAGTAAGAATAACTTGTGTACCTACTAATAAGCGATAGAGAGTAGAGAAGGTCATGTGAATGTAGCACGTCAGATATTTTGTTTTTATACCATCTCAAACATTTCATTATTGTGTAAGATTGCACAAGCTATCGGTGATTTTATACAATAAACGTTGCTATGGTAACCAAATATACAGTTGAAAGAGGACCTTTATTTATGTATATGTCAACGGAACATTAAAATAAATAAGTTACAAATGCTGCAGTAGCACCACCAGTTTCCGATGATGTCACAACTTTCACAACAATGTTATTAAGAATGGCTCGGTTCTGTAAAAAGCGTCTTTATTACTGTTTGACGTGTCCGTGCGTTTTTTGAAAAAACATTTGCATTTGGCTGCACCAGAAAACATGCAGGACTTTTGAAACGAACTATAGAGCCGTGTTTAAAGAAATCAAGATGAACGAAACACTTTTCATATAAATGGTAATTTCAGGTGGGAGGATTTTTTTAAAAATACCGACACTGTTGGTATTAATCGACATTTCGTTTTTCAGTTATGGTTTTCGCAGACCACAAACACATAGAAATGCTGGGGATTTCAAAACGTGTATTTCCCGAGAAACCTGGAGATATTGAACTTTTCGATGGAACACAATACTTCATCTACTTACTATACGTAGGTAAATAGCTGTGAAAGTAAAACTAGATTAGTACACATTTACAGCTAATTGTTTGAAAACTCATTACTTGTGTACGTCGGGCAGTTTCTCTTGTACATACTTTACCAATTATTATCGGACATCAAGCTAAACAATTGATAAATTCCAAGTTTCTGACTAAGGCATTACATTATTTGCCCAAATTAATGCAAAATATTCCGCGTTACGTAACAAAAGGCAAGGGGCACACTGAGTAAGCGCTAATTTCATTCTGCAGCAAACAAATGCCAAACTGGCACATAAATTAAAACTCGTTTTCTAGTTACTGTGCACCGCCTACAAAACAGCGAACACTAGAAGCATAACTTAACTTTCTTTACTGCATACCTATGGTAGCATTGTATTCCGCCCAAAAGTTACGAGATCTGCATCTCCGAAACGTATAACTCAAAATCGAAAAATCTTGTGGTTGACCTTCTCTACCCTCTATCGTTTATAAAAACTATTTTCACTAAAGTTTACTTTTCTACCTACTTCAGTTTAATCCTATTAAACCTTTGCAGAAACCGCTACATTACACATTTCGTTATAGATATAAAGAGAACAGCGATAGTCAAATGTTTAACAACTGAACGCTATATGCTGGCCTTAAAATTCCATACTGTTTCCATGACATCGCGAGAAACAAGTGAAAATCGACAGGACTGTAAAAGAATGACCAAGTATGGAACAATTCGAGCCGTTAATAACGAATACTTCGAAAATGGCTGATGCTACAAATAATTTATTTAAAATAAATTGTGTGTTTTAAAAAGATTTGTATTTTTTGTGTAGTACGTTTCCGTCTAACGCTTAACGTTTACCATTTATATAAGATTATACAAAATTTCTTCCCAATGAAGAGGACTATTCCCAGAAGATTCAGCATATATACATTTTATTTCTCATTAAATATTAAAAATATTTAATGACAATTTTTAAAAATGTTTGATTTACTAAAAAAATGCCTCTAACTATTTTGATTAAAATGCCAAATATTAAATATATTTACATGACAAATAAAATGTTTATCTTGAATTTTCTGGGAATAACCTGTGAAGTCTTCTTCATTCGGAAAGAATTTTGTATAATCTTATATAACCGGTAAACGCGCGATACACGAAAACGTACTACACACAAAATACAGATCTCTTTAAAACACAAAATGTATTTCAAATAAATTTTTCGAGATACCCGTTATTAATGGTGGGTATTCTTCAATACTTGGTCATTCTTTTACAGTCCTGTTTACATTCAGTTGTTTCTCGCGATGTCATGGAAACAGTATGGAATTTTAAGGCCAGCATATAGCGTCCAGTTGTTAAACATTTGACTATCGCTGTTCACTTTGTATCTATAACGAAATGTGTAATGTAGCTGTTTCTGTAAGGGTTTATCTCGATTATAATGAAGTAGATAGGAAAATAAACTTTCGTAAGAATAACTTGTATAGAGAAAGTCATGTGAATATAACATAAGAGTTTTTAAAGTGCTGACGCTATTCGCTCATTTTTAGCGATGCCATGGAACGAGTATGGAATATCAAAGCCATCCTATAGCGACTCGCTTTTAAGCATCTGACTATCGATTCAATTTACTCTGGAAATGTTTGTGTCGATTAACTTGAAGTAGATAGAAAAACAAAGTAGTATGTGCTACAATCACATGATTTCTCCGGCCACTTTCGTTTACTCTTACATAGCTTCTACAAACCACCGATACAAAATTGTGTTGGTCAAGTTTTTCCGTAAATGTGCAGCACAGTAAAAACCAGTTGTCCTACATAACGTTCAGACAAGCTCTCCCCACAAGATTAAGAATCATTTGCCTTGAACTTAGAGGAATTGGCAAAACAAATGGGGAATCAATCATTTTATACGCAGGATCTAATTACCTCCCACAGATCTGAGACAAGGCTGAGGTCCTTTTATTTTAACTTTCCAGTTTACGTTTTCAAAACAATAATTTATGGTGAATGTTCTTCACTTGAGGAGGAAAAAAAAATACATTACTTGCATTTCATTTGGTGCATAATTTAATGGTCAACTCGAATTTTAATTTCTCTACCAAGTAGTTAAAGTATAGGAAGTATTGTATTCCACCCAAAAATTTGATACTAAGATTTCAGCGAAAATACACCATTTAAGACATCCTGAATCCATAAAACAAGGCATTTTTAGAAAACTTGGTATTTAAATTCAACAATATCCCACCCCAAATTACCCTTTACATGCACCATTTTTCGATAATTTTGATCTTCTGACGATTTTAAATAAAATACCACATATGGAAGATATTTCTCAAATGTATATCTTCATTCGGAATTACTTTTGTGTAAGCGATAGATATTGTTAAAGTCACATAGCGACCCGCTTCCTATTGTACACACAAGGAAATTTGTAATAAAACCATTTCTACAAATTGTTCTCGATTAATATGAAATAAAATAACTGGTTTTTGTAACGACAGTTTTTCAAGAATTGGTAGAGAAAAGCATGTGAATGTAACACATAGGTTTTTTTAAGGGTAACACATATGTTAAATTTAAGCATAAAAGCAAGGAAGATTTATCTGAAACACCTTTTGTGACGGTATTAATTGTAATGTTTGTATTTATTTAACATTATTGTAGCCCCACGTTGTGGTAGCCAATTTGAAGTAGTTTTATTATATATGTTTGTATTTGTTAGCCCCACACTTGGGAGCCAATTTGAAGTAACATTTATTTATAATGTTTGTGTATGTGTGTTTACTTCACGTGGTGAATCCATCTTGTGACGTGATTCATTTGTTAGGTTTGTTAGCTCCATCTGGTGTTAGCAATTTGCGGCAGTATTAGTTTTTGTTTGAAAGAATGCTACTTTTATTTTATTTAATTTTTTTTACTGTCCTCCGGCTAGCTATTGTCCTTTTGGCTCGAGCACTTCTCTTTATACAGGTTGTGTAAACGGAAAGGAATCTTTTATCCAAAGATAACACTGATGAAAGAATTTCTTTTATACTTTTATTGTCGAACACTGTCACTATCACATTTACACATTGATCTAGACACTCGCCAAACTGAAACTGTTATAATAACTTCATTGCTGATCATTTTTAATTCGCGTACTTCAACTTTTTGTATAATTAACTTTACAACACTTTAATTTTTTTTATAACTCTGCTACGCGTAACTTGTGAATCGATAGCCGACGTGTAATATTTCTGCTGAACTGACGGACTGAAGGCGACGTGTATCATACAAATATTTTCGACGAACTGACGGGAATGCGACGTGTAGTGTACAAAGAATTTTGATGAACTGACGGACCTCTAACCTAGCTTCTATTTATACTTCTACACCCCGATATGCCTAAAGATTATAACTGAGCTGCAATTGGCTAATAAAACGCGCCAACATTAACTCTATTTTTATATCCAATGAAAATTATGAATACATATACTCTAGGGAAATGTTCCAGAAGATTCTAAAAGAAAAACGCGCCAATATTACGTAACTTCCTCGTTTCCAATAATGATAAACAGCTCACCCCCTTGCTGCATTATTGCACGCTATTATTGTCAGTTTCAGTGAGGCAGTATAAACTTACTTCCCAACAATAATTACAATCAACAAACATCTCAAATCAATGTCACATAATAATGCATATTCATACTATAATCACTCTTTACATTTAAATAATTCGTGATACAAATTACTGCATCATATGCCCCACTAGAAACATAATTATGAATATTTACAACTTGTTTGGAAATTTTATAATTGGGTTTTTAGTCTCCTAAATCTTGGAACACATGCTATCACTTTCACTTAACACTTCACACGTATTTAACACACGACATGTTTTTCCTCTATCTTGCCACTACTTACTGGCTCTGGTTTAATGTGTTTAGACTTTAATCTGACATTACAAATTTTTTTTATAGCAAATACTGTACCCTGATTTATTTAATTACTGTTACAAAATTGTTTACTTTCTTAAGTTGTTTACAAAAATTTGTGCATTTAAGAATTTTTGTAATTACTATACATATTTACTAAAATATTCACCCTCTACACAAATATATTTACATCTCTTAAATCTAGGTACTGTTTCACATGTTCTGTTTGCTACATAAATATTTGTTTTAATGACTTTTACCCCATTTTTGTTGTTTTGTACTGTATATTCACAATACTCTTGGAATTATATCTACGTACTTTTACTTTAATATCATATTAAGTTTCAAATTTTACATTCTTAATTTCAAATACTGTTACAGTTACTAAAAAAAATGTTAATTTTCCTTTTTTTTTTTTAACATTTAATTTTTGTCCAGAATTTATTTCTCTTTTCACATGACATACAAATAGTTAACCCTCTTACAATCCAATACATTGCTCTGCAAGTCATCTTTAACTATCCAGTATTTACCTTTTATCTCATTGCTATTCCCCCTCCTGGATCAAATTGTGTGTGCCTAAGCATTACTCGTAGCTGTATCCTAACCTTCCAAAATTTGTTCATGAATAATCTCTTGTATTCATATGAAATTTCGTCCCATAATATAATTTGAAAACAATCTAAAGTTTTCTGAACTACACATCTTTTAACAACTTTCATTTTCAATTCTTCTGCTATCTTTTTAATCTGAGAATACTCTGACAAGTCTGTCATAAATTGTACTGGATTGGAGTTTTCATTTTGAACAACTTGGTACTTGTTAATTTCAGAAGTTAGCTTTTGATTATTTACAGGCAAAACTTTAACTTCTTCGTACAATTTGTTTCTTTGCATTTCTGATTCTTTCTGAATTTCAGATATCTCCCCACTGAAATTAACTTGCGCCTGATTCACATCTACATTCATAACCTCTTTCATCTCTCTTATCTCACTTGAAATGATACTCATTCTACTATAACTCTGTACATTCTATATCAACATGTTCACTTTTAGTATTAACCTCACTTTCTTTGTTACCTATTTCCCTGCTCATGTCTAGCATTTTCTTTGAAACTTCTCCTATCTCACTTGCTATTACTTCCTCATTTTCATCTCTCATTTTTGGCCTACTACTATCTAGCTTCATAACTTTCTTTTAAGTTTCTTCCCTGCTTTGATCTACTTTTTGCTCAAATATTTCATTCCTCCTACCAATATCTTCTCTCAATTCCCTATGATTTTTGTTTATAGCTTCTCTCAATTTCTCAAAACTCTTTTGCATATTATCATTCATATTTCTCAGCATTTCTACAATTTCCATCATCATACTAGCATCAAAATTAACATTTCCTGCTGTTCTATTCTGACTTTCTGCACTAAAATTTCCTCCCTCAAATACTACATTGTTTGAGCTATTTTCTGTAACCTGTATTGAATTACAGCTAACTGTTACACTATCTCCCTCCATAATTATTTCTTCTGTATTATTAGTAGCCATTGTTTTCTTTATCCTACCGCTCCTTAAGTACATTTGATTGTTACAATTTTGTTTTCTAAAAAAAAATTACGATACTCTGACCTTTGTGATGCTGTCTGTTGCTGTTACTTTGATGTCCAGCTTCCTGCCCCTCTCTCCTAGGTTTGTATGTCGCTTCTGCGTCATATTACGATGAATCTACGTCGTTTTGGTGTTCTGTATTTGAATTCCCCTGTTGCCTTTTAATCTCGGAATTACGATGTCCAATCATCCGCGTAGTCTATCGTTCCTATAGTTGTTTCTGGAATCTGTGTCTTGTAGTTCAGTTCACTGCTCCATTCGCTCCACGTCCTGATTTCTTTGCTCCTTCCTGGTTATCTCACTTCTTCCTGGTTAATTCTGCTCCTTCCTGGTTATTCTGCCCCACGTTCTGGGTGCCAATTTGTGACGGTATTAATTGTAATGTTTGTATTTATTTAACATTATTGTAGCCCCACGTTGTGGTAGCCAATTTGAAGTAGTTTTATTATATATGTTTGTATTTGTTAGCCCCACATTTGGGAGCCAATTTGAAGTAACATTTATTTATAATGTTTGTGTATGTGTGTTTACTTCACGTGGTGAATCCATCTTGTGACGTGATTCATTTGTTAGGTTTGTTAGCTCCATCTGGTGTTAGCAATTTGCGGCAGTATTAGTTTTTGTTTGAAAGAATGCTACTTTTATTTTATTTAATTTTTTTTTACTGTCCTCCGGCTAGCTATTGTCCTTTTGGCTCGAGCACTTCTCTTTATACAGGTTGTGTAAACGGAAAGGAATCTTTTATCCAAAGATAACACTGATGAAAGAATTTCTTTTATACTTTTATTGTCGAACACTGTCACTATCACATTTACACATTGATCTAGACACTCGCCAAACTGAAACTGTTATAATAACTTCATTGCTGATCATTTTTAATTCGCGTACTTCAACTTTTTGTATAATTAACTTTACAACACTTTAATTTTTTTTATAACTCTGCTACGCGTAACTTGTGAATCGATAGCCGACGTGTAATATTTCTGCTGAACTGACGGACTGAAGGCGACGTGTATCATACAAATATTTTCGACGAACTGACGGGAATGCGACGTGTAGTGTACAAAGAATTTTGATGAACTGACGGACCTCTAACCTAGCTTCTATTTATACTTCTACACCCCGATATGCCTAAAGATTATAACTGAGCTGCAATTGGCTAATAAAACGCGCCAACATTAACGTCTATTTTTATATCCAATGAAAATTATGAATACATATACTCTAGGGAAATGTTCCAGAAGATTCTAAAAGAAAAACGCGCCAATATTACGTAACTTCCTCGTTTCCAATAATGATAAACAGCTCACCCCCTTGCTGCATTATTGCACGCTATTATTGTCAGTTTCAGTGAGGCAGTATAAACTTACTTCCCAACAATAATTACAATCAACAAACATCTCAAATCAATGTCACATAATAATGCATATTCATACTATAATCACTCTTTACATTTAAATAATTTGTGATACAAATTACTGCATCACTTTTTATTAAGAAAGTCAGTATTTTATAAAATATATAAGAATTTTGAAGAAAATTATTAACATCAATACATTGAAGAATTAACTTAGATTTTACATATTTGTTTGAATTGAACAAAATACAAACGCAGTTTAAATACAGGCATTAAGTTTATTTTCACACTTTATTTAAATATTTTATAAAATATTGTTTGGTTTAATAAAAAAATTATATATGTTTCAGAAAAGTTCTTTACATTTATGAGTAGGTACATGTTTCCGTGAATATGCCTATTTTTGGTTTTAAAATGCTGCTGCAAACTGTGAGTCATTCAGTGAACTTTTCAAACGACCCTCTCTAACATTGTGCGAGGGATGTTCTATAGCAAACTTTATAAAATGGCTCTTTGTAGCTGTGACGTACAAACAGCCCGCAACTGTAGTCACCTGAACAGCAGCTTGTCAAAGCCTACTGCAATGCCTGGCCGACTGTATCACGCGGATAACATCCCTTATTAAACGTGTCAGCAATCTGCAGTTAACCGCTTCCCCCAGTTGGAGGCAGCCATAAACAAAGCATACGAAACCACAAAAGGATATCAAATTGTAAAGAATATAAATATTTGTGAATAAAGTTGCAACTAATAAAACATTATCTACTATGGGTACTATAACTGGAACAGACAAAATGACAAATTGCGCCTTAACTTGAATTCAAAACTAATGTGTGCGAACAGAAAGGTAACATGACCTAAAATAAATACATTTAAAAAAACTGTGCATCATGGGAAAACCGTGAAGTTAGTAACAAGCACCTGCCGTCATCTTGTGTCATTATACTGCCTTACACAACATCTGCCAACTCATTGTTTTCAAGTAAACAACAATGGAAGTGGAGAGATTGCCAGTTACACGAATATTTAATACAACCACATTTTTTGGGCCTGTGAGACATTATTATTTACAAGTTGGTATCACTAACTTAATAAAACTACTGTTTGTCTGATCATGAAATATTGCGATAGCTGCTAGTGGGTATAAGTGCTGGGAGCAGAACCCAAGTGGGTTGCCTTTGCCCAAGCTTCTCTTAGCTCTTTCCGAGTCGAAATTTAAAATTAACAAACAATTCGGAACCGTTCTGTTGATACTGCCTAACATATTTCAAGAAATTTACCGTCGAAAGGTAACTTAATAATTAGACTAAATTGTGCATTGAAACATCTCATTTTCCTTCCCCCCCCTCTTCCTATAAGAGAAATTGCACCCAAACAGCACACACGACTATTATACTGTTCAGTATAAATTTACTGAATAATTCAACACTCAGGAGGCGTATACCACTCAAAAATACACTGGCAAACGATGGCGGCTTCAATTGCCAAGTTAGACAAAAGGAAACATCGCCGAGGAAAGATTTACATCTCCAGTTGGTGATTATTATGAGTGGAGGATGCAACAGGTGGCAACACTTCATGTTGTTTCACATCATTAGCATTATCTAGGAGCGAGCCGGCCTTGGGTTGACTTGCTATGTATTTTTTAAGAATAAACTAATCATTTAAACTTATATTATTCTAGAAAGCATGAAGCAAGCGAGTTGAGTGACAGTAAAGCTGGATTAGAAACGGAGGAGGGTTTCAGCAATGAGGCCTCCGGGAGCAAGACCTGGGGTAAGGCGGTCAAATCTAATGGGATGTGTAGCGCTCGAGGTCCCTAATGTTTACAGACTGACCTTAAGCCGTCTTCGATCCTTGCGGACGCTGCGACATAATTTGTTACTGATTCTTGAACTTGCAAGATTTAAGTTCGCGTATTTTCCTTTTATTTATCTGGCTGTCCATCAGTGCAACTTTTTCTTTATTCTGTGTTATCCATTAGCTGTGTCAATCTATTTTATTTTTCTCTGATTTGCTTTACCCTATATTAATTCAAAATATACTTTATGCATTTTATCTCACTATTGAACCTTAACAAGTATTTCACATTAATGTTATTTTAGAATAAATTACTTGTTTATCAGAACTAACTCACATTACACATTTTTTTGCAAAATGCTATAAAATGCCATATTCCATATGTCTCGTATAAGCGACACAAAATGCTATAAAATGTTAAATACCATATGTCTCGTAAAAACGGTACAAAATGCTATAAAATGTTAAATACCATATGTCTCGTAAAAACAATACAAAATGCTATAAAATGTTAAACACCATATGTCTCGTAAAAACGGTACAAAATGCTATAAAATGTTAAATGCCACATGTCTCGTAGAAACGACACAAAATGCTATAAAACGTTAAATACCAAATGTCTCGTATAAACGACACAAAATGCTATAAACTGTTAAATACCACATGTCTCGTAAAAACGACACAAAATGCTATAAAATGTTAAATACCACATGTCTCGTAAAAACGACACAAAATGCTATAAAATGTTAAATACCACATGTCTCGTAAAAACGACACAAAATGCTATAAATGTTAAATATCACATATCTCGTATAAACGACACAAAATGCTATAAAATGTTAAATACCACATGTCTCGTAAAAACGACACAAAATGCTATAAAATGTTAAATACCACATGTCTCGTAAAAACGACACAAAATGCTATAAAACGTTAAATACCATATGTGTCGTATAAACGACAGAAAATGCTATAAAATGTTAAATAATATATGTCTCGTAAAAACGACACAAAATGCTATAAAATGTTAAGTACCATATGTCTCGTAAAAACGGTACAAAATGCTATAAAACGTTAAATACCATATGTCTCGTATAAACCACACAAAATGCTATAAAATGTTAAATACCACATGTCTCGTAAAAACGACACAAAATGCTATAAAACGTTAAATACCATATGTGTCGTAAAAACGACACAAAATGCTATAAAATGTTAAATACTACATGTCTCGTAAAACGACACAAAATGCTATAAAATGTTAAATATCACACGTCTCGTATAAACGACACAAAATGCTATAAAATGTTAAATACCACATGTCTCGTAAAAACGACACAAAATGCTATAAAATGTTAAATACCACATGTCTCGTAAAAACGACACAAAATGCTATAAAACGTTAAATACCATATGTGTCGTATAAACGACACAAAATGCTATAAAATGATAAATATTATATGTCTCGTAAAAACGACACAAAATGCTATAAAATGTTAAGTACCATATGTCTCGTAAAAACGGTACAAAATGCTATAAAACGTTAAATACCATATGTCTCGTATAAACGACACAAAATGCTATAAAACGTTCCATATATCGTCGGGGCAATTCTTGCTTTGATAGCTTCTTAAATAAATTATACGAGCTTCTTCATTTTGTTTTTAAAGATAATTTTAATAGACACGTTGTGCTAACGGCTGATTTTAATGTTGATTTTAAATCAAACAGTAATGAGGTCAACAACCTTTTTAACATATTTGACAGTTACGGTCTTAGACCTCTGATTTTAGAACCTACTAGACCTGGACGCGAGGGCTCAGTTGGTACGTGCATTGACAACATTGTCTCCAGTATATCGGATGATAGATGTAATGTTAATGTTATTCCTACTATTGTTTCTGACCACAATGCAGTACTTCTGAAAACTAATATTTTAAGTAATGTTAACTCAAACAAAAATTGTAATTTTAAATTCAAACGTTTTTATAACGCTCATAGCTTGTATTACTTCATGGTTTTGTTAAAACAAATTAGTTGGATAGCACTGTATAGTATAAAAAACTTAAATGAGAAAGTTAATTATTTTTTATCGATTGTATCTGATATTACTGATAAAGTTTTTCCACTTACTGTTTGTAATCCTGCGCCTGAGAGGAAAACTATAAATAAAATGTGGTACACTGGCGAACTCAAAGCCTTAAAAGATAAATGTCTCTTTTATTATAATTTATACACTCACCATAGAATGACAGAATATAAAAGTACTTTTATTAATCTTAGAAAAGATTATTAGCAACTGTTGAAGATTACCAAGGCCGATTTTTTTTCTAAACTTCTTACAAATTCTAACAATAATTCAAAAACATTATGGTCAGTTATTTCAACTGTAATAAATAGTACCTCAAAGAATATCTGTGAAGTTGATCGAAATGTTGAGGAAATAAATTCTTATTTCCTTGATTTTGTGGATGAAAGTGTTAACAATATCAATCCTGTTGATTTAATGATCAATACAAATAAGCCAAATAGTGTTTTTAAATTTAACCATGTAACGGTAGAGGATGTTTATGCTGTTACAATGGGGCTTAGCAATAGTTCTTGTCTAGATGTATTTGAGTTAAATTCACAAATTTTAAAGTATGCTGCCTGTTTTAGAAGTGAGCCTCTGACACACATCTTCAATATGTGTATTGACAATGGTAATTTTCCGGACTCTTTTAAACTTGTTAAAGTCATTCCCATCTATAAGAAAGGTAGCAGAATTGACTATGCTAATTATAGATCTATAAGTATCATCCCAGTTGTGTCAAAGGTTTTTGAGGTCTTATTAAATAAACAGATAATTCAGTACTTTGAAGAGAACTTTCTGTTTTCTCCCAGTCAATTTGGTTTTAGAACAGGACACAGTACTACTGATGCTGTAATAGGTTTTTTTAAACGAAATTTGGATGCCTTTGAAGGTAGTTTTCCATCCCATGGCCGCTTCTTTGATCTAACAATGGCCTTTGATACAATTTCAAACGAAATACTTTTAAAAAAGTTAGCCTACTATGGTTTTTATGATATTAGTATAAATTTAATACGTTCTTACCTAAGTGACAGATATCAGGCTACTTATGTTAGTGACAGAAAGTCTAGTTTTAAAAGGATAAAGCATGGTGTCCCGCAGGGCTCAGTACTGGGACCTGTTTTGTTTCTGGTGTATATCAATGATCTTCCTGAAGCTATACAAGATGAATGCCTAAAAACGTTTTTATTTGCTGATGATTTAGCATTGAATATATGTTGTAATAACAATGATACGCTCACAAGTAAACTTAAAGATATAACTTTAAGAGTAAATCACTGGTGTGACTCTAACAGATTAATACTTAATCAAGATAAGACTGTGGATCTCAGTTCTGCTGATTCTAATCTTTCAACAGTAAAATTCTTAGGCATTTATCTTGAATTTAATTAGGGTGGAAATCCCACATAGACTACATCTCAGGGAAACTGAGTAAAGGACTGTTCATGCTACGTGTACTGAGCCAAACAATAAATAAGAAGTCATTACTGTCATTTTATTACAGTAATATATACTCCATTTTAAATTATGGTGATTTACTTTGGGGCAACCATACTTATGCTAATAAGCTTTTTATTTTACAAAAAAGAGCGATAAGAATAGTATGTGGAGTTCCGCCAAAAACACATTGTAAACCACATTTTATTGAACTTGGAATCCTCACTCTTCCTTGTATATATGTTTTGAATTGTTTATTGTACATTAAGAGAAATCTACAACAGTATAATCTGTGTGAAACTGTTCATAATTATCCGACACGAAGTAGCAACAATATTTATTTTGGTAAATGTAAGTATAGTAAAACACAAAATAGCTTTGAAGTATCATCCATTAATCTATACAATAGTTTACCGGATAAAATCAAGTCACTTACATACGACGTTTTTAAAAGACAGATTTTAATGATATTGAAGAAAAATCCTCTCTATAAGGTCCAGGAATTTTATAAGATTAAATTATTGTAACATTTAATATCTGACGTTGCTATACATGTGTAAAATGTTTTAGCAATAAATATCTATCTATATGTCTCGTAAAAACGACACAAAATGCTATAAAATGTTAAATACTATATGTCTCGTAAAAACAGTACAAAATGCTATAAAATGTTAAATACCATATGTCTCGTAAAAACGGCACAAAATGCTATAAAATGTTAAATACCATATGTCTCGTAAAAACGGCACAAAATGCTATAAAATGTTAAATACCATATGTCTCGTAAAAACAGTACAAAATGCTATAAAATGTTAAATACCATGTCTCGTAAAAACAGTACAAAATGCTATAAAATGTTAAATACCATATGTCTCGTAAAAACAGTACAAAATGCTATAAAACGTTAAATACCATATGTCTCGTAAAAACAGTACAAAATGCTATAAAATGTTAAATGCCATATGTCTCGTAAAAACGGCACAAAATGCTATAAAATGTTAAATACCATATGTCTCGTAAAAACGGTACTAAAAGCTATAAAATGTTAAATACCATATGTCTCGTAAAACGGTACAAAAGGTTATAAAATGTTAAATACCATATGTCTCGTAAAAACGGTACTAAATGCTATAAAATGTTAAATACCATATGTCTCGTAAAGACGGTACAAAAGGTTATAAAATGTTAAATACCATATGTCTCGTAAAAACGGTACTAAAAGCTATAACATGTTAAATACCATATGTCTCGTAAAAACGACACAAAAGGCTATAAAATGTTAAATACCATATGTCTCATAAAAACGACACAAAATGCTATAAAATGTTAAATAAAATATGTCTCGTAAAAACGGTACAAAATGCTATAAAATGTTAGATTCCATATGTCTCGTATAAACGACACAAAATGCTATAAAATGTTACATTCCATGTCTCGTATAAACGATACAAAATGCTATAAAATGTTAAATAACATATGTCTCGTATAAACGACACAAAATGCTATAAAATGTTAGCTTCCATATGTCTCGTATAAACGACACAAAATGCTATAAAATGTTAAATAACATATATCTCGTATAAACGACACAAAATGCTATAAAATGTTAGATTCCATATTTCTCGTATAAACGACACAAAATGCTACAAAATTTTAAATACCACATGTCTCGTATAAACAGTACAAAATGCTAAGTTTCTGATTTCAAAATCGCCGTGTTTGTTATGAGTTGGCATTTTGCAGAATAGAATTAGAATATAATTTATGTTTTAAATCGATACGAAGTTAAAGAGTAGCTGTCTACAACTTTTAGGACTATTTTCGAAGACTCTGAATAAATACTGGGATACAAGACACATTCTACGAAGGTACAGCTAAAGTGTAACGTTCAGAGGACCTCAAAACGTGTATTCCAAGTTTAATCCAAGACAAATGTTATAAATACAAATCAATCGTGAACAATTCTTTTGAAAAGCGAGGAGGTGTTGGCGCGGTAAAGTGTGCGACTGGCATTCGGAAGTCCACGGTTCGATTCTCACTCTGGTCCATGGGTTGAGTCGGCCAGAGAATGCTGGGGTGTTTCCTCTTCTACCATGACTCTCCCGTTCCTCATCTCCTTTTTTATCAGGGTTGCAGGACCAGCGTTGGTCGGGATCCGCCTCCAAGGGGGTTACGGTGGGTTCGTCTAAGGTGTTCTGTCTGGAAACGTCTCTCCCACCCACAAGTCGGTTAGAGAGCCCCGTCAAATTGTGACGTAGCAACTACGGCCCAAGGTTATCCGCGAAGATAAACAGCGATAAGTAGCGCTCGCTAGCGTAAACACCGGAAGCGCTATCGCTAGATAAGCAGAATATTCTGGAAGTTTCTCCTTCTCTAACTTTCGAGAAACTTGTGGAATTTTCCCTTGACTACATAAGCGAGTCTGTGAGCGATTCGTGTGACGTGCTACTCCCGAGTGAAGGTGATGCACAGAAATAAGGAAAGAGTGACAGTTGAAATATGAATTGAAGTATGTACCTGCATCCTTTGTGATATCGTTTTAATTCGAGCAGCTTCCAACACTTTGCTGTCTGGAAATAACAGCAGTAGTGGCGCCATTCCACTATGTTGACGTATTAATGTTCAAGCTTTAAGCTTATTGCACCTGAGTAAACGCTTAATTTGTCATTCAAATAAACAATCATTGCTACTTTATCTACAGAGAAGGTATTGTACTCCTTCTGTGCTGAGGACCACGTGTTGCACTTTCTCTACCCAGTCTTCAATAGGTTATTGCACCTGAGTAAATACTTAATTTGCCATTCAAATAAACAATCATTGCTACTTTATCTACAGAGAAGGTATTGTACTCCTTCTGTGCTGAGGACCACGTGTTGCACTTTCTCTACCCAGTCTTCAATAGTTTATTGCACCTGAGTAAATACTTAATTTGCCATTCAAATAAACAATCATTGCTACTTTATCTACAGAGAAGGTATTGTACTCATTCTGTACTGAGGACCACGTGTTGCACTTTCTCTACCCAGTCTTCAATAGTTTATTGCACCTGAGTAAATACTTAATTTGCATTCAAATAAACAATCATTGCTACTTTATCTACAGAGAAGGTATTGTACTCCTTCTGTACTGAGGACCACGTGTTGCACTTTCTCTACCCAGTCTTCAATAGTTTATTGCACCTGAGTAAATACTTAATTTGCCATTCAAATAAACAATCATTGCTACTTTATCTACAGAGAAGGTATTGTACTCATTCTGTACTGAGGACCACGTGTTGCACTTTCTCTACCCATTCTTCAATAGTTTATTGCACCTGAGTAAATACTTAATTTGCCATTCAAATAAACAATCATTGCTACTTTATCTACAGAGAAGGTATTGTACTCCTTCTGTGCTGAGGACCACGTGTTGCACTTTCTCTACCCAGTCTTCAATAGTTTATTGCACCTGAGTAAATACTTAATTTGCCATTCAAATAAACAATCATTGCTACTTTATCTACAGAGAAGGTATTGTACTCCTTCTGTGCTGAGGACCACGTGTTGCACTTTCTCTACCCATTCTTCAATAGTTTATTGCACCTGAGTAAATGCTTAATTTGCCATTCAAATAAACAATCATTGCTACTTTATCTACAGAGAAGGTATTGTACTCCTTCTGTACTGAGGACCACGTGTTGCACTTTCTCTACCCAGTCTTCAATAGTTTATTGCACCTGAGTAAATACTTAATTTGCCATTCAAATAAACAATCATTGCTACTTTATCTACAGAGAAGGTATTGTACTCCTTCTGTACTGAGGACCACGTGTTGCACTTTCTCTACCCAGTCTTCAATAGTTTATTGCACCTGAGTAAATACTTAATTTGCCATTCAAATAAACAATCATTGCTACTTTATCTACAGAGAAGGTATTGTACTCCTTCTGTGCTGAGGACCACGTGTTGCACTTTCTCTACCCATTCTTCAATAGTTTATTGCACCTGAGTAAATGCTTAATTTGCCATTCAAATAAACAATCATTGCTACTTTATCTACAGAGAAGGTATTGTACTCCTTCTGTACTGAGGACCACGTGTTGCACTTTCTCTACCCAGTCTTCAATAGGTTATTGCTCTTGATAAACCTCATTTCGTTGCAAGTATAAGAAATATACAGTAGGGTCGCTACGTCATCAAATTAGTTTCTCTTTGCATGAACAAGGATAGACATTTGCAGTTAAAATTCAAACCAGTAACAACAATATCTCGCAAACGGTTAACGCCACATACAACATCATATCGACGGAGCAATTAGCAATGATCTTCACCCTTTGGGGTTTTACATGTTTTGGTATTGTCTATTATTCATTGAATTTACACCCGTACCAGACTCAAGGGAGGAGGGAGAACAAACTCTCCAGCAGGGACCTGTTGGCATGGCAACCACAGGCTATTCCCATATACATTTTGTTTGTCATGTCTTTAATGTATGGTATATTAATCAAAATCGTTTCAGCCATATTTGAGATAATAAAACATTTCCAAACATGTTCCATATAAAGAATAGTTTGGAATGGCGGGGGGGGGAAGGTTTCTTCAAAATCGTCTTTGGAAGATCTTAAACACCAAGTTGACTAGTTTGTGTCTGTGAACAGCATAACTCAAACATGAAAAATCGGTTAAATATGAAGCTGGATATTTAAATTCGCATCTCCCAAGGATGCGGCACAAAAATGTTCAAGAAAATCCCCCAACCTGTCCTTTACATGCAACATTTTCAAAAATGGCCCAAACGATTTGGATTAAAATACCACATATTTTTGACATGACAAAATGCATATTCTCGAGGTCCTCTTCATCCGGAATGACTTTTATATAATTGATGAACCGTAAGAGATACACAAATTCTTAGACTCGTTAAGAAGTAGAATTTATCTGAAATAAAAGTGTTTTGGCGTTAACCATTTCGGAGATATTCTTTGTTATTGATTTGAATTTTCAAATACGTATAGTTTTTTCAAGAGGTAAGCCGCTATTCGGTTTTTTCACTTGGTATGCAAGGACGTGGAATTTCATCTCGTCCCGCTTTTTAAATCCAACTATCGCTTTATAGGCTGTCGTATTCTTCTTATATGTACAAAGAAATGACCATGTTGTCTAAAAAGGCACACGTGGGAATTATGTTCAATGCCAATTAAATCGATAGCAGCAAGTTTTTATAGCACTTATCATGCATGTAGGCGTCCTATAATCAACTTTTTCAAAAAAACATTTTATTTATGTGGCAAATTTAGCAAGGTCAGTGAAAGACGAGAAGCTACAGATTGTTACAAAAACGTAAATAACACCAGGAATGGAAATTAGGTTTTTGCTATGGTTACGTCACCTTCTTTAAATTACAATGTCATTTATTACTGAGTTCGTTCTGAAACATCGAGGTTTCACCGGAAATACATGTTTTGAGGACTCCTCAATCCATAAATAGATTTCAAGAAAAAGTTCTGTGTGTGTCCTTGAACACCATAAGCCAAAAACGAAATGTGGATAAATACCAAATTTGACATTTTGATTCAGCATCTTCCAAAGATACGACACGAAGATTTTGACGAAAATACCCCCACCCCAAACTACCCTATACATGGATACATTTTAGATATTTTTTACTTCTTCAAAAATGGCCATAACGATTTTTATTAAAATATCATATGTTTAAAATATTTCCATGACAAATAAAATGTATGTGTTGAATTTACTGGGAAGTCGTCTTCATTCAGAATGACTTTGTAAGAGATACACAAAATGTTAATAACAATATAGATATGGTTAAAGCACATAATTTATGTCAAATAAAAAATGTTGTGGCCATACAGTTTGTTATTGGCTTGAATTTTCAAACCCAGACCTCTCCAAGTGGTAAGACGGTATTCGTTTTTGTCTCCTGGTTACGCGAGAATCTTGCAATTTCAAAGTTATTTGCTTTTTAAACGTCTGATCACCGCTTCAACCTTCTTAATGAAATGTTTATAATCCAGAGAACACACATTATCATGCCCCCCCCCAAAAATGTATAAATTCTCTGTAGTAGTCTTTAGAGGAAATTCAAGACGTGCATTTTATTCACCATTCCACTTATTCCATAATATTTTAATAAAAATCGTCGCAGCAAGACAGAGGACCCACTTCTCACCTGATATCCCGTGAACCCAACTTTTAGGAAAAGCTTCGTGGTGCGCGAGCGTCGGGTAAACACCCAACAACTTTCAGTGAGAAACTTTATGCACACCAATGGTTCTAACCGCCTGTCTAAGACATAATTACACATAATGAATTTTCTTGAAGTAGTTTGTGAAGTTTTCTTCATTCTGAATTATATATACACTCAAGATACACGATTTTGATTAAATAAATAGTTTTGTGGCGTTAACATTGGTCTGAATGTGTCGCATATCAACTTTGGTTTTCAGTTTTACTTTGTCTACTACTTGGTATCTATAGGAAGTATTGCATCCTGAGATGCACTGGAAGTACACTTTTGAAACTCGCTGAACTAAAAAGGTGTGTGTGGTCTGCAAAAAGTAGAACTCAAAAACGGAAAAACGAAAAGTCGGTTAAAAAGCAAACTTGCAACGATATGAAGGCTCTAAGAATATGTCCCGATGGAAAAATGTTCGTCATATTATATTTTCTAAAAATAGCTCTAATATTTTGATTGAAACAACACATATATTTGCATGACAAATAAACCGTGCATGTTGAATTTTCTGGGAATAACCTGTAAAGTGTTCTTCATTTTTATGACTTTTGTATAATCGATAAAGCGCAAGTGATAAAAAAATCGTTGAATTTTCGAATACCTACTTATACTTCTTTCAAGAGGTAAAGTCCTTATTCCTTCTTTCTTGTGGTCATGCAAAAAGTATAGAATTTCAGCCATGACCAGGGACGGCACTTTGTCCCAGTTCGCCGCGAGGTTGACTGCTACTGGTGTATAGCGTAACTGTATCTACTACTACATAGGAATACGCTGGTATAGATCAACATGCAACGTTTCTACTGCCATATAGTATGTATGCGCGTAACTTCATTATTTACAATAGGTCCCAGGTTGGTGGTTACTTGCCACGCTCTTATCGATTAGTAAACGCACTCGTCAAACTAAAACGGCCGGTCTCTTGAGCAGTGAAACAAGTGCCTTCGAGTTCACAACCGTCAACTTCACTAGCTCTATTGTGCAAGCCACAAGGCTCTGATATGAGCTACCTCCACACCGAGCAGTAGTTAAACAGCTCGAGTTCGATTCTTAGAAGATTGTTAACTTTTAATTTTTATAACTCGTTTTACTGTAATATAGTGAAATAATATTCCTTGTGTTACTTCATTTTACTTACAAATATAATTACAATAGTAGTGATTATAAAATTAAACTGACTTTAGTATGAAAGCTCCTCCCTGTCATGGCTGCCATCTACCGGTGTGACGGACTACTAAATAAAAGCCACATACATAAAAAGTGAAGAAAACCTGTTTAACTTTTACTCATGTCTTAAAGAGAGTAGATTCGCGGAGATTTAAACTTGCAATTGCAAGCTGCAGTAGTCAGACTTCACTTGAGAATCAATCAAGTGTGTCACGATTACAAATATTCAGTGCTGAAATCTCGTATATGTGTTCCCCAATATAACTATTACAAGAATATACGGAGCCTGGCTCACTCAAGTGCCCACGCGGCCACTTTTAAATTGAAACAGTGTGTTCCGTTATTGTGTTCCCCAATATAACTATTACAAGAATATACGGAGCCTGGCTCACTCAAGTGCCCACGCGGCCAGTTTTAAATTGAAACAGTGTGTTCCGTTATTGTGCATCTTTAAGTGTTATAGGTGCTCACCGAGCTGCATGTTCTTTATTTTACACACGTTGCCCTTCCCTTTCACTACCAACCTAAAAGCTAGGACAGAGTGTCATCTCACCATCGTTTAGCCCACTACTGCAACGAAATGTGTAACAAAACTTTATCTATATTAACAAGAATACGCTTTCGTAACAACTATTTGTAGAAGAGTTGTAGAGAAAGTAATGTGAATGTACCTGCTCACCAGATATTTTTTTAATTATGCTGTTCTCTGTCTCCCACATAGCCGGTCCTTTTCTAAAAATACTTTTTTGTATTCACGGGCCTCAAATCATGTATTACCATTAAAATCTCCACATAGAATTTCTGAGTGGAATGAAATACTTACGTGGTAAAGAAAGTAACAAAGGATAGTGAGTGGAAAATCTAATATGAATTTAACACGTCAGATTTTGTTTTTCTGGTGCAGGCGAGGTTGCAGTAATCAGAGTGACGCCGAGGTGTGGTCTTTTAGAAGCAAAAACTGCACTTAAGAAACAGCCTTCATTGCAGTGTTATTTCCGATAGTGGGAATGAAATGTTTCCACACAGCGCTTGAAAATATGATCCCAAGGTTGACTAATTGCACACGAGAAACAGGTTTTTGCAGCAAATTTCACATTCCTGGAGAAATAAGGAAAATTCCTTGGAACTAACGTGCAAACAATAGCATGTACTCGCGCAGTGCTTACCTACATGTGTTGCATCCCCTAAACTCTGATATTCCGGGTCTTTTATTGCTCTTAATCGATTGTTATTATAACTATGTTTACTTTCTGTACCGCTTACCTACACAGCACGTATTCTACTCCACATAAAAATTCGATTTCACCGGGAATACACGTTTTGAGGCCCCTGAATAAATAAAAGGCATTTTTAGAAAAAAAAAGTCCTGTACGTGTAGGTCTGTGAACAGCATAACTCAAAAACGAAATGTCGGATAGACACCAAAATTGGCATTTAAGCTCAGTACCTTCTACGGATACGACATGAAGATTTTCAACGAATTCCCCACAGCGAAACTAACTTCCACATGAAACATTTTTCAATTGTTTTTCTATATTCAAAAAAGGTTCTAATGCTTTTGATTAAAATACATATACAAGAGACATTTATAAGACAAATAAAAAGTACTTCTTGAATTTTCTGGAAATAGCTTGTGAAGTCCTCTTCATTCCGACGGTAATTTATATAATCTTGCATAACTGATAAAACTTAAACGAAGAAGAAAACGTACTACATAAAAAATATAGCTCTCTTTAAAGCATGCAATTTATTCTAATTGTTTTGTACCCTAAGCCATTTTCGAGATATGCAGCATTAATGGTTCCAATTGTTCAATACTTTGTCATCCATTTAAAATCCTGTCAACATTCAGTTGTTTCTCGCGATGTCATGGAAACAGTATGGAATTTTAAGGCAGCATATAGCGTCCAGTTGTTAAACATTTGACTATCGCTCCTCTCTTGATATCTATAACGAAATGTAGCTGTTTCTGTAAACGTTTATCTCCATTAAAATGTAGTAGATAGAAAAGTAAACTTTCGTAACAATACTCGGGTTACCCTCTAATAAGGAATAGAGGGTAGCGGAAACCACAGTTACAACTAACACGATGAATTAGTAAGACAGTATAATATAGGAGCCATTATTTGATGCCGGGTTTTTAGCAGGGTAACCGAGATTCAGTATTTGAAGATTTTAAATTGAAGACGGGTCTTGCCGCAACCTAGTGTACGTATATTGTACTATGTTATTATAGCGAGCAAATTTATGGGCTTCCCTGTTAACATACCTACAATGAGTATTATGTTCTGTAAAGTCCTCTATTTCGGCACGTATTTTATATAACTCTGTATAGCATAGCTTATACAACTGAGGGGGAACACCTCGACACTTAGACCTACATAGATCTATTGTGACAGCCGCCCCCAGATGAGGGGATAAAGTGAAGGAACCACAGGAGGCTACAGCATAGATTATACAACTGAGGGGGAACACCTCGACACTTAGACCTACATAGATCTATTGTGACAGCCGCCCCCAGATGAGGGGATAAAGTGAAGGAACCACAGGAGGCTACAGCATAGATTATACAACTGAGGGGAAACACCTCGACACTTAGACCTACAAAGATTTATTGTGACTGCCGCCCCAAAGATGAGGGCATAAAGTGAAGGAACCACAGGAGGCTACAGCATAGCTTATACAACTGAGGGGGAACACCTCGACACTTAGACCTACATAGATCTATTGTGGCTGCCGCCCCCAGATGAGGGGATGAAGTGAAGGAACCACAAGAGGCTACAGCATAGCTTATACAACTGAGGGGAGACACCTCGTAATAGATCTACAAAGATTTATTGTGACTGCCGCCCCAAAGATGAGCGCATAAAGTGAAGGAACCACAGGAGGCTATAGCATAGCTTATACAACTGAGGGGGAACACCTCGACACTTAGACCTACATAGATCTATTGTGGCTGCCGCCCCCAGATGAGGGGATGAAGTGAAGGAACCACAAGAGGCTACAGCATAGCTTATACAACTGAGGGGAGACACCTCGTAATAGATCTACAAAGATTTATTGTGACTGCCGCCCCAAAGATGAGCGCATAAAGTGAAGGAACCACAGGAGGCTATAGCATAGCTTATACAACTGAGGGGAGACACCTCGTCACTTAGACCTACAAAGATTTATTGTGACTGCCGCCCCAAAGATGAGGGCATAAAGTGAAGGAACCACAGGAGGCTATAGCATAGCTTATACAACTGAGGGGGAACACCTCGACACTTAGACCTACATAGATCTATTGTGGCTGCCGCCCCCAGATGAGGGGATGAAGTGAAGGAACCACAAGAGGCTACAGCATAGCTTATACAACTGAGGGGAGACACCTCGTAATAGATCTACAAAGATTTATAGTGACTGCCGCCCCAAAGATGAGCGCATGAAGTGAAGGAACCACAGGAGGCTATAGCATAGCTTATACAACTGAGGGGAGACACCTCGTCACTTACACCTACAAAGATTTATTGTGACTGCCGCCCCAAAGATGAGGGCATAAAGTGAAGGAACCACAGGAGGCTATAGCATAGCTTATACAACTGAGGGGGAACACCTCGACACTTAGACCTACATAGATCTATTGTAACTGCCGCCCCCAGATGAGGGGATGAAGTGAAGGAACCACAACAGGCTACAGCATAGCTCATACATCTGAGGGAAACACCTCGTAATAGACCTACAAAGATTTATTGTGACAGCCGCCCCCCCCCGATGAGGGCATGAAGTGAAAAAACCACAGGAGGCTACAGCATAGATTATACAACTAAGGGGAGACACCTCGTCACTTAGACCTACATAGATCTAATGTGGCTAACACCCCCAGGAGAAGAGGATCAAGTGAAGGAATCACAGGAGGCTACCGTATTGCTTATACAACTGAGGGAAACACCTCGTCACTTCGACCTACGTAAATCTAGTGTCGCTAACACCCCCAGGAGAAGAGGATGAAGTGAAGGAACCACAGTGGGCTACCGTATAGCTTATACAACTGAGAAAGACACTTCGTCACTTAGACCTACGTAAATCTATTGTAGCTAACACCCCCAGGAGAAGAGGATGAAGTGAAGGAATCACAGGAGGCTACTGTATAGCTTATACATCTGAGGGAAACACCTCGTCACTTCGACCTACGTAAATCTAATGTCGCTAACACCCCCAGGAAAAGAGGATGAAGTGAAGGAATCACAGGAGGCTACCGTATAGCTTATACAACTGAGGGAAACACCTCGTCACTTCGACCTACGTATATCTAATGTCGCTAACACCCCCAGGAGAAGAGGATGAAGTGACGGAATCACAGGAGGCTACCGTATAGCTTATACAACTGAGGGAAACACCTCGTCACTTCGACCTACGTACTTCTAATGTCGCTAACACCCCCAGGAGAAGAGGATGAAGTGAAGGAATCACAGGAGGCTACCGTATAGCTTATACAACTGAGGGAAACACCTCGTCACTTCGACCTACGTAAATCAAATGTCGCTAATTCCCCCAGGAGAAGAGGATGAACTGAAGGGATCACAGGAGGCTACCGTATAGCTTATACAACTGAGGGGAGACACCTCATCATTTAAACCTACGTAAACCTATTGTAGTTAACACCCCCAGGAGAAGAGGATGAAGTGAAGGAACCACAGTGGGCTACCGTATAGCTTATACAACTGAGGAAGACACTTCGTCACTTAGACCTACGTAAATCTATTGTAGCTAACACCCCCAGGAGGAGGGGATGAAGTGAAGGAACTACAGGGGGCTACCGAATAGCATATACAACTGAGGGAGACACCTTGTCACTTAGACCTACGTGAATCTATTGTAGCTAACACCCCCAGGAGGAGGGGACGAAGTGAGGGAACCACAGTGGGCTACCGTATAGCTTTTACAACTGAGGGAGACACCTCGTCACTTAGACCTACGTAAATCTATTGTAGCTAACACCCCCAGGAGGGGATGAAGTGAAGGAACCACAGAGGGCTACCGTATAGCTTATACAACTGAGGCAAACACCACATCACTTAGACCTACATAGATCTATTCTAGCTAACACCCCCAGGAGGAGGGGATGAACTGAAGGAACCACAGTGGGCTACGTATAGCTTATACAACTGAGGGAGACACCGCGTCACTTTGACCTACATAGATCTATTGTAGCTAACACCCCCAGGAGTAAGGGATGAAGTGAAGGAACCACAGGGGGCTACCGAATAGCTTATACAACTGAGGGGAGACACCGCGTTACTTAGACCTACGTAAATCTACTGTAGCTAAAACCCCCAGGAGGAAGGAAAGAACTAAAGGAACCACAGGAGGCTACGTTTAGCTTATACAACTGAGGGGAGACACCGCGTCACTTAGACATACGTAAATCTATTGTAGCTAACTCCCCCAAGAGGAGGGGATGAAGTGAAGGAACTACAGGGGGCTACCGAATAGCTTATACAACTGAGGGAGACAACTCGTCACATAGACCTACGTAAATCTATTGTAGCTAACACCCCCAGGAGGAGGGGATGAGGTGAAGGAACCACAGTGGGCTACCGTATAGCGTATACAACTGAGGGAGACACCTCGTCACTTAGACCTACGTAAATCTATTGTAGCTAACACCCCCAGGAGGAAGGGATAAAGTGAAGGAACCACAGTGGGCTACCGTATAGCTTATACAACTGAGGGGACACACCTCGTCACTTAGACCTACGTAAATTTATTGTAGCTAACACCCCCAGGAGGAAGGGATAAAGTGAGGAACCACAGGGGGCTACCGTATAGCTTATACAACTGAGGGAGACACCGCGTCACTTAGACCTACATAGATCTATTGTAGCTAACACCCCCAGGAGGAGGGGATGAAGTGAAGGAACCACAGGAGGCTACGTTTAGCTTATAAAACTGAGGGGAGACACCACGTCACTTAGACATACGTAAATCTATTGTATCTAACACCCCCAGAAGGAGGGGATGAAGTAAACGAACTACAGGGGGCTACCGAATAGCTTATACAACTGAGGGAGACACCTCGTCACATAGACCTACATAAATCTATTGTAGCTAACACCCCAGGAGAAGGGGGTGAAGTGAAGGAACCACAGTGAGCTACCGTATAGCATATACAACTGCGGGAGACACCTCGTCACATAGACCTATGTAAATCTATTGTACCTAACAACACCAGGAGGAGGGGATGAAGTGAAGGAACCACAGTGGGCTACCGAATATCTTATACAACTGAGCGAGTCACCTCGTCACTTAGACCTACGTAAATCTATTGTAGCAAACACCCCCAGGAGGAGGGGATGAAGTGAAGGAACCACAGAGTGCTACCGTATATCTTATACAACTGAGGCAGACACCACATCACTTAGACCTACATAGATCTATTCTAGCTAACACCCCCAGGAGGAGGGGATGAAGTGAAGGAATCACAGGGGTCTACAGTATAGCTTATACAACTAAGGGAGACACCTCGACACTTAGACCTACGTAAATCTATTGTAGCTAACACCCACAGGAAGAGAGGATGAAGTGAAGGAAACACAGCAGGCTACAGTATCGCTTATATTACTGAGGGGAGACACCTCGTCACAAAGACCTCCATAGATCTATTGTGGCTAACAGCCCCAGTAGGAGGGGATGAAGTGAAGGAACCACAGTGGGCTACCGTATAGCTTATACAACTGAGGGAGACACCTCGTCACTTAGACCTACGTAAATCTATTGTAGCTAACACCCCCAGGAGGAGGGGATGAAGTGAAGGAACCACAGTGGGCTACGTATAGCTTATACAACTGAGGGAGACACCTCGTCACATAGACCTACGTTAATCTACTGTAGCTAACACCCCCAGGAGGACGGGATGAAGTGAAGGAACCACAGTGGGCTACCGTATAACTTACACAACTGAGGGGAGACACCTCGTCACTTAGACCTACGTAAATCTATTGTAGCTAACACCCCCAGGAGTAAGGGATAAAGTGAAGGAACCACAGGGGGCTACCGTATAGCTTATACAACTGAGGGAGACACCGCGTCACTTAGACCTACATAGATCTATTGTAGCTAACACCCCCATGAGGAGGGGATGAAGTGAAGGAACCACAGGGGGCTAACGTATAGCTTATACAACTGAGGGGAGACACCGCGTCACTTAGACCTACGTAAATCTATTGTAGTTAACACCACCAGGAGGAAGGGATGAACTGAAGCAACCACAGGAGGCTAGGTTTAGCTTATAAAACTGAGGGGAGACACCGCGTCACTTCGACATAAGTAAATCTATTGTATCTAACACCCACAGAAGGAGGGGATGAAGTGAAGGAACTACAGGGGACTACCGAATAGCTTATACAACTGAGGGAGACACCTCGTCACATAGACCTACATAAATCTATTGTAGCTAACACCCCCAGAAGGAGGGGAAGAATTGAAGGAACCACAGGGGGCTACCGAATAGCATATACAATGAGGGAGACACCTTGTCACTTAGACCTACGTAGATCTATTGTAGCTAACATCCCCAGGAGGGGATGAAGTGAAGGAACCACAGTGAGCTACCGTATAGCTTATACAACTGAGGGAGACACCTCGTCACATAGACCTATGTAAATCTATTGTACCTAAAACACCAGGAGGAGGGGATCAAGTGAAGGAACCACAGTGGGCTACCGTATATCTTATACAACTGAGCGAGTCACCTCGTCACTTAGACCTACGTAAATCTATTGTAGCAAACACCCCCAGGAGGAGGGGATGAAGTGAAGGAACCACAGAGCGCTACCGTATAGCTTATACAACTGAGGCAGACACCACATCACTTAGACCTACATAGATCTATTCTAGCTAACACCCCCAGGGGGAGGGGATGAAGTGAAGGAACCACAGGGGTCTACAGTATAGCTTATGCAACTGAGGGAGACACCTCGTCCCTTAGACCTACGTAAATCTATTGTAGCTAACACCCACAGGAAGATGGGATGAAGTGAAGGAAACACAGCAGGCTACAGTATCGCATATATATGAGGGGAGACACCTCGTCACAAAGACCTCCATAGATCTATTGTGGCTAACAGCCCCAGTAGGAGGGGATGAAGTGAAGGAACCACAGTGGGCTACCGTATAGCTTATACAACTGAGAGAGACACCTCGTTACTTAGACCTACATAGATATATTGTGGCTAACACCCCCAGGAGGAGAGAATGAAGTGAAGGAACCACAGTGGGCTACCGTATAGCTTATACAACTGAGGGAGACACCTCGCTACTTAGACCTACATAGATATATTGTGGCTAACACCCCCAGGAGGAGAGGATGAAGTGAAGGAACCACAGTGGGCTACCGTATAGCTTATACAACTGAGGGTAGACACCTCGTTACTTAGACCTACATAGATATATTGTGGCTAACACCCCCAGGAGGAGAGGATGAAGTGAAGGAACCACAGTGGGCTACCGTATAGCTTATACAACTGACGGAGACACCTCGTTACTTAGACCTACATAGATATATTGTGGCTAACACCCCCAGGAGGAGAGGATGAAGTGAAGGAACAGTAGCATGCTACAGTATAGCTTATACAACTGAGGGAAGACACCTCGTTACTTAGACCTACACAGATATATTGTGGCTAATACCCTCAGTAGGAGGGGATGAAGTGAAGGAACCACAGGGGGCTTCCGCAGAGCTTATACAACTGAGGGAAGACACCTCGTTACTTAGACCTACATAGATATATTGTGGCTAATACCCTCAGTAGGAGGGGATGAAGTGAAGGAACCACACGGGGCTTCCGCATAGCTTATACAACTGAGGCAGACACCACATCACTTGGACCTACATAGATCTATTGTGGCTAACACCCCCAGGAGGAGAGGATAAAGTGAAGGAACCACAGGGCGCTACCGTATAGGTTATAATACTGAGGGGAGACACCTCGTCACATAGTCCTACGTAAATCTATTGTAGCTAACCCCCCAGGAGGGGATGAAGTGAAGGAACCACAGTGGGCTTCCGTATAGCTTATACAACTGAGGGAGACACCTCGCTACTTAGACCTACATAGATATATTGTGGCTAACACCCCCAGGAGGAGAGGATGAAGTGAAGGAACCACAGTGGGCTACCGTATAGCTTATACAACTGAGGGAAGACACCTCGTTACTTAGACCTACATAGATATATTGTGGCTAACACCCCCAGGAGAAGAGGATGAAGTGAAGGAACCACAGTGGGCTACCGTATAGCTTATACAACTGACGGAGACACCTCGTTACTTAGACCTACATAGATATATTGTGGCTAACACCCCCAGGAGGAGAGGATGAAGTGAAGGAACAGTAGCATGCTACAGTATAGCTTATACAACTGAGGGAAGACACCTCGTTACTTAGACCTACACAGATATATTGTGGCTAATACCCTCAGTAGGAGGGGATGAAGTGAAGGAACCACAGGGGGCTTCCGCAGAGCTTATACAACTGAGGGAAGACACCTCGTTACTTAGACCTACATAGATATATTGTGGCTAATACCCTCAGTAGGAGGAGATGAAGTGAAGGAACCACACGGGGCTTCCGCATAGCTTATACAACTGAGGCAGACACCACATCACTTGGACCTACATAGATCTATTGTGGCTAACACCCCCAGGAGGAGAGGATAAAGTGAAGGAACCACAGGGCGCTACCGTATAGGTTATAATACTGAGGGGAGACACCTCGTCACATAGTCCTACGTAAATCTATTGTAGCTAACCCCCCAGGAGGGGATGAAGTGAAGGAACCACAGTGGGCTTCCGTATAGCTTATTCAACTGTGGGAGACACGTAGTCACTTAGACCTACGTAAATCTATTGTAGCTAACACCCGCAGGAGGGGATGATCTGAAGGAATTACAGCGGGCCACCGAATAGCATATACAACTGAGGGAGACACCTCGTCACTTAGACCTACGTAAATCTATTGTACCTAACAACAGCAGGAGGGGATGAAGTGAAGGAACCACAGTGGGCTACCGTATAGCTTATACAACTGAGGGAGAGACCTCGTCACTTAGACCTACGTAAATCTATTGTAGCTAACACCCCCAGGAGGGGATGAAGTGAAGGAACCACAGAGGGCTACCGTATAGCTTATACAACTGAGGCAGACACCACATCACTGACCTACATAGATCTATTCTAGCTATCACCCCCAGGAGGAGGGGATGAAGTGAAGGAACCACAGTGGGCTACCGTATAGCTTACACAACTGAGGGAGACACCTCGTCACTTAGACCTACGTAAATCTATTGTAGCTAACACCCCCAGGAGGGGATGAAGTGAAGGAACCACAGAGGGCTACCGTATAGCTTATACAACTGAGGCAGACACCACATCACTTAGACCTACATAGATCTATTCTAGCTAACACCCCCGGAGGAGGGGATGAAGTGAAGGTACCACAGAGGGCTACCGTATAGCTTATACAACTGAGGCAGACACCACATCACTTAGACCTACATAGATCTATTCTAGCTAACACCCCCGGAGGAGGGGATGAAGTGAAGGTACCACAGAGGGCTACCGTATAGCTTATACAACTGAGGCAGACACCACATCACTTAGACCTACATAGATCTATTCTAGCTAACACCCACAGGAGGAGGGGATGAAGTGAAGCAAACACAGCAGGCTACAGTATCGCTTATATAACTGAGGGGAGACACCTCGTCACAAAGACCTACATAGATCTATTGTAGCTAACCCACAGTAGGAGGGGATGAAGTGAAGGAACCACAGGGGGCTACCGCATAGCTTATACAACTGAGGGAGACACCTCGTCACTTAGCCCTACATATATCTATTGTGGCTAACACCGTCAGTAGGAGGGGATGAAGTGAAGGAATCACAGAGGGCTACCGTATAGCTTATACAACTGAGGCAGACACCACATCACTTAGACCTACATAGATCTATTCTAGCTAACACCCACAGGAAGAGGGGATGAAGTAAAGGAACAACAGGAGGCCACAGTATAGTTTATATAACTGAGGGAGACACCTCGTCACTTAGACCTACAAATATCTATTCTGGCTAACAGCCCCAGGAGGAGGGGATGAAGTAAAGGAACCACAGAAGGCTACAGTATAGCTCATATAACTGAGGGAGACACCTCGTCACCTAGACCTACAAATATCTATTCTGGCTAACACCCCCAGGAGGAGAGGATGAAGTGAAGGAACCCCAGGAGGCCACAGTTTCGCTACAGTATCGCTTCTACAACTGAGGGGAGAGACATCGTCACTTAGACCTATATAGATCTATTGTGGCTAACACACTCAGGAGGAGAGGATGAAGTGAAGGAACCACAGGGCGCTATCGTATAGCTTATACAACTGAGGCAGACACCACATCACTTAGACCTACATAGATCTATTGTGTCTAACACTCCCTGGTGAGGGGATGAGGTGAAGGAACCACAGGAGGCTACAGTATAGCTTATACAACTGAGGGGAGACTCCTCGTCACTTAGACCTACATAGATTTATTGTGGCTAACAGCCCCAGGAGGAGGGGATGAAGTGAAGGAAGCACAGGAGGCTACCGTATAGCTTATACAACTGAGGGGAGACACCACGTCACGTAGATCTATATAGATCTACTGTCGCTGACACCCCCAGGAGGAGGGAATGAAGTAAAGGAACCTGAGGGCTACCGTATAGCTTATACAACTAAGGGGAGACACCTCGTCACTTAGACCTACATAGATCTTATGTGGCTAACAGCCCCAGTAGGAGGGGATGAAGTGAAAGAACCACTGAAGGCCACAGTATAGTTTATACAACTGAGGGGAGACACCTCGTAACTTTGACCTACATAGATTTATTGTCGCTAACACCCCCAGGAGGAAGGGATGAAGTGAAGGAACCACAGGAGGCTACAGCATAGTTTATACAACTGAGGGGAGACACCTCGTAACTTGGACCTACATAGATCTATTGTGGCTAACACCCCCAGGAGGAAGGGATGAAGTGAAGGAACCACAGGATTCTACAGTATAGTTTACACAACTGAGGGGAGACACCTCGTAACTTAGACCTACATAGATCTATTTTGGCTAACACCCCAGGAGGAAGGGATGAAGTGAAAGAACCACAGGAGGCTACAGCATAGTTTATACAACTGAGGGGAGACACCTCGTAACTTAGACCTACATAGATCTATTTTGGCTAACACCCCCAGGAGGAAGGGATGAAGTGATGGAACCACAGGAGTCTACAGTATAGTTTATACAACTGAGGGGAGACACCTCATTACTTAGACCTACATAGATCTATTGTCGCTAACACCCCCAGGAGGAAGGGATGAAGTGAAGGAACCACAGGAGTCTTCAGTATAGTTTATACAACTGAGGGGAGACACCTCATCACTTAGACCTACATAGATCTGTTGTCACTAACACCCCTAGGAGGAGTGTTGTGATGATGATATGCGGTTTAAGGGCGCTAAACTGCTAAGGTCATCAGCGCCCTTACAATGTATAAAATATAAGGTCAAAATATAAAAGACAGGTAAAAGAACCGCATAATTAAAAAACGGGACACAAAAACGCGATGTCCAAAAAAGCTAAAAATATAAATACTATAACAATAACAATAATAATAATAACAATAACAATAACAACAATAATAACAATACAAATATCTGAAAAACCAACACACTAAAAGCATAGCCAATAAAAGATTAAAACGTGTCAAGAACTGTAGAATGCGAGGGACATGAGCGCCATATGTCCAATGGGGAGTAACTCCCTATGAAAACATACAGAATAAAATAACAAATCTAAAAGACGCTCAGCGCATCAAATGCGACGATTAAAACCAATGTCACTTATCAAACGGAAAAGACATTCTACAGCATGCGCGTCGTCTGCCAAAACGTTGGCTATGCCAACAGGCAGACCCACGCGAACGCGCAGTGGAGCTAAAACTTGACACTCAGTTAAAATGTGACGCACCGTTAAGGGCAAGTCACACTGCTGACACAGGGGAGCGGGATCACCACTGAGCAGGTAACTATGACTAAAACGGCAATGTCCAATTCGTAAACGGGCTAAAAGTACCTCTTCCCGACGTGAAGAACGAGAAGAGGTACCCCAGATTAATGGGAGAGGCTTAACCTCCCGCAACTTGTTCCCCCGGAGGGCCGTCCACTCATCGCGCCAGCGCGAGAGGATGCGGCGACGTAAAATAACACACGAATCTGACGAGGGAACAACAGAAGTAAAAAATCTGGATAATAATATCGCCGATTTCGCAGCGGCGTCGGCAGACTCATTACCTGAGATGCCCACATGACCTGGAATCCACATGAAGGACACGCTGATGCCAGCGGCACCAAGCGAGTGGAGCAGGTCATGTATGCGCTGTACGAGCGGGTGGTAATGGTACAGCGCAGTAATAGTCTGAAGGGCACTCAGAGCATCCGTACAAATAAAACAGTGCCGTAAGGCGTGCCGCTGAATGTATAAAACAGATTGATAAATGCTAAAAAGTTCCGCAGTAAAAATTGAACATTGTCCAGGTAAACGAAACTTAAAACTACAGTGACCAAAAACAAAGGCACATCCAACTCCAGCTTCAGTCTTAGATCCATCGGTAAAGATAAAATGGAAGTCCCCGAATTGAGCCCCTACTTCTAAAAAGGCCGATCTAAAGACTGAAGCAAGGGTCTCAGTCTTCGGCATCAACGTTAGCCCAAGGTGACAGTGGGCCTCAGCGCGAGACCATGGAGGAAGACGCGTTGCCCCCGTGGAAGGGCCGGCGCTGGCGGAACGTCTAAATGCCGAAGGAGCTGTCGAAAGCGAACCCCTGGTGGGAGCAAAGCAGAGGAGCTAATAAAATAGTGACGATCAAGTGACTCCTCGAAAAATAACTGGAAGGACGGGTGGTCAGGCAAGCTTGAGAGTCGACAGGCATAGCTGCACAAGAGCATGTCACGCCTGAAGGACAGCGGAGGCTCTGCAGCTTCGCATACAGGCTAAGAACAGGGCTGGTTGGAAAGGCCCCTGTAGCGACTCTTATGCCACGATGGTGAATGGCATTTAATCGACGTAACACAGATGGACGTGCCGACGAATAAACAATACACCCGTAATCAAGCTTGGATCGGACCAAAGAGCGATAAAGGCGAAGAAGGACGGTCCGATCAGCTCCCCAGGATGTGCCACTTAAAACACGTAAAAGAGTAAGAGAACGGTCACACTTAGCTTTTAAAAAGGAAATGTGCGAGGTCCAACACAACTTCCTATCAAAAATCAACCCTAAAAATTTCGCCTCGTCTGCAAACGGAAGTATCTCTGGCCCAAGATGGAGAGAGGGCGGAGGGAAATACTTCCGGCGCCAGAAGTTGATGCAGACGGATTTCTCGGCGGAGAAATTAAAGCCGTTGGCGTTACTCCAGGCGTAGACGGTCGATACAGCTCTGGAGACGGCGTTCGAGTAGACAGGTCCGCCATGAACTACAATAAATGGCAAAATCATCAACAAAAAGGGACGATGAAATGCCAGGTGGAATACAATCAACAATGGGGTTGATAGCAATCGCAAAAAGTGTGACACTGAGTACAGAGCCCTGCGGTACTCCGTTCTCTTGAATAAAACGACTAGATAAAACCGAGCCCACACGTACACGAAAGACGCGGTCCGTCATGAACTCCCGAAGAAATATGGGAAGACGACCGCGGATATTCCATGCGTGAAGTGTACGTAAAATGCCGCCCCTCCAACAAGTGTCATAAGCTTTCTCCAGGTCAAAAAACACAGCCACGGTTTGACACTTTCTCAGAAATCCATTCATAACATGCGTCGACAGGGACACCAGATGGTCGACGGTAGAGCGATAACGACGAAATCCGCACTGAGCGTTCGCTAAACGTTTCTGAGACTCAAGCCACCATGTCAACCGCCCGTTGATCATGCGCTCCATCACCTTGCAAATGCAACTGGTGAGGGAGATAGGGCGGTAGCTGGAAGGTAGTTGGCGATCCTTCCCAGGCTTCAGAATAGGGACAATGGTGGCTTCGCGCCAAACGGAAGGAAAAATGCCGTCTTGCCAAATACGATTATAGACCTGTAAGAGAAAGAGTTTACTGTCGGCTGAAAGGTGCTTTAACATCAGGACATGAATGCCGTCCGGCCCAGGAGCGGAGTGCCTAGAGCAATGAAGAGCGTGCTCCAGCTCCCTCATTGTAAAAAGGTCGTTATAACATTCGGTGTTACCAGACCGAAAAGTATATGGTGCGGAATCCAGCCGGTCCTTAATACAGCGAAAACCGGCGGAATAACGGTCTGAACAGGAAACCGCCTCAAAGGCAGATCCTAGGGTGTTAGCGATGGCAGCCGGATCTACTATGATGGCATTGGAAACCTGAAGGCCAGAAACAGTACAATGCGACACTTTACCTGAGAAGCGACGAAGTTTATCCCAAACAACAGATGAAGGCGTAAAGCGATTAAAAGACTCGACAAAACGAGCCCACGACGCCTTCTTGCTATCCTGAATAATACGACGAGACCTTGCGCGCGATTGTTTAAAAGTCACAAAATTATCAAGTGTAGGGTGTCGCCGAAACACCCTAAGTGCAGTCCTACGGGCACGAACGGCGTCCCGACAATCCTCGTTCCACCACGGAACAGGTGGCCGCCGAGGTTGAGAGGATGAACAGGGAATTGCGCGTTCGGCGGCAGAGAAAATCGTAGACGTAAGGTGCTGCACTAGTTGGTTAATGTCGGCGAAGGGCTGATCGTCAAAATGCACGAGGCTGGAATACAAGCTCCAGTCGGCTTTTGGGAATAACCAGGTAGGTACTCTGGAATGTTGTACGTGGTGCGACAGAAGAGAAACGATGCAGGGGTAATGGTCGCTGGAGTAGGTGTCAGCGACGACGTTCCACTGAAGACGATGAGCAAGCTGGAGTGAGCAAATGGCAAGGTCCAGGTGAGAGAATGTACCAGAAGAATCAGAAATAAAAGTAGGTGCACCTGTATTGAGGATGGAAAGATTGAACTGCTCAAAAATGTCGGAAAGAAGAGTTCCCCTCGCACAAGCCCTTGGCGAACCCCACAGGGGATGATGGGCGTTAAAATCTCCCAACAGAAGAAATGGTGTTGGGAGAGCGGACAGGAGAGCTCGAATGTCTGCGGGAGCGAGGGGAGACGATGGAGGTGAATACACAGAGCAAACAGAAAACAAAAAGCCGGGTAAGTGAAGGCGAACGGCAACAGCTCGCAAGTCGGATGTAAGTGTGACAGGTTTAAAATGAGCGTCGTTACGCACCAACAACATGACACCTCCATGAGCAAGAGTACCCTCCTCCGGTTCAAGGTCGTAGCGAACCGGAGTATATCCTCGGAGATCAAAAGGATCGTGAGGGCGAACCTTAGTCTCCTGCAAACATACGACCATAGGCGAATGGGAACGCAATAAAAGTTGCAGTTCCGCCCTATGCGATCGTACACCACGTACATTCCAGGTCAGGATAGCCATGAATAAAAGGGATAAACTGTCTACTTAGAAGGGCGGCTTAAAAGAATCTTTTGCTTAACTTTTGGGCTCGGGCTTTTTGAATGGAGTTGGTCTGACTCCATAGCTTCCTCGGAGGGAGGGCCCACGCGCTCAGTGCCAGAAACCGATTCAAGCGCCGTGAATCGGTTCTGGGTGGCGATGGGTGAGGGGTGCCGCTGAGCGCGGCTTGTCCCAGGACCTTCCTGGGACAGCGACCTCCGAGGAGGAGAAGGTGAACTTTTGTTACCGCGCGCACGCGGAGGGTCTTTCAAAAAATCTTCCCTACGAAGTTTCTGCTTGGGCTTCTTTTCAGCGGCTTGCGACTTCATTGACTTTGGACCAGGTTTATAGGGCTTGGTAATAGTAGCCTTAATGGACGGCCGGATGGTAGTGGCGGTTAATCCTGTCATGGTCCAGGTCTGAGTTTCGGCATCTACTCGTGGTACTGGTGAGGCAACAACAGAACTAAATGTGCCAGATCGCAGGAGTGAAGGTTGGCGCGCATGGTAACGCCTCCGGGCTTCAGCGAAGGAGAGTTTTTCCTTTACCCGGATCTCCTGGATCGCCTTCTCGTCCAAGTACCGCGGACAGTCGGCAAACGAAGCAGAATGAGACCCTTTACAATTAACGCAGACGGGGGCTGTTGAACAGGTACCTTCGTGACAGGGCTGGCTACATGTTGCACAGATGTTAACGGCACTCTTACATGAGACTTGCGTATGCCCAAAACGTTGGCATTTAAAACAACGCAGAGGTCTAGGAATATAAGGCCTCACAGAAATCCGTTCGTACCCTGCGGAAATGCTCGTGGGCAGATCGACGCCATCAAATGTAATAAACAGGGTACGAGTGGGTACCATTACGCCGTCGGGTTTGGCCTGCACTCGATGCACTGCAGTCACCTTTTGATCGGATAGATAGTCTACTAGATCCTCGTCCGATATACCATCGAGGCTATGGGTGGTAACGACGCCCCGTAAGGAGTTCAATGTGCGGTGCTTCTCGACACGGATGGGATAACCGTGGAGAAGCGTAGCGCGCAACAAGGTCTTACTTTGCTGATCGGACTTAGTTTGTGTCAATAAGGATCCATTCCGTAAACGAGTGCAGGATTGAACCGCACCAGCAATAGCATCTATGCCCTTCTGAATTATAAAAGGGTTCACCTTCTCAAAGTTTTGTCCTTGTTCTGTTCTTGAAATGACCAAGTAACAACCAGATGACGGCGGTGCTACTTCCGTTACAATGACTTTTCGGCGCTTGTTTGTATTAATGGAGGAAGGGTGCTCCATAGCGAAATAAATCCTCCACCATTGCAACCGTCTCCGACCTAGGGCTCTGACTTCCCGGGCGTTACCCCGGCTTGGGTGAGTGGCCTATCTATACCTATCTCACCCCAGGGTCACACCTCCCAGAACATAGACAGAGGGACCCAATGGCCGTCGGAAGTCAGCAGCTCATGCAATGGCCCCCCCGCGGGACTGCAGTTGAACAGCGGATACGAACACATACGCTACATGACGACCCCGGGTGGTGGGGATGACGCCATTACCCACTCACCCAGCTGCGCACGCGGTGCGCGGGTATCCGTCAGGCTGTGTCCACGGAGGATTAACATAAAAGGTTAAAAGAAACTAAAACTGTGTGGGCGTTTCGCACTCAAGGTAGGCCGGCGAAGAAGTAAAAGAGACGTGTAAATGAATGGGCGTGGGACGAAATGTGCATAAACAGAAGAGAAGAAAGAAGCGATGGCGAGGGGCGACGTGGAATGAAATGCACAGAACGCACGAGAGCCTACCTTGAGTCCCCCGGTCACGAGAACGAACCCACCTCGACCGGATGGGGATGAAAGGGTGAAAATGGCTATGGATGGCTCGGGTACCTCGGGTGCGCTTAACCCGTACTCACAAAAGGTGAGCCCCTGGGGGGCCTAGGAGGAGTGGATGAAGTGAAGGAACCACAGGAGTCTACAACATAGTTAATACAACTGAGGGGAGACACCTCGTCACTTAGACCTACATATATCTATTGAGACCTAACACCCCCAGGAGGAGGGGATGAAGTGAAGGCACCACAGGAGTCTACAGCATAGTTAAACAACTGAGGGGAGACACCTCGTAATTAGACCTACATAGATCTATTGTCGCTAACAACCCCAGAAGGAGGGGATGAAGTGAAGGAACCACAGGATCCTACAGTATATTTTATACAACTGAGAGGAGACACCTCGTCACTTAGACCTACATAGATCTATTGTGGCCTAACACCCCCAGGAGGAGTGGATGAAGTGAAGGCACCACAGGAGTCTACAGCATAGTTAAACAACTGAGGGGAGACACCTCGTAATTAGACCTACATAGATCTATTGTTGCTAACAACCCCAGAAGGAGGGGATGAAGTGAAGGAACCACAGGATCCTACAGTATATTTTATACAACTGAGAGGAGACACCTCGTCACTTAGACCTACATAGATCTATTGTGGCCTAACACCTCCGGGAGTAAGGGATGAAGTGAAGGAACTACAGGAGTCTACAGCATAGTTAATACAACTCAGGGGAGACACGTCGTCACTTAGACCTACATAGATCTATTGTAGCCTAACACCTCCAGGAGGAGGGGATGAAGTGAAGGAACCACAGGAGTCTATAGCATAGCTTATACAACTGAGTGGGACACCTCGTCACTTAGACCTACATAGATATATTATGGCTAACAGCCCCTGGAGGGGTGGATCTAGTGAAGAAACCACAGCGGGCTACAGTATAGCTTATACAACTGAGGGGAGACACCTCGTCACTTAGACCTACATAGATATATTATGGCTAACAGCCCCTGGAGGGGTGGATCTAGTGAAGAAACCACAGCGGGCTACAGTATAGCTTATACAACTGAGGGGAGACACCTCGTCACTTAGACCTACATAGATATATTATGGCTAACAGCCCCTGGAGGGGTGGATCTAGTGAAGAAACCACAGCGGGCTACAGTATAGCTTATACAACTGAGGGGAGACACCTCGTCACTTAGACCTACATAGATATATTATGGCTAACAGCCCCTGGAGGGGTGGATCTAGTGAAGAAACCACAGCGGGCTACAGTATAGCTTATACAACTGAGGGGAGACACCTCGTCACTTAGACCTACATAGATATATTATGGCTAACAGCCCCTGGAGGGGTGGATCTAGTGAAGAAACCACAGCGGGCTACAGTATAGCTTATACAACTGAGGGGAGACACCTCGTCACTTAGACCTACATAGATATATTATGGCTAACAGCCCCTGGAGGGGTGGATCTAGTGAAGAAACCACAGCGGGCTACAGTATAGCTTATACAACTGAGGGGAGACACCTCGTCACTTAGACCTACATAGATATATTATGGCTAACAGCCCCTGGAGGGGTGGATCTAGTGAAGAAACCACAGCGGGCTACAGTATAGCTTATACAACTGAGGGGAGACACCTCGTCACTTAGACCTACATAGATATATTATGGCTAACAGCCCCTGGAGGGGTGGATCTAGTGAAGAAACCACAGCGGGCTACAGTATAGCTTATACAACTGAGGGAAGACACCTCGTCACTTAGACCTACATAGATATATTATGGCTAACAGCCCCTGGAGGGGTGGATCTAGTGAAGAAACCACAGCGGGCTACAGTATAGCTTATACAACTGAGGGGAGACACCTCGTCACTTAGACCTACATAGATCTGTTGTGGCTAACAGCCCCTGGAGGGGTGGATCAAGTGAAGGAACCACAGCGGGCTACAGTATAGCTTATACAACTGAGGGAAGACACCTCGTCACTTAGACCTACATAGATATATTATGGCTAACACCCCCAGGAGGAGGGGATGAAGTGAAGGAACCACAGGAGGCTACTATAGTTTATACAATTGAATGATCACCTCGTCACTTAGACCTACATAGATCTATTGTGGCTAACAGCCCCTGGAGGGGTGGATGAAGTGAAGGAACCACAGCGGGCTACAGTATAGCTTATAAAACCTAGGGGAGACACCTCGTCACTTAGACCTACATAGATTTATTGTGGCTAACAGCCCCAGGAGGATGAGATGAAGTGAAGGAACTATAGGAGGCTACTGTATAGCTTATAAAAACTAGGGGAGACACCTCGTCACTTATACCTACATAGATTTATTGTGGCTAACACCCCCAGGAGGATGAGATGAAGTGAAGGAACCACAGGAGGCTACAGAATAGCTTATAAAACCTAGGGGAGACACCTCGCCACTTAGACCTACATAGATTTATTGTGGCTAACAGCCCCAGGAGGAGGGGATGAAGTGAAGGAACCATAGGAGGCTACAGTATAGCTTATAAAACCTAGGGGAGACACCTCGTCACTTAGACCTACATAGATCTATTGTGGCTAACAGCCCCAGGAGGAGGGGATGAAGTGAAGGAACCATAGGAGGCTACAGTATAGCTTATAAAACCTAGGGGAGACACCTCGTCACTTAGACCTACATAGATCTATTGTGGCTAACAGCCCCAGGAGGAGGGGATGAAGTGAAGGAACCATAGGAGGCTACAGTATAGCTTATAAAACCTAGGGGAGACACCTCGTCACTTAGACCTACATAGATCTATTGTGGCTAACAGCCCCAGGAGGAGGGGATGAAGTGAAGGAACCATAGGAGGCTACAGTATAGCTTATAAAACCTAGGGGAGACACCTCGTCACTTAGACCTACATAGATCTATTGTGGCTAACAGCCCCAGGAGGAGGGGATGAAGTGAAGGAACCATAGGAGGCTACAGTATAGCTTATAAAACCTAGGGGAGACACCTCGTAACTTAGACCTACATAGATTTATTGTCGCTAACAGCCCCAGGAGGAGGGGATGAAGTGAAGGAACCATAGGAGGCTACAGTATAGCTTATAAAACCTAGGGGAGACACCTCGTCACTTAGACCTACATAGATTTATTGTGGCTAACAGCCCCAGGAGGAGGGGAGGAATTGAAGGAACTACCGGAGGCTACAGTATAGCTTATAAAACTTAGGGGAAACACCTCGTAACTTAGACCTACATAGATTTATTGTCGCTAACACCCCCAGGAGGATGAGATGAAGTGAAGGAACCATAGGAGGCTACAGTATAGCTTATAAAACCTAGGGGAGACACCTCGTAACTTAGACCTACATAGATTTATTGTCGCTAACACCCCCAGGAAAATGAGATGAAGTGAAGGAACCACAGAAGGCTACAGTATAGGTTATACAACTGAGGGGAGATACCACCTCACTTAGACCTACATAGATTTATTGTCGCTAACACCCCCAGGAGGATGAGATGAAGTGAAGGAACCATAGGAGGCTACAGTATAGCTTATAAAACCTAGGGGGGACACCTCGTAACTTAGACCTACATAGATTTATTGTCGCTAACACCCCCAGGAGGATGAGATGAAGTGAAGGAACCATAGGAGGCTACAGTATAGCTTATAAAACCTAGGGGAGACACCTCGTAACTTAGACCTACATAGATGTATTGTCGCTAACACCCCCAGGAGGATGAGATGAAGTGAAGGAACCATAGGAGGCTACAGTATAGCTTATACAACTGAGGGGAGACACCTCGTAACTTAGACCTACATAGATTTATTGTCGCTAACAGCCCCAGGAGGATGAGATGAAGTGAAGGAACCACAGAAGGCTACAGTATAGCTTATACAACTGAGGGGAGATACCACCTCACTTAGACCTACATAGATCTATTGTGGCTAACAGCCCCAGGAGGAGGGGATAAAGTGAAGGAACCACAGGAGGCTACAGTATAGCTTATACAACTGAGGGGAGACTCCTCGTCACTTAGACCTACATAGATTTATTGTGGCTAACACCCCCAGGAGGATGAGATGAAGTGAAGGAACCATAGGAGGCTACAGTATAGCTTATAAAACCTAGGGGAGACACCTCGTAACTTAGACCTACATAGATTTATTGTCGCTAACAGCCCCAGGAGGATGAGATGAAGTGAAGGAACCACAGAAGGCTACAGTATAGGTTATACAACTGAGGGGAGATACCACCTCACTTAGACCTACATAGATTTATTGTCGCTAACACCCCCAGGAGGATGAGATGAAGTGAAGGAACCATAGGAGGCTACAGTATAGCTTATAAAACCTAGGGGGGACACCTCGTAACTTAGACCTACATAGATTTATTGTCGCTAACACCCCCAGGAGGATGAGATGAAGTGAAGGAACCATAGGAGGCTACAGTATAGCTTATAAAACCTAGGGGAGACACCTCGTAACTTAGACCTACATAGATGTATTGTCGCTAACACCCCCAGGAGGATGAGATGAAGTGAAGGAACCATAGGAGGCTACAGTATAGCTGATACAACTGAGGGGAGACACCTCGTAACTTAGACCTACATAGATTTATTGTCGCTAACAGCCCCAGGAGGATGAGATGAAGTGAAGTAACCACAGAAGGCTACAGTATAGCTTATACTACTGAGGGGAGATACCACCTCACTTAGACCTACATAGATCTATTGTGGCTAACAGCCCCAGGAGGAGGGGATAAAGTGAAGGAACCACAGGAGGCTACAGTATAGCTTATACAACTGAGGGGAGACTCCTCGTCACTTAGACCTACATAGATTTATTGTCGCTAACACCCCCAGGAGGATGAGATGAAGTGAAGGAACCACAGGAGGCTACAGACCATAGAGACGCTCAAAGTCCCTAACATTTACAGGCTCGAAAACCCGTCCCACTGCTGGAGCTGCCTAGAGAGGCGATGAACGACCCATTGACTATGAAGCCCTTTAGTGTCCTGTGGAGTACTTTTATTTTGTGCAAGCATCCGCGGCATCTGTCCAGCCAGCTATAGCCACGGAACCTAGAAGCACACATAAAACGTGACACCGGCATTGTTGGGTGTTATGTTTGTACGGTATCGTTTTGCTGGGGGAAAGAAAGGAGGTCGGTGAAATATCGGAAGAGCATGGGTGTATAGGGTTCTCTTAATCTCGGGTCGTGTTAACCGATGACATTTATATTATTTTATACGTTTTATGCTGTCCTCTTTTAAACTACTCCCGCAAATCGATCCGGCCATTCAAATATACTTAACTACACCATTGCCAATCAAGTTATAGCCACATGACAGCCCGTTGTGTTGTCCACCTCTGCTCGCGCAGGATTCCAGATTACAAGCGCCTGTCTTCACCCTTCGCGCCGCATTCCTTAAGGTTTTTTAACCCTAAATGCTCTGAGTGCCCTGTATCCCCAAATCACACGTGTCCCCTTAGACAAAAGAAATGTTTGGCCGGCATTCGGTCCCCTAACGGTATGTTTCCTTCCCGGCGTATACCTACTCTGTACAGTCTTATAAAATATGTCACATGTTTCTACATTTATTTAGGCGATACGCAAATGGACTTTTATTTATTATTATCCTTATTGCTTCAGCGTATCACTTCAGACGGAAACGGAATGAAAGGAAAATGATACAAAATAAATCGTGGTTGATGAGAAACCGTCCCAGAATTCGCCTACTGACCAGGGAAAACCACGAAAAACCCACGGTCAGAGTGGGCGATCGGTTGGAATCGAACCCAAGAATTCTCGAATTTTTGCCAGACACGTTACCGCGAAGCCATCTCGCTCGGTTAGACAAATGCTCTTTTGTAACATTCACATGACTTTCTCTACCCGCTCTTCTAAAACTGTTCTTACAAAAACTTATTGTTCTACCCGCCTTAATTTAATGGAGATTAACATTTGCAGAAATGGTTTGTATACACATTTCGTTGTAGACTTAAGCGATAGTCAAATGTTTTAAAAGTGGATCGCTACGTGAAGGTTTGGAAATGTCGTTATCTTTGCACGACCACTAGAAAAACAAATATTGATTTCGTTGAAAAAAGTAATAGAAGTAATCTACAATTTAAATCAATAATAAAGAATATCTCGGAAATGGTTCGTGAAGAAAAAGGTTCATTCGGCATAAATTGGTATGCGTTTTAGCGATCTCTCTCTCTCTCTCCCTCGTTCTCTCTCCGCTTACCAAATACATAAAAGTCATTCAGAAGGAAGAGGACTTTACAGGCTATTCCAGAAAATTCAAGATATACACTTTATTTGTAATGTAAATATTTTTAATATAGGTGTTTAATAAAAAGCTTAAGAGCCATTTTCGGGAAAACAAAAAATAACGAGAATATTTCCGTGTAAAGTAGTTTGGGCGGGAGGTATTTCTTGAGAATGTTGTCGCATCTTGGAATACGCTGAACTTAAATACCAAGTTTGGTATTTATCCAAATTTTCACTTTTTAGTTATGCTGTACAAAGACACAGTCTTTTCTAAAAACGGGGTGGTGAAGTCTCGTTGGCATAAAACTTTTGGAGGGATGCAATACTTCCTCTAGTTACTGCTCGTATACGTCATTAGGTCACCATATCCGAGATATTCTTTGTTATTGGTTTGAATTCCCAAATGCTATTAATTGCCAGTCCTGGGTCGGGCTAGAGCGCCCCCCGGGTTCGATCCCACCACACTCAGCATCACGAGGGAAGCGAGGCTGGGGGATGCTGGCCATATCACCAACGGTAACTGACAGGCAGGTAAAAACCGGTCCTGGCTGGCGAAGAGGGATGCGAGGGGAGCTGTCTACAGTACAACTTCCTGGCTTTACAAAATATCTGTGAGGTTTAACTTGGCAGGTTTTCTACTGTCTTTGTCTCACACAGAGTGCTGTCCTTGTCTAGCACAGGGGGTGGGACAGCAACCACTTCTTTCTTGCGATTTGTGGAAATTCCAGACCCGCAGAAGCTCGTATCCCTCCCGCTTCTATTGTATGCTGACTGAAGGTTACAGTGGCGTATGAGCTGCGCGACTGTGAGTTTGGTGTTTTGTGTTTTACACGATACGCAAGATGTTTTCAGTGTTACAGCATATGGATATAATGTTGAATTATTTTGTAGTAGTTTTGGTTGTATTTGTATTGTTTCAAATTGGGTCTCGAGGGAAAGTTCTAAAATCAGATGGTAGGGAAATGGTAGTCAAAGTTCACAGTTTCTTCAGTGATGAATGTGACGCGTTGAAATGTGGAAAGCCGACTATTTCAGTGACTAGTATAGTTGAGAGAACTGCTGCTGCTACAGGTATTTCTGCTCGTTCCGTCCAGCGAATTTTAAAAGAACACAAAAATACTGAAGCTAGTGGCGGTAGATTGCAAACTCCAGACAACAAGCGCTCGAATAGGAGATCGCAAAAAAAGAAATAGACTCATTCACGACAGCTGCTATTAAGCGAACAATCTATTCGCTATATCGTACGGACTTTCTGCCTAGTTTGCAGGACATTTATGAGGCGTTAAATGTTCAAGACTTACTGAAAGGAAGCGTGTGGTCGGCAAGAAAAATTCTTAGAAAGCTTAATTTAGTTATAGCAAAAATTCGCAAGGAAGACGTTTTTTAATGGAACGAATGGATACTGTTTCTAAACGATTTCAGTTTTTAAGACAAATGGTGGAACTGAGGGCTACTGGTAGGTCTATAGTGTACCTTGACGAAACGTGGGTAAATATAAACCATACGAGAAATAAGGTGTGGAAGTGTGACGGTGATGAAAATGATTCCCTCTTAAAACACCAATAGGCAAAGGACAGCGATTTATAGTTGTACATGCTGGATGTTCAACAGGGTTGCCTTGCTAACTTTTAAGTCAAAATCCAGTAAAGACTACCATGAAGAAATGGATAACAATATTTTCAAGAATTGATTTGTTAATAAACTGCTACTTAACATTCCTTCTAATAGTGTCATCGTTATGGACAATGCCCCTTATCATTCCATAGAAATTAATAAAGCACCCACTTCATCTTCACTCAAATTCCATATGCAGGAATGGCTCCGTAATAGAAATATTGAGTTTGATCCCCGAGCGACAAAACCAGTGCTATATGAGCTAATTAAATTGAAAAAAGACAATTTCAAAGTTTATGAAATAGATACACTAGCAGAAATGCATGGACATACCATAGTACGGTTGCCACCTTATCACGTGATTTTAACGCTATAGAACTTATATGGGCGCAAGTCAAGAACGATGTTGCCAAACATAATATTTCATTTAAAAGTGGTGATGTAAAAGCGTTGTTTGATAATGCGATTACAAAAGTAACTCCAGACAACTGGAAAAGGGCGTGTGAGCATGTACAAAGCACTGAACAGTTTTACTGGGAGAAAGACGGTCTGGTAGATGAAATTACGGACAGATTAGTCATAAATTTAGAAGAATCGGAATCGGAAGATGAGTACGAATATTCGTTTGAAGTCTCTGATGGTGAATCGGAGAATGAACAACAACCGGTCGGAGAGGAGGAGGGGCATCCCGCCACTGATGCTTGTTTGGCTGGTGTATCTGCTTTGCCTGCGTCACCATAGAGCGAGAGCGAGATGGTGAGTATTCCTTTCTCTGTCTAAATGGGACACGACAACTTAAACCTCACGGACAGTAATTCTTACCAATCCTATGCCTGATTATCGCAGTGGTCGTGAAAGGGGTGGCCTACGGCAAGGGTGGCGAAAATGCCTTTCTCTCTCGAGTCACCACATACGTAACACGCACTACGCCACTCAGCAGCACAAATGAATAGACGGCTAGAAAAGGAGTCGCGCTACGGTATTCTTCTTTAGCTAAACTAGTCCCGGGCATCCTTTCCCCGAACCGGCTTCAAAGCGAACGGAAAGCTTTGAAGCCTGACCATAAACCCATCAGTAAACGATTAGTAGGGTCTTCCCATCCCTTAAACACAACACGTGGTCCTTTCTCCAGCTCCACCAAAGCAAAGCGCTGTTGCAATGTCATTTCTGCTGTTTCTTCGGTTTTATTTTAGCAGCTGTGACTGTTCGCTCGTGCTTTTCTTCCATGTTCAGCTAAGCTTCTATATTACTTCTTCAGAGAAGTTATATAGTGTTTTACTTAGTGCAGTTTTGTAAGTTTAGCAGTGTTTAATAGTTATTAGCGTTTAATAGTTTAATTAAGATGTGGAGACCTTGGGAAACGAACCAAGTTGATGCCTCTCCGGTTGCACCAGCAAGTGACCCTCTGCCGAATATCAGTAATGCCAAGACCACGAAGAAAAGGGCTACAAAAACTGAATAAGCAAAGCCAGATTTTTATGTGTAATGTTCAAGAACATGTAGAAAAGAACCTTTTATGTGGAAAAATGTTTGTTATTGTTTTGAATTTCTCAAAAACAGCTTAACGATTTTTAGTAAAATACCGCAAGTTTAAGATATTTGCAGGAAAAATAAAATTTGTATCATGAATTTTATATTCTGGGAATAACTTGTAAAATTTTCCTCGTTCTCAACTTGTTGTATTACTGGTAAATTCTAAGAGAGAGACAAAATCTTACTCTGCGTAAAATGCAATCTCGGTAAAGGACAAATTTTAGGTCAAATTGTGTTAACCATTTCCGAGAAATTTTTTGTTGTTGGTTTGAATTTTGAAATACAAGTTGGAAGTCTCTGTTTGTATTTTCCTCGTGGTCATGCTAAGAGCATGGAATTTCAAAGTCATCATATAGTCATCTGTATTTTAAAAATCTGACTATCGCTTTAGCCTATGTATCCTTATATTTACAACGATATGTGCAATGAAATTTTATCTTATTATTTAAGAAGTAGATAGAATAAGCTTTTGTGAAAGTAGTTTGTAGAAGAGTGAGTAGAGATAATCTTGTGAATATAATACATAAGATTTTGTTTTTATTTTCTTTCTTTTGCCTTCGTATTTTTACTTATCCTGCATTTTATAATAAAGCTATTCATTTAAGTAAACAGAAGATGTCATGCTTATAAATCTTACACCTTAAACAATACACAACTTCTTGTATTAGCTTTATATTAATAAAACATTGTTGTGATACAAGTGATAAAAAACTTTTTACCATAGCTCCGCGCACAGCATAATCAAAAATGATGCTTTGATTTGGGAGTAAGAGTTCCTTTCAAAATAAATTAATATTTATGTATTTTAATTATTTAATGATAGTCCAACAATGTATAGTTTATTCGGAACATGTTTCTAAGTTTCTCTCGGATATGTTAACATGCATTTCTATTCTTGTAGCGCAGTATATTAGTTCAGATCATTCATTAGTTCAGTTATATTTTAAAGCGTTTGCAACTTAAATGTAATGACTATGCGATTCATAGTTATTTACATAGTTATTTTGTGTGTAAAGCAAGCAGACAAACTGCATGATTGTATTCTGTACATTTGGCAACAACGCGCATATGCACATGGATGTCACTAAGATTTTATGGTGCTTGCGGTTAGGGAGGGTAGGGAACAAGTGTTTGGCTACTGCACAAAGGTCGCCGCTTGGGGATCCGAAGGCTGCGATGACCATACAACGAAATGTGTTACGATAGTTTATGTCGGCAACAACAAGTAGGTACAGGCTCATAGATCACCCACATTCGCTTGTTTCTGGTGATGGCCAGTCTCCTGTAGGCCCCCCTTATAAACTGTGTAATCAAACAATTTCCGCAAACATTTATCTGGATTAACATTAACTGGGTAAAACAATAGACTTTTAGGAATAATTTTGTAGTAGAGTGGGAAGAGAAAGTGGTGTAAATTTAACACATCAGTAAAGGCTGGAACGACAAGTTTTAAGTTTCTCGTTCTCGTTCCCAGACACGGCATATTGTACATACTAGACTGTAGAGGTGCTCTCTATAGTCGCAAGCTGGAAACATATGCTTCTTCTAGTGAAGGACTGTAAGCCTGGCACGACTGCAGGAAACGGATATCTTTTCTCTATCGAACTTTGACGTTGGCGTTATGTTGGCTGAATTGCAAGTAGGTCTTACATTCACGTCATCTGTCTATCGTCTACTATTCGATATGCAAACTATTCTTACGAAAGTTTATTTTTCTATTTATTTCATTTTAATTGAGATAAACGTTTACAGAAACAGCTACATTACAGATTTCGTTATAGATACAAAGAGAACAGCGAGTCAAATGTTTAACAACTAGACGCTATATGCTGCCTTAAAATTCCATACTGTTTCATGACATCGCGAGAAACAACTGAATGTTGACAGGACCTTTAAGGAACGATAAGTGTTGAATAGTTCGGATCATTAATACCGATATCTCGGAAATGGTTTATGCCACAAAAAAGTTATGAAGTAAATTGCGTGTTTTAAGCAGATCTATATTTTTTGTGTAGTACGTTTTGCTCTATCGTTTAACGTTTACAGTCATAGAGCGTTATACAAAATTTCTACCGAATGCAGTGGTCTTCATTGTCTATTCCAGAAAATTCAACATTTATTTGTTATGCAAACATCTTTATATATGGTATTTCAAACAAATCCTTAAGAGACATTTTTTAGAAAATCAAACATTTCTAAAAATCTTCCATGTAAAAGATAGTTGGGGTGGCAAAGGTTTTCTTGAAAAATCGCATCGTATTTTTGTGAGATACTGCACTTAAATACCAAATTTGTTATTTATCCGATTGTTCCTTTCTGACTTCACGCACGGACCTTTTTCTAAACACCTTTTGTTTTCTTTCTATCCTTTTGAGGGAGCCTCAAAACATTTATTTACGCTCAAATCTCAGCTCAAAATTTTTGGGTGGACTGCAATACCTCTTCTACTTACCATGTGTGGTAGAAAAAGTAATATTATTTTTCGGTTAGAAACAAATGAAATCCGAATGCCCAAAATCGACTCTGCACTTTATTATCGATATAGTCATTGACATGCATTCCCGTTTACGTTACCGGGCTTTGTGAACCAAAATGTCTTCCTCGTCGTCACTATGGGGGCTATCTCATTCCACCAAGTTCCCAGCGGACGGTATGTACCAACATTACTTCCTCGTCGTCACTATGGGGGCTATCTCATTCCACCGAGCTCCTAGCGGACGGTATGTACCAGCATTACTTCCTCGTCGTCACTATGGGGGCTATCTCATTCCACCGAGCTCCTAGCGGACGGTATGTACCAGCATTACTTCCTCGTCGTCACTATGGGGGCTATCTCATTCCACCGAGCTCCTAGCGGACGGTATGTACCAACATTACTTCCTCGTCGTCACTATAAGGGCTATCTCATTCCACCAAGCACCTAGCGGACGGTATGTACCAACATTACTTCCTCGTCGTCATTATGGGGGCTATCTCATTCCACCAAGCTCCTAGCGGACGGGATGTACCAACATTACTTCCTCGTCGTCACTATGGAGGCTATCTCATTCCACCAAGCTCCTAGCGGACGGGATGTACCAACATTACTTCCTCATCGTCATTATGGGGGCTATCTCATTCCACCAAGCTCCTAGCGGACGGGATGTACCAACATTACTTCCTCGTCGTCATTATGGGGGCTATCTCATTCCACCAAGCTCCTAGCGGGCGGGATGTACCAACATTACTTCCTCGTCGTCACTATGGGGGCTATCTCATTCACCAAGCTCCTAGCGGGCGGGATGTACCAACATTACTTCCTCGTCGTCACTATGGGGGCTATCTCATTCCACCAAGCTCCTAGCGGGCGGGATGTACCAACATTACTTCCTCGTCGTCATTATGGGGGCTATCTCATTCCACCAAGCTCCAAGCGGGCGGGATGCACCAAACTGTCCTCCTCGTCGTCACTATGGGGGCTATCTCATTCCACCAAGCTCCTAGCGGGCGGGATGCACCAACATTACTTCCTCGTCGTCACTATGGGGACTATCTCATTCCACCAAGCTCCTAGCGGACGGGATGTACCAACATTACTTCCTCGTTGTCACTATGGGGGTATCTCATTCCACCAAGCTCCTAGCGGACGGGATGTACCAACATTACTTCCTCGTTGTCACTATGGGGACTATCTCATTCCACCAAGCTCCTAGCGGACGGGATGTACCAACATTACTTCCTCGTCGTCACTATGGGGACTATCTCATTCCACCAAGCCCCTAGCGGGCGGGATGTACCAACATTACTTCCTCGTTGTCACTATGGGGACTATCTCATTCCACCAAGCTCCTAGCGGACGGGATGTACCAACATTACTTCCTCGTCGTCACTATGGGGGCTATCTCATTCCACCAAGCTCCTAGCGGACGGGATGTACCAAAATGCCTTCCTCGTCGTCACTATGGGGGTATCTCATTCCACCAAGCTCCTAGTGGACGGGATGAACCAAAATGCCTTCCTCGTCGTCACTGTGGTGGCTTTCTCATTCCACCAAGCTCCTAGCGGACGGGATGTACCAACATTACTTCCTCGTTGTCACTATGGGGGTATCTCATTCCACCAAGCTCCTAGCGGACGGGATGTACCAAAATGCCTTCCTCGTCGTCACTATGGGGGTATCTCATTTCACCAAGCTCCTAGTGGACGGGATGTACCAAAATGCCTTCCTCGTCGTCACTATGGGGGTATCTCGTTCCACCAAGCTCCTAGCGGACGGGATGAACCAAAATGCCTTCCTCGTCGTCACTGTGGTGGCTTTCTCATTCCACCAAGCTCCTAGCGGACAGGTTGAACCAAAATGCCTTCCTCGTCGTCACTATGGGGGTATCTCATTCCACCAAGCTCCTAGCGGACGGGATGTACCAAAATGCCTTCCTCGTCGTCACTATGGGGGTATCTCATTCCACCAAGCTCCTAGTGGACGGGATGAACCAAAATGCCTTCCTCGTCGTCACTGTGGTGGCTTTCTCATTCCACCAAGCTCCTAGCGGACGGGATGTACCAACATTACTTCCTCGTTGTCACTATGGGGGTATCTCATTCCACCAAGTTCCTAGCGGACGGGATGTACCAACATTACTTCCTCGTTGTCACTATGCGGGTATCTCATTCCACCAAGCTCCTAGTGGACGGGATGAACCAAAATGCCTTCCTCGTCGTCACTATGGGGGTATCTCATTCCACCAAGCTCCTAGCGGACGGGATGAACCAAATGCCTTCCTCGTCGTCACTATGGGGGTATCTCATTCCACCAAGCTCCTAGTGGACGGGATGAACCAAAATGCCTTCCTCGTCGTCACTATAGGGGTATCTCATTCCACCAAGCTCCTAGTGGACGGGATGAACCAAAATGCCTTCCTCGTCGTCACTATGGGGGTATCTCGTTCCACCAAGCTCCTAGCGGACGGGATGAACCAAAATGCCTTCCTCGTCGTCACTGTGGTGGCTTTCTCATTCCACCAAGCTCCTAGCGGACAGGATGAACCAAAATGCCTTCCTCGTCGTCACTATGGGGGTATCTCATTCCACCAAGCTCCTAGTGGACGGGATGAACCAAAATGCCTTCCTCGTCGTCACTATGGGGGTATCTCGTTCCACCAAGCTCCTAGCGGACGGGATGAACCAAAATGCCTTCCTCGTCGTCACTATGGGGGTATCTGATTCCACCAAGCTCCTAGTGGACGGGATGAACCAAAATGCCTTCCTCGTCGTCACTATGGGGGTATCTCATTCCACCAAGCTCCTAGTGGACGGGATGAACCAAAATGCCTTCCTCGTCGTCACTGTGGGGGCTATCTCATTCCACCAAGCTCCTAGTGGACGGGATGAACCAAAATGCCTTCCTCGCCGTCACTATGGGGGTATCTCATTCCACCAAGCTCCCAGCGGACGGGATTTACCAACATTACTTCCTCGTTGTCACTATGGGGGTATCTCATTCCACCAAGCTCCTAGTGGACGGGATGTACCAACATTACTTCCTCGTTGTCACTATGGGGGTATCTCATTCCACCAAGCTCCTAGCGGACGGGATGTACCAACATTACTTCCTCGTCGTCACTGTGGGGGCTATCTCATTACACCAAGCCCCCGCGGACGGGATGTACCAAAATGTCTTCCTCGTCGTCACTGTGGGGGCTATCTCATTCCACCAAGCTCCTAGTGGACGGGATGAACCAAAATGCCTTCCTCGTCGTCACTGTGGGGGCTATCTCATTCCACCAAGCTCCTAGCGGACGGGATGTACCAAAATGCTGTCTGCTGTTTTGCTTCAAGTTCTCGGGTTATTGAGAACCAGCCTGAAGTACTCATTTCAGGCACTAACGACTGCAATTACATGATTTGACCTTGAAAATTGTTTATCTTCTGTCTCTTGTCTTCCAACCGGTTTTCAACGTCAATTCTTCAGAAGCTAGACTCAATGTTATGTATCGCTATATGAATAATTAGCATTCAATGTGATACTATTTAACTTTCCGTGACATGAGTACACGCGGTTATCTGTAAATCTGGAGTGTCGATATAATTCTAAACCAATTATCATCACTTTAGTACACAGCAAGATTCGTAAGTACACGCAGAGGGTTTCAATAAAAAAAATATTTGCAAAAAGTTGTGTCTTGCGTTGTGGAACCCAGCGAGTCTGTTCTGGAACAGTTTTGGTCAGCATTCTTCGAACACAAACGAGCTCGTGTACACGGGCGATACCAGAACTCGAACGTGTCCCGCTCTCAGTGTGAGCAAGACTCCAGGGCGGTACAAGCGAAAAGAGGATGTTTATCAGCTGGAACATAAGACCGCAATATGTGATTTTGGTAATTTGTCGTGAAAACATAATAATAATTGTTCTCAAAGTTGTTTTTAAGAAAACCCTAGTTTTATTTTTGCACTATTTGAGATTATGTGTTTATAGGCTAAGGTTCTGCGAAATGCCGTTAGTCATTTGTATTTCGTTACAACAAAACGCAATTTTAGATACAAGCATTAAAACAGGTGAAGCAACAAGTTTCGATTTCATTTGTTCATTTACTTGTGCAATTTCTAAGAGTTTAATCACTATCATATGAATTGTAATATGTATTTGACTAAATGCCTACCGTAGTATTTTCCTCCTCATTGTACATAAAACTTACTCTGGGCTGTAATGACCGTAGAAACAAACTGGGACATGGCATGGCCCTCACATGACGTCAACTGTCGAACGAGAAGCTCGACCATATTCCTTCCTGATTTTCGAACGAACGAGTCTCATTATGCATCATATGAAATGAACGAATAAAGCGCATGTCGTTGACAGCTCTGATACCAGGTTCGATTCCCGTCGACCACCCTTAGGTTTTCCCTGGTCGGTAGGCGAATGCTGGGGTGTTTTCTCATCTACCACAATTTCCTTTCCTCATTTGCCTTTTATTCCGTTTCCTTCTCACGTTTCAGGTGTGCTTTTATTGACTCTTTTGAGCCAGTGGAGAGGGACCTAGTTCTAGCCACTGAGCCGTCCGCGCATCTCCCCCTTCACTCGCTGAACAGACAACAGAGTTCGTGGCAGACGGCGCGGATGCTTGCTCAAATGAAAGAGTACTCCCTGTGGAGGGTCGCGATGCGCAGGTTTTGGAATTCCATATGCTTTGAATGGCATCAGAGAAACAATTGAATGTGACAACACTTGAGTGAACATTCAAACCGCGAATGTCTCGGAAATGGTTAATGCCATAAAAATAATATTCCACTTGATTTAAGTGCTTTACCGAAATTTGTATTTTTTGGTAGTAAGATTATACAAAGTTATTCAGAATGAAGAGGACTTTTTCAGAAAATTCAAGATAGTTTTATATACATACCTATACATATATATATATCATGTGAGTCAGTTGCACCTATTTATTTTTTAATCTATGCAACGTCCTAAGCAACATATGTAACTTACGCCTTTCTTGAATGCCTTCTAATGGCTGATTTGCCTAACACTTTATAGAGGAGGGATACATAACTCAGTGCATAGGTGTTTTACGGGACAGAATGCAATCGCTATGTATGTCGATGCAAAAAACATCAGCTGCAGTAGCACATTTACCAATTTTACAAACTTTTATTCCTTAGCATACATCCATGTACCCCTTTGAAAACGCGCCTGAAGGAACACCCTATCACATGCATCGGTTGACAAAACCAATTTAAAACAAAATGGCAGATCTACGCAGTGCGACCAATTGGATTTAAGCCGTTAGTCATTGTACAGCCTTGTCAATAAATGCTAAGTATTAGGTAGATAATTTATCCTATTTCACAATCTATGGCGTATTTCAGATCATACAGTAATTGTAATGACTGATGCAGTTTATTTGTTCGAATTAAAACTACCAAAGCGAGCTCAAAACACTGTATGACGCTGCAAAAAGCGTGTAAAGTTTCGAGGTGGGGTCTAGTTCTGCAGATTACTAATGCCTAGAGGAACCTCTGCTCGCAAGGTAGCATTGGCCGAATGGTATTATCATGGTTGCTTTAACGCTGTGCCACTTTAATTCGGGTTCAAATCCTTCGGGTTAAGTTCAAACTTTTTATTACCTTTTGTTTTATCTCTTTGGGCGTATAATTTGATATTATGATATAAATAACAGTTTTAGTAACATTATAAGTGTGTATAAAATAGAATAATCGTCATGTTTTCCACTGGCAGTTGGATAATCTGTACTTCGAAGTAGGTGTTTTATTGTGGTCAGTATTAGCTTGACCCACTCAAGTGGCTTTAGCTATTTGCGCCTGTGTCAATGCTTGGCGTCAATAAATAAGTGTCTCTCCATTGTCTACTCAGAGTCTGAAACCTTTCTACGAGATACGGTTGCTGTCATAATGTATACAAACGACGAGTATGTTGACATGCTGTTAATCTATGGAGAAACAAGGTGTAACGTACTGTCAGCAAAGCGCCTGTGTGAAGAACGATTTCCAGGAAGGAGGGCACATACTGCAGACACTTTTCGAAAGGTTGAAAGACGCCTTCGTGAAACAGGATCATTTGGAAGAGCACCGCCTGCTCGCGAAGCTCCAGTAACCTCTGGAGGCAATGAAGAAGCTGTGCGAAACGTAATAGAAAACAATCCACATACCATTTCTTCTGCCGTAGCAGAAGATCTGTCAGTGCTCAGTGATGCGCATATTGCATCGTAATAAATGTCATCAGTACCATCTACAATTACACCAGGCTCTCCACGGACACGACTTTCAAGCGCGAGTGATGTGGCTACAGCAGCGAGCCCAAATGGATATAGAGTTTTTTAGGAAGTGTTGTCTTCAGTGATTAAGCCACATTCCACAATAACGGAACTGTTAACCGCCATAATGTGCACTACTGGAGTATAGGCAATCCTCACTGGATGAGAGAAGCTGCATTCCAGGTACAGTGGAGCATCAATGTCTGGTGCGGAATATTAGGAGACCAGCTAATTGGACCGTACCTCCTTGAAGGCAACCTCACAGGACCACGGTACCTTGCATTTCTGCAAGAAGAATTGCCATTGTTCCTAGAAGATGTGCCACTAGTGAAACGGACAGGAATGCGGTTCCGACAGGATGGAGCTCCACCACACTGGTCACTGATTGTACAGAATCGCTTACATAGAACATATCCGTAAAAAGAGATTGGCCGAGGGGGTCCAAACGCATGGCCACCTAGATCACCTGATCTCACCCTACTGGATTTCTTTCTGTGGGGTCATTTAAAGGAACGGGTCTAGTCTCAAGAGCCGCAAAGCCCAAATCATCTACGAGAAGTCATACGTGGGGAATGCAGCCAGATTAGACCGTGCATGTTACAGCACACAAGAAGGTCTCTCCGGCAACGTACACAAATGTGCATTGATGAAGGGGGTCGTCATTTTGAACATTTACTTTCTTGATGAAATTCACGCTCTTTAACAATTTATTATTCTCTTTACTCGTGAACTTAGCAAATTTACAACTCCTTTGTCAATAGAAGGGTTTACACATGAAACAAAACTGTTATATTTAATATCGCCGATATGCGCCCAAAAGAATGAAAGGTAACTACGTAACACGGTTTATAACATCAGATACGGTACAGATTATTAAGGTAAACATGATACACAATTATCTGATTGTAATTCCTATGTAACAAAAATAAATAAATTAGTGCACTAAAACACAGAAAATAAACACAAGGAGCGAAAAAAAAAAACAATTTGATGTTTGTATCAGATTCGAACCTCAGAAGCTAACCTTTGCTTCACCACATTCCGGCAGCTAAAACACTCGGCCAGAACCCACGTAGTCTATCCCGTTCTTCGGGAAAACATTCCTCTATCTCCTTGCAAGCATTATATCCATGAAACGATGCCTTTTTTAAGGCTTTCGCAGCTCGTTGGCTCTCATTCAGACCTTTAATCATTAATTCTAATTGCGTATAGTACCGAATAGAAGGGCAGAGCTACAATAACAGTTTGTTTGCTAAAAGGGTCAATGTTTACATATTAGACTATAAACTGCGGGTTGCACAGATATGAATACCTAGGGGCAGCTGACTCACCTGGTGTGTGTGTGTGTGTGTGTGTGTGTGTGTGTGATTCTGTTATCTTAAGTATTTGGTATTTTAATCAAAATGGTTGAGGATATATTTGAGAATGTCGAAACTAAGCAACATTTTTACGTTTAAAATATTTTGAACTTGCGAAATTTCTTGAATTCTTCTTGTCGCATCCTTGGAAGATACTGTAGTTAAATAAAAGGGTTGGTTGCTAGAAACTCACAAGCACATACACATTAACATGTGTGTGAACATTTTTAGCAAAATCCTGTTCCAAGTACCCTTTACTGCTAACATGTTCATTCTTCTCGGGCACTATGATTTTGATTAAAGTACCATTATATTAAGACATTTAGATGGCAAATAAAATGTACATGTTGAATTTTCTGGGAATAGCTTGTTAAGTGTTGCTCACTCGAGACGAATTTTGTGTATTTTTATAGTGGTTAAACCATAAGCGGTAGATAAAAACCACATAAAAATATAGAACTGTTTAAAGCACATATTTTATTAGTAATGCTCTTGTGGTATCGTTTTCGAGATATTCGTTGTTATTGGTTACTTCAGTCATTTTTTGGTTATTCAGTTGTTTCTCGTGAGTCCGAGAAACAGTAATTGGAATTTCAAAGCCAATACACAAGGTGGACCATTTAAATCGAGACTCCAAAACCAAGTTGTTTAATAAAAGTTGCTTGATATTATGGGGGAAAGTAAATGCCATTAGTCGTGTTTTGTTTCGAGGACGTTACAATGGTCATTTTAGCGTCAATTTAATTTGACTCTAATTGTAGTTTTGCATTTTAAAAAAATTAAATTGAACCTGTATAGTAGAGAACCGCTTTTTAAAGTTTGACTATCGCTTCAGCCTCCTGAATCTACTGCAAATGTTTTTCTCACACGCATTTACTCACGGGTGCTTCATCCGTGTTACAAGATTCCGTTTGTGCTATATGTAAACTAACGTGATCAGCACGTTTGCTAGACTTAGGTAACGCTACATACCGGTTTTAGTTGTGCCACCTTTAGGCCTATCCTCATCACTTTCGTTTTCACAGAATGCCCTATATATTACATCACGTCGTGTACGGTATGATTTCCTGTTTTAAAAACCAATATTTGTTGTTGCGTGCGCCCTCCTACTCTCTCTTCCAAAACTGATGCGATACAAGTGTCACTTAAACAGTTCTCGGAATCCTCTGTCAGCTACCTAGTAACAGGGGATTGTATCACCGGTAATACACGTTTTGAGGTACCCTGGTGTGTGTATGTGAAAGTTAGTATCTTCAAAACATACGGCACGAAAATTTTCAAGAAAATTCATACCATTCCAAACTATTCTTTACATGAAAAATTTGTCAATTTTTTTTCATTTTCTTTTTCTGAAGATGCCTCTAACGATTTTAACGTACATTTAAGATATTTAACAACAAAATTAAACAAACCTTCCTGTGAAAACTTCGAACTTCAGATATTTCGGACACCCTCATTTGGCAATCCTGCACAACCATGTCGTGTAATTTATTGACGATTTCAATCGTCGTGGCGGACTTCGATATTCTGCTGCGTCCCTCATCTTCCAAGCCTTCACGGCCGTTGTCCACTTGGAAATGATGATACACAGTCCCCCAGAGTGTTTGTCATATCTGCATGTTGCATTCAACCCATTCCTTAATAAGCGCACGATGTCCGACATTTGCCGTATACACACTCCTGTGCTGCAACAAACAGTTATGTCTGTTACCATGTCCTATATTTGCCGTATACACACTCCTGTGCTGTAACAAACAGTTATGTCTGTTACCATGTCCGACATTTGCCGTATACATACTCCTGTACTGTAACAAACAGTTATGTCTGTTACCATGTCCGACATTTGCCGTATACATACTCCTGTACTGTAACAAACAGTTATGTCTGTTACCATGTCCGACATTTGCCGTATACATACTCCTGTACTGTAACAAACAGTTATGTCTGTTACCATGTCCGACATTTGCCGTATACACACTCCTGTGCTGCAACAAACAGTTATGTCTGTTACCATGTCCGACATTTGCCGTATACATAATCCTGTGCTGTAACAAACAGTTATGTCTGTTACCATGTCCGACATTTGCCGTATACACACTCCTGTGCTGCAACAAACAGTTGTGTCTGTTACCATGTCCGACATTTGCCGTATACATACTCCTGTGCTGTAACAAACAGTTATATCTGTTACGATGTCCGATATTTTCCGTATACATACCCCTGTACTGTAACAAACAGTTATGTCTGTTAAGATGTCCGACATTTGCCGTATACATACTCCTGTGCTGTAACAAACAGTTATGTCTGTTACGATGTCTGTTATTTGCCGTATACATACTCCTGTACTGTAACAAACAGTTATGTCTGTAACGATGTCCGACATTTGCCGTATACATACTCCTGTGCTGTAACAAACAGTTGTGTCTGTTAAGATGTCCGACATTTGCCGTATACACACTCCTGTGCTGTAACAAACAGTTATGTCTGTAACGATGTCCGATATTTGCCGTATACACACCCCTGTACTGTAACAAACAGTTATGTCTGTTAAGATGTCCGACATTTGCCGTATACACACTCCTGTGCTGTAACAAACAGTTATGTCTGTAACGATGTCCGACATTTGCCGTATACATACTCCTGTGCTGTAACAAACAGTTGTGTCTGTTACGATGTCCGACATTTGCCGTATACATACTCCTGTGCTGTAACAAACAGTTATATCTGTTACGATGTCCGATATTTGCCGTATACATACCCCTGTACTGTAACAAACAGTTATGTCTGTTAAGATGTCCGATATATGCCGTATACACACTCCTGTGCTGTAACAAACAGTTATGTCTGTTACGATGTCTGTTATTTGCCGTATACATACTCCTGTACTGTAACAAACAGTTATGTCTGTTAAGATGTCCGATATTTGCCGTATACATACTCCTGTGCTGTAACAAACAGTTATATCTGTTACGATGTCCGATATTTGCCGTATACATACTCCTGTGCTGTAACAAACAGTTATATCTGTTACCATGTCCGATATTTGCCGTATACACACTCCTGTGCTGTAACAAACAGTTATATCTGTTACGATGTCCGATATTTGCCGTATACATACTCCTGTGCTGTAACAAACAGTTATGTCTGTTACCATGTCCGATATTTGCCGTATACATACTCCTGTGCTGTAACAAACAGTTATATCTGTTACGATGTCCGATATTTGCCGTATACATACTCCTGTACTGTAACAAACAGTTATATCTGTTACGATGTCCGATATTTGCCGTATACATACTCCTGTGCTGTAACAAACAGTTATATCTGTTACGATGTCCGATATTTGCCGTATACATACTCCTGTACTGTAACAAACAGTTATATCTGTTACCATGTCCGATATTTGCCGTATACATACTCCTGTGCTGTAACAAACAGTTATGTCTGTTACCATGTCCGACATTTGCCGTATACATACTCCTGTACTGTAACAAACAGTTATGTCTGTTACCATGTCCGACATTTGCCGTATACACACTCCTGTGCTGTAACAAACAGTTATGTCTGTTACCATGTCCGACATTTGCCGTATACATACTCCTGTACTGTAACAAACAGTTATGTCTGTTACCATGTCCGACATTTGCCGTATACACACTCCTGTGCTGTAACAAACAGTTATGTCTGTTACCATGTCCGACATTTGCCGTATACACACTCCTGTGCTGTAACAAACAGTTATGTCTGTTACCATGTCCGACATTTGCCGTATACACACTCCTGTGCTGTAACAAACAGTTATGTCTGTTACCATGTCCGACATTTGCCGTATACATACTCCTGTGCTGTAACAAACAGTTATATCTGTTACGATGTCCGATATTTGCCGTATACATACTCCTGTACTGTAACAAACAGTTATGTCTGTTAAGATGTTCGATATTTGCCGTATACATACTCCTGTGCTGTAACAAACAGTTATATCTGTTACGATGTCCGACATTTGCCGTATACACACTCCTGTGCTGTAACAAACAATTATATCTGTTACGATGTCCGACATTTGCCGTATACACACTCCTGTGCTGTAACAAACAGTTATATCTGTTACGATGTCCGATATTTGCCGTATACACACTCCTGTGCTGTAACAAACAGTTATATCTGATACGATGTCCGATATTTGCCGTATACACACTCCTGTGCTGTAACAAACAGTTATATGTTACGATGTCCGATATTTGCCGTATACATACTCCTGTACTGTAACAAACAGTTATGTCTGTTAAGATGTCCGATATTTGCCGTATACACACTCCTGTACTGTAACAAACAGTTATGTCTGTTACCATGTCCGATATTTGCCGTATACATACTCCTGTACTGTAACAAACAGTTATGTCTGTTAAGATGTCCGATATTTGCCGTATACACACTCCTGTACTGTAACAAACAGTTATGTCTGTTACGATGTCTGTTATTTGCCGTATACATACTCCTGTACTGTAACAAACAGTTATGTCTGTTAAGATGTCCGATATTTGCCGTATACACACTCCTGTACTGTAACAAACAGTTATGTCTGTTACGATGTCCGATATTTGCCGTATACATACTCCTGTACTGTAACAAACAGTTATGTCTGTTACCATGTCCGATATTTGCCGTATACATACTCCTGTACTGTAACAAACAGTTATGTCTGTTACCATGTCCCATATTTGCCGTATACATACTCCTGTATTGTAACAAACAGTTATGTCTGTTACCATGTCCGATATTTGCCGTATACACACTCCTGTACTGTAACAAACAGTTATGTCTGTTACCATGTCCGATATTTGCCGTATACATACTCCTGTACTGTAACAAACAGTTATGTCTGTTAAGATGTCCGATATTTGCCGTATACATACTCCTGTGCTGTAACAAACAGTTATGTCTGTTACGATGTCCCATATTTGCCGTATACACACTCCTGTGCTGTAACAAACAGTTATATCTGTTACGATGTCCGATATTTGCCGTATACACACTCCTGTGCTATAACAAACAGTTATGTCTGTTAAGATGTCCGATATTTGCCGTATACACACTCCTGTGCTGTAACAAACAGTTGTGTCTGTTACGATGTCCGATATTTGCCGTATACACACCACTGTGCTGTAACAAACAGTTATGTCTGTTACGATGTGCGACATTTGCCGTATACACACTCCTGTGCTGTAACAAACAGTTATATCTGTTAAGATGTCCGATATTTGCCGTATACACACTCCTGTGCTCTAACAAAACGTTATGTCTGTTACGATGTCCGACATTTGCCGTATACACACTCCTGTGCTGTAAAAACAGTTATATCTGTTAAGATGTCCGATATTTGCCGTATACACACTCCTGTGCTCTAACAAAACGTTATGTCTGTTACGTTGTCCGACATTTGCCGTATACACACTCCTGTGCTGTAACAAACAGTTATATCTGTTAAGATGTCCGACATTTGCCGTATACACACTTCTGTGCTGCAACAAACAGTTATATCTGTTAAGATGTCCGATATTTGCCGTATACACACTCCTGTGCTGTAACAAACAGTTATATCTGTTAAGATGTCCGATATTTGCCGTATACACACCCCTGTGCTGTAACAAACAGTTGTATCTGTTAAGATGTCCGATATTTGCCGTATACATACTCCTGTGCTGTAACAAACAGTTGTATCTGTTAAGATGTCCGATATTAGCCGTATAAACACTCCTGTGCTGTAACAAACAGTTATATCTGTTACGATGTCCGATATTTCCTGTATACACACTCCTGTGCTGTAACAAACAGTTATATCTGTTAAGATGTCCGATATTTGCCGTATACACACTCCTGTGCTGTAACAAACAGTTATATCTGTTACGATGTCCGATATTTGTCGTATACACACTCCTATGCTGTAACAAACAGTTATATCTGTTAAGATGTCCGACATTTCCTGTATACACACTCCTGTGCTGTAACAAACAGTTATATCTGTTACGATGTCCGATATTTCTTGTATACACACTCCTGTGCTGTAACAAACAGATATATCTGTTAAGATGTCCGATATTTCCTGTATACACACTCCTGTGCTGTAACAAACAGTTATGCCCGTTAAGATGTCCGATATTTGCCGTATACACACTCCTATGCTGTAACAAACAGTTATATCTGTTACGATGTCCGATATTTCCCGTATACACACTCCTGTGCTGTAACAAACAGTTATATCTGTTACGATGTCCGATATTTGTCGTATACACACTCCTGTGCTGTAACAAACAGTTATATCTTTTACGATGTCCGATATTTGTCATATACACACTCCTGTGCTGTAACAAACAGTTATATCTGTTACGATGTCCGATATTTCCTGTATACACACTCCTGTGCTGTAACAAACAGTTATATCTGTTAAGATGTCCGATATTTCCTGTATACACACTCCTGTGCTGTAACAAACAGTTATGTCCGTTAAGATGTCCGATATTTGCCGTATACACACTCCTGTGCTGTAACAAACAGTTATGTCCGTTAAGATGTCCGATATTTCCTGTATACACACTCCTGTGCTGTAACAAACAGTTATATCTGTTACGATGTCCGATATTTCCTGTATACACACTCCTGTGCTGTAACAAACAGTTATATCTGTTACGATGTCCGATATTTCCTGTATACACACTCCTGTACTGTAACAAACAGTTATATCTGTTAAGATGTCCGATATTTCCTGTATACACACTCCTGTGCTGTAACAAACAGTTATATCTGTTACGATGTCCGATATCTCCTGTATACACACTCCTGTGCTGTAACAAACAGTTATATCTGTTAAGATGTCCGATATTTCCTGTATACACACTCCTGTGCTGTAACAAACAGTTATATCTGTTAAGATGTCCGATATTTGCCGTATACACACTCTTGTGCTGTAACAAACAGTTATGTCTGTTAAGATGTCCGATATTTGCCGTATACACACTCCTGTGCTGTAACAAACAGTTATGTCTGCTACGATGTCCGATATTTGCCGTATACACACTCCTGTGCTGTAACAAACAGTTATGTCTGTTATCATTCCGACATTTGCCGTATACACACTCCTGTGCTGTAACAAAGAGGTATGTCTGTTACGATGTCCGATATTTGCCGTATACACACTCCTGTGCTGTAACAAACAGTTGTGTCTGTTACGATGTCCGATATTTGCCGTATACACACTCCTGTGCTGTAACAAACAGTTATGTCTGTTACGATGTCAGATATTTGCCGTATACACACTCCTGTGCTGTAACAAATAGTTATGTCTGTTATCATTCCGATATTTGCCGTATACACACTCCTGTGCTGTAACAAACAGTTATGTCTGTTACGATGTTCTATATTTGCCGTATACACACTCCTGTGCTGTAACAAACAGTTATGTCTGTTACGATGTCCGATATTTGCCGTATACACACTCCTGTGCTGTAACAAACAGTTATATCTGTTACGATGTCCGATATTTGCCGTATACATACTCCTGTGCTGTAACAAACAGTTATATGTGCTACGATGTCCGATATTTCCTGTATACACACTCCTGTGCGGTAACAAAGAGTTATGTCTGTAACCATGTCCGTTATTTGCCGTATACACACTCCTGTGCGGTAACAAACAGTTATGTCTGTTACGATGTCCGATGTTCGCCGTATACACACTCCTGTGCTGTAACAAACGGTTATATGTGTTACGATGTCAGATATTTGCCGTATACACACTCCTGTGCTGTAACAAACAGTTATGTCTGTTAAGATGTCCGATATTTGCCGTATACACACTCCTTCTGTAACAAACAGTTATGTCTGTTACGATGTTCTATATTTGCCGTATACACACTCCTGTGCTGTAACCAACAGTTATGTCTGTTACGCTGTTGTATATTTTCCGTATACACACTCCTGTGCTGTAACAAACAGTTATGTCTGTTACGATGTCCGATATTTGCCGTATACACACTCCTGTGCTGTAACAAACAGTGATGTCTGTTATGATATCCGATATTTCCTGTATACACACTCCTGTGCTGTAACAGTTATGTCTGTTACCATGTCCGTTATTTGCCGTATACACACTCCTGTGCTGTAACAAACAGTTATGTCTGTTACGATGTCCGATATTTGCCGTATACACAGTCCTGTGCTGTAACAAACAGTTATATCTGTTACGATGTCCGTTATTTGCCATATACACACTCCTGTGCTGTAACAAACAGTTATGTCTGTTACGATGTCCGTTATTTGCCGCATACACACTCCTGTGCTGTAACAAACAGTTATATCTGTTACGATGTCCGATATTTCCTGTATACACACTCCTGTGCTGTAACAAACAGTTATATCTGTTAAGATGTCCGATATTTCCTGTATACACACTCCTGTGCTGTAACAAACAGTTATGTCTGCTATCATTCCGATATTTGCCGTATACACACTCCTGTGCTGTAACAAACAGTTATGTCTGTTACGATGTTCTATATTTGCCGTATACACACTCCTGTGCTGTAACAAACAGTTATATCTGCTACGATGTCCGATACTTGCCGTATACACACTCCTGTGCTGTAACAAACAGTTATGTCTGTTAAGATGTCCGATATTTGCCGTATACACACTCCTTCTGTAACAAACAGTTATGTCTGTTACGATGTTCTATATTTGCCGTATACACACTCCTGTGCTGTAACAAACAGTTATGTCTGTTACGCTGTTGTATATTTGCCGTATACACACTCCTGTGCTGTAACAGTTATGTCTGTTACGATGTCCGATATTTGCCGTATTGACACTCCTGTGCTGTAACAAACAGTGATGTCTGTTATGATATCCGATATTTCCTGTATACACACTCCTGTGCTGTAACAGTTATGTCTGTTACGATGTCCGTTATTTGCTGTATACACACTCCTGTGCTGTAACAAACAGTTATGTCTGTTACGATGTCCGATATTTGCCGTATACACAGTCCTGTGCTGTAACAAACAGTTATATCTGTTACGATGTCCGTTATTTGCCATATACACACTCCTGTGCTGTAACAAACAGTTATGTCTGTTACGATGTCCGTTATTTGCCGTATACACACTCCTGTGCTGTAACAAACAGTTATATCTGTTACGATGGCCGATATTTCCTGTATACACACTCCTGTGCTGTAACAAACAGTTATTTCCGTTAAGATGTCCGATATTTGTCGTATACACACTACTGTGCTGTAACAAACAGTTATATCTGTTATGATATCCGATATTTCCTGTATACACACTCCTGTGCTCTAACAGTTATGTCTGTTACCATGTCCGTTATTTGCCGTATACACACTCCTGTGCTGTAACAAACAGTTATGTCTGTTACGATGTCCGATATTTGCCGTATACACAATCCTGTGCTGTAACAAACAGTTATATCTGTTACGATGTCCGATATTTGTCGTATTCACACTCCTGTGCTGTAACAAACAGTTATATCTGTTACGATGTCCGATATTTGTCCTATACTCAATCCTGTGCTGTAACAAACAGTTATATCTGTTACGATGTCCGATATTTCCTGTATACACACTCCTGTGCTGTAACAAACAGTTATTTCCGTTAAGATGTCCGATATTTGTCGTATACACACTCCTGTGCTGTAACAAACAGTTATATCTGTTACGATGTCCGATATTTCCTGTATACACACTCCTGTGCTGTAACAAACAGTTATATCTGTTAAGATGTCCGATATTTCCTGTATACACACTCCTGTGCTGTAACAAACAGTTATGTCCGTTAAGATGTCCGATATTTGCCGAATACACACTCCTGTGCTGTAACAAACAGTTATGTCCGTTAAGATTTCCGATATTTGTCGTATACACACTCCTATGCTGTAACAAACAGTTATATCTGTTAAGATGTCCGATATTTCCTGTATACACACTCCTGTGCTGTAACAAACAGTTATATCTGTTACGATGTCCGATATTTCCTGTATACACACTCCTGTGCTGTAACAAACAGTTATATCTGTTAAGATGTCCGATATTTCCTGTATACACACTCCTGTGCTGTAACAAACAGTTATGTCTGTTACGATGTCCGTTATTTGCCGTATACACCTCCTGTGCTGTAACAAACAGTTATGTCTGTTACGATGTCCGACATTTGCCGTATACACACTCCTGTGCTGTAACAAACAGTTATGTGTTGCACGATGTCCGTTATTTGCGTATACATACTCCTGCGCTGTAACAAACAGTTATGTCTGTTACGAAGTTCGACATTTGCCGTATACACACTCCTGTGCTTTAACAAACAGTTATGTCTGTTACGAAGTCCGTTATTTGCCGTATACACACTCCTGTGCTGTAACAAACAGTTATGTCTGTTACGATGTCTGTTATTTGCCGTATACACACTCCTGTGCTGCAACAAACAGTTATGTCTGTTACGATGTCCGTTATTTGCCGTATACACACTCCTGTGCTGTAACAAACAGTTATGTCTGTTACGATGTTCGTTAATTGCCATATACACACTCCTGTGCTGTAACAAACAGTTATGTCTGTTACGATGTCCGATATTTGCCGTATACATACTCCTGTGCTGTAACAAACAGTTATGTCTGCTACCATGTCCGATATTTGCCGTATACATACTCCTGTACTGTAACAAACAGTTATATCTGTTACGATGTCCGATATTTGCCGTATACATACTCCTGTGCTGTAACAAACAGTTATATCTGTTACGATGTCCGATATTTGCCGTATACATACTCCTGTGCTGTAACAAACAGTTATATCTGTTACGATGTCCGATATTTGCCGTATACATACTCCTGTGCTGTAACAAACAGTTATATCTGTTACCATGTCCGATATTTGCCGTATACATACTCCTGTGCTGTAACAAACAGTTATGTCTGTTACCATGTCCGACATTTGCCGTATACATACTCCTGTACTGTAACAAACAGTTATGTCTGTTACCATGTCCGACATTTGCCGTATACACACTCCTGTGCTGTAACAAACAGTTATGTCTGTTACCATGTCCGACATTTGCCGTATACATACTCCTGTGCTGTAACAAACAGTTATATCTGTTACGATGTCCGATATTTGCCGTATACATACTCCTGTGCTGTAACAAACAGTTATGTCTGTTAAGATGTCCGATATTTGCCGTATACATACTCCTGTGCTGTAACAAACAGTTATATCTGTTACGATGTCCGACATTTGCCGTATACACACTCCTGTGCTGTAACAAACAGTTATATCTGTTACGATGTCCGACATTTGCCGTATACACACTCCTGTGCTGTAACAAACAGTTATATCTGTTACGATGTCCGATATTTGCCGTATACACACTCCTGTGCTGTAACAAACAGTTATATCTGTTACGATGTCCGATATTTGCCGTATACACACTCCTGTGCTGTAACAAACAGTTATATGTTACGATGTCCGATATTTGCCGTATACATACTCCTGTACTGTAACAAACAGTTATGTCTGTTAAGATGTCCGATATTTGCCGTATACACACTCCTGTACTGTAACAAACAGTTATGTCTGTTACCATGTCCGATATTTGCCGTATACATACTCCTGTACTGTAACAAACAGTTATGTCTGTTAAGATGTCCGATATTTGCCTATACACACTCCTGTACTGTAACAAACAGTTATGTCTGTTACGATGTCTGTTATTTGCCGTATACATACTCCTGTACTGTAACAAACAGTTATGTCTGTTAAGATGTCCGATATTTGCCGTATACACACTCCTGTACTTTAACAAACAGTTATGTCTTTTACGATGTCCGATATTTGCCGTATACATACTCCTGTACTGTAACAAACAGTTATGTCTGTTACCATGTCCGATATTTGCCGTATACATACTCCTGTACTGTAACAAACAGTTATGTCTGTTACCATGTCCGATATTTGCCGTATACATACTCCTGTAATGTAACAAACAGTTATGTCTGTTACCATGTCCGATATTTGCCGTATACACACTCCTGTACTGTAACAAACAGTTATGTCTGTTACCATGTCCGATATTTGCCGTATACACACTCCTGTGCTGTAACAAACAGTTATATCTGTTACGATGTCCGATATTTGCCGTATACACACTACTGTGCTGTAACAAACAGTTGTGTCTGTTAAGATGTCCGATATTTGCCGTATACACACTCCTGTGCTGTAACAAACAGTTGTGTCTGTTACGATGTCCGATATTTGCCGTATACACACCCCTGTGCTGTAACAAACAGTTATGTCTGTTACGATGTCCGACATTTGCCGTATACACACTCCTGTGCTGTAACAAACAGTTATATCTGTTAAGATGTCCGATATTTGCCGTATACACACTCCTGTGCTCTAACAAAACGTTATGTCTGTTACGATGTCCGACATTTGCCGTATACACACTCCTGTGCTGTAACAAACAGTTATATCTGTTAAGATGTCCGATATTTGCCGTATACACACTCCTGTGCTCTAACAAAACGTTATGTCTGTTACGATGTCCGACATTTGCCGTATACACACTCCTGTGCTGTAACAAACAGTTATATCCGTTAAGATGTCCGACATTTGCCGTATACACACTCCTGTGCTGTAACAAACAGTTATATCTGTTAAGATGTCCGATATTTGCCGTATACACACTCCTGTGCTGTAATAAACAGTTGTATCTGTTAAGATGTCCGATATTTGCCGTATACATACTCCTGTGCTGTAACAAACAGTTGTATCTGTTAAGATGTCCGATATTAGCCGTATAAACACTCCTGTGCTGTAACAAACAGTTATATCTGTTACGATGTCCGATATTTCCTGTATACACACTCCTGTGCTGTAACAAACAGTTATATCTGTTAAGATGTCCGATATTTGCCGTATACACACTCCTGTGCTGTAACAAACAGTTATATCTGTTACGATGTCCGATATTTGTCGTATACACACTCCTATGCTGTAACAAACAGTTATATCTGTTAAGATGTCCGATATTTCCTGTATACACACTCCTGTTCTGTAACAAACAGTTATATCTGTTACGATGTCCGATATTTCCTGTATACACACTCCTGTGCTGTAGCAAACAGATATATCTGTTAAGATGTCCGATATTTCCTGTATACACACTCCTGTGCTGTAACAAACAGTTATGTCCGTTAAGATGTCCGATATTTGCCGTATACACACTCCTATGCTGTAACAAACAGTTATATCTGTTACGATGTCCGATATTTCCCGTATACACACTCCTGTGCTGTAACAAACAGTTATATCTGTTACGATGTCCGATATTTGTCGTATACACACTCCTGTGCTGTAACAAACAGTTATATCTGTTACGATGTCCGATATTTGTCCTATACACACTCCTGTGCTGTAACAAACAGTTATATCTGTTACGATGTCCGATATTTCCTGTATACACACTCCTGTGCTGTAACAAACAGTTATATCTGTTAAGATGTCCGATATTTCCTGTATACACACTCCTGTGCTGTAACAAACAGTTATGTCCGTTAAGATGTCCGATATTTGCCGTATACACACTCCTGTGCTGTAACAAACAGTTATGTCCGTTAAGATGTCCGATATTTCCTGTATACACACTCCTGTGCTGTAACAAACAGTTATATCTGTTACGATGTCCGATATTTCCTGTATACACACTCCTGTGCTGTAACAAACAGTTATATCTGTTACGATGTCCGATATTTCCTGTATACACAGTCCTGTGCTGTAACAAACAGTTATATCTGTTAAGATGTCCGATATTTCCTGTATACACACTCCTGTGCTGTAACAAACAGTTATATCTGTTACGATGTCCGATATTTCCTGTATACACACTCCTGTGCTGTAACAAACAGTTATATCTGTTAAGATGTCCGATATTTCCTGTATACACACTCCTGTGCTGTAACAAACAGTTATATCTGTTAAGATGTCCGATATTTGCCGTATACACACTCTTGTGCTGTAACAAACAGTTATGTCTGTTAAGATGTCCGATATTTGCCGTATACACACTCCTGTGCTGTAACAAACAGTTATGTCTGCTACGATGTCCGATATTTGCCGTATACACACTCCTGTGCTGTAACAAACAGTTATGTCTGTTATCATTCCGACATTTGCCGTATACACACTCCTGTGCTGTAACAAAGAGGTATGTCTGTTACGATGTCCGATATTTGCCGTATACAAACTCCTGTGCTGTAACAAACAGTTATATCTGTTAGGATGTCCGATATTTGCCGTATACACACTCCTGTGCTGTAACAAACAGTTATGTCTGTTACGATGTCCGATATTTGCCGTATACATACTCCTGTGCTGTAACAAACAGTTATGTCTGTTACGATGTTCGATATTTGCCGTATACACACTCCTGTGCTGTAACAAACAGTTATGTCTGTTACGATGTTCTATATTTGCCGTATACACACTCCTGTGCTGTAACAAACAGTTATGTCTGTTACGATGTCCGATATTTGCCGTATACACACTCCTGTGCTGTAACAAACAGTTATATCTGTTACGATGTCCGATATTTGCCGTATACATACTCCTGTGCTGTAACAAACAGTTATATGTGCTACGATGTCCGATATTTCCTGTATACACACTCCTGTGCGGTAACAAAGAGTTATGTCTGTAACCATGTCCGTTATTTGCCGTATACACACTCCTGTGCGGTAACAAACAGTTATGTCTGTTACGATGTCCGATGTTCGCCGTATACACACTCCTGTGCTGTAACAAACGGTTATATGTGTTACGATGTCCGATATTTGCCGTATACACACTCCTGTGCTGTAACAAACAGTTATGTCTGTTAAGATGTCCGATATTTGCCGTATACACACTCCTTCCGTAACAAACAGTTATGTCTGTTACGATGTTCTATATTTGCCGTATACACACTCCTGTGCTGTAACAAACAGTTATGTCTGTTACGCTGTTGTATATTTGCCGTATACACACTCCTGTGCTGTAACAAACAGTTATGTCTGTTACGATGTCCGACATTTGCCGTATACACACTCCTGTGCTGTAACAAACAGTTATGTGTTGCACGATGTCCGTTATTTGCGTATACACACTCCTGTGCTGTAACAAACAGTTATGTCTGTTACGATGTTCGATATTTGCCGTATACACACTCCTGTGCTGTAACAAACAGTTATGTCTGTTACGATGTCCGATATTTGCCGTATACACAGTCCTGTGCTGTAACAAACAGTTATATCTGTTACGATGTCCCTTATTTGCCATATACACACTCCTGTGCTGTAACAAACAGTTATGTCTGTTACGATGTCCGTTATTTGCCGTATACACACTCCTGTGCTGTAACAAACAGTTATATCTGTTACGATGTCCGATATTTCCTGTATACACACTCCTGTGCTGTAACAAACAGTTATATCTGTTAAGATGTCCGATATTTCCTGTATACACACTCCTGTGCTGTAACAAACAGTTATGTCTGCTATCATTCCGATATTTGCCGTATACACACTCCTGTGCTGTAACAAACAGTTATGTCTGTTACGATGTTCTATATTCGCCGTATACACACTCCTGTGCTGTAACAAACAGTTATATCTGTTACGATGTCCGATATTTGCCGTATACACACTCCTGTGCTGTAACAAACAGTTATGTCTGTTAAGATGTCCGATATTTGCCGTATACACACTCCTTCTGTAACAAACAGTTATGTCTGTTACGATG